>JAFJHM010000042.1:0-661619 GCA_019201815.1 Bombus balteatus | reverse complement strand
CCTAAGAAAGATTTGATGTCTGTGGGATTACGTGGCTGTTTGAAGTTACTAATGGCTTCTAATTTTTTGGGATCTGGCTTTACACCTTCGGCGGTTACTATATGTCTGAGATATTCTAGTTCTGGTTTGAGGAATTCGCATTTGTCTGGTTGTATTTTGAGTCCGAGTTCGCGTAAGCATTGCAATACTATCGCGAGGTTGCTATTGTGCTCTTCAATCGACTGTCCGAATATTATAATGTCGTCTAAATATACAAAGCAATGTTTATTTATGAGTTCTCTTAGCGCGGTATCCATCATGCGTTGGAACGTTGCAGGTGCATTCTTTAAACCGAATGGCATTCTATTCTAATGGTAGTAGTGTCCTTGTAGTGTAGAGAACGCCGTGTATTTCTTAGAGTCTGTGTCCATTGGGATTTGGTGGAATCCGGAGGATAAATCGAGGGCTGATAAGAATTTTGCGTTGCCTAGTTGGGATAGTATGTCGTCTATGTCGGGTAATGGGTATGCGTCTTGGTCAGTTAGCTCGTTTATTTTTCTGAAATCTATTACGATTCGCCATTTCTGTTTGTTACGTCCCGCGCTCCGCGCGCGCCGGACAAAACTAACAATATGTAAATAGCATAAGAAACGAATCGAGCACACAGTAACGTGAAAACTTAGACAACCCCACCCCGAGTCCCTTTTGAATAAATCGTTACGTGTTAATTATTCAAGGACAAATTGAGCTATAAATACGCATCCTAGCGCAAAGCGATTTTTAGTTAATTGTTGTTAGTCGACGAAACCGGTACTCTGGGTGAGTCTGCTATTGTCAATCCGTTAATTATTAGTCAAAGTTCCGATACCCGAGTCCGCAGTTAAAGTTACCAACAAGGGTGTAACCCTAGGCGTGCGAATCCGACAATTCAAACATTGTCGTTAGTCGCGAGTCAATTGTTAACCAATTAGACCGATATAATAACTGTTGAAATTGTAAAGTCTAAATAAATTGTAAAGCGAGACGAGCTAGAATTCAAGAATTTATCGCCCTAAAATATACAAGCAAGGCGAGAGTTTCGATTTGGCATCATTTCTTCTCCGTTAATTTCGGCGTCGTACGAAATTCGACATCAAGGCAAAAAGAAGAATAATATATCAAAACATAATTAACGACGCGAAGGAATACCCGAGACATTGAAATCATAACGACCGTTCGCTGTATTAACCAGTAATCTGACGTAGTGTTGATTACGGTGTTTACAAACATTGGAAACGTTTGCGGGTTTTCGTTCCTCTCGTCCCACTGTTAGCTGACGTTGGTCATCTTTGGGCGAGACTCCTAGCGATATTGTAATTCAAATAAATTCAGTAAATCTTGTTTATCATAGCCTAACCATTATTTCAAAATAACTTTAATCCTCTCCCGCGCTAGTACTCCTGCCCATAGCAGGTTAGCCGAAAAGTGGAAACTATTTACCAGTCGCATTGAAATAATTAACGCTACCCAATTAATACACCGAACATTGAAAGCGAAAAAGAAACCAACACGACATCAGACTTAGACACTATAGACGGAAAGGAAAGGTACATATATATATATTAAAAAAAAAACAATAAACAAATTCTCTCTCGAAATAGTCCTTGGACTATTTCTGGTGGCAGCAACTACCCTATTATTTAAAATTCAAAATATATTTCGAGAATTATTATCCTTTATCCTTCTCGATCAAACTAGCGATTAATACAATTAAAGAAGTAAACGAGAACGTAACAAAGCAGCTACAGGGCGCGTCTCGCTGCAGTCGAACACCATGTAGAGGAGATGAGACCCTTGCTGCACCGACTGGAGGAACGACTGCAGAGAATAGAAAAAGGAGAAGGAAAGGAGGTCGCTCCCGCCACGAACACGAGAGGGATGGAGCCTGGAGCCCCAAACTCCCCAGCGCCCAAGGGAGTCTGAACAGCTGTCACGGAATGGCAGACCGTCAGAAGGAAAAGAAGCGGAAAGAAGAAGGAGGCAGGGAAGAAGCTGCCGACGAAGCTGATCCCCGAGGCAGGGGCGGAGAGCCAGAGGAAAACTCCGGAGAGTGGATTGGAGAACGCATGAAGAGTGGTAGGCAGGGGGTCCCTCCCGCGCGCACCGCGAACGTCAGCGGTAACAATCACCCTGACGGACAAATCGAGCCAATCCTACGCGGAGGTGCTGGCTGCGGCCAAGGACAGTGTCTCCCTGACCGAGCTCGGCATCAACACGATGAGGATGCGGAAGACCATCACCGGAGGCGTCATCTTAGAGGTCCCTGAGGACCAGGGAAGGGAGAAGGCCGCAGCGCTCGCAGCACAGCTGACGCGGGCTCTGGACCCGAACGAGGTCCGCGTGGCGACACCCTTCCGAGCCGCAGAGGCAAGGGTGTCCCTGATAGATATAGCGTCCACCAAGGCGGAAATCCAGAACACCCTGGCGAGGGAGAGCGGCTGCAAGCCGGAGGACATCCGGCTGGGAGAAATCCGCCCCGCCCGGAACGGACTGGGCACCGTGTGGATACGAGGCCCAGCCAGTGCAGTGAGGAAACTGGCCCAGGCTGGAAAGGTCGCCATAGGCTGGTCGATGGCGAAGGTCGAAGCCATCGAACGGAGACCGTTACAGTGCTACAGGTGCCTTAGGATAGGACACACCGGAAAGACCTGCACCGACAAGGAGGACAAGGGGCACCTGTGCTTCAGATGCGGCGAACCAGGGCACCAGGCGAGAGCATGCACTACTGCGAGCCCGAAATGCCTGACTGCGAGGCGCCTGAGCACCGTCGGTGCACAGGATGGGGGCCGGCCTGCGCCCCCTCGAAGAAAGGAACGAAAGGAACCGCCCGCGGATCCACGGCTACAAGAGGCAGCGAGAAAGGCTCCCCGTCGCAAAGCGACCCTAAGCCCGTGAACAAGGAGGTAGGCGAGGAGGAAGCCACAAGCAAGAAAGATCACTAAGGAACTGAGAATGCGTATCCTCCAGACTAACCTGGGAAGGTCAAGGTGAGCACAAGACCTGCTCCACCAAACCATCCGGGAGAGCATGGTCGCCCTAGCGGTGGTGGCGGAACCATACAGAGTTCTGATGCCCTGGAGTGGGTCGGAGACACGGACGGAATGGTCGCCGTCACCTGACATCAACGCCCGGGGCGTTCGCCCACGGAGCCCTGCTGAACGCGGCAACGGGTACGCCGCGGTCGAATGGGCAGGGATGATGGTGGTGGGGTGTACGTGTCACCTAACAGCGGACGGGCAGCGTTCGAGGAATTCCTAGACGGAGTTGGCGACTGCGTCAGGCGACGACTCCCCTGACAAGTGCTCGTCCTGGGAGACTTCAACGCGCACCCACGGAATGGGGAACGCTAGACCAACGCGCGCGGCCGCACGCTATCAAACTGGGCCGTGGGACTTGGACTCCTGCTGGTGAACAGGGGCTTGACCAGTACCTGCGTGACGTGCAGAGGAGCTCCATTGTTGACATAACATGGGCCTCCCCGAGGCATCGAGGCGGGATCTCAGGCTGAGAGTGGCTGAAGGGGTCGAGACGTTGTCGGACCACCTCTACATATCTGGGCGAGGTGGACGCACCTGGACCTGGAATGCCGACGACAAACGACGGGCGTGGCCCGCTGAGGTGAGGCGCGCGCCTACCGCCTAGATGGTAAATAGCGGGCAAGGAATGAAGATCTACTCCGGGCGGTTGCTATAGCAACAGCTTGAGCTGGGAGGCCTTGACAACGACGACCGAAGCAGACGTGGAAGAGGAGGCTGAGAACCCCGCTAAGCCATGAACAGCAATCTGCGACGCATCCATGCTACGGGCCACACGGGGCACGGTGCGAAGCAGAGCAGTTTACTGGTGGAACCCCTGACATCGCGGAACTGAGGACGAGATATGGGCGCTAAGGGGCCCTAAGGGCCCGCCGCTGGCGACGACGCGACGAAGAAGAAGTCTCCTTTGCGCTACTGGAAACGTACAGTAGCGCTTTTACGGCGCGCTCTACAAAAAGGAAATTAAAAAAGCGAAGGACCGTGCCTGGTCCGAACTGATTGAAACAGTCGAGTGTCATGTACGATATTAAACAGTTGGCGCCATATTGGGATGATGGCTCCCTGCATAATCACATTGTGGCCGGCTGAAATAGAGTCGAGAGATAAGTTGCATTGTTGAGTGTAACTAATTTTATTTACTTTTCATGCTATTTGCCTACCGCCCTTTTAATTATTATTAGTATGGTGCTAAGCGTTTGATTTAGTGATATCATATTATCGACAGTGACGAATACTGTCTGACTTATCACTATATTCAGGGATAGTTGGAATGTGCTGACCACGTTTAACGCATGTAAATATAGTTTACGATTGGGAAAGTGGGGTTATTTTAATCACATGGGTTAATAACATGGAATAAGTCGGAATGGGAGTAATTTTTTGAAAGAAAGTTCCCGACAAAATGGCGGCTTGCGAAGTTTTGTTCTCGATACGCCATGTTGTTGTACGGTTCGGTATGTCTCCAGGTGCAGTGTTCGCTGTCTACTCGCAACTTTGGGAAGAGGTCGCCACCTTATGGACCTCTTCTTTATTAGCAGAGGTAGAGTTTGCTCGTTGTGGGTTCCACCGTGGTTGAGCCGTTACATTGGAGATTTTTGGTATTTCGGAAATTTTCTTGTGGTTTAAAATTATTTTAGTTATTTTTATACAGTTGCAGCTATCTACTCGCCAAATAGCGTGCTGGGAAAAAATCTGGAAGTATGGAAAAATTACTGTAGAACTTCGATACAGTCGGCTTGATATAGTCGGCTGCCCGGAAGTTCCTTTATGATATTCATTTCTAAGGAGGGCAAGAGCGATGTTCCGTGAATTTTTGGTTGATGGGAAATATTGTCGAGGATAAGACGTATTTTAGTAACGGATATATAGAAGCAGCATCCTATTGGCTATACGCGGCGATAGGGAAAGTTTGGAGGTATGGTCTTAGATGCTACGAGCGATTTCCGTTCTTACTGCCGAGTAACTGGCCTCTTCCAGTGGACCGTCGCCCTTTTATTTAAAGAAATGAGAAGAGTCGGTTCTCGGTCGAGCTATGTTACTGCGGTATGATAGCGTGCAGATTTCCCCTATACGTGTAGAATTTGAACATTGGGTGATCATCGACGCACTGATTTCGGGACTTAGAGACGCTGCGAACGGAAATAAAATTATCGTAAAACATTGAATACGAATTCATGAGCTTTGACTATTGTAGTATTTAGCCGTCTCTCTAAGGATAAGGCAAGGGTTATAGCTTGAATTCAGTCATTAGAGATATCACGATGGAATAAGGCAATACAGGACCTAGGACAACACGTATCGACGAACTCGAGAAGACTCACTTGGACGGATTTGCGACGACTTTGGCTACGATCTAAGGACACGATAATGGCACAACCCTTCACTGTTCCTGGACTAGCATATATTTTGTCAAATTATTATGGAAAGTACAGCAAGAGTAATAAATTTACGGCATAGGGGGTTTTGGAGCCCCCAGGCCCCGTCGGTGTTTCGAGTGGCATGCCAGGCTCAACCAGACGGTCATCCAGAGACAAACGACGAAAGGAGGTTGGATTCAGGCGCCTCTTCTCGTTCGGAAAATACAACCAGATACCAGAGTTACGAAGACAAGCGTGTTCGAAGTTGGAGGAGGCAAAGAAAAGCACAGGAGAATAATAAATAAAGGGGCGTCGTGTACTTCTCCTCCCGAGAAGAAGAATGCGAAACTTCTAGAATTTGGGAATGATATTTGACAGGTAGTGGAGGAAAAGGAACCTCGCAACCTGAAAGTAAGTGGTAATGCAGGAGGGACACGGCTGAATGTTGCCTCTGTCACTACCGTCAAGGAGGAATATTTGGCTCCGGTAGTTAAACCTGGTCAATTTAGCCGGGAAACCGGCTAGTGAAGCCGTCGAAGAGGTGATCAGTAGGTGAGGTTCCCGTATCGGATAGTAGCTGATACTCCGACGGCAAGCAGAACTAGGTATTCGAGGGAACCACTTATCAAATGGGCGATGAAGAAGCAAAGGAGTAATACGAGAGCGGAGCAAGACAGAGAAGACTGTATGATAGTCAGGACCAGTGGATGGGAAGAGATGATAGGTCTCATTAACGGTGCCTTTGAAGATGTGAAAGCTTCTGTGAATAGGTTTCATTTAATTTCCAAAAAGGACCCGAAGATCAGAGAATTAGCCGTTACAGCCATGACTAAAGCGGAGAGTGTCTAGGAGAATCTGGTGCGACAAAGAAATATGAAACTATGTAAAGTTTGGAGACAGGTGGAAAGGCCCGTTGAGGTTAATGTCACTACGCAAACTTCTCTTCTGACGTTCGAGATTGGGAAGAGGAACGGTGATTGGAGAAATAAGGTGTCTGTTGAACAGAGCAATAACAGAAAAACCGTGTCGCCGCTCGAGGATAGGAAGGTTGACAGGATGAAAAGGGCGAAGAAAGGGGATACCTCGTATATGGGAGTATGTAAGGAGAGAAAAAGGGGCGAAGATCACCCTAGGAATAGAGAAACCTACGATTCTGTAGGCGAGTGGATGGTCCAGACGAGTAGGAGAGAATCAAGACGGGAGAGAGAGAGAAGCGTATGAACGAGGAAAGGAGGCCATCGGCTGACGTAGGCGGAGGAAAGGTTGCCGAGAACTTGTAACAGATCGGAGGCCCTCTTGGTGAAAGTCCGGGAGGGTGAGGAATGGCTCCAGACGTATAAGGAGCTTATGGTAGCGAAGGAGGCGCTGTGCGAGAGCACGGACGTCAGATGCCTGAGGAGCGGAGATATCCTCGTGGAACTGAAAGCGGGAGTTACAGAGAGTAACATTGCCTTCAAGATAAAGGAAGTAACAGGGGACAAGGTCCTTTTTCCCCTTATCAGAGTAGGGCATCGGCGGATAGGAGATTAGGGACATCGACCCGCTAGAAAGTAGGGAGGACCTTAAACAGGACATCGTTAGTGGGCTGATGATCAAGGATGCCAGCGAGGTCGAGGTTAAATTGTTAAGGGCAGCAACGTGGGGCACACAGACGGCGATTGCGGTGGTGCCGGCGTCGTATACCACGGGCAAGGAGGAGCACATGAAAATAAGAACTGGCCTCACTATAGCCACAATGGGGGCCCTTCCTAATGTAATTAGATGCTATAGGTGCCACGAGATTGGGCATACATCTAATAAGTGCACGATCAGCCCTGGCAAGGAGCGATGCCGCAAATGCGGCGCGATGGATCATACGATTCCAAAACTGCAGTAATGATCCAAGGTGAACGTTATGTAGTAAGGGGTCCGAGGCACGGACGAGACACGTTATGGGGTCGTTAGCGTGCCCCACGTATAGGAAACTGATTAAAAAAGCGACAGTCAGAAGACAGGCACCCTGAAAATTCTCCAAATCAATCTCAGTAGGAGCAAGCTTGCGCAATACCTGATGCAGCAGTTTGTCTGAGAGTGTCGGGTCGACGTTGTAATCATCTCAGAACCTAATCGATAGCTCCCCTTCTGGTATAACGATACGAAAGGGGATGCGTCCATCTGGGAAACAAGGTTTAATGGCCTCCACCCCAACGAAGATACGTTGGCTGAAGAGGAGGGTTATGTCGGAGTCCAGATAGGGGAAGTGTACTGCGTGACTGGCTACGGCTCGCCCAACATCAGCCTGAACATCTTTGACGAATATCTGGAGAGACTCGACATATCCATTGGGGCAGCCGTGAGGAGATGCAAGGAAGTTATCATCTCAGGATACTTTAATGCAAAATCTAAGGCATGGGGTGGCTCTGTAGCGGCACTCGACAAGTCAAATACCGCCACTCGGCTCTAACCATAGAGCGGACACGTGGCGCAGTTGTTAGCGTCTTAGGTTTCGAACGTTCGGGACCCGGGTTCGATTCCCGGCGCCCGTAGTCCGATTTTATTTCCACGGACAAGAAAATAAAAGAAAAACAGCAGCGACATCTACAGCCCTCAGCCGACAACTACCCGCTGGACCAGGCCCAACCAGCGTTGCCGACAACCACAACACCACCGCTATCACGGACAACACACATATTACGCGCACCTCAGCTCCAAGACTGACAGAAGTGGAAGGATGCTGTCGGAGGTTCTGGATAAGATCCGCCTTGCTCCTATTAGGATCGGTAAGGGTTCCACGTTTCGGAGAGGTACTAGAAGGAGTTTCCTAGACATTATGAGAGTTAGTGGTAGCCTCTTTAAGAGGCATAAATGTTCGGTGGTCCTGGGGATTATAGCGCCTCGGATCACAGTTATGTGCTACATGAATTTAAAGGTTTGATTATGCCTGGGAGTAGGGGGCGTCGACGAAGGACATAGTGCCTCAGATGTTTGTTAAAAACATTGACGACAGGAAGTTTAAGTTATTAGGAGCTCGAACAGGCATGACGGAAAATGAGGCTTCCCTGAAGAGGATCATTGAGGAAACTTGTGAGATATCGCTCAAGAACGTTTTTCCCTTTAGGAGGAGCAGGAACCCGAATTATTGGTGGAACGATGAGATCACGCGGCTCCTGGGTGAGACCCTTAAGTACAGAAGATTAGCGCAGAGATCCAGGCTAAGGAACGAGGATTGTGTCGAACAGATGGGAGCTGGTTGCAAGAAGAGGAAAGAGTTTAGACTAGCTATATTCAGGAGTAAGAGCCTGCCCTGGTAAGAGTTCACGGCCACTCTCGAGCGTGATCCGTGGGGCTTGCCATATAAGAGTGTCATAGCTAGGCTGAGAAGGAGTATGCCGAACGTGAATCCTGGGAGGAAGCAGGCCGTAAGAATTATTGCGAATATCTGTTCATTAGAGGACATGGGTGTTTCGGATGAAGAGGAAATGGAGGATAACAGTTGGTTGGTCGGCTGAACGTAAATAAGGCCGTCGGTATAGACGGGGTCCCGGAGCCCATTAACAAATTGATCTTTAGGCATCGAGCGCAGGACTTGCTTGCCATGTTCAACTCTATATACGAGATCGGAAGATTGCCAACTAAATGGGTGGTGGTCCGGTTGATCTTACTAAACAAACCTGGAAAGGATCCCAGGCTTTCCTCGTCATACCAACCAATTAGTATTCTACCGGCGATTAGTAATGTCTGGGAGAATACGTTTAGGTCGGCTATTGAAAAGGAATTGGGTATGGATCCGTTTTATCGGAATCAATTCGGGTTCCGCAAGAGAAAAGGTACCATCGATGCCATATCGCAGGTCAACAAGTTTGCCAATACAGGTAGGAATAAGCCTAATTTGCGTAATGATGTGAATTGACGTTAAGAATGCTTTTAACACCTTGCGATGGAGGTCATTTTGAAGGAGGGGAAACGTAGTAGCCTCTCTTATAAATTGACGAGGGTTCTCATAAACTACTTGAAGGATTGAGTCGTAGTTTTGGACAACCTGAGTGGACTGATCAAGAAGAAAATTTTTGCAGGAGTTCCTCAGGTCTCACTGGTGGGTTCGTTATTGTGGAACTTAGTTTACGCTGGCCTGTTGGCCAGATTTGACAATCGTATTAATTTGAGAGCCATTGCGTTGATCTTGCTATCGTGGTAGGCCTGAATAAAAAGGAAAGTGTGTAGAGCACTCTGAATCTCCACATGTGGACGATCATCAATTGGAGTTAGAATTAGGGTCTACAGATAGCAACAGAGAAGACTGAAATTTTATCATTGACGAGGATGAGAGTTGCTAAGATGTTTAATGTAACTCTGTCAGGAAAGTCGCTGGCCATACGCGAAAGGGTGAAATACCTAGGCGTGGTGTTGGACACCAGGAGGAACTTTTATGAACACATAGAGGCAGTTTGCGCTAGAGCGGATGCGATTGTATGGGTCATCAGAGGGCTGTTACCGAATGTAAATGGCCCCTCTAATGCCTGTAGGAAGCTGTACTACCAGGTATGGGAGTTGGTCTTACTATACGCCTCCGCAGTGTGGGTGGATGCGCTGGGAAAGACAAAAGTTGTGAAAGGACTCTCACAGAGAAGTAATTCGAATAAGTAATAAGAAGAATAAGTACTTTGACGGCCTACATGACAGTTTCGCACGCAGCGCTGTACGTGCTGACGGGGACCGTGCCCATTCATATCAGGGCGCGGTGGCGTGGTAAAGTATTTGCAGTCAAGAAATTAGTCCGACCTGACCTCGAGGATTCGGAGGTGATGTTTGATCAGCTCAAGTTGCATGAAGAGGAAGCAGTGGAGGGGGTGCAGAACGGTATGTTCCAATTATAACACCAATAACTGGACGAGGAGGCTGATCGATGATGCAGCCACCTATCGGAAGAGGAAGAGAAGTGTCGACCACTTCACCATGCAGATGTTGACTGGGCATGGGGTCTTCAACAATTACAGGGTCAGGATTAACAGAGAAACTGACAATAACTGTTGGAATTGTTATGCGAGTCCAGATGACGCCGAACATGTGTTATTAAGGTGTCCTAGATGAGCAATTCAGCACTCCACGCATGAGAACATGTCGGGGGGTATCTTCACTGCGAATAATGTAACCTCACTAGTCTCGGCCAACGACCATATCTGCGGACAGTTCCGGGAATTTTGTGGGGTGGTGATGAAGTCCATGCATTGACAGAAAATCGGAAATAATCGGGTTAGGAGAAGAGCTAATGTGACTGCAAGGAGCAACCACCGAAGAGAATGATGTGAGTTAAATACAAGGAGTTGATGCATCGAATGGTGTCTTGCCGAAGTAATGCTTATTTAGTGATGTCGTCGAGACTCATCACTCTACGAAGAATTGGGAAGAGGATGGGTTTTATTGGATATAGCGCTACCATCTGCCGAGTTCCACATAAGCCGTTGACGCGGGTCAGTGGGTATACGTAATACATTTCACCCTCCTCGTGCAAGAAAAGGTTGAAATGGTTGGGTTAGGTTAAGTTCGACTTGAGACGTCGTTACGTGCGGACGTGTTTGAAACGAGCTTCCGTTCGTGACCACAGGCTAGTTGAAATAGTAGATGGCTAGATGTAGATCTGACATAACGGGGGTGGAATTAAGGTTCTCTAGAGGTATCAATGGTTAACTTTTTTTTTCTTTTTTTTTGTGGACTTGGAGGAAATCCGCGCGGACAGCAGGCCATTTCTGGGGGGAAACGGCGTGGTAGTGCCGGACTCCAAACGGCTAAAACCTCCACGATGTCCGTCCCGGCTGCGATCGAGAGAGCCGGGAACCGGTGCGAGCGACACACCGCCGCCCCCGCGCCCAAGAAGCGTCCCCTTAAAGGAGCGGTATGCGGTCACGTCACACCGCGCTCCGTCACCGTGGTCGCCGTGCAAGGCAGTCCGGTTAGCCTACCGGACCGCGCGGTCCCGAGGCACCGATCTGCCAGCGCCTAAGTTTGGCCCCCACCGGAGGGAGCGGTGTGCCTAGCGCGTCGCCTCGAAGCGCGTTCACGGTCTCTACCGCGCCCTCGCCGACCGATCCTCTCGGGGTGAGAACTGCGGACCCTCACCTCTCCGCTGCCTCCTTCCGGAAACATAGCCTGCTCACAGAAGGAGGTCACGGCCCGCCTCCCTCTCCGCTCGCCTACAGCGCCTGGAGGATCGCCGGCGGCGAGAGGACCCGTCCGATTTCCGCGATGAGGTCGTGGCGCGGCCGCGCCCACGCCGGACAGTACTACAGCGTGTGCTGCGCTGAGTCCACGCTCGCATCACAGTGGTGGCAACGCGTGGTCGCCTCTTTCCCTATTCGTTGCAGGTATTCACCGAAGCACCCGTGTCCGGTGAGCACCTGCGTCACCCTGTAAGTCAGGAGGTCCGCCCCCGTCCAACCAAACATCCCAGTTTGGAAGGACGGCCCCGAGGACCAGTTATCCCGGCGCGCCCGCACTCATGTCGAGGCTGGCGCGCCATCTGTCGAGCAAAGCCCGACGAGCCCGAGCATTAATGTCGGCGCCCCCGGGCCGGTCCAGTCCGACAGCTCCCGAGTGTGGAGATAAATCTCGCGGCACCTCAGGGCCTGTAATTCGAACGGGGAAATCCGGCGAGCACCGCCGCTGCCGCCGCCGAAATGGTGCGGAAGCCCTCACTACTCTGATGGCCACCGTCCTGTGCAGCCTCCTAACCTTCTGGAGGCTGCGGCGTCTGGCATTCAGGTCCCCTGCCCAGATCGGAGCTCCGTAGAGAAGCCTCGATCGCACCACGCCGGCGTACAGCCGACGCACCCCGACGCCGGGTCCGCCCAGCTGAGGCAGCAAACGTCCTAATGCGTTCGCCGTCGCCTCGACAGACGGCGCCAGGCGCTCGAAGTGAGCGCCCAGGGTCCAGTGACTGTCGAGGGTCAGGCCCAGATATTTCATACTGGTCCCGACCCCGATCTCAGCCCCCCTCCAACCACAGGCGATAGTCCGCCGGGGACGTCCCGTGATCGGCCCTGCGGCAGAACCAGATTGCCTCGGACTTCTCGGGGACACCCTCAGCCCCATTCCCTTGATCGCGGCGACCACGCAGGCCACCGCCAGCTCCGCCAGATGGACGGTTCTACCCCACGCCGTGCCCCAGACCAGTACCAACGTGTCGTCGGCGTAGCACGCCAGCGCCGCGTCCGGGAGGCATCGGCGCCCAGAGCACTGCGTCGTACGCGATGTTACACAGCAGCGGTCCCAGCACCGAACCCTGCGAAACTCCGCGATGCACCGCCCTTTCGGTTACCCCCGCCCCGGACGGTGTAGACAACGCTCCAGTCCCGGAGGAACGCCCGGACCACACCCCGCAGGTACGCGGGTACCCGATGAAGCTCAAAGGGCCCGGCATATCCTGTCCCAGGGGATGCTGTTGAAGGCGTTGACCACGTCCAGCGTCACAGCCAACGCCACGCAACCACGCCGTTCGGCTCCCTCGACCAGGGAGCGTACACGGGCAACCGCGTCGACCGTAGACCGTCCCCTCCGGAAGCCAAACTGGCTGTCGTGCAGCCCGGGATCCCCCCGGGACAAATGTACCTCGAGGCGGGCCGCCACCACTCTCTCTAGTAGCTTGCCAGCCTCATCCAAAAGGCACACTGGCCGAAAGGCGGAAGGCGAGTCTGGAGAGCGTCCCGGCTTTGGCAGCAGGACCATCCGTCCCTCCTTCCACAAAACGGGAATTCGCCCCGAGACAGGCATCTGTCGAAAAGACGCATTAATCTCGGGGCCAAAACCCCGGCGACGTCCTTCCACAGGCGGGCCGGGACTCCATCGGGACCCGGAGCATTCCGCGCTCCGATCTTCCTGACAGCCACGGCCAGTTCTTCTTCGGTGACCCTCGATTCCGGGCACCAATTTCCCGCGGTGTCGCGGGGCTCTTCCTCCGGCGGTTGCGGCTCCCGCTCCTCCTCGTCGGTGGACCTGCCCTCTTCCTCGTTAGCCGATCCCGGGAACAGGATGCCGACCACCTCTTCCAGGAACCGAGGGTCCATGCTCTCCGTTGCGGGAGGCGCCCATGGACGGAGTTTGTTTAGTACCATCTTGTAAGGGCGCCCCCATGGATCGGAGTCGACGTTGGCCAGAAGCTCGCCCCAAGCCCGTTTCTTCGCCCCCTTGATGGCTTGTTGCAGAGGTCTCCGCGCTTCGCGGTAGGCCTCGTACAGACGAGCCACCGTGGTTTCATCTTCCCGCCTCCTGCGGCGAGATCTGGTGCACCGGCGCCGAGCTCGGATGCACGCCTCGCGGAGACGAGCGATCTCCTCGGACCACCAGTACACCGCGCCTGCGCGGCGCGGGGCTCCGGACCGCGGCATACATGAATCGCAGATCGCGTGCATGTCGCGCCTCAGCCGGGTCGCTCCCTCTTCCGCGTCTCCATCGGCCGGGGATTCCTCCAACCAGACGATGGCTATAGCGGCCGCTGCCACGAAGTCCTCGTCGCGGTGGGTGACCGCCCACCGCGGGAATCTTCTTCTCCTTCCCGGTGGGCCGGTGGGTCTGTGCGCGTCGAACGAACGGTCGCCCATCGCACCACCAACCGCCACCTCCATCAAAATGTAGAGGTGGTCCGAGAGAGTCTCTTCCGGGGACACGCCCCAACCGGAAACACGGCGGGATGCGGCAGGGTTTGCCCACGTGAGATCCACAATGGACTCGCCCCGACACGCCACGCACGTGCTGGTCGACCCCCGGTTAATAAGCCGGAGGTCGAGTGCAGCTGCCAAGTCCTGTACGTCGCGCCCCCTTCCGTTGGTCCTACGAGAGCCCCACGCCGTGGAGTGAGCGTTGAAGTCCCCCAGGACCAGTGATGGGCAGGCGCCCAGACGCCTCGCGCAGGCCGCGGGTCTGTCCAGGAAGGATGCGTATTCCGACCGGCTGATGTTGGGTGACACGTAAACGGCCACCACGGCCAGGTCGCCCCACTTCACGGCCACGAAGCCCCGTCCCTGCTCGATGACCGAGCAGGGGGCCCCCCGCGCTCCCGTTCCAGAATATGGCGACCGAGCCGATTAGATCCCCCGCGCCTCGTGACGCGTCGGGAATGTTGTATGGCACGGTCACGGCTGCCAAACCGATCCGCCCCTCCACCAGGCTCTGGAACATTAAGTCCTGGGCCCGGCGGGAGCGGTTAAGATTACCCTGCAAGAGCAGCTGTCCTCCTCTTCTTGCTCCGCTCATGTCGGGGAAGGCTCCGTCTCCATGGCCTCCTCCGGGCCGTACCCCTCGCAGTCGGTGCGTCCAACCTCTCCGTCTTCTCTTCTGGCCTTCGCGGGGGCAGTTGGCGGCGGGGTCGTTTCCTTCCTCGTCGCCACGTCTCCGGCGTCACCTGGAACAGTCTTTGCCTCCTGTGCGGCCCTCTTCTTACGGGCCGGTGGTTTGCATGCCGGCGACCCCATACCGTGCGACACGGGCAGTCCTAAGTCTGTGCACACCGGGCACCTAGGTACTCGCACCGAGCAATCCCTGGCGCGATGTCCCTCCGCCCCGCACCTATAGCAGCGCTCCGACTGGTCGATCGTCGACGCGCAGTCCCTGCGCACGTGACCCAACTCCATGCACCTGAAGCATTGGAGTTGTCGCGCCGGGAGAGGGGAAACCCTCGCCGCTGACCAACCTATGGTGATTTTGCCTCCTGATCGGGCGTCCCCTCCTCTGCTGATTTTCCTGGTCGCTGACAGCGGGCAGCGTAGCCACACCGACCCCAGGCCCCGAGGGGCGAAGAGTATGGCTCCCACGTTGACCTCGTCGGCGCAGCAGCCCCCGGCCTCGGAAACGGCGGCCGCCACCTCCTCCGGGGTGACCGAATCCTCCAGTCCGGTCACTCTTAACTCGGCCGTCCTTCGCGGCACGGTTACCTTGGCGGGTAGGTCCTTCAACGTGGCTGCCATTCGCTCCGCCAGTCGCGATGCCTTGCACCCAGCGTCCTGGCCTGGTATCTCGAGCAGCAGCGCCCCCGTGACCGCCCTCCTCAGCTTCAGCACCGTGATGTCGAGTTCGGAGAACCTGACTTCCCTCCTCACCACCGACATCGCTTCCCTATACGTGAAACCCGAGCCATCCCTCGCGGTGAGCGTTACCGCGGCGCATCGTGGGGGTCCGGGGAGGCCGGGTACTTTCTCCCCGCGCTCGTCCCGCCCACTCGCGGTTCGTCCCTTCCCCTTTCCGACAGTTCCCGCTCTGACGCTACTACCCGCCTCCCGCATGGATTCTCTCCCTGTGCGGGGGCGCACCGGAGGCCGAGCGGCCACCTCCGCGAACGTTCTCACCCCTGGTCCGCCGTTGCCGGCCGCCGCCCCGTGTGCCGGGGCCCCCGTCCGCAGTGCCGCCGACGGCAGAGGCAATGATACCCTTCCCATCGTTCTTGCGCCCCCGGTCGGCGCATAGACCGTTGGAAGAGGCTGCACGGCTCGCTTTCTGTCCCTTCGCTTCGTTCTGCCTCTTCCTCCTCTTGTAACGGTGATGAATCCTGCCTCGTCGGTCGACGACTCCACGGTCGACCGCGAGGTGTCTCTTGCCGACCGCGATCGTGTTTGCACGGTTCTTTCGGTGGCAGCTGCGCTCGTAGCCGGGAGGATAGCTCCTCCTGGTTTTATATCTCGCCACCACTCCTCCAACTTACGGAGGAGCAGGGTCTTGAGATCCTCTAGTGGATCTCGAGGTCCTGGGGCGCCGGATCAGCCTGTTCTCCCGTCCTGTGTGCCACCCGCCAAACCGTCGGGACAGCGCAATCGGCGTGACGCCGACCAGCGGTGCGGGGGCGGTGGGGGAGGTGGGGGAGGTGACCCATGATTGCTCCTGTTGGGGCCCCCTGGGGATTTCCTTGGTCTTCTCCGCAGAGGTGATACGCGCCTTCCTTCCCTTACCGTCGCCACTAGGCCCTCGGCAGCCTTCTCCTCGCGTTCCCTGGTCAACCGTTCCACCGTCTCTCGGAGACGGCCGACCTCTCTCTCCAGAAGGCGCACCTTCCTCCGCAAGTGTGCGTTATCCTCCTCTTCGACCGTGGGTCGGTTTCGCGTCCTTCGTGGTCGCCTGTTTGCCGACCGGCACAGTCTTCGCATCATCGCTTCGTTCCTCGTCGCAGCCGCCAACACTGCCGCGGATGGTAGCCTCCACCGCGGCGGCCCCGACGTCGGCGTCGGTGTCGGCGTCGGTGTCGGTGTCGGCGTCCGCTCCGCGCCTCGCGCTTTTCTTCTTCCTTTTGTCGGGAGCCGGCAGCAGCGCGGAGTCCGGGAGTCCCCTGTCGATGCGTCCGCTGCCGCGTGCGGCGTCCCGTTCCTCCGCCACGACCGTTGGCGGCGGAGGTAGTGCCTTCAGCGGGCCCGACAATCCTGCGGTACGACCGCTTGCCGAGCGCGCTCGCAGCGGCCGAAGAGGAAGAGCATAACGACATTTCGTCGTCGGATCTCATTCCCCGCCGCCGCCGCGTCCCCCCCAAAGGTCCCGAGCCGACGTTCACAACATCGAGCTCCTCCGACCCCTCCTGAGACCCCCAACTCTCGCGTCCTCCTCGCCAGACGCATCAACGCGACCGGGGCCTGGCGGCCCACCCCGGACGGCCAGGGTTGCTCGATGACGACGCAGCGGGGCCCGCTTTACAACCCGCAATTGCGCTGGTACTGGGGTATCCCTCCCTGCACCGTAAACGTTTTCTCGTTCGTTTTCCTGTCCATATTTTTATTTAAGAATGTCGCCGAAGTCGTCAACAAAGGTTTCCGTCCTGGTTCCACTCACTTTTGCATTCCTGCCCCGGCCAAGGCCGGTGCAGAGTGACAGGAGCCCCACAAGAATGTGAGGTGAGTGGTCTTGGCAGATATGGGCTCATCAACTCCTCCGAAGTTCTCCGCACCGGATCGGCCAAATGGCTGCCAGAGGCGCCGACCAGCCGTCACCCGGCTATGGGAGAACATCAGATTCATCGGGGGTTTCCCCAGAGCGTGGTCCTACGCCCTGGGAACCCATACCTTCCTCGTGCTCCCCATCAATGGTTAACTAACGAGGTGGTGCTGGATAGTTCCTTTTCGTGCTGGAAAAATGACGGAAAAGTACAGTGACTGAGGGAATGGATAGGATTCCGTGAAAGATCCAGGGGGTGGCATGAGTACGTACAGTAATATTTGTTTGCTGTCATTGGGTGAGAAAGCGATTATGGGATTTTAATCTAAGTTAAAGTGAGTCAAATGATTATTTGATCAATATATTCGCTAAATTAAAGGAAAGAAAATTAGGATTTTACTAAATAGGAATTGAAATAAAGAGCAATTACAGCTCACAAACTATATATACTATATATACTATACTATATATACTATATATACTATATATACTCACGAACTATATATAAAGGAATAAATACGGAGTCTCTTGATAGGGTGGACGTAGGTTATAGGCTCTAAAGATAGAGTATACACTTTAGTCATTGTGTAATTAAACGAATATTTATTCAATATTAAAATTAATCTTGTGTACAGTGTGACTTTTCTTGTGTTAAGTGCCGAAGTTGACAGTTTAAGTGATCGTAGTTCATTGTTAATTTAGGTTTATGTGGGGTATAGTCATGTGGAATGCGAGGACGATAGAATTGAGCGCGATTGGTGGTGCGGGCCTAGATAAAAATAAAAATAAAAAAATACAGTATATTTAATAAAGATAATAAATTGATAGGTGTAGATAAGCTGTAAATAAGGTATAGTAAAAGTATGGTAAGATTATAGGATCATAGTAAACTAATCTATGTAGAAATCAGTATATAAATTTGATACTTACTCTAAGAGATTAGCTGACCAATATTATGATGAACCATAAAGCTTAGTGTAAATAAACATCTGCTAATTCGTCCTAAAAAGAAATAAAAAAATTGAATTAACCGTGGTATATGGTAGATGGTTCATATCGCCGCATAGTATGAATACACAGAAAGTTAATAATAACTAAATCCAGGTTCAGGTTACTCGAATTAAATTTAGCTTAAAACAAAGGAGGTAAAATTGAGAACAAAGGAGGTAAACTAACAAATAAAGAACAGGATATGCCGAATTATAATAAATTACTAATTGGTCATAATTGGTTTATCTAGTACTAAAAACAACAACGGAAATATTTACGATTGACCAACAATGGCATAAAGACATCCAATGTCAAGTTAGATAATATATAATAAATATTTAATAGATATGGTTTTTATAAAATTCAATTTAATAAAAATATTAGCGTTGTTTTGGTTGGGTTATGTAGTAATAACCGTTAATATATAATGCATATGTAGGTCTAAAATTGGGAATTAAATGATGTAGTGTTTTTGTTTTTGGTTAGTAGTACTGATCTATCAAAGAGGTTGAATCATTGGTACCGATGGGGCTCGCTACGCCGTTCAAAAATTTAGAACAATTTAATGATTAAACTGAGTTAGAAAGTGTAATATCTAAATAAAGTGGTAGTCGTTGACTAGATATAAAGGAGTGGTTATAGTTAACATTAGAAAAACAGTAGGAGGATTTGCGAATTGTAAATTAAAAATTAGTTAATTGTCAATAAATTTCGTTATAACTAATAGGGCCAGGTTTGCAGTCCCTAACATTAAATAAATTTGATGTTTGAAGAAATCTGTAGAAGAATGCAATAACATTAATCTAAATAGTAACAGTATCAGTTTGATTATGGTTGAAACAGTTAATCTAATAATACAGTAATTTTATTTGAAAAGTTTTATTACGAGTATAATAGTATATATAAATGTTGGCTCACCTTGCCATGGTGGTAATACCAGCTAGATATTTATTAATAGGACTGCAGGGTCTGTCCTTAAAGTAAATTAAATTAAATTAAATTAAAATCAACTAATTAAATAAATAATATTGGATGATTTTAACTTTTTTTTGTTTATCGTGAAGGAAATCCGCACGGACACCAGGCCGCTTTTTGGGGGGAAGCGGCGTGGTAGTGCCGGACTCAACCGACTAAAACCTCCACGATGACCGTCCCGGTTGCGATCGAGAGAGGCCTGAGAACCGGTGTGAGCCTCCCGCCCCCCGCGCACAAAAGAGCCTCCGCTGGTGGAGCGGTGTGCGGTCAGGTCACGTCACGTCACACCGCGCCTCGTCGCCGTAGCCACCGTGCAAGGCAGTCTGGTTCTCCTACCAGACTGCTTGGCGGTACGTATATGCCAACACCACACGGAGCGTTCACCCATCCTAGACCACGCCGTGCTCGACGCTGCTTAACTTTCGTGATCTCACGGGAACGAGTGTGTCCAGCGCGGCCAACGGGGTTGGCGGATGATTTTAACTAATGACTGCACAATGGTACGTACCGGTTTGGGTGGAGGTAACAAATCGAACGACTAATGCTGACGTTTGGGCTGTTAACGGGTAAGTTTGTAATGGTAGTAGGATTCTACCACTTTATGTCTCTTGTTTTACGTCCTCGTTTACTTAGTAATCGTATTAACGCTAGTTTGATCGAGGAAGGTTAAAAGGATAATAATTCCCGGGAAATATACGGTAGTTGCTGCCACCTCAGGAAATAGTCCAAGGACTATTTCGAGAGAGAATTCTGTTTGTCGTTTTGTTTTTATTATATATATATATATATATATATATATATATATATATATATATATATATATATATACTTTCCTTTCCGTCTATAGTATCAGTCTAATGTAATAGTTACTTCTGCTTTTCAATGATTGGTGTATTAATTGGGGTAGCGTTAATTTATTTCAATGCGACTGGTAAATAGTTTCCCACTTTTGTGCCTGCGCCGGACGAGAGTGTCATGTACGATATTAAACAGTTGGCGCCATATTGGGATGATGGCTCCCTGCATAATCACATTGTGGCCGGCTGAAATAGAGTCGAGAGATAAGTTGCATTGTTGAGTGTAACTAATTTTATTTACTTTTCATGCTATTTGCCTACCGCCCTTTTAATTATTATTAGTATGGTGCTAAGCGTTTGATTTAGTGATATCATCATATTATCGACAGTGGCCTACGAATACTGTCTGACTTATCACTATATTCAGGGATAGTTGGAATGTGCTGACCACGTTTAACGCATGTAAATATAGTTTACGATTGGGAAAGTGGGGTTATTTTAATCACATGGGTTAATAACATGGAATAAGTCGGAATGGGAGTAATTTTTTTGAAAGAAAGTTCCCGACAAAATGGCGGCTTGCGAAGTTTTGTTCTCGATACGCCATGTTGTTGTACGGTTCGGTATGTCTCCAGGTGCAGTGTTCGCTGTCTACTCGCAACTTTGGGAAGAGGTCGCCACCTTATGGACCTCTTCTTTATTAGCAGAGGTAGAGTTTGCTCGTTGTGGGTTCCACCGTGGTTGAGCCGTTACATTGGAGATTTTTGGTATTTCGGAAATTTTCTTGTGGTTTAAAATTATTTTAGTTATTTTTATACAGTTGCAGCTATCTACTCGCCAAATAGCGTGCTGGGAAAAAATCTGGAAGTATGGAAAAATTACTGTAGAACTTCGATACAGTCGGCTTGATATAGTCGGCTGCCCGGAAGTTCCTTTATGATATTCATTTCTAAGGAGGGCAAGAGCGATGTTCCGTGAATTTTTGGTTGATGGGAAATATTGTCGAGGATAAGACGTATTTTAGTAACGGATATATAGAAGCAGCATCCTATTGGCTATACGCGGCGATAGGGAAAGTTTGGAGGTATGGTCTTAGATGCTACGAGCGATTTCCGTTCTTACTGCCGAGTAACTGGCCTCTTCCAGTGGACCGTCGCCCTTTTATTTAAAGAAATGAGAAAAGTCGGTTCTCGGTCGAGCTATGTTACTGCGGTATGATAGCGTGCAGATTTCCCCTATACGTGTAGAATTTGAACATTGGGTGATCATCGACGCACTGATTTCGGGACTTAGAGACGCTGCGAACGGAAATAAAATTATCGTAAAACATTGAATACGAATTCATGAGCTTTGACTATTGTAGTATTTAGCCGTCTCTCTAAGGATAAGGCAAGGGTTATAGCTTGAATTCAGTCATTAGAGATATCACGATGGAATAAGGCAATACAGGACCTAGGACAACACGTATCGACGAACTCGAGAAGACTCACTTGGACGGATTTGCGACGACTTTGGCTACGATCTAAGGACACGATAATGGCACAACCCTTCACTGTTCCTGGACTAGCATATATTTTGTCAAATTATTATGGAAAGTACAGCAAGAGTAATAAATTTACGGCATAGGGGGTTTTGGAGCCCCCAGGCCCCGTCGGTGTTTCGAGTGGCATGCCAGGCTCAACCAGACGGTCATCCAGAGACAAACGACGAAAGGAGGTTGGATTCAGGCGCCTCTTCTCGTTCGGAAAATACAACCAGATACCAGAGTTACGAAGACAAGCGTGTTCGAAGTTGGAGGAGGCAAAGAAAAGCACAGGAGAATAATAAATAAAGGGGCGTCGTGTACTTCTCCTCCCGAGAAGAAGAATGCGAAACTTCTAGAATTTGGGAATGATATTTGACAGGTAGTGGAGGAAAAGGAACCTCGCAACCTGAAAGTAAGTGGTAATGCAGGAGGGACACGGCTGAATGTTGCCTCTGTCACTACCGTCAAGGAGGAATATTTGGCTCCGGTAGTTAAACCTGGTCAATTTAGCCGGGAAACCGGCTAGTGAAGCCGTCGAAGAGGTGATCAGTAGGTGAGGTTCCCGTATCGGATAGTAGCTGATACTCCGACGGCAAGCAGAACTAGGTATTCGAGGGAACCACTTATCAAATGGGCGATGAAGAAGCAAAGGAGTAATACGAGAGCGGAGCAAGACAGAGAAGACTGTATGATAGGGGAAGAGATGATAGGTCTCATTAACGGTGCCTTTGAAGATGTGAAAGCTTCTGTGAATAGGTTTCATTTAATTTCCAAAAGGACCCGAAGATCAGAGAATTAGCCGTTACAGCCATGACTAAAGCGGAGAGTGTCTAGGAGAATCTGGTGCGACAAAGAAATATGAAACTATGTAAAGTTTGGAGACAGGTGGAAAGGCCCGTTGAGGTTAATGTCACTACGCAAACTTCTCTTCTGACGTTCGAGATTGGGAAGAGGAACGGTGATTGGAGAAATAAGGTGTCTGTTGAACAGAGCAATAACAGAAAAACCGTGTCGCCGCTCGAGGATAGGAAGGTTGACAGGATGAAAAGGGCGAAGAAAGGGGATACCTCGTATATGGGAGTATGTAAGGAGAGAAAAAGGGGCGAAGATCACCCTAGGAATAGAGAAACCTACGATTCTGTAGGCGAGTGGATGGTCCAGACGAGTAGGAGAGAATCAAGACGGGAGAGAGAGAGCGTATGAACGAGGAAAGGAGGCCATCGGCTGACGTAGGCGGAGAAAGGTTGCCGAGAACTTGTAACAGATCGGAGGCCCTCTTGGTGAAAGTCCGGGAGGGTGAGGAATGGCTCCAGACGTATAAGGAGCTTATGGTAGCGAAGGAGGCGCTGTGCGAGAGCACGGACGTCAGATGCCTGAGGAGCGGAGATATCCTCGTGGAACTGAAAGCGGGAGTTACAGAGAGTAACATTGCCTTCAAGATAAAGGAAGTAACAGGGGACAAGGTCCTTTTTCCCCTTATCAGAGTAGGGCATCGGCGGATAGGAGATTAGGGACATCGACCCGCTAGAAAGTAGGGAGGACCTTAAACAGGACATCGTTAGTGGGCTGATGATCAAGGATGCCAGCGAGGTCGAGGTTAAATTGTTAAGGGCAGCAACGTGGGGCACACAGACGGCGATTGCGGTGGTGCCGGCGTCGTATACCACGGGCAAGGAGGAGCACATGAAAATAAGAACTGGCCTCACTATAGCCACAATGGGGGCCCTTCCTAATGTAATTAGATGCTATAGGTGCCACGAGATTGGGCATACATCTAATAAGTGCACGATCAGCCCTGGCAAGGAGCGATGCCGCAAATGCGGCGCGATGGATCATACGATTCCAAAACTGCAGTAATGATCCAAGGTGAACGTTATGTAGTAAGGGGTCCGAGGCACGGACGAGACACGTTATGGGGTCGTTAGCGTGCCCCACGTATAGGAAACTGATTAAAAAAGCGACAGTCAGAAGACAGGCACCCTGAAAATTCTCCAATCAATCTCAGTAGGAGCAAGCTTGCGCAATACCTGATGCAGCAGTTTGTCTGAGAGTGTCGGGTCGACGTTGTAATCATCTCAGAACCTAATCGATAGCTCCCCTTCTGGTATAACGATACGAAAGGGGATGCGTCCATCTGGGAAACAAGGTTTAATGGCCTCCACCCCAACGAAGATACGTTGGCTGAAGAGGAGGGTTATGTCGGAGTCCAGATAGGGGAAGTGTACTGCGTGACTGGCTACGGCTCGCCCAACATCAGCCTGAACATCTTTGACGAATATCTGGAGAGACTCGACATATCCATTGGGGCAGCCGTGAGGAGATGCAAGGAAGTTATCATCTCAGGATACTTTAATGCAAAATCTAAGGCATGGGGTGGCTCTGTAGCGGCACTCGACAAGTCAAATACCGCCACTCGGCTCTAACCATAGAGCGGACACGTGGCGCAGTTGTTAGCGTCTTAGGTTTCGAACGTTCGGGACCCGGGTTCGATTCCCGGCGCCCGTAGTCCGATTTTATTTCCACGGACAAGAAAATAAAAGAAAAAACAGCAGCGACATCTACAGCCCTCAGCCGACAACTACCCGCTGGACCAGGCCCAACCAGCGTTGCCGACAACCACAACACCACCGCTATCACGGACAACACACATATTACGCGCACCTCAGCTCCAAGACTGACAGAAGTGGAAGGATGCTGTCGGAGGTTCTGGATAAGATCCGCCTTGCTCCTATTAGGATCGGTAAGGGTTCCACGTTTCGGAGAGGTACTAGAAGGAGTTTCCTAGACATTATGAGAGTTAGTGGTAGCCTCTTTAAGAGGCATAAATGTTCGGTGGTCCTGGGGGATTATAGCGCCTCGGATCACAGTTATGTGCTACATGAATTTAAAGGTTTGATTATGCCTGGGAGTAGGGGGCGTCGACGAAGGACATAGTGCCTCAGATGTTTGTTAAAAACATTGACGACAGGAAGTTTAAGTTATTAGGAGCTCGAACAGGCATGACGGAAAATGAGGCTTCCCTGAAGAGGATCATTGAGGAAACTTGTGAGATATCGCTCAAGAACGTTTTTCCCTTTAGGAGGAGCAGGAACCCGAATTATTGGTGGAACGATGAGATCACGCGGCTCCTGGGTGAGACCCTTAAGTACAGAAGATTAGCGCAGAGATCCAGGCTAAGGAACGAGGATTGTGTCGAACAGATGGGAGCTGGTTGCAAGAAGAGGAAAGAGTTTAGACTAGCTATATTCAGGAGTAAGAGCCTGCCCTGGTAAGAGTTCACGGCCACTCTCGAGCGTGATCCGTGGGGCTTGCCATATAAGAGTGTCATAGCTAGGCTGAGAAGGAGTATGCCGAACGTGAATCCTGGGAGGAAGCAGGCCGTAAGAATTATTGCGAATATCTGTTCATTAGAGGACATGGGTGTTTCGGATGAAGAGGAAATGGAGGATAACAGTTGGTTGGTCGGCTGAACGTAAATAAGGCCGTCGGTATAGACGGGGTCCCGGGGCCCATTAACAAATTGATCTTTAGGCATCGAGCGCAGGACTTGCTTGCCATGTTCAACTCTATATACGAGATCGGAAGATTGCCAACTAAATGGGTGGTGGTCCGGTTGATCTTACTAAACAAACCTGGAAAGGATCCCAGGCTTTCCTCGTCATACCAACCAATTAGTATTCTACCGGCGATTAGTAATGTCTGGGAGAATACGTTTAGGTCGGCTATTGAAAAGGAATTGGGTATGGATCCGTTTTATCGGAATCAATTCGGGTTCCGCAAGAGAAAAGGTACCATCGATGCCATATCGCAGGTCAACAAGTTTGCCAATACAGGTAGGAATAAGCCTAATTTGCGTAATGATGTGAATTGACGTTAAGAATGCTTTTAACACCTTGCGATGGAGGTCATTTTGAAGGAGGGAAACGTAGTAGCCTCTCTTATAAATTGACGAGGGTTCTCATAAACTACTTGAAGGATTGAGTCGTAGTTTTGGACAACCCGAGTGGACTGATCAAGAAGAAAATTTTTGCAGGAGTTCCTCAGGTCTCACTGGTGGGTTCGTTATTGTGGAACTTAGTTTACGCTGGCCTGTTGGCCAGATTTGACAATCGTATTAATTTGAGAGCCATTGCGTTGATCTTGCTATCGTGGTAGGCCTGAATAAAAAAAGGAGTGTGTAGAGCACTCTGAATCTCCACATGTGGACGATCATCAATTGGAGTTAGAATTAGGGTCTACAGATAGCAACAGAGAAGACTGAAATTTTTATCATTGACGAGGATGAGAGTTGCTAAGATGTTTAATGTAACTCTGTCAGGAAAGTCGCTGGCCATACGCGAAAGGGTGAAATACCTAGGCGTGGTGTTGGACACCAGGAGGAACTTTTATGAACACATAGAGGCAGTTTGCGCTAGAGCGGATGCGATTGTATGGGTCATCAGAGGGCTGTTACCGAATGTAAATGGCCCCTCTAATGCCTGTAGGAAGCTGTACTACCAGGTATGGGAGTTGGTCTTACTATACGCCTCCGCAGTGTGGGTGGATGCGCTGGGAAAGACAAAAGTTGTGAAAGGACTCTCACAGAGAAGTAATTCGAATAAGTAATAAGAAGAATAAGTACTTTGACGGCCTACATGACAGTTTCGCACGCAGCGCTGTACGTGCTGACGGGGACCGTGCCCATTCATATCAGGGCGCGGTGGCGTGGTAAAGTATTTGCAGTCAAGAAATTAGTCCGACCTGACCTCGAGGATTCGGAGGTGATGTTTGATCAGCTCAAGTTGCATGAAGAGGAAGCAGTGGAGGGGGTGCAGAACGGTATGTTCCAATTATAACACCAATAACTGGACGAGGAGGCTGATCGATGATGCAGCCACCTATCGGAAGAGGAAGAGAAGTGTCGACCACTTCACCATGCAGATGTTGACTGGGCATGGGGTCTTCAACAATTACAGGGTCAGGATTAACAGAGAAACTGACAATAACTGTTGGAATTGTTATGCGAGTCCAGATGACGCCGAACATGTGTTATTAAGGTGTCCTAGATGAGCAATTCAGCACTCCACGCATGAGAACATGTCGGGGGGTATCTTCACTGCGAATAATGTAACCTCACTAGTCTCGGCCAACGACCATATCTGCGGACAGTTCCGGGAATTTTGTGGGGTGGTGATGAAGTCCATGCATTGACAGAAAATCGGAAATAATCGGGTTAGGAGAAGAGCTAATGTGACTGCAAGGAGCAACCACCGAAGAGAATGATGTGAGTTAAATACAAGGAGTTGATGCATCGAATGGTGTCTTGCCGAAGTAATGCTTATTTAGTGATGTCGTCGAGACTCATCACTCTACGAAGAATTGGGAAGAGGATGGGTTTTTATTGGATATAGCGCTACCATCTGCCGAGTTCCACATAAGCCGTTGACGCGGGTCAGTGGGTATACGTAATACATTTCACCCTCCTCGTGCAAGAAAAGGTTGAAATGGTTGGGTTAGGTTAAGTTCGACTTGAGACGTCGTTACGTGCGGACGTGTTTGAAACGAGCTTCCGTTCGTGACCACAGGCTAGTTGAAATAGTAGATGGCTAGATGTAGATCTGACATAACGGGGGTGGAATTAAGGTTCTCTAGAGGTATCAATGGTTAACTTTTTTTTTCTTTTTTTTTGTGGACTTGGAGGAAATCCGCGCGGACAGCAGGCCATTTCTGGGGGGAAACGGCGTGGTAGTGCCGGACTCCAAACGGCTAAAACCTCCACGATGTCCGTCCCGGCTGCGATCGAGAGAGGCCCGGGAACCGGTGCGAGCGACACACCGCCGCCCCCCCGCGCCCAAGAAGCGTCCCCTTAAAGGAGCGGTATGCGGTCACGTCACACCGCGCTCCGTCACCGTGGTCGCCGTGCAAGGCAGTCCGGTTAGCCTACCGGACCGCTTGGCGGTCCCGAGGCACCGATCTGCCAGCGCCTAAGTTTGGCCCCCACCGGAGGGAGCGGTGTGCCTAGCGCGTCGCCTCGAAGCGCGTTCACGGTCTCTACCGCGCCCTCGCCGACCGATCCTCTCGGGGTGAGAGCTGCGGACCCTCACCCTCTCCGCTGCCTCCTTCCGAAACATAGCCTGCTCACAGAAGGAGGTCACGGCCCGCCTCCCTCTCTCGCTCGCCTACAGCGCCTGGAGGATCGCCGGCGGCGAGAGGACCCGTCCGATTTCCGCGATGAGGTCGTGGCGCGGCCGCGCCCACGCCGGACAGTACTACAGCGTGTGCTGCGCTGAGTCCACGCTCGCATCACAGTGGTGGCAACGCGTGGTCGCCTCTTTCCCTATTCGTTGCAGGTATTCACCGAAGCACCCGTGTCCGGTGAGCACCTGCGTCACCCTGTAAGTCAGGGGAGGTCCGCCCCCGTCCAACCAAACATCCCAGTTTGGAAGGACGGCCCCGAGGACCGTTATCCCCGGCGCGCCCGCACTCATGTCGAGGCTGGCGCGCCATCTGTCGAGCAAAGCCCGACGAGCCCGAGCATTAATGTCGGCGCCCCCCGGGCCGGTCCAGTCCGACAGCTCCCGAGTGTGGAGATAAATCTCGCGGCACCTCAGGGCCTGTAATTCGAACGGGGGAAATCCGGCGAGCACCGCCGCTGCCGCCGCCGAAATGGTGCGGAAGCCCCTCACTACTCTGATGGCCACCGTCCTGTGCAGCCTCCTAACCTTCTGGAGGCTGCGGCGTCTGGCATTCAGGTCCCCTGCCCAGATCGGAGCTCCGTAGAGAAGCCTCGATCGCACCACGCCGGCGTACAGCCGACGCACCCCGACGCCGGGTCCGCCCAGCTGAGGCAGCAAACGTCCTAATGCGTTCGCCGTCGCCTCGACAGACGGCGCCAGGCGCTCGAAGTGAGCGCCCAAGGTCCAGTGACTGTCGAGGGTCAGGCCCAGATATTTCATACTGGTCCCGACCCCGATCTCAGCCCCCTCCAACCACAGGCGATAGTCCGCCGGGGACGTCCCGTGATCGGCCCTGCGGCAGAACCAGATTGCCTCGGACTTCTCGGGGGACACCCTCAGCCCCATTCCCTTGATCGCGGCGACCACGCAGGCCACCGCCAGCTCCGCCAGATGGACGGTTCTACCCCACGCCGTGCCCCAGACCAGTACCAACGTGTCGTCGGCGTAGCACGCCAGCGCCGCGTCCGGAGGCATCGGCGCCCAGAGCACTGCGTCGTACGCGATGTTACACAGCAGCGGTCCCAGCACCGAACCCTGCGAAACTCCGCGATGCACCGCCCTTTCGGTTACCCCCCGCCCCGGACGGTGTAGACAACGCTCCAGTCCCGGAGGAACGCCCGGACCACACCCCGCAGGTACGCGGGTACCCGATGAAGCTCAAGGGCCCGGCATATCCTGTCCCAGGGGATGCTGTTGAAGGCGTTGACCACGTCCAGCGTCACAGCCAACGCCACGCAACCACGCCGTTCGGCTCCCTCGACCAGGGAGCGTACACGGGCAACCGCGTCGACCGTAGACCGTCCCCTCCGGAAGCCAAACTGGCTGTCGTGCAGCCCGGGATCCCCCCGGGACAAATGTACCTCGAGGCGGGCCGCCACCACTCTCTCTAGTAGCTTGCCAGCCTCATCCAAAAGGCACACTGGCCGAAAGGCGGAAGGCGAGTCTGGAGAGCGTCCCGGCTTTGGCAGCAGGACCATCCGTCCCTCCTTCCACAAAACGGGGAATTCGCCCCGAGACAGGCATCTGTCGAAAAGACGCATTAATCTCGGGGCCAAAACCCCGGCGACGTCCTTCCACAGGCGGGCCGGGACTCCATCGGGACCCGGAGCATTCCGCGCTCCGATCTTCCCGACAGCCACGGCCAGTTCTTCTTCGGTGACCCTCGATTCCGGGCACCAATTTCCCGCGGTGTCGCGGGGCTCTTCCTCCGGCGGTTGCGGCTCCCGCTCCTCCTCGTCGGTGGACCTGCCCTCTTCCTCGTTAGCCGATCCCGGGAACAGGATGCCGACCACCTCTTCCAGGAACCGAGGGTCCATGCTCTCCGTTGCGGGAGGCGCCCATGGACGGAGTTTGTTTAGTACCATCTTGTAAGGGCGCCCCCATGGATCGGAGTCGACGTTGGCCAGAAGCTCGCCCCCAAGCCCGTTTCTTCGCCCCCTTGATGGCTTGTTGCAGAGGTCTCCGCGCTTCGCGGTAGGCCTCGTACAGACGAGCCACCGTGGCTTCATCTTCCCGCCTCCTGCGGCGAGATCTGGTGCACCGGCGCCGAGCTCGGATGCACGCCTCGCGGAGACGAGCGATCTCCTCGGACCACCAGTACACCGCGCCTGCGCGGCGCGGGGCTCCGGACCGCGGCATACATGAATCGCAGATCGCGTGCATGTCGCGCCTCAGCCGGGTCGCTCCCTCTTCCCGCGTCTCCATCGGCCGGGGATTCCTCCAACCAGACGATGGCTATAGCGGCCGCTGCCACGAAGTCCTCGTCGCGGTGGGTGACCGCCCACCGCGGGAATCTTCTTCTCCTTCCCGGTGGGCCGGTGGGTCTGTGCGCGTCGAACGAACGGTCGCCCATCGCACCACCAACCGCCACCTCCATCAAAATGTAGAGGTGGTCCGAGAGAGTCTCTTCCGGGGACACGCCCCAACCGGAAACACGGCGGGATGCGGCAGGGTTTTGCCCACGTGAGATCCACAATGGACTCGCCCCGACACGCCACGCACGTGCTGGTCGACCCCGGTTAATAAGCCGGAGGTCGAGTGCAGCTGCCAAGTCCTGTACGTCGCGCCCCCTTCCGTTGGTCCTACGAGAGCCCCACGCCGTGGAGTGAGCGTTGAAGTCCCCCAGGACCAGTGATGGGCAGGCGCCCAGACGCCTCGCGCAGGCCGCGGGTCTGTCCAGGAAGGATGCGTATTCCGACCGGCTGATGTTGGGTGACACGTAAACGGCCACCACGGCCAGGTCGCCCCACTTCACGGCCACGAAGCCCCGTCCTGCTCGATGACCGAGCAGGGGGCCTCCGCTCCCGTTCCAGAATATGGCGACCGAGCCGATTAGATCCCCCGCGCCTCGTGACGCGTCGGGAATGTTGTATGGCACGGTCACGGCTGCCAAACCGATCCGCCCCTCCACCAGGCTCTGGAACATTAAGTCCTGGGCCCGGCGGGAGCGGTTAAGATTACCCTGCAAGAGCAGCTGTCCTCCTCTTCTTGCTCCGCTCATGTCGGGGAAGGCTCCGTCTCCATGGCCTCCTCCGGGCCGTACCCCTCGCAGTCGGTGCGTCCAACCTCTCCGTCTTCTCTTCTGGCCTTCGCGGGGGCAGTTGGCGGCGGGGTCGTTTCCTTCCTCGTCGCCACGTCTCCGGCGTCACCTGGAACAGTCTTTGCCTCCTGTGCGGCCCTCTTCTTACGGGCCGGTGGTTTGCATGCCGGCGACCCCATACCGTGCGACACGGGGCAGTCCTAAGTCTGTGCACACCGGGCACCTAGGTACTCGCACCGAGCAATCCCTGGCGCGATGTCCCTCCGCCCCGCACCTATAGCAGCGCTCCGACTGGTCGATCGTCGACGCGCAGTCCCTGCGCACGTGACCCAACTCCATGCACCTGAAGCATTGGAGTTGTCGCGCCGGGAGAGGGAAACCCTCGCCGCTGACCAACCTATGGTGATTTTGCCTCCTGATCGGGCGTCCCCTCCTCTGCTGATTTTCCTGGTCGCTGACAGCGGGCAGCGTAGCCACCCGACCCCAGGCCCCGAGGGGCGAAGAGTATGGCTCCCACGTTGACCTCGTCGGCGCAGCAGCCCCCGGCCTCGGAAACGGCGGCCGCCACCTCCTCCGGGGTGACCGAATCCTCCAGTCCGGTCACTCTTAACTCGGCCGTCCTTCGCGGCACGGTTACCTTGGCGGGTAGGTCCTTCAACGTGGCTGCCATTCGCTCCGCCAGTCGCGATGCCTTGCACCCAGCGTCCTGGCCTGGTATCTCGAGCAGCAGCGCCCCCGTGACCGCCCTCCTCAGCTTCAGCACCGTGATGTCGAGTTCGGAGAACCTGACTTCCCTCCTCACCACCGACATCGCTTCCCTATACGTGAAACCCGAGCCATCCCTCGCGGTGAGCGTTACCGCGGCGCATCGTGGGGGTCCGGGGAGGCCGGGTACTTTCTCCCCGCGCTCGTCCCGCCCACTCGCGGTTCGTCCCTTCCCCTTTCCGACAGTTCCCGCTCTGACGCTACTACCCGCCTCCCGCATGGATTCTCTCCCTGTGCGGGGGCGCACCGGAGGCCGAGCGGCCACCTCCGCGAACGTTCTCACCCCTGGTCCGCCGTTGCCGGCCGCCGCCCCGTGTGCCGGGGCCCCCGTCCGCAGTGCCGCCGACGGCAGAGGCAATGATACCCTTCCCATCGTTCTTGCGCCCCCGGTCGGCGCATAGACCGTTGGAAGAGGCTGCACGGCTCGCTTTCTGTCCCTTCGCTTCGTTCTGCCTCTTCCTCCTCTTGTAACGGTGATGAATCCTGCCTCGTCGGTCGACGACTCCACGGTCGACCGCGAGGTGTCTCTTGCCGACCGCGATCGTGTTTGCACGGTTCTTTCGGTGGCAGCTGCGCCCGTAGCCGGGAGGATAGCTCCTCCTGGTTTTATATCTCGCCACCACTCCTCCAACTTACGGAGGAGCAGGGTCTTGAGATCCTCTAGTGGATCTCGAGGTCCTGGGGCGCCGGATCAGCCCGTTCTCCCGTCCTGTGTGCCACCCGCCAAACCGTCGGGACAGCGCAATCGGCGTGACGCCGACCAGCGGTGCGGGGCGGTGGGGGAGGTGGGGGAGGGTGACCCATGATTGCTCCCGTTGGGGCCCCGGGGGGATTTCCCTTGGTCTTCTCCGCAGAGGTGATACGCGCCTTCCTTCCCTTACCGTCGCCACTAGGGCCCTCGGCAGCCTTCTCCTCGCGTTCCCTGGTCAACCGTTCCACCGTCTCTCGGAGACGGCCGACCTCTCTCTCCAGAAGGCGCACCTTCCTCCGCAAGTGTGCGTTATCCTCCTCTTCTCGACCGTGGGTCGGTTTCGCGTCCTTCGTGGTCGCCTGTTTGCCGACCGGCACAGTCTTCGCATCATCGCTTCGTTCCTCGTCGCAGCCGCCAACACTGCCGCGGATGGTAGCCTCCACCGCGGCGGCCCCGACGTCGGCGTCGGTGTCGGCGTCGGTGTCGGTGTCGGCGTCCGCTCCGCGCCTCGCGCTTTTCTTCTTCCTTTTGTCGGGAGCCGGCAGCAGCGCGGAGTCCGAGTCCCCTGTCGATGCGTCCCGCTGCCGCGTGCGGCGTCCCGTTCCTCCGCCACGACCGTTGGCGGCGGAGGTAGTGCCTTCAGCGGGCCCGACAATCCTGCGGTACGACCGCTTGCCGAGCGCGCTCGCAGCGGCCGAAGAGGAAGAGCATAACGACATTTCGTCGTCGGATCTCATTCCCCCGCCGCCGCCGCGTCCCCCCCCCAAAGGTCCCGAGCCGACGTTCACAACATCGAGCTCCTCCGACCCCCTCCGAGACCCCCCAACTCTCGCGTCCTCCTCGCCAGACGCATCAACGCGACCGGGGGCCTGGCGGCCCACCCCCGGACGGCCAGGGTTGCTCGATGACGACGCAGCGGGGCCCGCTTTACAACCCGCAATTGCGCTGGTACTGGGGTATCCCTCCCCTGCACCGTAAACGTTTTTCTCGTTCGTTTTCCTGTCCATATTTTTATTTAAGAATGTCGCCGAAGTCGTCAACAAAGGTTTCCGTCCTGGTTCCACTCACTCTTTCGCACCCTGCCCCGGCCAAGGCCGGTGCAGAGTGACAGGGAGCCCCACAAGAATGTGAGGTGAGTGGTCTTGGCAGATATGGGCTCATCAACTCCTCCGAAGTTCTCCGCACCGGATCGGCCAATGGCTGCCAGAGGCGCCGACCAGCCGTCACCCGGCTATGGGAGAACATCAGATTCATCGGGGTTTCCCAGAGCGTGGTCCTACGCCCTGGGAACCCATACCTTCCTCGTGCTCCCCATCAATGGTTAACTAACGAGGTGGTGCTGGATAGTTCCTTTTCGTGCTGGAAAAATGACGGAAAAGTACAGTGACTGAGGGAATGGATAGGATTCCGTGAAAGATCCAGGGGGGGTGGCATGAGTACGTACAGTAATATTTGTTTGCTGTCATTGGGTGAGAAAGCGATTAAGGGATTTTAATCTAAGTTAAAGTGAGTCAAATGATTATTTGATCAATATATTCGCTAAATTAAAGGAAAGAAAATTAGGATTTTACTAAATAGGAATTGAAATAAAGAGCAATTACAGCTCACAAACTATATATACTATATATACTATACTATATATACTATATATACTATATATACTCACGAACTATATATAAAGGAATAAATACGAGTCTCTTGATAGGGTGGACGTAGGTTATAGGCTCTAAAGATAGAGTATACACTTTAGTCATTGTGTAATTAAACGAATATTTATTCAATATTAAAATTAATCTTGTGTACAGTGTGACTTTTCTTGTGTTAAGTGCCGAAGTTGACAGTTTAAGTGATCGTAGTTCATTGTTAATTTAGGTTTAAGTGGGGTATAGTCATGTGGAATGCGAGGACGATAGAATTGAGCGCGATTGGTGGTGCGGGCCTAGATAAAAATAAAAATAAAAAAAATACAGTATATTTAATAAAGATAATAAATTGATAGGTGTAGATAAGCTGTAAATAAGGTATAGTAAAGTATGGTAAGATTATAGGATCATAGTAAACTAATCTATGTAGAAATCAGTATATAAATTTGATACTTACTCTAAGAGATTAGCTGACCAATATTATGATGAACCATAAAGCTTAGTGTAAATAAACATCTGCTAATTCGTCCTAAAAAGAAATAAAAAAATTGAATTAACCGTGGTATATGGTAGATGGTTCATATCGCCGCATAGTATGAATACACAGAAAGTTAATAATAACTAAATCCAGGTTCAGGTTACTCGAATTAAATTTAGCTTAAAACAAAGGAGGTAAAATTGAGAACAAAGGAGGTAAACTAACAAATAAAGAACAGGATATGCCGAATTATAATAAATTACTAATTGGTCATAATTGGTTTATCTAGTACTAAAAACAACAACGGAAATATTTACGATTGACCAACAATGGCATAAAGACATCCAATGTCAAGTTAGATAATATATAATAAATATTTAATAGATATGGTTTTTTATAAAATTCAATTTAATAAAAATATTAGCGTTGTTTTGGTTGGGTTATGTAGTAATAACCGTTAATATATAATGCATATGTAGGTCTAAAATTGGGAATTAAATGATGTAGTGTTTTTGTTTTTGGTTAGTAGTACTGATCTATCAAAGAGGTTGAATCATTGGTACCGATGGGGCTCGCTACGCCGTTCAAAAATTTAGAACAATTTAATGATTAAACTGAGTTAGAAAGTGTAATATCTAAATAAAGTGGTAGTCGTTGACTAGATATAAAGGAGTGGTTATAGTTAACATTAGAAAAACAGTAGGAGGATTTGCGAATTGTAAATTAAAATTAGTTAATTGTCAATAAATTTCGTTATAACTAACAGGGCCAGGTTTGCAGTCCCTAACATTAAATAAATTTGATGTTTGAAGAAATCTGTAGAAGAATGCAATAACATTAATCTAAATAGTAACAGTATCAGTTTGATTATGGTTGAAACAGTTAATCTAATAATACAGTAATTTTATTTGAAAAGTTTTATTACGAGTATAATAGTATATATAAATGTTGGCTCACCTTGCCATGGTGGTAATACCAGCTAGATATTTATTAATAGGACTGCAGGGTCTGTCCTTAAAGTAAATTAAATTAAATTAAATTAAAATCAACTAATTAAATAAATAATATTGGATGATTTTAACTTTTTTTTGTTTATCGTGAAGGAAATCCGCACGGACACCAGGCCGCTTTTTGGGGGGAAGCGGCGTGGTAGTGCCGGACTCCAACCGACTAAAACCTCCACGATGACCGTCCCGGTTGCGATCGAGAGAGGCCTGAGAACCGGTGTGAGCCTCCCGCCCCCCCGCGCACAAAGAGCCTCCGCTGGTGGAGCGGTGTGCGGTCAGGTCACGTCACGTCACACCGCGCCTCGTCGCCGTAGCCACCGTGCAAGGCAGTCTGGTTCTCCTACCAGACTGCTTGGCGGTACGTATATGCCAACACCACACGGAGCGTTCACCCATCCTAGACCACGCCGTGCTCGACGCTGCTTAACTTTCGTGATCTCACGGGAACGAGTGTATCCAGCGCGGCCAACGGGCGTTGGCGGATGATTTTAACTAATGACTGCACAATGGTACGTACCGGTTTGAGTGGAGGTAACAAATCGAACGACTAATGCTGACGTTTGGGCTGTTAACGGGTAAGTTTGTAATGGTAGTAGGATTCTACCACTTTATGTCTCTTGTTGTTACGTCCTCGTTTACTTGGTTAATCGTATTAACCGCTAGTTTGATCGAGAAGGATAAAGGATAATAATTCCCGAAATATACGGTAGTTGCTGCCACCAGAAATAGTCCAAGGACTATTTCGAGAGAGAATTCTGTTTGTCGTTTTTCTTTTTATATATATATATATATATATATATATATATATATATATATATATATATATATATATATATATATACCTTTCCTTTCCGTCTATAGTATTTAAGTCTGATGTCGTGTTGGTTTCTCTTTCGCTTTCAATGATTGGTGTATTAATTGGGTAGCGTTAATTATTTCAATGCGACTGGTAAATAGTTTCCACTTTTCGGCTAACCTGCTATGGGCAGGAGTACTAGCGCGGGAGAGGATTAAAGTTATTTTGAAATAATGGTTAAGCTATGATAAACAAGATTTACTGAATTTATTTGAATTACAATATCGCCAGGAGTCTCGCCCAAAGATGACCAACGTCTGCTAACAGTGGGACGAGAGGAACGAAAACCCGCAAACGTTTCCAATGTTTGAAAACACCGTAATCAACACTACGTCAGATTACTGGTTAATACAGCGAACGGTCGTTATGATTTCAATGTCTCGGGTATTCCCACGTCCAGTTTTTCTCTCGGTGACCCCCGATTCCGGGCGGCACCACTTCCCGTGGTGTCGCGGGCTCTCCGGCGGTTGCGGCTCCCGCCCTCCTCGTCGGTGGACTCCTGCCTCTTTCCTCGTTAGCCGATCCCGGAACAGGATGCCGACCACCTTTCCAGGGAACCGGGAGGGTCCATGCTCTCCGTTGCGGGAGGCGCCCATGGACGGAGTTTGTTTAGTACCATCTTGTAAGGGCGCCCCATGGATCGGAGTCGACGTTGGCCAGAAGCTCGCCCCAAGCCCGTTTCTTCGTCCCTGATGGTTTGTTGCAGAGGTCTCTGCGCTTCGCGGTAGGCCTCTACAGACGAGCCACCGTGGCTTCATCTTCCCGCCTCCTGTGTGCGAGATCTGGTGCACCGGCGCTGAGCTTCGATGCAGCTTCCCGGAGATGAGCGATCCCTGACCACCAGTACACCGTGCTGCGTGTGTGGGGGGCTCCGGACCGTGTGTTTCAAATCGTAGATCGTGCATGTCGCGGGCTCTCAGCCGTGCCGTTCCCTCTTCCGTGTCTCCATCGTCCGGGGACTCTCCAACCAGACGATGGCTATAGCGGCCGCTGCCACGAAGTCCCGTCGCAGGTAGTGACGCCCACCGCGGGAATCTTCTTCTCCTTCCCGGTGGTCCGGTGGTCTGTGGGCGATGAACGAACGCCCGCCCGCCTAACCACCGTAACCGCCACCAGATCAAAATGTAGAGGTGGTCCGAGAGAGTCTCTTCCGGGGACACGCCCCAACCGGAAACACGGTGGGATGCGGCAGTGGTTTGCCCACGTGAGATCCAATAACGACTCGCCCGTGACGTCGCCACGCCGCATCGCTGGTCGACCCCCGGTTAATAAGCCGGAGGTTTCAGAGTGCAGCTGCTAAGTCCTGTAGCCGTCGTGCCCCTTCCTGCTGGTCCTGCGAGAGCTTCCACGCCGTGGAGTGATGCGTTGAAGTCCCCCAGGACCAGTGATGGCAGGCGCCCGACGCCTCGTGTAGGCCGCGGGTCTGCCTAGGAAGGATGCGTATTCCCTCCGGGGCTGCTGCAGTGACACGTAACGTTCACCACGGCCAGGGTCGCTCCCACTTCACGGCCAAGAAAGCCCTGTCCCTGCTCGATGACTGAGCAGGGGCCCCTTGCGCTCCTGTTCCAGAATATGGCGACCGAGCTGATAGATCCCCGTGCCTCCTTGTGACGCGTCGGGAATGTTGTATGCGGCTCGGTCACGGCTGCTAAACGATCTGCCTCTCCACCAGGCTCGCCTGGAACATTAAGTCCCACCCTGGTGGGAGTGGTTAAGATTACCTTGTAAAGAGTAGCTGTCGTCCTCTTTCTTGCTCCGCTTCATGTCGGGGGAAGGCTCCGTCCCCATGGCCTCCCTCCCCGGGCCGTACCCCTCGTAGCTCGGTGTCCACCTCTCTCTGTCTTCTGGCCTTCTGGGGCAGTTGGCGGTGGGGTTGTTTCTTCCTCGTCGCCACGTCTCCGGCGTCACCTGGAACAGTCTTTTGCTTCCTGTGCGGCTCCCTCTTCTTTATTGGCCGGTGGTTTTGCATGCCGGCGACTCCCCATACCGTGCGATTACCGGGTGTCCTGTGGCTGTGCACTATCGGGCACCCTAGGTACTCGGCACCGAGCAATCCCTGGCGTGAGCGTCCCTCCGTCCCCGCACCTATGGGCAGCGCTCTGACTGGTCGATCGTCGATGTGCGGTCCCTGCGCATGTGACCCAACTCCATGCACCTGAAGCATTGAGCAGTCGTGCCGGGAGAGGGGAAACCCTGCCGCTGACCCTCAACCGCTGGTGATTTTGCCTCCCGATCGGGTGTCCCTCCTCTGCTGATTTTCCTGGTCGCTGACAGCGGGCAGCGTGCAGCCACACACTCACCCCTAGGCCCCGAGGCGCGAAGCAGGCTGTCTCCCACGCCAAATCTTGCTGTCGTAGCAGTGCCTCGGCCCGGAACGGCGTGCCGCCACCTTCCTCCGGGGTGTCCGAATCCAGTCCGGTCACTTAACTCGGCTGTCCTTCGTGGCACGGTTGCCTTGGCGGGTAGGTCCTTCAACGTGTGCTGCCATCTGCTCCGCCAGTCGTGATGCCTTGCACCCGTGCGTCCTGGCCTGGTGGTATCTGAGTAGCAGTGCCCCTGTGACCGGGGCCCCTCCTCAGCTTCAGCACCGTGATGTCGAGTGCCGAGAGACCCTCACTTCCCTCCTCACCACCGACATTTCGCTTCCCTATACGTGAAACCCGGAGCTATCCCTCGTGGTGAGCGTTGCTACCGTGGCGCACGTGGGGGTCGGGGAGGCTGGGTACTTTTTCCCTGCGCTCGTCCTGCGCCCACCTCGCGGTTCGTCCCTTCCCTTCCGACAGTTCCCTGCTCTGACGCTACTACCCGCCTCCCGCATGGATTCTCCCTGTGCGGGGCGCACCGGGAGGCTGAGCGGCCACCTCCGTGAACGTTCTCACCCTGGTCCGCCGTTGCCAGCTGGCCGCTTTCGCCCCGTGTGCCGGGGCCCCTCGTCCGTAAAGTGCTGCCGACGTCAGAGGCATGATACCCTTCCCATCGTTCTTGCGCCCCCGGTCGGCGCATAGACCGTTGAGAAGAGGCTGCACGGTCGCTTTCGTCCCTTCGCTTCGTTCTGCCTCTTCCTCCTCTTTGTAACGGCATGAATCCTGCCTCGTCGGTCGAGATCGACTCCACGTTTGACCGTGAGGTGTCTCTTTGCCGTCCGCGAACGTGTTTGGCACGGTTCTTTCGGTGGCAGCTGCGCTCGTAGCCGGAGTATATAGCCCTCCTGGTTTTATATTCAGCCACCACCCTCCAACTTACGGAGGAGCAGGGTCTTGAGATCCCCTAGGCAGGATCTCGAGGCCTGGGCGCTGGATCAGCCCGTTCTCCCGTCCTGTGTGCCACCCGCCAAACCGTCGGGGACAGCGCAATCATGTCGACACCAGCGGTGCGGGCGGTGGGGAGGTGGGGAGGGTGACCATGATTGCTCCTGTTAAACTGGGATTTCCCTTGGTCTTCCTTTCGTAGAGTGTGATGCGCCTTCCTTCCCTTTACCGTCGCCACTAGTCCTCTGGCAGCCTTCCGTGTTCCCTGGTCAACTGTCTCCACCGTCTCTCGGATTGAGAAGGCGCACCTTCTCCTGCCAAGTGTGCGTTATCCTTCCTCTTCGTCCGTGGTTCAGGTTTCGTTGCGTCCTTCGTGGTCGCCTGTTTGCCGACCGGCACAGTTCCTGCATCATCGTTTTGCCCTCGTCGCAGCCGCCAACACTGCCGTGGGATGGTAGCTTCCACCGTGTCGGTCCCTGACGTCGGCGTCGGCGTCGGCGTCGGTGTCGGTGTCGGTATTCGCTCCGCGCCTCGCGCTTTCTTCTTCCTTTTGTCGAAAGCCGCAGCAGCGTGGAGTCCGAGTCCCCTGTCGATGCGTCCGCTGCCGCGTGTGGCGTTCCGTTCCTCCGTCACGACCGTTGGCGGCGTGGGAGGTAGTGCCTTCAGCGGGCCCGACAATCTGCGGTACGACCGCTTTCACCCAGCTGCGCTCGTAGTGTCTGAAGAGGAAGAGCATAACGATATTTCGTCGTCGGATTCATTCCCCGCCGCCGCCGTGTCCCCCCAAAGGTCCCGAGCCGACGTTCACAACATCGAGCTCCTCCGGATTTCCGAGACCCCTTCAACTCGGCATGTCCTCTCGCCATCGCATCATCGTGACTGAAGCCTGGCGGCCCACCCCGGACGTCAATAGGCTGCTCGATGACGACGCAGCGGGGCCCGCTTTACAACCTGCAATTGCGCTGGTACTGGGTATCCCTTCCCCTGCAACTGTAAACGTTTTTCTCTGTTCGTTTTCCGTCCATATTTTTTATTTAAGAATGTCGCCGAAGTCGTCAACAGTTGCTTCCGTCCTGGTTCCACTCACTTCAGGACCCTGCTCGGCCAAGGCCGGTCAGAGTGACAGGGAGCCCCACAAGAATGTGAGAGTGGTCTTGGCAGATAAGGGCTCATCAACCTCCAAGTTCCCTTCCGCACCGGATCGGCCAATGGCCAGAGGTGCCGACCGTGCCGTCACCCGGCCATGGAGAACATCTATCGGGGTTTCCCAGAGCGTGGTCCTACGCCCTGAACCTATACCTTCCCTCGTGCCTCCCATCACCGGCACACCAACGAGGTGGTGCTGGACAGTTCTTTTCGTGCTGGAAAAAATGACGAAAAGTACAGTGACTGAGGGAATGGAGAGACTATTGAAGATCCTTATGTGGGTGGTATGAGTACGTACAGCATTATTTGTTTGCTGTCATTGGGTGAGAAAGCGATTAAGGATTTTAATCTAAGTAAAGTGAGTCAAATGATTATTTTGATCAATATATTCTCTAAATTAAAGGAAAGAAAATTAGGATTTTACTAAATAGGAATTGAAATAAAGAGCAATTACAGTTTCAAACTATATATATACTATATATACTATACTATATATACTATATATACTATATATACTCACGAACTATATATAAAGGAATAAATACGAGTCTCTTTGATAGGGTGGACGTAGGTTATAGGCTCTAAAGATAGAGTATACACTTTTAAGTCATTGTGTAATTAAACGAATATTTATTCAATATTAAAATTAATCTTGTGTACAGTGTGAGACTTTTCTTGTGTTGGGTGCCGAAGTTGACAGTTTAAGTGATCGTGGTTCATTGTTAATTTAGGTTTAAGTAAGGTCATGTGGAATGCGAGGCACGATAGAATTGAGCGACTATTTGGTGCGGTCTAGATAAAATTAAAAATAAAAAAAATTACAGTATATTTAATAAAGATAATAAATTCGATAGGTGTGTAGATGTTTGCAACAAGGTATAAAAGTATGGTAAGATTATAGGATCATAGTAAACTAATCTATGTAGAAATCAGTATATAAATTTGATACTTACCTAAGAGATTAGCTGGACCAATATTATGATGAACCATAAAGCTTAGTAAATAAACATCTTTAAATTCTCCTAAAAAGAAATAAATAAAAAAAAATTGAATTGGAACTGTGGTATATGGTGGATGGTCTTGCTAATGTTTATGACAAGTACAGGAAATACACAGAAAGTTAATAAATGTAACTAAATCCAGGACCAGGTTACCGAATTAAATTCTAGCTTAAAACAAAAGGAGGTAAAATTGAGAACAAAGGAGGTAAACTAACAAATAAAGAAACAGGATATGCCGAATTTACAATAAATTACCAATTGGTCATAATTATTTCATCTAGTACTAAAACAACAACGGAAATATTTACGATTGACCAACAATGGCATAAAGACATCCAATGTCAAGTTAGGATAATATATAATAAATATTTAATAGATATGGTTTTTATAAAATCTGTTCTAATAAAATATTAAGCGTTGTTTCTTGGTTGCTATGTAGTACAACTGTTAATATATAATGCATATAGGTCTAAAATTGGGAATTAAATGATGTAGTGTTTTTGTTTTGGTTAGTAGTAACGATTCATCAAAGATGGAATTGGTACCGATGGGGCTCGCTACGCCGTTCAAAATTTAGAACAATTTAATGATTAAACTGAGTTAGAAAGGTAATATCTAAATAAAAGTATAGTCGTTGACTAGATATAAAGGAGTGGTTATAGTTAACATTAGAAAAAAACAGTAGGAGGATTTCCAAGTGAATTGTAAATTAAAATTAGTTAATTGTCAATAAATTTCGTTATAAACTAACAGGGCCAGGTTTGCAGTCCCTAACATTAAATAAATTTGATGTTTGAAGAAATCTGTAGAAGAATGGCAATAACATTAATCTAAATAGTAAATGTATCGTGCCTATCATGGTTGAAACAGTTAATCTAATAATACAGTAATTTCATTTGGAAAGTCTTTTATTAGAAGTATAATACATATATGTTGGCTCTAACACCTTGCCATGGTGGTAATACCAGCTAGATATTTATTAATAGACTGCAGGGTCTGTCCCTTGAAGTAAATTAAATTGTACCAAATGAAAATCAACCAATTAAATAAATAACATTGATGATTTTTAAATCTTTTGTTTATCGTGAAGGAAATCCGCACGGACACCAGGCCGTTGGGGGAAGCGGCGTGGTAGTGCCGCACTCCAACTGACTAAAACCTCCACGATGACCGTCCTGGTCATGATCGAGAGAGGCCTGAGAACCGGTGTGAGCCTCCCGTCCCCGTGCACAAAGAGCCCGCTGGTGGAGCGGTGTGCGGTCAGGTCACGTCACGTCACACCGTGCCTCGTCGCCGTAGCTGTCGTGCAAGGCAGTCTGGTTCTCCCACCAGACTGCTTGGCGGTACGTATATGCCAACACCACACGGAAGCGTTCAATTCATCCTAGACCACGCCGCCGTGCTCGACGCTGCTTAACTTTCGTGATCCTACGGGAACGAGTGGTTCAGCGCGTACAACGGGTGTTGGCGGATGATTTTAACTAATGACTGCACAATGGTAATGTACCGGTTTGAGTGGAGGTAACAAATCGAACGACTAATGCTGACGTTTGGGCTGTTAACGGGTAAGTTTGTAATGGTAGTAGGATTCTACCACTTTATGTCTCTTTTGTTGTTGTCCAAGCATTTGTTAATCGTATTAACCGCTAGTTTGATCGAGAAGGATAAAGGATAATAATTTGGAAATATACGGTAGTTTCTACAAATAACAATAATCCACAAAAATATTTCAATAATAAAATTCTTTATTGTAAATATCGTCTTTGATTAAAAAAAAAAAAAAAAAAAAAAAAAAAAAAACTATAATTTAAGTTATGTGTTGGTTTTTTATTTTGTAATGATTGTAGATTAATTGCAGCGTTAATTATTTCAATGCGACTAAAATAGTTCACTTTTCCTATTAACCTCTATGGCAGGAGTACTAGCAAGTGGAGAGGATTAAAGTTATTTTAAAATAATGGTTAAGCTATGATAAATGGAGATTTACTAAATTTCATTTAAATTACAATAATATCGCAGGTCTCCCCAAAGATGACCAACGTCTCTAACAGTAGGATGAGGAACGTAAAACCCCCAAACCCAATGTTTAAAAAACACCTAATCAACACTACGCCTTACTGGTTAATACTAAGCGAACGTCGTTATGATCAATGTTCCTTTCTTCGCGTGTTAATTATGTTTTGATAAATTCTTTTCTTTGCTTTTGATGCGAATTTCTGCAGACGCCGAAATTAATGGGAGAAGAAAATGATGCCAAATTAACTCCCTTGTTTTGTATATGTTAGGCGATGCTCTAATTTAGCTCGTCTCGCTTACAAAATTAGCTTGGCAATTTCGATAAAAAAATCGGTCTAATTGGTTAACACTACCGCTAAGGCTAACGACAATGTTGAATTGTGTTCGGCACCCCTACCCTACACCCTTTGTTGGAACTTTCTTTAACTGCGACTCGCGTTCGACTTTGACCAATAATTAACGGATTGACAGTAGCAGACTCACCCAATGTCCGGTTTCGTCGACCAACAACAATTAACTAGCTAACTAACTAAAAATCCTTTGCGCTAGGGTGCGGTTTTATAGCCCACATTTTGTCCTGAAAATTACCACGTAACTTACTGCAAAGAACTGGGGTGGGGTTGTTTAAGTTTATTTGTTGGCGTGGGAGCGCGGCGTAATTCATTCACTGATACGGGCGATTTTAGTTGCACTATCGTGCAATGTGTTAAAAACCCTCCACCAAAAATCGCTGCGTTGCCCCCCAAAAAAAAAAAAAAAAAAAAAACAATAAACCCCATATAACAAAAACTTCCCCAACAAACACACTCCCTAAAAAAAAAAAAACACTAAAATACCACCACTAAACAAAAAAACAAAAATAAAAAAAAAAAAAAAACCAAACAATACATAAACCAGTGTTGGTAAAAAAACAACTAAAAAAACATAAAAAAAAAACCTAAAAATAAAGTTAACGACTTAACACTAAACAAAAAAAAAAAAAAAAAAAAAAAAAAAAAACACACTATAATAAAAAAAATAGGCTCAAAACAAAAATAAAAATAAAAAAAAAAAAAAAAAAACAAATTAAAAACAAAAAAACAAAAAAAATAACCAAAAAAAAAAAAAAAAAAAAACAAAAAAAATTGTCTGGTCCGCACCCCAAAAAAAAAAAGCCGAAAACCTAAAAGTGGTGCGTTGAGAAACTCTTAGGTGGAGAAAAACACTCACTTAACACAAAAACTCACCGCCCATCCGTCTCCTCCCGAGCAAAAAAAAAAAAAAAAAAATTCCCCCCCCAACAAATACTCCTAACACACCACTATTTGTAACACAACAAACAAAACTTAAAAAAGCGTTATAAAATAAAACACGGTGGTGAGTTGAGTTTAGAATCTTATAAAAAAAAAGAAACACTCACTTAACACACCAAAAAAACTAAACAATACCAACAAACAATAAAAAAAATACACACCCTCACCCCCTCACCACCTTGGCATGAAGGGTCCCGTTACCAAAAAAAAATAAAAAAAACATCATCACCCTAATGCCGATAAAAAAATTAACAATACCACCTAACAAAAAAAAAAAAAAAAAAAAAACCTAAAAAAAAAAAACTCAACATATCACACCATCTCAACCATACAAACAAAACAAATAACCAACACCAAAATAACACCTTAAAAAGTTGAGTGCGTACTAAAATATATAAAAAACCATAAAAAAAACAACAAAATAAAAAAAAAAAAAAACACTTTAAATAAACCTATCACCCCTTTTGGCTAAAAATAAAAATAGAAAGCCACAACAAAAAAAAAAAAAAAAAAAAAAAGCTAAAAAAAAAAAAAAAACTAACAAACTTCCCAAAAAAAATGGCGGAACAAAATTTAGTTCCCCCACACACCACAAATAATTTAAACCGTTAATATGTCTCCACCCCCCGTCCTCAAAATCCACTCAAACCTCAAAAAAAACTACATAACAAACCACTAATAAAAAAAAAAACAAAAACAACAAAAAAACCACAAAATTATAAAACAAAACTAAAAAAAACTTTGGGGAACCAAAAAAACAGCGGAAAACAAAAAAAAAAAAAACCCCATATGCCCCACCTACCCACTAACAAAAAAAAAATTTAAAAAAAACATAAAAACAAAAAAAAAAACAAAACTCTAAACAACTAAAACCTAAATAGTCCCCTCCCCCAAAAAACCATAAAAAAAAACATTTGTAGCCCCACCTCACACCCACTCACACTAACACAACAAACACAATTAAAAAAATATACCCCCCCCTAAAAACAAACATTCAACCCGCCTTCCATTCCTGCCCCCCCCACCAATAAACCCACACAACAAAAAAAAAAAAAAATAAACAATACCCACCAAAACACCTACACCCCCCAACTAAAAACTAACACAAACAAAAAAAAACCAATCTCACATTTAAAAGAAATAACCCCTCCTCTAAAAAAAAAATAAATTGAAAACATTAAAAGAACAAAACAAAAAAAAAATGAAAAAAAATATAACTTCCATTGGCTAAACGTGGTGGTAGAAAAAGAAAAAAAACTTAAATGCTGCGTGATGTTTGTTCCTATCCCCGACTTACTAACTCGCTAGACGTCGTCCCCCTATTATTTAATAAAGTAGAGAGCCCCTTCACTTTTGATGCTGCTGCGGTAAAAAAAAAAAATAACCCTATAAGTGTAAAGTTTCGTCCTGGATGGTCTTCGACACACTACAAAAACTTAACTTAATAAAAAAAAATTTACCCGCTTTCCAACACAGGGGTTGGTTGTGGCTCGTACCTAACCACCAAAAAATAAATAATAATAAAATAAGTGAGGAAATACAAATCTAAAACAACAACCAATAAAAACAACAAAAAACTACAAAAAATTTTAAGCACTTGCACCAACAAACAAATAACTCGTTTCGCTCTTTCGTGAATAACCCACCCTTCTTTACCATCGCCTTTTAACACCAATAAAAGCGTTAAAAACAACCTTTAAAGAAAACTTCAAAACAAAAATATCTACACAACACACAAAAAAGTAAATTAAAAAAAATTACCCTTGCTTTCTTCTGGTAAAAAAACTAAACAACACACACCTGAAAAAAAAAACAGTTAAATTAACGCTGCCGCAGTCTGTTGAAAAATTAAAAACATCATAACTCTAAACATTAAGTAGGTGTACATAACATTTTCGTTTCACCCACTTCTGATAAAAAGTAATAAAAAAAAAAACAAAATCAGCAAAAAAAAAAAAAAAAAAAAAAAACAAGTTGGCTTTTTAACACCAATCTCACCAAACCCAACAAACAACTAACAAAAAGAAAAAAAACAATAAATAAAAAAAAAAAAAAAACACATAACTAAAAAAAAAAAAAAAAAACAAAAAAACAAAAAATAAAACTTAAACTACATTTGGCTTAGGCCTGTAAGGTAGGAAAAATAGTTTAGTAGTCGTTGCCCCACAAAAACATCAAAAATTAAAAAAAAACTCCCCCATGACCCCTCTCCCAAAAAAACAATACACCCTCTACAAACACAACCCACAAAATAAGAATAAAAATCAGTTATTTCTAACTTAAGATAAATCTTTTAACTATCAGCCTTTAAACTCAAAAAATCTCTTACTAATTTTTTTCGTTTTTAGAAATAAATAACATTCTTTATTATTTTTATATTAATATTAAAAACAAATAAATAATTTAAAAACCGCTTAACCCTCTTTTTTGTTGGGATTGTTGATAAAATTTAAAAAAACATTTTCTTATGTTGTTGCAAATCTTTTTTTTAATAAAATGTTAAGAAATTTTTTTGGTATGATCGCTTTCTTTATAGTTAGTTGGTACAACTTTTAACACCTTTTTTTTATGAGTCGCCATATATAATTATCTAAGTCATTTTTTTTATTCAAACATTTTGTATGAGGTGTGAAATAAAGAAAAATCAATTTAGAAAATCTATTAAATATAAACCCAAAAATTACTACATTATAAAACAAGATAATCAAGTAGTAAGTAAGGAATAAGTTAGGCAAATGTGTTTTTGATGTTTTATAGGTGTTGGTTGAAGTTATTGTATGGTGTTTGTAAATATAGATGTGAGAAAGATTCGTGTTTTGCAATTTAAAAGGAAGTCTTTTTAGAAGATGAAGGCTGTTAAAAAAACATTTCACTTAAGTAACATAACATAATTGCGTAGCTTTTTCCCCACCCCCTTGCGTCCCCTTCCCTTTTGGCGTTTTTTTTTGAAATGAAGGTACAAGAACATTTATCGTCTTTTTTGTCTATAATTTGTTTGTGTTTGTGTTAGGTTTATAAATATGTTATAACTTTTGGTGGCGTCGGTTTTTTTTACTGTCATTAAATATTTTCCATTACATTACTATATTTTACCATTTAACTAAATAACTAATTTTACAAATTTAACGTACAAACTAAACTCCCACATTTTAAAGCAATTTCTCATCCTTTTTAGATTATTTGAGTATATTTTAGTTGTGAACTTAAAAAAATCAACTATTTGTAACACCACTTTTATTAGTGGGAAGCTATTCATATTTTAGTAACAAACAATTCACAAAAATTTTGCAAATAATCACTCATTCAAAAAAATAAAACATTTATCAACATTAAAAAAACATACTTTAAACAAATTTTCATATATAAAAAGAAAAGTAGCAAATTTCTAAATAAACGTTTGATAGAGAAAAGAAGAAAATTGTCGAAACAATATTTCGCTTCTTTTCTACTCCCCATCCCACCCTTCACCACACCTACATAAACAACTTTTATTTTTAGGGAATATTTTTGACTGTGTGTAATGCAGTTTGTGATTGCATTGCTTTGTGTTATTTTCAATATTTTCAAATCATGGTCGTTTTGATTAAATCTAATTAAATAATCACACGTGAAAGTAAAAAAAAATTTTATCAAACAATTTTGTACGACATTAGAGTTCTTGTTCGCCGATTATAATTTCAGTGTCGCGTACGTAGTCTTATTTATATTCTTTTGAACGTTCTTTTTGGTACTAGAGTCAGTGTATCTCTGCGACACAGCAAGCGCAACAACGATGCACGACTTGTTTAATCTGTTCTCATCACTACAGACTAGTCACTTCATCCTTCTAGACTTGTGCTCTAGACTACAGAGCAGTCACTTCATTTCTATACTTCTTCTACGACATCAGAAGGGTCAACTCAACTTCTTCTACTTTCTCTCTAGACTTGTTCCACAGTAACATTCAAGTAACAGTTAAAGCCCATCAGTGAGTCTAAATCAATTCGAGTCAGAGGCCAGTGCAAGGAACAGCAAGAATCTACAAGTCGAAAACAGTCATCATCATCGTCAACACGAAAGGAGTCTCAGGTCGTACTTGTTCGTAGTTGTCATTTCAAATACTCAATCTTGTATCACACTGAAGTTGTTAGATCATTCACAATATATAGTAACCTGTTAATAACAGCGTTATATTCAATCAACTACCCTTATTATCGCACAAGAAATAAGGGATCGAACGATTCGTGGCGTCGATTAGTGAAATCGTAACGGGAATTTACGACTCCCATTGGCGCGCTTCTTCGAGATCGCGTCTCCCCGCGAACGTACGAAAGTTCAAAAGTAATTCTATTAACCAAACAAATTTTCCGCTTCCTTGATAAAATCATCCGAAGTAATATGTTCCTGTTGCTCAGAATTAACGAACAAACAATCTTTCACACAGAGTAAACAGAAAAAAAGAGGAGGATGTCACGTCGGAGACACAAGAAATCAGAAAACCGATGGATCGCCGGTGATCTCGCGTCGCAGTTCGAACCTTTCACAAATAAAGTGAAGGAATTGAACTTTGTATATGATAATAGAACTTATTATGCAAATCCAACAGAGTGACTGTTCAAAGTGTTACAACAGAATGATTCAAAGTGTTACAAGAGACTCATTCAAAATGTTTTAACAGACTGGGGCGAGCGCTTATTTCGGAGGGTTTTTTATACTGAGGTTTTAGTCCCTCTGGAGGGTTTGTCGACTGGTTTATCTCAGAGGCGCCTATTCCGTTACTATTCGGTTATTGTGTCGATGGCTGTGGTATGCAGGATGTTTAGCCTATCCTATTTCTGTTGTGGCGGCACTCAACAGCAAATACCACCATTCGACATTTAACTAGGGTCGGACGACGGCAGCGCAGTGGTTAGCGCCTTAGGTTACCGATTTTTTTTCCACGCAACGAAATTAGAAGAAAGGCAGTACCACAGCAGCGACATCTACACCCGCAGCAGAACCTATCTCGGTCTCCACACACACACACACACACACAGCAGTAGCGCTCCTTATCATTTTCGGTAATGTTCTGAAAAGTGACCGTCCCATGCGCTGATGGAAGAATTGGTGCTGTTGGTACTTGATGCATATTGTTTACGTGAGCGGTGGGGCAAAGTATTCTGATACATACATTTTTAGGAATTATTCGAGTTAAACATTCGTAAAGTTTACATTTATACAATATATATACTGTTCCTAGTCCTAGGGCTATGTATCCTAATATTTGTATTGTTGAAATGCCATATTCTCTGAATGAATTTATACGTCGTTCGAATTGTAGGGTATTGACTTGTATTTGTAACGTATCGAGGTTGGCTTTGTATTGATTAAAGTTGTGAGATAACTTTGGTGCCGTTTCTAATATTTCCTCTAGCGTTGGGATTTCTATTTTTTTGAAACTATGTAAACTGTTCTTAATTTTGATTTCGTAAGAAAAATATTTTTATGTGTTCCTCCTCTTTTCATAATATTCCGGTCGTATGTGATTATACATCCAGTTTTGCTACTAATTAAACTCGGTTGTTTGATTTCTAAGATTTTATGTGTTTTACATAATACGTCGATCTGTACATTTTTCGTAGGGATAATGATATAATAATTTTCAGTCTGTAAAGGTACGAACGTCAATTCTTCCAACTTGAATACAGCAGTTGGGTAGGTTTTGTCTGTCTGTTGATTATTAGTTAATTCGATTCTACATTCAGGTGAATTGATTCTATTATGGTTTGGTTGAGTTCTTTTACAAATGTGGATGATTGCCGTTCGTTTACAATATTTGTTTAAGTAGTGGCTATCGACAAAGGTGTATTGTTCTGAGTTGGTTAGTATTAAGTCAGTTTCTACTACAGGTGCGATAAATACAGAGTTTTGTTTGAGTGACGGTTCAAAGTGTGACGGTTCAAAGTGTTACAACAAAAAGGTGTCGAACGCTAATTTGGGAGGGTTTTTATACTGAAGTTTTAGTCCATCTGAAGGGGTTATCGTCGGGTATATATCTGAGGCGGCTATTCCGTTATTGTCCGGTGATTGTTTCGATAGCTGTGGCATGCAGGATGTTTCGTCTATCCTATTACTGTTTCTGAGCGTGTGGCATTCTTGAGCGTGTGACGCGCGTGTATGTTTAACTCGCGCGCAAGGTGCCAGATATTACGCGAGCGTTAGGGTCGCTCAGGCGAACGTTTGTTTCATTCATGAACTTTCCAATTTTTCGGACGAAAACCGCAGATGTAAAATGTACCGAAAGTTTGTTCATTTATGGAATTGTTTTACGTTGAATATGGATTTGGCTGGAGGGACTAAAATTGTTTTCCGTATCGTGCTATAGGTTTTCATATAGGTACATTCCTCCTCAAAGAGATAGCCCATGTGAGCTATCTTTAACTTCTCAGTGAGGCGTGTAAAGTTTTTCGTCTGTAACGTATAATATCAAAACATTATGAGCTCAGAATATGCGGTTCGTTGAAAATAATTAAAAATATTATGAGGTTTAGTGTGTAACAAAAAAAAATTGTTTTATTTTAAGAACGAAATGATACCACATGTACAATAATAAAATAATAATCAATATAAATTGTAAATAACAATAATTACTTATCAAACGTATATACTTATTTAATAGTGAGTACATCCCCCTTAATTTTCTATTACTTCTATGTACGATTTGCTATCGATTTATATAGTTTCTGAATATAATTTTGACTCAATGTATCCCATTCGCGTACAATTGCATTTTTTAATTCTTCTACGTGTTGATACTGCTTTCTACTCGCGTATATGTCGTGAACAAGTTCTGCCCAGCAATTTTCAATATTAAGGTCCGAGGAGCGCGCAGACTACGGCAAAATAGATATATTATTTCCATTAAAATATGATTGGACCAATCTTGATGTGTGTACAGGTGCATTATCTTGTTGAAAGATGTAATCAGGTCCAGAAACGCGTTCTGCATGATTATTTATTTGTTCTTTGATTAAATTTATGTATCGGACACTATTCATTCTCCCATCGATTAACTTAATACTTGTCTTGCCGAAATAACCGATGCCGGCCCAAACCATCACGCTGTCTCCTTCCATTTGTCGTGGAATTGTCGACATTGTCTCTTTTCTTGTGTCATAAAAATAATATTGGAACCCATCAAGGCCATCCAAGTTGAATATTTTTCGCATGAAAATAGTACTCTTCTCCATTTCTTTTTCCAATGCATTCTTTCTTTTGCAACGCGTAAACGTTCTATTGTGTGTTTCGTTGTTAACGAAGGTTCCTTTTTCAATTTTAGCCTCTTAATATCTTTGCACGATAGTAGATTTCGACGAACACTTGAAAACACTGGCACTAACACTAGATTTTTTCATTCTTTCCGTCGTTGTTAACTGCAAGTTCCAACTCGCTACATGCAAAATTGCTCGCTTATCACGATCGGATAACGATGACGACCTACAAGTACTTTTCTTTTTGTCATAATCTTCAACATTTTTTAAGAAATTGTGTATTACTTTACGACTTCTTCTTATTACTTTCAATATTTTTGCTACTAATAACTGTTGCTGTTTTAGTTCAAGAATTTCCTTTTTTCAGACTCGTTTCATTTTTTCCGCATCCCATACTTACAAATTTATATAATATTGTAGCGACACACGAGCTAGAGGACAAATCGAGCCACGTGTGGTCTTGCCTCGTAGTATCAACAACGTTAGGACGTAATAAGTAAACTTCGGGCAAAAACAATGTCGCCGCTTCGTGGAACCGTCTAACAAAGGCGAATGGAAATTTACCGGTTCCCCTTCGACCAGCATAAATAAACGAACGCGATCGTAAGCTGACCAGTTTTCATCAGTCTCAGTCACGTGCGATCTCTTTAGCGAGTTACACACAGTCTTAGTGAATTAGAACCTAGCGTCTTAGCGAACATTCGTTTAACGACCAGTATCGAGAAATCTACGGTTGTCTCTGTATTTATAATTACTTTAAAATATATTTGACGGTTTCAATATCGAGTAATCTCGTCATTAAACTACCACACGTTTTACAACATGTTCTCTTAATAAACATTGTGGGTTTTAATATTGTTTAAATGTCAGTGTTTTATTATTATTTATCATTGTTCGTTATTAATGTTCTAATTTGTGACTATTAACCATTTATTAATTATTGGTATGTTTCAGGTGCGTGCCATGATGCATCGATGTCCTGACGTTTTATGTAAGTGAATAAAATTTTATTATTGTAATTATTCTTGCAAAATCAACGAAATGCGTCATGGATATTCATTTGTTATAATTAATTTAACTTCTCGTGTTACTTTTATTTTCTGTATTGATGCGCCCGTCAACATGAGCGTTTGAGATAAGTTATCTCCGTTTCGGGTGTCGCTACAAAACTGTTTGTTATTTGGATTCTGGAATTTATTATTTTAATTCAGACTCGTGTCATTTGACTTGTATAATATACATGAGATGGTGTTTGGTGTAAGGTGCCCAAGAAATACTCGGCGGTGTTCAACAACGTAATTTATTTAACAATCACCAATCCTCGATTACCACTGACGTTCTCGCTTTTCGACTATGCTTGTATCACGTAATATTCGTGAGAAGAAACTAAAAAGAAGATGAGATGAGGAGGATCCCAAACTCTTATATTTTCTTTTACAATATTTGTTGATCAAGTATAAGAATACAATAGATTTACAATATGTAACGTTAGCGTATAATTCCGAAGTATGACCGAGGGTCGACAAGATTTGTCAAGACTGCGGTTTCTGGGTAGATGCTCGGCTTTGATATCCTGAAAGTATAGGTGCTGAAGGGCGATGTTGGAAGTTGTGGGTGCCGTGTGCAAAAGCTGATAATTGCTATCTGGGCGACGTCATTTGAGGTGCGGTGGCCGTCACATTCCTCCCTTCTTAGAATTATTTTGGTCCTCCAAAATCTTAACGTTTCTTCATTATGGATTTGTGGAATCGTACTTTGTTAGGTCTCATCTGAATTTGTTCCAAGTGTTCTGTTTCATCTTCTTCGTCCAAATGGCGGATGGCTAAAGTGTTTTGCGGTATTTCTGTATATATGTTTAAAGGTGTTGGATTCGTCGCAATATTTTGGATGTGTAGCGGCACGATCAATACCGCCACTCACACATACCAACTCGACCGGTTGATTCGCGCCCGTATGATTTTATTTCCACGCACAAAAAAGCAGATAACATTAGCTAGCGAAATTAAAAGATTACCCCAATGCTATTCTTAGTTTTACAACATAGTAAATGAATATATAGTTTTGTGGGTAAACATTTCTTAAGTACATCGAATATTCCTATTTTATTGAGAAGGTAGATACCTGCAACATAACCGGCTATTTGTAAAAATGAGAGTCCCCATGACTTAAGAGACTGTATTCGTTAGTTGATTGATGTGGTCGGATATTTGGTCTAAGTTATTCTGATATTCTTGTATGTTACTAGGAATTCTAGGTGTTCTTTCGATTTTGTCTAAAAATATTAACAAATAATCTATGCTTATATCATTTTCAAAGGGAATCGTCTTGAGTTTATATTCAAATGTTATATTGACTTTGGATTGTCCTATCTTCATTATACTATCGTTAAATATTATGAATATTACATTGTTCATCAGGTGACTGAATTATGGAAGGTCTTCCTATTTTAATTTGTTTCTGAGTATTATCACAAAGTACATGTATTACAATTTCTTCTTTTGGTATAGCTATATATTGGTTTTCAGCTGTTAATGGAATGAAAGTTATATCTTCGATTTTATAAACGGCAAATTTACAAATGTTTATTCTTTTGTTAAAGTTAATTATTCCTGACGCACAGTCGTGGATAGATTTCTTGTCATGTGTTGCTTGAGTTTGTTTGCACATTGTAATTCCTATTTTTATGTTACAATTTTTACGTGGTATTCATTATCAACGTTCATGTATGTATATTGTTGTGTAAAAGATATTGGATGTTCAAATACTGGTGCCAGAAATGCTTGGCCTCTTTTGGTTGGTATGGGGAATACTCGCACTATATCCCATGCCAAGCCCGTTAATAAGGGTACAGTTATTTTGAAGAAAACTTTGGCCTTGATAGCGAATACCGTCAATTTCGATATATCTAGTGTGGTGGATGGATTGTAATATAGAATAACGAGAACGAGAGATTGCTGTCGCAACCCGTCAAATATATTTGGAATAAATTAAATAAATTAATAAATATAAATATAAATACTGTCGAGAGACGCTCGTACAAACGTATTCGCAAAGACAGTGTATGATCGCTCGCAGATGACTCGATAACTCGTGTAAATCCGTTAATCACCGTTAATAACTCGTGAAACTCGAATAATAACTGATTCGATCGCGATTGCTTCCTCTTATTTATACTGGTCGAGCGAGAGTCGGGAAATTCGAATTCGTCTTTGATCGACGGAATTTATTTATCCTTATGTTTCGTGCGTCAAGGAGGTGTCAATATCCGTTTGGACTGTACGTTTGGAATGACTGTTAGTGTATACAATTATTCATCCAATATATGTATGTAGGAAAGTTATATTATTCCGTCTACGAATTCCTACAATTTGTAGGAAAGTTATATTATTAGTTTGTAGGTAACAGTATGATTAATACAATATCGTTCGCTCTCACACAAAATCGAATATAATTTCCCGTTTAGTATTGTTACTCACTGTTTACACACAAAACAAATTTCACAGACCAGATAAATTAACTCTGATTTTCAACTCTTTATAACTTTTCGCGCTCACTTGTTCTCTCACATCCCTTGGAAACGCTCAAAATTCTTTGACAACGTAACATATCTTGACAACGCTAATAAACAATCACCCCTCACGCCACCACGTCTTCCCGTGTCACACTATCCCAAATGTAAGTAAATAGCTTCATAATAACTAACCTAATTACTAATCTTACAATCCACTCTTACTGTTGCTAATGCATCTAATAAGCCTAAACAATTTTATCTCTTATATTATTAATTTCACTATGCTAAATGAATCACTAAACCACTTATTTGATTCCAACTATCTTACTATTTTATATATAGGCACTCTCACCAACGATCCCACTTCCTATTAAAATCTACATTCTATATAAAATATCAAGTATTAACCATCGATCCAGAAGTGCTCCTGAATCAACTCGATCTTAACGAAGAGAAAGTGTCCAACGCCGCATGCGAAACCGTTCTATAGGCCGTAGAGGTACTTATCAAGGCACTCCACTGTGCCCTGCAGAGTTCGCCTACTGTCTTGACCTTGCTAAGCGCATCCACCCAGACCGGGGAGGCATATAGCACGACCGACTCCCATACCCGATAGTACAACTTCCTACAGGCGTCAGAGGGGCCGTTCACATTCGGCAGGAGCCCTCTGATGGCATCTACAATCGCGTCCGCTCTAGTACAAACTGCTTCGATGTGGTCACTCAATTTCCTTTCGGAGTCCAACACCACGCCTAGGAATTTAACCCTTTCGCGTGTGTTATGTATCTCTCCTGCCAAAGTTATGTTAAAATTCTTTGGAACTCTCATTCTCGTCAATAATATAATCTCAGTTTTATCCTTCGCTATCTGGAAACCCGAATTTGCACACCATTTTAGGATGATCTTCATGTGGAGACTCAAGTTGACCTCCACACTTTCCTTCTTCTTCAGACCCACCAAGATAGCAAGATCGTCCACAAATGCAAAAACTCTCACATTTTGCTATCACTTTCTGCTATCAAAGAATTTATAAACTGCTTTCTCCGGAATGTATCGTTGCATTGCAAGTTGATTTTCACGTATGTGCGCTAAAATTGATAAAAATTCGAGTACTCTATGCTTTGGTCTGGATTTATCACCTGATTCATCGCCGTCAGGTACACTACCCAAAACGTAAGGGGTTGGGCCTTGCTGTTTGGAGCCATATTTTGTCTAAAATATTGAATGAATAATAACTTGTGCTTTTATAAGATAAGAATACTTTGATATTGTTTGTAATGTTACCTGTGATGTGATCATCTGATGCTTAGTTTTCATTACTTCATCTGCAGCTTGTCGTTGAGCTCTTAATTTGGCTTCTTTTTGTCTTTTAGCTTTCTGTTCTCGACGTCTCTGTTCAGCTAATATTCGCTCCGTTTCTTCTTGTTCTTGTAAACGTTGTAAACGCTGCTGCTCTTCTTGTTTTCTTCTTTCATCGACATCCTTATTCTCTTTTGCTAATAAAATTTTTTTGGCTTTTGCAACCGACTTTCGTGCTAATTTATGAGCAATCGCTTTCTCTGCAATGTTTGCATTTTCCGAAGCTTCTGTTTATGCAGCAGCTCTAGTGTTTTGTTCTCGTGTTTTTGTTCGACTTGTTCTGTCAATAGCAAGTTTTGGAGTGTTTATGCCTGCCTGTTCAAATGCCTCAATTCTTTTTTTTACAGATACCTTGGCATATGGATCGAATAAAGCATTCGATTTACACGTGTCTCTTATTTCCTGGAATCCTGTAATTGTATTCTTTTCCTTCGAAGATGGTTTTGTTGGAGTATTAAGTATTGCATCTTCGCTCGATGTCATAGATCTGTTCTGCCGCTTTTGTCGTTTTTTAATTTCTTGTTTCTTAATATTTGCTTTAGACTTCTTTACTTCAGGGGATGACTCATCTTCTGTGAGTTATTCATCAAACTCTTTGTTTGCCATCGCTTCTTTTAGCTGCTGCATCTTCTCCTGTAAAGTTATTGACGACCGTGATGTAAATTTAGATTCATTATTTTTTCCTACACTACTAGCCAAGCTTTTATTAATTACTACAGTTTCGTTTAATGTTATTGGTGATAAAGGCTCTAAAATTATGGTAGCGTTCATCATCTTCTGCTTATAAGTAGAATTGATGTCCATCGTGGAATTCATAAGGGAAGTATTTTTCTCAAGTGCATCCTGGCACATTGAAAGTTCTTCAATATCATTTTCTGTTGGTGTAATTACTGTATCATCAATAATATTAGAATTTTTATCCTCCGTGTTTTCACTCTGTGAAAAAGTTCTCTTTATATTACTATTTCTTGTTGTCATTGAAGACTTTAATGGTTCAATCTTTTTTGGCTGTATTGCATCTTCTTTTATAGAAAGATGATCCTGTGAATGTATCTGTGAATTACCCGCGATCCTCCTTGAAATTGTTTCGCTTAAAACACTCTTTTCCGTTTTACTATGTTTTTAAAACACCTTGTGTGTTTTTTCATCTGAACTACTTCTAGCACTTTCCTTTTTTTTTTTTATATCGGCTTGCACGTTTCCTCTAAAAATTTAGAATATATTTAACAACGTTATAATGGTATTTATATACTATTATATTATTAGATTTCAACATATTAATTAACCGATATCAAGCATTATTAGGTATTATATGAGGTGGTATGGTGATAGGTGCGTAAGGAACTACTCTTGGTGTTTTTAACGAACAATAGTTTATTTAGAACTAATCAACAATCAGAGTAACAATTAACAATTAACAATTAACGATTACACTTAACAGATAACTGGTAACAACTAACAAATAACGATAGACACCGAGAGATCATTCGACGCGTTGCTATGCAAATAGTACCGAGGAGTTACACATTTAACGGCATAAGACAGACTGACTGCCCTTTTGTTTCGGATCGCGCAGATTCTTTCCTTTGTTGCCCATCGATATCCCCCACTAGCGTGCATTCATTAGATGTGCCGCCACTGCTGGCACGCGTATGCTCTTCCGAGAATTCGGCGGAAAGAGCGTGAAGATATCGATGGTACATTGGGCACGTCGGTGTTGCGCTTTGGCGGCGTCGCGCTTTGTATCCGGAGCCGTTGAAAAGTTCTGTGGCCCGTGCCGCCACATATATATAAAGGTTAATATTGATTAATAACATAAGATGTTTTCTTTGGGGTACCCCCCCCCGGCCCGCGCCGCGGGCCCCGCCCCCGCCCAAAAAAAGACCGGCCCCCCCCAAAAAAAAACCAACGCGGACGGGGAAAAATTAAAAGTATTAAATTTCATCATAATATCAAGAGTCATCGTCAAGAGTTAATGGCCTTCGTAATTTTGCAACAAGTGACATTGACTGCTGCTTTTTAATATTAATTGCAGCTTTTCTTGAAGCCTCTCTTTTCGTTCGGCCGATTGTTATTTCTACCACATCTCCAGTTTTTATATCTTTATTTTCTGTTTTATCATGTATTGCAGTAGCATTTAATACTGTATTATCAATATTGATAATATCATTTTCTGGGATAGTCTCTATACGGTGATAACTTTTCTTCTTCAAAACTTTCGGCGTCTTTCTAGTTGAAGGACCAGAGGCTGATTGTGGTATTTCAGCAATTAAACTATGTAAATAATCCACACTATCTTCAAACTGGTTGTTAATAAATTTTTTAACATCCAAGCAATAATTATGTATATTCGATATATCTTTGGTAATCATTGCTTTAATCTCATTCTTTGATCTAGTACCCATATTTAAAATCTACAAATAAATTCTTTATAAGTATTTAATATATACATTAAACTATACTTTCTAATAATACATACCATAATTTAATATTATGGTTGAAATTATGACATATATAACAATTAATAGAAACACATTGCGTTTACTTCTATTAACTTAGAAGCATACGTAAATTATTTTTCAACAAAAAAATATTTACATAAAACAATAATAAAATAATGAAGTAACGTTAAGAATAGAATCTAGTTTAATTACACATACATACTCCTTTAGCAATTCCGTTTTTATCAATTTTATTAAATTTACAGTGAAGCTTACATTTACACTAATGTCAATGAATATTAAGGTATATGTTTATTATTACACTAAATAAAAATGAAAGTACTGTAATGAAAAATACAATATACTTAATGGAAATAAAATAAGTAAATAGCGAAGTATTTATTAATATTATTATATAGTATTATGATATATTATTATAATATTTATTAATATTCACTTACCTTTTACGTTTGCATAAAAACTACAAAATTGTAAATATAAATTTTTATAACAGAGATAAAACAAGTCACAGAAATTAGTGTCCTTCAATGACAAAATGCGTTGAAGGAAGGGAAACGATAATCTTCGTTTCGTGTCACAAGCGGAACTGTGCCAGTTTTGTTCGTTGAAAGTTCATGTAGCGGCACATGAGCTAGAGGACAATTCAAATCATGTTCTTGTTTTTTGCCTCGGAGTATCAATATCGTTAGAACATACATAATGTAATAATAAATAAACTCCGGGCAAAACAATGTCGCCGCTACGTGCAACCGTCGAACGAAGATGAATTTGAATTTTCCGACTCTCCCCCGACCAATTTATACTATACCAGTTTAAACGGATGCAATCGTAAAGAGTTCAGTTATCGATCAGTATCTACGAATATCTACCGAGTATCTAAAAACTATATAATATGTTTTAAAATCGGTAATAAAGTTGTATAAATATAATATGTTTAATGAATTTTTTGTAGAAAGTTTTATTTATTATTAATGAAGCTGACTAAATTCCATATCTAAGTCATTTTGTCAATTTCATTATTCATTATCACATCAAAGCGTGTGTTTTTGCAATTCATACTATAATTATGTTTCCATATATAAATAAAAGCTTCGCTAAAACTTTCTTATAGAAACGCGTACATTTTTCTTAATTGTGCTTATATTCCTAAAAGTAAACTTTTGGAAAAAATAGCAACTTCTTTAATATGTAAAATTTAAAATTTTATTGTTATTATGAATTAAGGGGGTATTCTAGTCTAGAGGCATGAATTTCGGGTGGATTTTGAAGCTCTGTGCAAACGAAACAAAAAATATTTTTACTATCCATATTTGTTTATTGATATTTTAAGATTACATAAAAAATTAACCGAAAGAAAGAAACTCAAAATTCACAAAGTTCTGAGCTGGCAAAGTGGGGGGTCCAAAAAAAGGGTGTCCTCGTGTGCATGATTTCAACCCTTCTGGTCATCTGAAACGAAAAAGCCGAACGGATTCTTAATTAGTATAAATGCCGCTATGGCATGAACCTTGGAAAAGTTAAACAAAATGATTTCACAAAATGGCAGCCGCTTGAAAAAAAATTTTTTGGCATGTTTTTTTAACAATTCCGAATTTTTTAAAAATAATAAAATTAAAAATTTTGATCTGAGCGTGGTTGAGGCGATAGAGGAATCTAGAAAGAACATTCACACCAAATATCAAATAAATCGGTTCATTAGAACTTGAGATCTCGTGCACGCTAACTTGAAAAAAGTAGTTTTAGGGCATATTCTTGAATGCCTAAACATTGGAAATATGAAAAAGAACTTGGATTTTTTCAAATTTGTAGACTAGAATACCCTCTTAAATAGCTTTCCGTAGAATATAAATATCTAACAAAATCAACGCTACTAAAAAAGTTGTCAAAAAAAATGTGATATCTAACAATTACTTTCTTTTAATAAATTTACCACAACATCATATCCAAGCCCGAACTTTCTTCTGTCGCTATCAGTTTTTAGTTTTGCGCCTTTGTAGCAATAAAACGTCAAACAATACTTTGAAACTGCATCGCGCAGCATTCTCAATTTTATACATCAGCGATGATGTTTCTTATTTTGCAAGTGTCGGGTTACGCTAGAATGACACAGCGTCCCAACTAACGATTCATCAATTGATGATTCTTTATGTGGTGTATAATGTAATTTGAAGACTCTGTTAGCGGGTCTAACAATTGACTCAAATTTTGCACAGGGATTGTTTTTCTCGTGACCCGGTGAAAAACATAAAGAATTCTCAATCAGGCGAAAATAGTTCAAAATTTGTTGAAATCTGTTTCTCGGGAACATTTTTCGGAACCACGGTATGTTCCGTGAATTTTCCAGATAAAAGCCCTAAATATTCCACGTAGTAGTTGAGGTGGTATGGTGATAGGTGCGTAAGGAACTACTCTTGGTGTTTTTAACGAACAATAGTTTATTTAGAACTAATCAACAATCAGAGTAACAATTAACAATTAACAATTACATTTAACAGATAACTGGTAACAACTAACAAATAACGATAGACACCGAGAGATCATTCGACGCGTTGCTATGCAAATAGTACCGAGGAGTTACACATTTAACGGCATAAGACAGACTGACTGCCCTTTTGTTTCGGATCGCGCAGATTCTTTCTTTCGTTGCCCATCGATATCCCCCACTAGCGTGCATTCATTAGATGTGCCGCCACTGCTGGCACGTGTATGCTCTTCCGAGAATTCGGCGGAAAGAGCGTGAAGATATCGATGGTACATTGAGCACGTCGGTGTTGCGCTTTGGCGGCGTCGCGCTTTGTATCCGGAGCCGTTGAAAAGTTCCGTGGCCCGTGCCGCCACATAGTATTAGGTTGTCCGAAAAGTTTCTTTCGTTTTATAAGGAAATAATAGACGTAATGTTTTTGTTTATGAAAACGCGTCAGTGAGAGGCGTAAATTCTCGCTACTATTCTAATAATCGACGCCGTGAATTAGTCGGTCCCCTGTTTCAATTGAGATAACTGAGGTGGTTAGCATGAGTTTAACACTGAATTAACAGGGTTAATATAAACTTGTATATTTAATAATATTTAATATTATAATGAGCACGTCACAAATTATTCAATGACAAATACAATTAGTTTGATACAGCAATTCGACCCGACTTTGTGATATTTCTCGAGGTATTCGGTAGACTAAGCGGCTTTAATTTTATTCGTCAGAACCTCTCGATGCATTCAGTTTGAATCCTCAAATGATGCTGATTGCCCTTCGATTTTTTCTTTGTCTTCTCTAGCAGACGACCCCCATTACACTCGGGTCACGCCACCGTTCGCGCCTATGATCACGTATGCCACCTTCTTTGTGTAGATGAAATAACGGACCGAAGGCGAATCGACGTTTCTAGAACTCGCTGCTTGATGACAACTATGCGCTTGTCACGTAAAATAAAAAAGGGGGAGCTCAGACAAGAACAAAATAAAATTGTAACAAAAAAGACGAGAGGATTTATTTCTTGCTAAGTTCTGTCGTAGTGCTTGGTATAAATGTGCGTATTCTGAGATGTGCACACTACGTATTGCCATAGCTGCTTTTCCCGAAATTCTCTCAGTCTTAATCATTCTTAGCAGTAAGTACTGTTCGCTACTCATTACCCTCATCTCTTCGACTTCTCTAACGAATTCTTCCATTCCTATATCATTTTCGCCGTTAAGTTGTGATATACATCTTATTACGTCTGTAGCTTTAAGCTCTGGTTGCGTAGAACGTTGGAGGAACGCTCTGCCCTCGGGTGATGGGGGTGGTGTCTGAGGCATTGGAGGAGGTTCTCGGAAGACTGATTGATCCGTAGTGGTGGGGTTTATCTCATCTATAGTTATCAGGGAGCTGGCTTCTGATCCATTTCCCATTTGCATGCTTGCTAACTTATCGTTTATTCGTGCGATCTCTGCTGCGAGTAGGTTAAATCGTTGCGTGGAAGTCTCGCGTTCTTTCTGCCATGAGTCTATTATAGCCCTAACTGTTGGGTCTATCCCACTACTAGTTGAAGCGGCGTCAACCATTTCGGTATTACTTTCTTGTGGCGTTGCCATTGTTATACTACTTGTACTGTCTGTGCTATTTGGCAAAAGAGTTCAGCGTTCGCTCACCTTGATCGTTTAGCCCGTAGGAAAGGTTCCGTTGCGGTGTTCCTTTGTCGAAACGTCAGAGGTGTCTGCTCTGTTGCAGTGGTCCGTTGATCCTCAATCTTCGAAGTTGACCGTAGCCCGAAATGCGTAATTTCGTTTTCTCGAAGCTGATGGATCCTGGCAGGATCGCCAAAAATGTCACGTAAAATAAAAAAGGGGGAGCTCAGACAAGAACAAAATAAAATTGTAACGAAAAAGAAACGAGAGGATTTATTTCTTGAACTTTGAATTTACACGGACTGTGATTTAGTTCTGAGCTCCAGCCGTGACTTTCCAAGACTGCAGCTCTTACAATTTGACTTTCTGTGACATCTGTTTCTTTTTTGTTGGTCACCCCTCAATATCCCCACTACGCTGTAGGCTTACGTGACCGTTGCCGCGCATCCCTTTTCTTCTAGAACATTCGGTGGAAGGACCGTTGGGATATCGATGACTCATTAGGCACTTCGGCAATATACTTTGTCGCCAAGGCCGCCGAATCTTCATCTCCATCATCGGTCCATCGGATCTGAAGAGTGCCGATTGTGACATTCCCCCCTTCTTAGATTGAACTTGGTCCCTCAAGTTTTCCTCAGGAGACTTTTGTGGAATCGGACTCGGCGTGGCTTGAAAATCATGTTATTTAATATGGGTTGGGGTTGATATTCTATTAATCCACACAGATTGAATAACGCTCTTTATTTCACCTCTTTGTATAAAACGTCTGAATTCACCGGATGCGCTTTAGCAATTAGCACGTGGTCGACTTCTTAAGACAAAGGAGCGTCGTTAGAAGTCGTACCAACTTAGCTTATAGGAACTAGCGGTCATACCAACTTAGCATTTCTCAACACTCCCCTTTGATTGCTAGTTTCTACAAGCCCCATAGCTTTGGTAAAACATTGAGTTTTTACTCTATTCAAACCTTTGGTGAGAATGTCGGCAACATTCTCAGAACTAGATATATAGATGTAATCTAATATCCCTTTCGACACGCAATTCTTTACATAAAAATAACGCACTTGGACATGCTTAGAACTCTCAGCAACCACCTCATCCTTGGACCATGAAATAGCTCCAATGTTATCACAAAAAACCTTGCATGGGCGGGGACAATATAACGATTGACCCAGCTCCCTTAACAGTAAAGATATCCACACAGCCTCCCTTGCTGCTTCTTGCATCGCTACGAATTCTGCCTCGCATGTCGATTGAGATATAATTGGTTGTTTCTTTGACAACCAAGATACTGCTCCACCAGCGAGTATGAAAACATATCCACTCCTGGATTTTCTATCTAATGCACAGCCCGCAAAGTCTGAGTCGCAGAACACCTTCAAGGGTTGTCCTGTCTTTTGGTATACTAGCTTTAATTCTTTGGTCTTCAGCAGGTACCTAAAAACACGCTTCACTGCTTTCCAATCAGACATAGTCGGATTGGCGCATCTTTGGCTTAACTTTCCTATTGCACACGCGACATCAGGGCGGCTTACGGTGGCAACATACATTATATGCCCCACAGCCTGTTCGTACAACTTATTGTCAAACGGTTCATTATCTACAATGTCAAAACCAGCCTCGCACTCTTTGGCTAGTGGTGTTGACACTCCAGCCTCCTGAGTAATGTCAAACAGATCTAACATTTGACTTATCTGTACGGATTGATCAAATACAACTGTGGTACTATTTGGCTTACTCAAGTGGATGGACAGAAATTGAGTATCGGTTCCTAACATTCTCACACTTAGTTTGTCCTTAACCCTAGTCTTAAACGCCTGGATCATAGCCTCCGTTCCAAACACAAGAATGTCATCCACATACACAGCTACAATGAGATCTTTGGATGCATTCACATACACACACGGATCACTCACACATGAGTTCAAACTCATACCTCTCAACATACTGTTTATGTATTTAAACCACATTCTCCCTGCTTGCTTCAGTCCATACAGGCTCTTTTTGAGTTTGCACACATACTGAGTTCTGTTCTTTCCTGGCACTCTATAGAACTCAGGTTGTTCCATATATATGTCCTCATCCAAAGGACTGTTGAGGTACGCACACTCCACATCAATATGTTCATAACACCACTCATTCTCCGCACATAGAGCAAGCAAAATCCTTAGTGTCCTACGCTTTACAATTGGACTAAAGGTTTCTGTGTAGTCTACTCCGGGCTTTTGCCAGAATCCCCGAGCTACGAGTCTAGCCTTATACCTATCAGGGCTCCTTTTTATGACTAATACCCACTTACAGTCAATCACGTTTTTGTCCGAGGGTCTTTGCACTATATCCCACACATCTTTGTCCACCAAGTTTTCTAACTCCTTTGCTATCGCATCGGTCCACTTTTGAGCATCTGGCCCCTTCAGGGCATCATACACATTCACAGATTCACATAGACTTTGCTTCCTGCAAACTGTCGCGACGTGAGCACAACTGCTGCATGTCCTTGGCTTGTGCAACCGTGCTGATCTCCTGGGTACAGTCGGTACATTCACAACCTCCCCTTGATTACTCTCATTAGTTAAGTTGTCCATGTAATAGTCACTTTCGCCTTCATCGTTTTCACCGTCACTTTGGGCTTCTACATCACTCGTATCATCTCCTCTTTGAAGTTCAAAATCTTCAACGTCCCATATCCATTCCGAGCGTTTCCTTCTGATGTTGCCTGTGTCCACTTTCATGCTCTTGTAGGGGAACACATTTTCTTCGAACCTGACATGACAAGAGATTATTACCCTTTTGGTTTTCGGTAGATAAATTCTATATCCCTTGACTTGTCTGTCGTAACCTACAAATATTCCCTCATCTGCCCTGCTGTCAAATTTACCTTCGCCTGGGCTTTTCAGGTACCAGACTTTACATCCGAATACCCTCAGCCTGCTGATCTCCCCTTGGATGTCGCATCCCTTACCTTTCCACAATTCTAATGGAATCTTATTTCCGATAGCGGTGGAGGGGCATAGGTTTCTGATGTGACACGCAGTGTTCACAGCTTCTCCCCACAGGTAATCAGGGAGTCCCGACTGGATGAGCATACACCTGGACATCTCTACCAGGGTTCTGTTCGCTCGTTCTGAGACTCCATTTTGTTCAGGATTCCTTGGAACAGTCTTCCTGTGCAGAATGCCTTTCTCCCTCAGGTAGCTCTCAAAATTAGTCCCGGTGTACTCACCCCCATTGTCGGTTTGGAGGGCGCATATTTTGGATTGATGTAGAGCCTCCACTTCCATCTGGTACTCCTTGAAGCACCTAAATACTTCGCTCTTCCTGCTGATGATCCTAACGTACATGAATCGTGAGTAGTCATCTATGAATGTTAGGAAGTAGTTACCTCCACCTAGTGACTTGCACTGAGCTCTGCCACTGACGTCGCTGTGGACAATTTCCAAAGGACGCTGACACATGTGGTGAGCTGTCTTCGGAAATGGCACCTTCGTCATTTTTCCTTTCACACAGACTCCGCAGAGTTCGTTGTGTTTCCTGGAGTCCTCCTTCAGGGGCTCCTCACAGGGATCTTCCTCATTGCATTTCCATGCAGGTGACCCAATCTCTCGTGCCACGATGTGGTACCCTTGTATGTCCTCGCTTCAATGACTTCAACGTTTCCGTCATCTTGGCCAGGTCCCTCTTGATCGTGCTCCACAGAGAGGTTTGCTACGTGATCTTCGACAGGTACAGTCTCCAAATAATAGACATCGTCTCCAACCTTCGAGTTGAATACGACGTCTCCATCGTCGTGTGTCCCAACGGCCTCATCCCTTGTACACACTGTGGTAACTCCCTTTTTTGCCAATTGTCTGATTGAAATTAGATTTACATCTAACTCAGGCACCCACAGAGCGTCCGATAGGGATAGCGTCCAACCACCACAGGACTTAGCCATTTTTACAACGATTGTCCCCTTTCCCTTAACATCCAGGTGTCCCTTGCCGATCCTGATCTGTCCGGTCGCAGGCGTAAAGTCTACGAATCGATGCCTGTCCGGAGTCATATGGTTTGAGGCACCTGAGTCAAGGTAGCTGATTCTCTCCCTATCCATGCGACTGATAGACGACAAAGCTAATGTCGATATAAGTCCCTTGGACCTCGGTTTGTCTTCCGATCCCCTCTCTCTCCTGTTATCCTCCTGTCTTTTCTTCTCTCTTTGGTTTTTCTCCTCTTTATCTGCTTTCTCCTCTTGGCACTGGTACGAGATGTGTCCCATTTTCTCACATTTGTAGCACTTTTGGTCTTGTGGGTTTCGGACCTTTGGTCTCGCGCCATCTTTGCTTTGTTGCTTGGGCTTCTGCTGTCTCCTGGTCGCCATTGCGCTGCCTCTCGCGGACGATTCCATAGCCGCGTCGATCCTCCTCTCTTCGAGTAGGAGTTCGGATTTCACGGCCCTCGCACTCAAATCCTTGTCGATCTTCGCTGTTCTGAGGTATGTTGAGTAATTTGGGTCCGCCACGAGGCCGACTAAAAGGAAACAGGCCATAACATGGTCACTGATTTCTATGCCTACGCTGGATAATTTGTCGCACAGGTCATTGATTCTTCCGCAGTACGCGGACATGTCCATGTCCGGGGTCTTTTCGATAGTATTCCCAGTTCCCGCGTGCATAAGACAGTGTCCATTGACGTAGACCTTCCATGAACGTTTTCCAGTGCCATCCAGCATTCCCTCGCTGTTTTCAATTTTCTGATATCTCCCAGGTACTCGGGGCGTATATGCCGGAAAAGGTACGCACGTGCTTTGTTGTCCATTCTTATGCAGTCTGGTCTCATCCTTTCCGCTGGCGTAAAACCTGGCTCTATGGCATCCCAGCAGCCCAGGAAAACTAATGAAGCTTCCGTCATCGTTTTCCAGTACTCGTAATTTCCTTTCCTCAAGATTGGATTCATATCCTTGTCCACATCCGGCATATTGTCCTGGTCGGCCATGGCGTGGTCTCTTCTCGGATAATTTCACAAAATCGCAAAAATCTCAATAAATAATTATCTTTCTTACCGCAGTTTACTGCCCTGGGCCCATAACCTGTTATTTAATATGGGTTGGGGTTGATATTCTATTAATCCACACAGATTGAATAACACTCTTTATTTCACCTCTTTGTATAAAACGTCTGAATTCACCGGATGCGCTTTAGCAATTAGCACGTGGTCGACTTCTTAAGACAAAAGAGCGTCGTTAGAAGTCGTACCAACTTAGCTTATAGGAACTAGCGGTCATACCAACTTAGCATTTCTCAACAAATCACAGCTGATTCCTCTTCTTCTTCGAGGTGGTATGTGTCGGTTGGGGTATAGATGTTGGATGTTGCGACCGGGGTGCTTGGTGGGGACGTAGCATTGTGGCTATTGATTACAGTTTCATTTCGACAGCAAAATAAATTAATACATAAACTATTCGGTATACATTTCTTGATGCATTTGAATACTCCTATCTTGTTCAATCCGTATATACCTAACATGCTTAATGCTATGTACCCTAATATCTGGAGCGTGGTTAGCCCCCAATACTGTATACTCTTGATTCTATGTTCGAAATGAAGAGTTTTTATCTCGTCGCCTATTTATGTCTTATAGCCTTGTAAGTTATCTATTATCTTTGGTGCTCGCTCGAGTTTATCTAACAGGTGAGTGAAGCTATCGTTTGTTTTGAGCGCTAGGATCTTAGTTTTGATTTCGTATTTGACTTCGTTTTTTGTCTCGCCTATACGCATGTGTTCATCTTTGTACAATAAATTGCAGGAAGTGTTTGCTCTTATAACAGAGGGCTTGTCAAGTTTTCGCAAGGTGTGTTTCGTTTGGCAAATTGTGTCTATTTCTATCGGGTGTGTATTAACGCTTTCAAGTGTTTTGCGAGTTGTTTCAGGTTATTGATACGAGTTTGTAATCCGTCTAACTCTTCAGCGTATTCTTTGCTGATTGCGCGTGAGTTTATTGTCGATTTATGTAATTCTATCGTGTTTATTTGCTCGTGTATGTCGCTAGTGTCTAATCCTACAATAATATTGGCAGTATCACTATACAAATATCCTTTTCTTATGTTTTCTACGAATACAGAGTTTCCTTCTAGTGGTATAATATTTATTTGCGCGGATATTATTCCGGCAAAGAGGAGTGTCGACCTGGAAAGTAAGGTTTTAAACGATTACCGTGTATTTTCTTTATAATGTTATCAATTAAGATTTCGTAATAAGGGGTTTTGACAGAGTGGATTCTGTATGGTCCTAACCATTCAGTGTCTAATTTGTCCCTTTTGTGATCATTATGGATTAATACAAAATCTCCTTCTTTAAATACCGTTTGAGTTCGAATTATCTTTCTTTTCTGGTCTCGAAGGTATCGTTTCTTACTGTTTATTAATGTTTTTCTCGCGATATCTAAATATTTATTTAATTGCTTTTGCCAGAGTGAGAACATATCATTGTAAGTTAAATTCGAAGTTTTCGCGATTGCCGATGGTAGGTTTGCGTCTCTACCGAACGTTAGTTTAAAAGGTGAAAATCCGGTACCTTCGTGTACGGCTGTGTTATAACCCAAACATATGAAGTTTAATATCTCATCCCATTCTTTATCATTATTATCATGCAGACTTGTACGGATTAAATCTTTTACTACAGCATGTGTTCTTTCTAGAGATCCATTTGACTGAGGGTGAAAGCTAGTGGTTTTAATGTGTTTAATCTTAAATGCCTCTTCGAATTTTAACATGAGTTCACTAATGAAGTTTTGTCCCTGGTCTGTTAGAATTGTCTTGGGTGCAGAAAATATGTAAATGTAGTGTTCTATGAGTGCATTTATTATGGATTCTGTCCGTTGTGTTTTTAGTGGTACTAGGACCAAGTATTTTGTCAGTTCGTCATGTATTGAGAGTATAAATTGATTTCCTTTCTTACTTTTGGTCATAGGTCCTATGATGTCCATAGCAATTTTGTCGTTAGGTTGTAATGGTGTGTCAGATATTATTGGTTCTTCTTTTGGTCTAATCCGCGTTAATTTCTCCTTTTGACAGGCTTCACATCTCTTTATAAACTCTTCGACTTTATTCAATAAATATGGAATTTTATAGCGTTCTTTTATTCTTTGGTATGTCTTTTGTACCCCTAAATGTCCTATCGTACCGTTATGATTTTCCTGAATTATTTTCTCTATCTCTTCCTCGGTTAATTCTTGGATTAGGTCCCACGCGAAAATGACAGGGTATCGGGTATCATTGAAATATAGAAGTATAAGTTTGATCTGGTTCTTTTCTAATTCTGTAAACGTGTTGTCTCCTATACCTACTTTCTTGTTATTTCGTAATATGTTGTCGATTTTCCGTAACTATATTGCCTCGTCGAACTCTCCTAATTCTGTTTTAGTTAATTGATAGAAGGATTGATCGTTAGGTTTCATTTCTAGTCGTTTTCGGATTTCTGACTTCTTTTTCCATTTCGTAAAATGTTGTAAGAAATCTAAGGCTACTGTTCCTTCAGGGGTTTCTACCTTTTGAATCGCGTGAATTCTAGATAAAGCGTCTGCAGCTGTGTTATCTTTACCCTTTGTGTATTCGATTTCGTAGTCGTATTCTTCGAGTCTAAGTCTCCAACGAATCAGTCGGCTAGAGGGGTCTTTGCAATTGTGTAGCCACCTAAGAGCTTGGTGGTCGGTTCGAATAATGAAGCGTCGTCCTAACAAATATTGCCTAAGTCTTTTCACGGCCCATACGATGGCCAAGAGTTCCTTTTCTGTCGTGGTATAGTTTCGTTCGGGTGGGTTTAGTGTCCTTGAAATGTAACAGCAAGGATGGCCGTCTTGTGACAGTATTGCTCCTAGTCCTTCGTTACTTGCGTCGGTGGTTAGGGTAAAGGTTTTGTTAAAGTCTGGGTAGGTTAATATTGGGGAATTACAGAGTTTGTCCTTTAAAGTATCAAAGCTAGTCTGGTGTTTGTCAGTCTAATGGAATGGTGTGTCCTTTTTTTTGTTATGTCTGTAAGGCTTTTCGCGATTTTAGAAAAATTCCGAATGAATTTGCGGTAATAACCTGCTAAACCTAAGAATGATTTCACGTCCGTGGCATTGCGGGGCAATCGAAAGTTTCTTACAGCGTCTAATTTCTTGGGGTTTGGTTTAACTCCTTCGGCTGAATCTACATGGCCTAAGTATTCCAGTTCCGGTTTTACGAATTCACATTTATCCGGTTGCAATTCAAGTCCTAATTCTCTGAGTCTCTGAAATACTATCGCGAGGTTTTCGTTATGTTCTTGAATCGTTTTTCCGAATATCACTATGTCGTCCAAATAAACAAGGCAATATTTTCCTACAAGTCCAGTTAAGGCTCTGTCCATTAATCTTTGAAAAGTAGCGGGTGCGTTTTTAAGACCGAATGGCATTCGATTGAATTGAAAGTGCCCTTGCGGTGTCGAGAAAGCGGTATATTTTTTGGATTTCTCGTTCATTGGAATTTGATGGAATCCTGAGGATAAATCAAGTGCCGAAAAGAATTTCGCGTTTCCCAATTATGTCAAAATGTTGTCTATGTCAGGTAAAGGGTAAGCGTCTTGTTCCGTGAGTTCATTTAGTTTCCTAAAATCAATAACTATCCTCCATTTCTGTTTTCCCGAGGCGTCTAATTTTTTCGGAACTACCCATACCGGAGAGTTATAAGGGGATTCGGATTCTTCTATAATATTTTTCTTTAACATGTCTCCTATTTGTCGCGAAATTTCGTCTCGATGATATTCCGGCGGTCTATACGATCGTGTGTTAATAATTTTATCTTTGGTCAATGAAATTGTGTGCTGGGTTAAATTAGTACAGGGCAAAAGGTCGGTTTCTAAATAAAAGATGTCAACGTAGTGGAGAATAATCTTTTCTATGGATTCACGGATTGGTTTTTCAATGTGATCTGTCCTCACTAGGCTTTTTAATTTTGATACGTTAGAAACATCATGAGAATTTTCAATGTTATTAGAAAGTTCAACATTTTGCTCACCAGTGTTGATAAAACATACTTTAGTTGGTTTACCTTCCAGATAGATTGTTTGAACTCTGTTTTCTCCAGGAGTTAAGTGTATTGGTTCCTGAAATAAAATGGTTTTGTCGTTTAGTCGGATTTTATCATTGGATATTGAATAGTTATACTTCTCTAAACATGGTAACCCAATGATTCTGTCTTCGATAATAGGAAAGTTGTCCGGTACTATGTGAAAGATGTAATCTTGTCCAAAAATTCGTTTCGTTACGTATTCGTTCGTTTCGTATTTGTCTCGTCCCATAGAAAATTTTTGTTTAGGTCCTACTTGTATCGCGTTGACAGTTTTATTGCGTTTCACCAAGTTTATTCCTGCTCCTGTGTCGACCAGGAATACGCGCTCTGTGGTTTGGGTTGACAAAGGTATTGCGAGTAGTCTTCCTGTGGTGATGTTGACTCGTATGTTTCGCGCGGCTCGTCTATATTCTGGTTCGAAGTTGCTTCTCGTTTTTTCGTTCTTTTCCTGGACTACCTGAATTCTTGCGGGTGGTCGATCGTGCTGGCTCGGTTGTAAAAAATTTTGACACATGTTGGCAATGTGTCCCAGCTTTCCGAATTTGAAGCACTTCATCTGCGCGCGTTCAGCGGGTGGTCTCGGGTGTTGGCTGGGTGTTTGAAGATTTGGACATTGGTTTGACCTGTGTCCAAAGCGTTTGCACTTGAAACATTGTATCTGGGCTCGTTTTTCTAACGGTGCGCGTTCGGTTCGTCAAAAGGCCGTATTAGGTTGTTGGGCGAAACCATTTTGAATCGCTCTGGGCGGTGTGGACGTGAAATTTGCTACTGGTCGTGGTCGATTATCGGGGCGAATGGTCCGTTGCTTGCGGGTTCTGTACTCATGAAAGTATCTTTCGATTTCGATGGCGCGTTTCTCGGCTTCGATAAAATTCAGCGGTGGAGTGGTCAGTAGCATTTGTCCTATTTCTAATTTTAATCCGCGAACAAAGTCCGTTATCGAGTCTTTCAGGATTCTGTCGCTCACGGCGCGTGTGTTCATTTCATCTGGGTATTCGTTAGTAATGCTGTGCTGTAACTCATTGTATGCTTGTCTAAACCGAGTAATATAGCTCTGTACGCTTTCATTAAACCCTTGTCTAGTGTCTCGCAATTGATCCTGGTTTTCACGGACCGAGGTTCGAGTCGCTAAGTTCTGTCGTAGTGCTTGGTATAAATGTGCGTATTCTGAGATGTGCACACTACGTATTGCCATAGCTGCTTTTCCCGAAATTCTCTCAGTCTTAATCATTCTTAGCAGTAAGTACTGTTCGCTACTCATTACCCTCATCTCTTCGACTTCTCTAACGAATTCTTCCATTCCTATATCATTTTCGCCGTTAAGTTGTGATATACATCTTATTACGTCTGTAGCTTTAAGCTCTGGTTGCGTAGAACGTTGGAGGAACGCTCTGCCCTCGGGTGATGGGGGTGGTGTCTGAGGCATTGGAGGAGGTTCTCGGAAGACTGATTGATCCGTAGTGGTGGGGTTTATCTCATCTATAGTTATCAGGGAGCTGGCTTCTGATCCATTTCCCATTTGCATGCTTGCTAACTTATCGTTTATTCGTGCGATCTCTGCTGCGAGTAGGTTAAATCGTTGCGTGGAAGTCTCGCGTTCTTTCTGCCATGAGTCTATTATAGCCCTAACTGTTGGGTCTATCCCACTACTAGTTGAAGCGGCGTCAACCATTTCGGTATTACTTTCTTGTGGCGTTGCCATTGTTATACTACTTGTACTGTCTGTGCTATTTGGCAAAAGAGTTCAGCGTTCGCTCACCTTGATCGTTTAGCCCGTAGGAAAGGTTCCGTTGCGGTGTTCCTTTGTCGAAACGTCAGAGGTGTCTGCTCTGTTGCAGTGGTCCGTTGATCCTCAATCTTCGAAGTTGACCGTAGCCCGAAATGCGTAATTTCGTTTTCTCGAAGCTGATGGATCCTGGCAGGATCGCCAAAAATGTCACGTAAAATAAAAAAGGGGGAGCTCAGACAAGAACAAAATAAAATTGTAACGAAAAAGAAACGAGAGGATTTATTTCTTGAACTTTGAATTTACACGGACTGTGATTTAGTTCTGAGCTCCAGCCGTGACTTTCCAAGACTGCAGCTCTTACAATTTGACTTTCTGTGACATCTGTTTCTTTTTTGTTGGTCACCCCTCAATATCCCCACTACGCTGTAGGCGTACGTGACCGTTGCCGTGCATCCCTTTTCTTCTAGAACATTCGGTGGAAGGACCGTTGGGACACCGATGACTCATTAGGCACTTCGGCGATATACTCTGTCGCCAAGGCCGCAGAATCTTTATCTCCATCATCGGTCCATCGGATCTGAAGAGTGCCGATTGTGACACGCTTGTCGCTACATTGTATATATATGTGGAAATTTGTATGTGAAGAGGACGTAGGTCGTGAGGATCAATGACGAGACTCTTTGTTGTCGTAACCGTCGGTTGTATTTAAAACGAATACGTTAATTATAAACGTAGACGTTAGTCGTTAATGCGTAGTACAAATCGCAATATAAAGTCGCGGGATAAATACTCGCAAACGTTTTATCACGTACTTGATATACACGTGTGAGATATTTAAAATCGCTCCGGATTCCGCTATATACTTGCTATGAACTCTATACGTGCTCGATAAGAAGATCGCGTTGGTTTATTTATACTCGTCATAGGGGAATCGGAGAATTCGAATTTGTCTTCGTACGACGGTTATCGGTAGCGGTGACATTGTTTTTTCTAACTTGTAGCCTAACGGTCTTAACCCTTCGAGGCAACAACTATGACTCATGTACCGCTACATATGTAATTTTTTTTTTTTTTATATATTTTATTTTGTTTAAATTTTACAATTTGTCCAGTAGGACATTTGGTAAAATCTTATATCTTAGTAATAAAATATAGCATGTGGATGGTTACCCCCAGTGGGGTGCCATCTTCGTGTTAGTTATTTTTAATTTATATCTTTTATGAGATCTATTGGATGTTTCCTTTTTAGTCTCCTTAAGGTGTTTTCTGTGTTGTTTGTTTCCGCTGCCAGCTGATTCGGGTGCGTTGCTATTCTTGCTCTGTACCTGCCTGCGAGCCTTTTAATCTCGTCCTTGACCGTTGGTATTCCCAGGTCTTTTCGTATGTCCTCGTTTCTGACGTACCATGGGGCGTTTACTATTGTTCTGAGTATTTTGGCTTGTTCTGTTTCTAATTTTGCTATATGGCTCTTTTGCTGCTGTTCCCCATAGTGGGATTCCGTAGGTCCATATTGGTTTAATTATCGATTTGTATATTATTAGTTTGTTTTCTGTGCTTAGTTTTGATTTTCTGTTTGTTAACCAGTACATTTGTCTCCTTGCAGTCTTTATTTTGTCTATTGTTGATTTGATATGTTGTTTCCATGTTAGGTGCGCATCTATATGTAATCCAAGGTACTTGACTTGCTTTGTCTGTGTTATTTGCGTGCCATTTAGGTAGATGTTTGGTGGTGTCTGTTTCCGCAGTGTGAATGTGATGTGGTTGCATTTACTTGGGTTAGCTTTGATTTGTTTGTCCTGCAGCCACTTTTCTATTTTTGTAACATGTTCTTGCAGTATTGCTACTGCTGTTATTGGGTTGTTATGCCTGACTAAGATCGCTGTGTCGTCCGCGAATGTCAGTATTTTGGTGTTTGCATTTGTTGGCATACTGGCCGTGTATAGTGTGTATAGAATTGGTCCTAGTACGCTTCCCTGCGGTACCCCTGCCTTGATTTCTTTGACTTCGGAGTAAGCATCTTTGATTTTTGTTGTGAAGGTTCTATTAGTTAAATAGGAAGTTATTAATTTGTGTATTTGTTCCGGGAATTGACTTTTGATTGTTTTTAGTAAGCATTCGTGGTTTATTTTATCGAATGCCTTCTCTATATCCATGAATAGGGCTGTACAATATTGTTTATTTTCTATTGTGTGTGTTATTTCGTTGACAAGCCTGTGTATTTGTTCTATGGTGGAATGTTTATTTCTGAATCCGAATTGGTGGTCAGGTATTATTTTATCTTTTTCGATTAATATTTTTAATCTGGTAACATATGTAATTAACCATAAAAAACCATCCTTTTTACATTATTATTTTTTTTACACATGGAGATGCAGCTGCGTTTTTATCAGTAATTATGTCTTTTTTTGGCACCATTTGATAATGCTTCAGAAAATGAATTCTCATTGACCTTTCATATATATTACTGATTTCAATTAATTTTTGTGATATTGTGCTAATAAATTGACTGATTTTGCGGGATAACATTCCTCAATAGGGTCAAAAGCGCGGTTGGTGATCTTGTTCGGGTCTGAAGTGCCACGTATCAAATATTGCATCTTATAAAATAGGTACTATCGAATCATGTGAAGAAAAATATATAGTTCCATTTTAGTTTTATCTTGAACTTTACGTTGAATTTGAACTTTACCCTCATATCTTGGGGAATAATGATGTAAACAAATTAGTCTTTGTAAAAAATGTGCCCTAATTGTATCATGCAATTGTCACGTAAAATAAAAAAAGGGGAGCTCAGACAAGAACAAAATAAAATGTAACGAAAAAAAACGAGAGGATTTATTTCTTGAACTTTGAATTTACACTGACTGCGATTTAGTTCTGAGCTCCAGCCGTGGCTTTCCAAGACTGAAGCTCTTACAATTTGACTTTCTGTGAGATCTGTTTCTTTTTTGTTTGTCACCTCTCAATATCCCCACTACGCTGTAGGCTTACGTGACCGTTGCCGCGCATCCCTTTTCTTCTAGAACATTCGGTGGAAGGACCGTTGGGATATCGATGACTCATTAGGCACTTCGGCGATATACTTTGTCGCCAAGGCCGCCGAATCTTCATCTCCATCATCGGTCCATCGGATTTGAAGAGTGCCGATCGTGACACAATCGTCGTGTAACAAATTTTTGATAACTGCAATACGTCAGGCAATAAAGGGCTGGCCGTAGTTACCAAGGATAACCCGTGTATTAAAAAGGTATATTTGGTATATGTTGAAATGATTAAATTTGATATATGTATGTAAAAAAATATTCCATGTATATATTAAAAAGATAAGGTATTTATCTTTAAGGTTATGTTATCTGTTATTCTTTCATAATATATGTATATATACTACTATCTTATATTATGCACATGTATATAGATATATATACATATGTATAATACATACAATAGTACATATATAGATACATATTACTACCATACGTAATATACTAGTGGAAAACCTAACACTATGTACTTATACTATAAATTAATATTAATACATAGTAATAGACATTAATGCCGATATTAATACTATGCGATATTAAACATCATTCTAATAATTTTACTTTTGATAAATAAATAATTAGTTTCGAGGTCAGGGATTTCCACCTTTTGCACTCAGCGCAGGCGTGCCTGCTTAGTTACTTTTCAGAGATTCAATGTTTGTCCAGGCAGGGCACTGACGAAACGTTTCAATAAAAGCCCAACAATATGCATATAGAAAGTGGCATTAATATTCGGCAATGCATTATGGCAGTTATTGTATTACTGTATCTACAGATACTTGTCCTACCAAAGTTGTCCACTTGGAACATCATTGTTATTCCAAATAATAAAGGAAATTGTTACTTGCGAAAGTTGTAAGGTATAACGAATGAAGAATTCACCACTCGATTTATGTAACTGCCGAAATTGCAATATATACGAGGCAGTACCGCTACCCACCGATGAATCAAGAGAAGATACAGAATCAATTTGAAGCTCTGTTACTCCAAGAAATAATTAGACCGTCCACTTCACCGTATAACTCCGCTTTATGGATTGTATCGAAAATATCGGACACCCGTTACACTGAACATTGGCGCGTGATAATTAATTTTCGCGCACTGAACGAAAAAACAAAGCGACAAGTATCCACTATCTCAAATAAACGAAACTCTGGACCAACTGAGAGGTGCAAAGTATTTCTCAATGCTTGATCTGGCAAATGATTTTCAACGTTTAATATATCTGGTATTAATTCCGTGAAATATAAATTCAAAATTATTTGAATGATACAGTAATCCACTCTTCAGCTCTATGGGAAGTAAAAATTTAAAGATTGTTGACTCATCTCAAAAATCGCGGATTTACGGCGTCATTGACGATGTCAAACCAGGTCCAAGGAAACTCTACGCGGTAGACAATTTTCTTACTCCAAAGTCAGAATCTAACAATCCAGAATTCAAAGATATCTAACAACCCTTAGGATTGACAAGTCACATATTATCGTCGTTATCAGAGACTACTTTGTTAACGGAAAATCATTGATTCCGCTGCTAGAAAAAGAAATCCGTTTGAAGTAGACCTATGAACAATAGAAGCACTTTGAAAATCTGCAAGACGAATAAAACTAATACTACGTTATCCAGATTTCGACCATCCAATTTTTATCATTACCGACGCTTTAGATCATACAAATATTGATCGCAGTATTGAGCCAAAATGAAATTGGTCTTGATTTACCGGTTCCATATGGTTCTTGCAATTTATACCCAGTCGGAAGGAATTATTCAGCAACTGAGAAGGAATGCCTAGCTGTGATATATGTTTCCGACCTTTTGTGTTAGTAAATTTTCACTCATTACTCACTATCGACCCTTAGTCTAACTATATTCAGTTAAAGATCCTATTTCAAGATTGGTTAAATGGAAATGAATGCTGCTAGAGTACAAATGCAATATCGTACTCAAACGTGGAAAACGGAACAAGAACGCAATCGTGCTGTTTCGTAATTCAGTGGTCTTCTTTTAATCGCTCGCAAAGATAAGGAATTCGAAGCGCACTTATCCAAGATAAACCGGTTATGGTGTTTAAGAAATGGAACGAAATCAAAGAAGGATTACATAGAGCGTACCTTCTAGCAATTCGAATGGAGACCCAATTACAGCGCCGCGTCTATCCGTAGAAAGAGGAAAGGTTCACCAGGAAGCAACCAACGCAACAACGAAAGACGTTGGTGCACCGTTCCTCAAATCCACATGGAAGGCGTTATAAACTCATACGATACATGTACTCTAACAGCACATTCAACACTAACCAAAAATCATCTCACGTTAAGTCTGAACAATAAATAAAGTACTAATAATTCACAAAGGGATCTAATAACGTTGGACGAAGGTGAAGCCGAAGAAGCTACATCACTTGAAAATCCCAACCGATTGAAGTGAAATCGAGAAATCACCCGATCAAAGCCTGCAATCTCGTCTATCTTCTCAACCTATAAGAATATAGACCCCACAAATTGTGGAAAGCACTTGAACGCAGTGGAGAAGTATTACTCCAGATTATTAAGAATCTGATACCGATGTATCACTCTCCTAAGATTCACAACCCGAGGAAGAAGAAGACAAACACGAGCCCTGTAAGATAAACATATCCGGAGAGATATTTATCGGTATAATGGAAAAAGATGTACATTTAATATGTACATTTAATAAGTACGTAAATTGCTACTTAAAAGATGTCAGGGGAAGAATTCACCTGCTAAGGAGAATCCGCAAGGAGGACAAATAATCATCACTACCATTTAGCCGTTCAGAATTTTTTTCATGAATCTAAAATAAATTTGTCGTAAAATATATCTTTGAAGAACTGAAGGACGAAAATATCGTCACAGTACTACGAAACTTGAAAGCCGTACTCAAGGAAACGAGAACAACAGCCATTATATTTTCATTTGGGAAAGAACCAGAATCAACCCATCATTCAAAAATACTACACTCTCATCTGAAAAATACTCGAAAACACCAACGTCGAAATTACTATTATATGGAAACAAGTATAGCACCTCCAGAGGATATTCGAAAAGATTTCATAGAAGAAACACATAGGAGTATAAAAATGAATCACCAAAACCTAAAGATGTTGCAGAGTAAGATATTCATGGCGAGGAATGAGAAACGACGTACAAGAATTAATCAGAAAATGCAAAAGCTGCGAGAAACAAAAGTTTGCAAGAGCAAAAATTACACAACTGATGTTTATTACAGACAATATATAGAAGAACCTGCCACATATCAACAATACAAGACAACTTAACCAAAAACTGCATATCTGTTGCGATACCGAACACCGGAGTCACAACAATAGCAGATGCCTCACAGACAAAGGAACAAACTTTTCAGTTCAATTCGGAATCAGTCTTTTATTCGATTCAGGAGCAGTTATATTTTATGGGAAGTCAAATGTTTTATTACGGTGAAGTTTTGAATGGTACAAAGTCAAAACTGGTAATGGCGGTAACATACCACGGTTCCACGGCGGCAAATGGGACATAATGAATTTAGGTATCGATCGAGCGGGAAGGGCGCGTGGATCTCGCAACTGGCGCACACCAAAGCAGAATATTATTCCACGTAAGCATCACAGGACCGTGTTTTCAAATTATGGATAATCTCGCGAAATTCACTTTTATGAGTTAGACGTGATCAACAGTCGCGCAAGATGCGGCGAGAATTCGACCACGAAACGTTGTCATTGATTGAAACAAACTCTACATAATGTGCCGATATTAGTTTCTAGTGCGTTTTAATTATATGTATTACGCCCAAATAAATAAAAATACACGCAACAATACGATACAAATAATAGTAAATCCTAGACTAAATTTAAAAAGTAATATTTGTAACATCCTTACTATTTCGCACTTTTCTATAATAGAATTGATCGATATGCCTTTTAAGGAATTCGTATCATTTTAAAATATTATTTTGTACTTAACGTGTTACTATATTTACCCTCTTACTGTTATTTTACTATTATCCTATTAGATTGAGTTAGAATAAGAGGATGGTAAACAGAATCTTGGTAATCTGTCGAGTAATCAGTAAAGAACTAATTATAATTTTATTTTTAAAAACAGATCTGAATTAATGTTGCGCCTCATGGATATTTTCCATCCAGTCATGAATATTTGAAACACATGAATTCTCGGTTCTCACGCAGTCTGACAGGACGAGAAGAAGGAAATATAACAGAAAAGAAGGAAGTTAGTGTATGAAAACGCGGTTCACTTACGATCGATCAAGGTAGAAAGTGATTACGGGAGAGAGTGTAGGGCGAACGAAGAAATGGTGGATAAGAATGGGGAACGGATTAGCCGAATGACTGGAAGTCAGAATAATAGGCCTGGCTAATTGTAAGTGCGCCGCGTTTTCATGTCGAAAACAATGCACGTAGCAAACGGGTAAATAGAGATACAACCTTATATTTGATTTTTTGTCGATTATACGCCTGTCAGGTTTGGTTACGAGCAAAACTATAGTAAGTGCTATTGTAGCAGAATACAAAAAAATGATGTGTGCCTATGTGGGTGTCACGTTTAACTGCAGTTACGATTTAACTCTGTCACGATGATGCTGTGAAGGAAAACTGTGTTAGGGTGTGTCTAAGGATGCAAGATCATCGGACTCGTTGAGTAAAACTTTGGTTCGGAAAGTGAGGGAAATGTACATCACTGTTTATTGGCTAATTTGTGTTGGTCGTTGGAAAAGGATACTAACTGCCCTTGAGAGGAAGTTGCTAGCGGGAAGCGTCGTACGTGAGAGAAAGCAGATTTCTCGTGTGTTCCCGTAGTAGGTGGTAGACATAGAAACTGATAGACAAAGACTATTTGTTTCTTTGGAGAACCTTAGCTAAAATAAATCCTAAGGTTTATAGCGGGCCCTTAGGCTAGCTGAAAGTATTCGGTACGAATGTATCGAAATCTGGCAATCATCTTGTCCGCAGGAATAGAGTCTTTGTGTCGCGCGCCACGGGACAGAAACTGTTGGAAAGTTTACTGTCGAGTGCCGCCACAAGAATATTCATCGATACACACTTGCACGCGTCTCAGCACCTTCTTCCATACCCGACCTTTAATTGACTGTTAACCGACTGAACTGTTTACATTCGTCTGTTTTTCAGACGCCGCGCACACACATACCTCCACACACTGATACACGCATACAAACATCTCTACTACGCATTTGACCTAGTCCAGCACACAAAATTATATGTCGGAATTACATTAGAGTTTAGGGCACGTAACGCTTCTTCGTTTGAATTCGCCATCGTTTTACAAAGCGGGGATTATATTTACGCGTATATACAAGATTTTACAAAGTATGATGAATATTGAGTCTAATGAATAATAAGCTTAACAAGTAATAAGTAAAACGAATAATATGACTAACGAACAATAAGATTAACGAACAATAAGATTAACGAACAATAAGACTAATGGATAATATGATTAACGAATAATATGTTTTATGATTAATAAGTTTACAGGATAATGAAATTAACGAATAATATGTTAAATGAATGCTATTAACAATGTGCTTGGGTTCAAACGAATCCACGGCCAACGGGATAACCCTTTACTATGCGTAGAATAATTTTAGACACCAAAATACGATTACTGAGACGCTCGGTATATTGCTCGATATGTCACTCTTCAAGGCGAACACACGAATGCCTCAACTGATGGAATTCTTTTTCCCTGTACGAATGCGTTTCATTTGTTATATGCTCGCTGGATGCATCGAGAAGGTTCCAAGCGCCGTTGCTAGGCAACCTCTGTCTGGTGTTTGATTCTTAATACAACGTGTGTCCCATTATATCGACACCTCCAAAATACAATCCTATGTGGCCAGGCCCGTTCTTGAGGCCGTATGCCGCCACAATCACATTTCTAGGAAAAACCATACAACCGTTCCACACCTTCGTCAGGCAAAACGTTTATCCCGTGGTCGTGGCTACGTTCGGCGACCAGTTGTCACCTCGAACCCAATTTCGCTATCACAAATTTCAAACAAATACAACTATGATAAGATCTAAGCTAAAGCATTAGAGGACTCTTCCCAAAATTGCAAAGGGAGGGCTCCGGTTTTCCTTTCATCTCCGACATATACATATCTCAACATTAATATTTATTATTAATATTTATAATAAAACAATTGTGTAGTATCGAGGAAATTTAGGTATAAATTTTTCATGATACTATTTATAATTTATTTACGATATTAATTAGACAGAAAACGATGGTTGTTTAACTTGAACTAAACGCAACAATCGTATTTTATTTCAACCACTCTCGCAACTCGACAACGCTAACAACTCTACTCCTCGACTTCTCGACTAACTCTGCCTTCTCGACTCACTCTCACTTCTCGATTCACACACCTCTCGGTCAACGCTCTTTGAACCCAAATCGTCCCTCTCTTCTAACGTTCCTTTTCCTTTCCTTAATCTCACCATGCCCACGCTCCACAAGAACTAGGTTGGGGTTGGGAACCCCTTTCCGTCTTTTCCCCTTTTCTCATTTTTCTTTCCCTCTCTTTCTTTCTTCCTCCAGCCTCTCTTCATTTTCGTTCCACCTGTACCATCTGTTTTCTATTTTTAGTTTCTTATATCCTACCTTTACATATTCGCCCTTTTCCCTTCTTACTCTGGCTACCCTTCTTATATGTTGCTGTACCTCCCTTTCTTTTCTTGTCAGATCGTCGTCTATGTATACCCCTTTTTCCAATTTGTTTTTCTCCTCCATTATCCTTATTTTTTCCTCCATTGATTTCATCGTCGCCACTATTATTGTGTTTTTGTCCCCCACCCTTATCATATGTGTTCTTTCTATTTCTGCACCTATTCTCATTTTTTTGTTATGAACTCCTTCACTGTCTTTTCATTGCCTCCTTCGTTCCAGTCCACTGCTTTGATTACTATGTTCCTTTTTCTTTTCTCTCTCTCTCTGCCCTGTCTTGCTCCTCCTCGATTCTTCTAATTCTGCCCAATAATTCTTTCTTTTCCCTTTCCCATTCTTCTTTTATCTCTGGCTCTCTCTCTTTCCCTTTTTTCCCTTTCCTCTTTCATTTCCCTCTTCATCTCCTCCACTTGCTTTTCGAATATATCTTTTATTTCCTTGATCATTACCTCGAATCCTCTCTCCATTTTCTCCATTATTACCTCCATTCCTTTCTCCCTGGTTGATGTCTCTTTTTCTGTCCAGCTGTATTTGTCCAGTGTGTTTTTGAAATCTGCCTTATCTCCCGCTTTACCCGTGTTCCTTGGTCTTCCTCTGTTCGTCGCCACCTGTCGTTTCCCTACCTTACTTTTTTTGCCGCTCTTCTGACTATCTAGCCTCTTCTTTTCTAGTTTTTCTTATTTGTATCTCTCTCTCTCTCTTTCTTGTCTTATTTTTCGCTTTTCCTTTACTTTCTCCCCGTATGCTCACCTTTTATTTGCCCTTCTTCGTGTCACTTTGTGCTTCCTTTTCCTTTTTCCCTTCACATTACACTTTTTCCACAGAGCTCTCCGTCCGCGTGTTACCCTCACCCCGAACCAAACCGAAAGTCCTCAAACTACAAATTAAATAATAAAAAAAAACATCTTTCTGACTCCCATTTTCGAGAGCTTAAATTTTCCAGGCATTGTAGACAAGGAATATCCTTTTTTTCTTCGTTGAGAGATCCTCAATCTCTATAGTTCTCTTAGTTCTCTATTTCTTACCATATCCAATAAAATATCAGCCATCATTATTCCAAGGTAGACTATAAATATTGATGAAAGTAGCGCAAGTGTTCTAATATATTTAAAAAACAGTTTCACAATAAATATTATAATAGTTCTTTACAAAAAAACCAAAAATTATGCAATCGTTGACTTATCTTCCGACGATGGAACTCGTTCTTTCTACATTTTTCACTTTACAAGCATGAGAATTTTTTGCCAAAACAAATGAAGTATATAGTATCGTTCAATACTGATTACATTGATATAAACTATCTTACACTTTTATTTGCGATATTTTATACATAAAGATATTTCTCGCATCGTATCGTACAATTTTAAATTACTCTCAATGTTATAAATAATTCTGTATGATAGTTATGTAATTATTTCATTCTAATCGGTTGTAATTAATTGTAAATGATTCTCATATATAAAAGCACTGATACAACAGATGATGTATAGAGGTTGTGTTGCTTTAAACAAGAGGCATCCTGCTTTTTTACATTGTTTACTTGTATTTTCCTTTTTTCCAGTAATATTATCATTCGTTATAGTGCAATCTGGCACTACATTTTATACAGACTACATCATGATGCATGTTAAGGACTCGAAGGGAAAATGTTAACATGCTCTACAAGGGGAAATGTTACATATATTTTATAAATTACATATATTATGCTAAATGTACTGAGAAAATCGCTGTCATATGTTGTAGATTATATGATTAATATTATATGAAATTTATGGAGGGAAACCTAATAGAATCTTGTTATATCTCTTATTAATTGCTATTGACGTGTTTTGATGGCAGAGTAATAAAGTACAAGTCTACTCAATATTTTATTGTTTTATTCCTTGATGAATTTTGGAAATAAGTCTTGCTTCATTTGTTAGTCAAAATGGAAAGATAACAGTATAATTGCTTAGAAGTTCTATAAAGTATAACACAAGCAAGAGCAGAGAGCAATCGCATTGCCAAAAATTTATTTGCTAAAATAGTAGATCTTGCGATAAACCGTTCAACGTATTTTGCAGCGATATAAACACTGCAACGTTAGATATCATTCACGTCTCGACGTAAAGAATAATGTATAGAATTCATAAAGATACGTGCACAGTATACAATGCAGGAAACATTAAAGAAAAATTGTACTTAGCGATGAAAAAGCAATCCGTCTAGATGGGCGGAATTGTAGAATATACAAGAACTTCCTAGCCAACAATGTACTATATACTATGTTGTAATTTGTCGTATATCAACATATGTTGGAAAATCTATAACAAATCTAAAGATATTGATATTGGTCGAGAACTTTATGCAGATTGGTCAATGACACAGCAACGTTTTCAACTTGTAATATCTATTTATACGATGAGGAATTTGAATAGTTTGAAGAACTCGTACTCAGAGTAATCAGGCAATAAGAATAAATGGTCCAGTACAAAACGATCATTAGTAAAAGAAAATGAAGAAAACATAACAGTGAAAGGATTAGAAACGATAAACTTGCGTTTTGAAGTTTGAGACGGAAACGGGAAGAAGATGCATGTGATATTATATGTGAAATCAGATGACCACGCGAACAGTTTCTGAAGGAAATGGATCCAATTATTGCTGTCAAATATACAGCGCGCAGTACACATCAATTTTCTAATCGTGAAGAGGATATTTTCATTATTTCACAAACGAATACATTTGTATGCTTCGAATGTAGAATTACGCTTTATCTGTAAAGAAACTATATCCAGAATTTTAACATGTTTCTCTTGATACAAGAATTGTACAATGTAATATAGCAACAATAATATGAAATAATATCAAGTTTCAATTTGGATAAACGAACAAATGAAACATTTGCTTGTGTAATATTGAGGTGGTAAGTCGTGATAGGTGCGGAAGGAATACACAGTTGTTCAACAAAAAAAGGTTTATTTAACTATTAACAATCAAGAGTTGATGGTCGCGTACCGCGGCGTGTGTTTGCTATGTCGCTGACGTTTCGCACTTCTTTCCTTAGTTGTCCTTCGATATCCCTACTACACGCGTTTATTAGATATACCGCGGCGGTTGCCGCGTATGCACTCTTCCGAATATTCGGCGGAAGAACCGTAGGGATATCGATGGTACATTAGGCACGTCGGCCTTGCGCTTTGACGGTATAGCGCTTTGTGTCGCGAAGCCGCTGGAAAGTTCCGTGGTCGAGTGCCGCCACAATACTTACAAATAAAGCTGTACGCAGTCAGTTCGTAATCAATGGAAAAGTTTGTAAGATGCAAAAGCTTCTGGAAGAAAGTTGATGAACATCTCAAAAACATTCGAATATTGGATATCTTAAACACGTCCGCACATTTATCGAGTCCAACTGAATGGCGCCCACATAGCACAAACGAGGCAAGTCAAGTATCTAGGATTACACCTAGACTCACGCCTTACATGGAAACACCACATAAAATCAATAATAAGCAGAATACGTGAAAAAAGGAAGCAGATGTACTGGTTAACCAATAGAAAATCTAAATTAAGCATAGAGAATAAACTCAACATATACAAAACAATAATCAAGTAATCAAACCAATCTGGACATACGGAGTCCCACTATGGGGAACAGCAGCAATGAGTCACATAAGTAAAATAGAAACAGAACAAGCAAAAATTTTAAGGATAGTAGTTAACGCCCCATGGTACGTTAGAAATGAAGACATACGTAAAGATTTAAAAATTCCAACAGTCAAAGAGGAAATCGCCAGATACGCAAAAAAGTATAAAGAAAGACTGGAAACACACGCAAATCAGCTGGTTGCTGAAACGAACAAAAACACAATAGAAAGAAGACTGAAGAAGAAGCAGACCTCACAACAGAAATACAGTAAACAACTCGGAAGATGCAACCCCGCTGGGGGTAACCATCCACATGCTATATTTTATTACTAAGATATAAGATTTTACCAAATGTCCTACTGGACAAATTGTAAAATTTAAACAAAATAAAATAAAAAAAACATTTATCGAGAAGTAGGTTGTTCATGACACATTTACTATAGGCATAGTTGCATTTTGTTCCATAGTGAAATGCAATTCGCATAATTTGATCTCCAGTTGCTGAATACGAGCACAAAATTTCACCGCTGTGGTTACAAACAGCACACTTCGCAATTTCTCCATACAATAATCTTCGTACCGTTATAAGCTAACTATAATAACATTATAGGAGACAATACAATCAATACGATACAGTGCAGCGGTACATCTCAAGCGCAGCCGTGGATACTTTGTGAACAGCTATGTTTCTCGCTAAAACATAGGTGTCGAGCTCATTCAAATATTATAGCAATTGTCAGTATTATTTCAGAAATAATATAAATAATAAAAATAAAAAGTAAATAGTTTTTAAAAGTTGATAATTGAATAATAGAAGTATCTAATGCTTCTTTCTTCTCGGGCTACTGACGATAATTTTATTCAAAAATCCTTCGAGATTTGCAAATATGAAATTATTGCATTCAATACTGTCAATAGACAACATGCAAAGAAAATCTTGAAGACACACAATCAAAAAAAAAAAAAAAAAATTGACACAGTCAACACAAATAAAAAGATCATTTAAGTGAAAATATATTTAGCGTTTTCACTCAAGGATGAAATCCTTATATAAAAACTACAACTCTGCTTACAAGTGTAATTTCAGCTTGGATTTAAGGATCCTGTAAAATATTCTTTTTAACATCTGAGTCTATTGAAACAATCGCCTCATAAAAACTTCCTTATAATATATGGAGCCTATTATCCTGAATATCGAGAAGCTTTTTGTGAAGTGTTTTACCAGTTTCTTAAACTTAACTCAGTTTGTGAAACTACTTAAGCAAATGTTGCATTGCATTACGCTAGTAAATTTAGATGCCCAAAATTTTATCTATATGAACGTTCGCCGAACTCGATGTATTTATTACCGATATGAAATATTTGCACGCTGGAATAGGAATACTCTTGAGATGACGATGCCCAAAGGAAAATGTACCAGAATTTCTTAAATCTCTTTAATGACCGAGTGGCAAATACGTATTGAAGTCGTGTACAAGCTTCTGCAAAAGTGACGACACGTTCGGGCAAGATTGCTCGATGGAAATCAATGCAAAAAATGAGGCTCTAAGTAGATGGAAAAAGAAGAGGGAACAGATAGAACACAAATATCACAGTCATCTGTGTTGGATAAACCACGAATGCTTACTAAAAACAATCAAAAGTCAATTCCCGGAACAAATACACAAATTAATAACTTCCTATTTAACTAATAGAACCTTCACAACAAAAATCAAAGATGCTTACTCCGAAGTCAAAGAAATCAAGGCAGGGGTACCGCAGGGAAGCGTACTAGGACCAATTCTATACACACTATACACGGCCAGTATGCCAACAAATGCAAACACCAAAATACTGACATTCGCGGACGACACAGCGATTTTAGTCAGGCATAACAACCCAATAACAGCAGTAGCAATACTGCAAGAACATGTTACAAAAATAGAAAAGTGGCTGCAAGACAAACAAATCAAAGCTAACCCAAGTAAATGCAACCACATCACATTCACACTGCGGAAACAGACACCACCAAACATCTACCTAAATGGCACGCAAATAACACAGACAAAGCAAGTCAAGTACCTTGGATTACATATAGATGCACACCTAACATGGAAACAACATATCAAATCAACAATAGACAAAATAAAGACTGCAAGGAGACAAATGTACTGGTTAACAAACAGAAAAATCAAAACTAAGCACAGAAAACAAACTAATAATATACAAATCGATAATTAAACCAATATGGACCTACGGAATCCCACTATGGGGAACAGCAGCAAAGAGCCATATAGCAAAATTAGAAACAGAACAAGCCAAAATACTCAGAACAATAGTAAACGCCCCATGGTACGTCAGAAACGAGGACATACGAAAAGACCTGGGAATACCAACGGTCAAGGACGAGATTAAAAGGCTCGCAGGCAGGTACAGAGCAAGAATAGCAACGCACCCGAATCAGCTGGCAGCGGAAACAAACAACACAGAAAACACCTTAAGGAGACTAAAAAGGAAACATCCAATAGATCTCATAAAAGATATAAATTAAATATAACTAACACGAAGATGGCACCCCACTGGGGGTAACCATCCACATGCTATATTTTATTACTAAGATATAAGATTTTACCAAATGTCCTACTGGACAAATTGTAAAATTTAAACAAAATAAAATATAAAAAAAAAATAATCTGTGTTGGGTGACGATTAACTATACCGTTCTTGAAGAATATTGTAATAGATTCTTGTGTATTTGACCAAATTGTATTTCGTTGCATACTATTTCATCGATCACTTATTTCCATTAGAACAGACAGAAGAACAGATATTTATCGCGATCTTAACTTCAGAAAGGAGGAACATCTTGTGATATAAATTCGGAGCGGGAACATATATGAACCTGAGTCATGACCTCTCCATTGTTAGATTAAACATTGTTTAATCTAAACGAAATTTATATTTGAAAACGTGGCAAGTAATAGAAGGGTGAAACACGACGCAATTTTCAGAAAAAAATGTTAATTTAAGTAGTGAATAGAATTAGTAATGATATAGTGCTATAAACAGTCATAAATATATCAGTTTAATATATGGAAGATAAGAAAAGTGTGTTAATCGCATTGAACGGAGAGATTCTTTCAACGTGATAATGTTCGATACAGTTAAATTTACTAAAACTATTATCTTTCTGAAAATATTCAAATCCTGAATTGTTTCGCACATTTATCAGATCTGAGTAATACGAAAAGTGTTCGGATAGATTTGGTCGGGAGTGTTTTTACAAAAGGAAGTCAATCATTTCAAGCAATAAGATTAAATTCAATTATGAAGTTCTGGGAAAATAATATAATTTACCAGAAAAATATTCGGAAACTGAGTATATAATCGAAATATAATAAATATGTTACAAGGGGAATAAAACATGAAATATTATAAATAACAAATAATATATTCGTTCTACAACATTTATTGAATAATGTTTTATATAATTTTGTTAGCTTCGGCTTACATTCTATTTACATTGTCCTCTATAATTTTCACAATGTATTTATGAATTAAATATATTATCATTATCTATGTTCTACTGGCGATTTTCTATATGTTCAATGAGATGTGCAATATAGAAGATGTATAGGAAATATATATGTTTTATTTAGCTACAGCTACAAACTGGAATATCGAGCATGTTATCTCTTTCCTACGGATTGCAAAATGATAAATTGTAATTCATTCACCAGTCTAGCACTTGTTCAAGATTTGTCAACCTTCGAACGAGCAAACGGAGACGAACTGTTATGGTATCGAACACGCGATAATGAAATGTTCGAGCGAGAAACACCCGAGCTTTATATTTAGTTTTATTGTAGATCAAATCTTCATCGGTCCTATTTATATAGATTACCTGGAACGTAGTGTAACGTCCATACAGGTTATTGTGTCTGTTATTGATAACGTCGATCTCCAAAGGCTGGACATGTGTTCAAGAGTACTATGTGCGAACGTGTTCTTGAGCATTTCGGCAAACTTTTATGACCGTTGCGCGCGAATACTGGTAGTTGAGGTTCTCAGACCCCACGAATTTTATCTAAACAATCTGATCTAAACAATCCGACTAAAGTCGTGTCATAATAATATAATAAGAAATATGAAAAAATGATATTTTTTAACTTGGTAATTCACTATCAGTTGAATGATGTAAAATGGTGATCATTCGGGCTTTTTATTTTCTACGGAACGTTATTAAGGGATGGGAAAGAAGAGATGCATGTAGGAAAATTATAACTAAACGGCCACCATTATGTGTTTTATCTTCGGAAGAATCAGTTTTTATTACTTTATAAATAAACGTCATATTTTTTTGATATATACATAGAATGTCTTTTACATACATATATCTAATTTATTTGATTTAATTTATATCTTGGGAAATAATGATGTAAAAAGAATTCGACTTCGTCAAAAATGTATACCGCCTGCACCATTCAATTCTTCGTATCTATCACACAATAAATTTGACAAATTAAAATTGAAATATCTCTTAAACCTCTTTTATATAAGGATTTTTATGCATTAACTAACGTATAAAAATTATTATATTAATATATTATATGTTATATATTAATATATAATGTGTAATAATTAATATATATCTTATGTATACATACTTTTAGTTTTGTTACTGTTACTGAAGTTACAGTTATTGAAGTGTGCCGTTCGTCAAATGTGTTCAGCGAAAGTTCGGTCACCGAGCTCACGCTGCTGAACAGTTTGCGAACAATCATTGGATATATGGAAGGAATTATACGTTGTTGCCTCTTTACGCCTCTTGTTAAACGTCCGTCTGTTTTTAGATTGAATTTCCTCGATCCATTTCTTTGCTTCTACGCGTAGCTGATCTCGCTCCTCCTAGAACATCACTGCTCACTCGTTTTCGATCAGCTGCCTGATCTGCGGATCGTCACGCATTCTCATCCACGTTCCAAACAACAGTTGGAACGGGGTAACATTCGTACTGTAGCGGCACTCGACAAGTCAAATACCGCCACTCGGCTCTAACCATAGAGCGGACACGTGGCGCAGTTGTTAGCGTCTTAGGTTTCGAACGTTCGGGACCCGGGTTCGATTCCCGGCGCCCGTAGTCCGATTTTATTTCCACGGACAAGAAAATAGAAGAAAAAACAGCAGCGACATCTACAGCCCTCAGCCGACAACTACCCGCGGGACTAGGCCCAACCAGCGTTATCGACGACCCACAATCACCACCGCTATCACGGTCAACGGAGACAACATATTCGCACCTCAAACTGGTGACCCCGACGTGATCGACAACGACAAGAGGTGCGACCGTGATAGCGCTACGAGCCTTCCACCATCGTCAATCTAAGACTGTGGCAATCTGGACCTGCCGCTACGACGAACACGAACGGCCCTTCCTTCAGCGAAACTCGACGCCTCACCCCCGACTCACGCACGCAGGCGACTGGATACGAAACGATGACCAAGCCAGGAGTGATGTAGCCATCGCAAAAAGTTCATGGGCATCACCACCAGCACGTCATACTAAAAAGAGGAGGAACAGAGGCCCACGACCGAACGCGGCACGCGCCCGCACCGTATCGACAGTATCCACGGCCACATCGAAGACTTCGCCCCAAAACATCACAGGCTCGACAACAATCGGCTGACGCCTTACCTCACTAAGATTATATCGTTATCACTGGTAAGGGAGTATTGTAGCGGCACTCGACAAGTCAAATAGCGCCACTCGGCTCTAACCATAGAGCGGACACGTGGCGCAGTTGTTAGCGTCTTAGGTTTCGAACGTTCGGGACCCGGGTTCGATTCCCGGCGCCCGTAGTCCGATTTTATTTCCACGGACAAGAAAATAGAAGAAAAAACAGCAGCGACATCTACAGCCCTCAGCCGACAACTACCCGCGGGACTAGGCCCAACCAGAGCGTACCGACTACCACACACTCATCGGTACAACTATCACGGACAACACATACCAGCGCACCTCAGTACTTTTGCTGAGGGTTGCGTTCAAATACCTCTGCGCTGTCTCTAGGTGTTTGAACCACTTGTCTGGTGTTGGCGCAGACAACTTCGTCAGTAGGGGAATAAGCGTCCGGTTCACTCTTTCCACTTGACCGTTTGCCCTCGGAATTTCAGTTGTAGTCCAGACGTGCTGTATACCTTCTTCATTGCAATATTCCTCAAAGGCAAAGGCTGTGAATGCCGTCCCGCGATCAGAGATAATTCTTCTCGGATTTCAGAAACTCACAGACTGCTTCCTCAAATGGCTAATAACCGCCGCAAAACTTGTTGACCTTGTGGAATACAACCAAACGAACTTTATAAAGGGGGTATTCTAGTCTAGAGGCATGAATTTCGGGCGGATTTTGATGCTCTGTACAAACGAAACAAAAAATAGCTTTACTATCCACTTTTTATCATTTTTTATTGGTATTTTAAGATTACATAAAGAATTAACCGAAAAAGCTAAAAATTCACAATGTTATGAACTGGTAAAGTGTGGGGTCCAAAAAGAGGGTGTCCTGGCGTGCATGATTTCAACCCTTCTGGTTATCTGAAGAAAAAATCCGTATGGATTCTTAATTAGAATAGATGCGGCTATAGCCTGAACCTGGGAAAAGTCAAAAAAATATTTCTTCACAAACTGGCGGCCGTTTGAAGAAAAAGTTTCCTTTTGGGCATGTTTTTTCAGCAATTCCGAATTATTTAAAAATAGTAAAATTAAGAATTTTGATTTGAGTGTGGTTCAGGCGATAGAGGAATATAGAAGGAACATTCACACCAAATTTCAAATAAATCGGTTTATTAGAACTCGAGGTATCGTGCACACCAACTCGAAAACAGTAGTTTCGAGAAAAACGCGTTTAAAGTTTTGAGACAAGTTTCCGGCAATTTTACTCCTAAAATGGTACAGTATATTTACATATTTTTAATCGGCGATTTCTGTTCTATACAAGAAACTTTCCGTTACTTCAAAATGCTCATTCTCCGAAGTTCTTTTATGGAGACGAGCAGTTCTGGCTTCCTTTGATGCCTCTGAAGCTCTGGGCCAATCGTGATTTCCATGACACTTAAGATTTTTAATATGGGTATAAAACCTTCATTAAAAGTATATACTGCGAGAAAAGTAGAAATTTGAATTGTCTGCTTTCCTGCGTGGATGTGCTTTGGAGCAAAAGTCCATATTAACGAATTTAACGATTCGTTATTATATTGGGTTTCAGAACCCAAACATCGTTCCAATAAAGTATCAGTTGATAAGCTTTCGTAAATTGGTTTTACTGCTTTTAAAACGTCGTCATTTGGCCACAGCTTTTTGCCACTTGCACCAACTAAATGAACCAGGTGAGCAATTCATGTGTTGAGGATTCTTGTTGGTTGAGATATTATGATAGTAGGTTGTTCACACATCCCTCTTCATGTCTTCAACTGAATCTGGATTTCGACGAATTGCCAAGCCATAGTATAAAGATAATTCATTGATAACCTTATCAGTGAGTTTACCAGCGCCTTTGCCGCCAACAACTTTATTATCGTTTTGTGCTTTACGTAACCGTGCATCCATACGCTTTTAAACATGCCCAACACACTTTCTTTTTTCTACTATCGGGTCATCATCGTAGGGGCTAATATCAAGAATGCCTTTGAAAGTTTTTGTGTCACCATCTCCAATGTATCGGACATATTTAGCATTATGCTTGTCTTCCGACCTTTCAAACATTCCAACAACCGCGTCAACCTCCATTTTTCCGGCGCTTCCTTTATGATTTATGGTACAAGAATTCCTCATGCTCTTTCATATCAATCATATCAATCTTCAAAAGCGTTGATGTCATAATTTTTTTTGTTTCCATTACACCCTGGACAAAAACTAGATTTTACTATGGTATCAACAACTTTTTTAATGTATTTACCAACGAGTGTAGTAGCACCAAAGAGAGAATTGAATCCTCTCTTTTTTCCAGGTTCCATCGCCGGAAACAGTCAAATTGTTGGGATTAGCTGTAGGATCAGACTCTAATATTAATTCCTTTTCTTCTTTTACGGCTTTTGAAATAATTTGACCGTAAACTGCTGAAGCGGCCACGTATAAATTGTTAAGACAGCTATAATATGTGTCAACGGTCAAGCCTTGGCAAATGTCCATCATATTACAAAATATGTTGATACCTTTTCTTCCAACTCCTAACAATCGCATAGCTATTACAAGTCTACGATTCACTTCAAATGCTTTATTGTTAAAAGGCGATGATTGAATATACCGTACTTCCTCACACCCGAATTGTATTGCAATTTAAAACCCTAACCCACGAGTAGCTATACGAGAAAATTTAATATCTTTTTTACATGTAGAACACAGAATTAACGATGAAAGTGTGGTAAAAACAGAAAAAATGCTAAAATACAATAGCCGTAATTCTTATTAATTAAAACTTCTTCATCTTGCGAACTTCTCAATTTTTCTGCAGATGTACTAGTGAAACTGGTTTCTTCTTCTACGGTAAATTGATTACCGAAAAATCTTCTCTTCTTCTGTCTGCATGCTCGTTTAGGACTGAATTTTGAATGTTTTTTATCCATTTCACTTTAAAATCTCAATATATAAAACAATTTTTACTTTAACACGTTCGTCGCCCAGCGTGATTCGACTAAGTTTCGACCGCCGGTACGCAGAACGTAATTAGAGCGGCAAGCGGGAATTCATTGTTTATCGCCTTCGATTCATTGTAAAGAAAAGATTATTTAGTTCTGAAATGGAGAAAGCGATAAGCTATCTAGCTAGAGTATTCCGAGGAATCTCATGGCAGATATCTCAGATCTTTCATTTAGCCGAGAAGTATACTTGTGAGACGTGAAAAAGTTTTTTTTTTATTTATTTCTTTGTATTCACAATTTGTCCAACTTGGACATTTGGTGAAATTTTGTAGCGTTTATATTAACATGTTGGTGGCTACCCCCAGCGGGGTTGTTTACTGTATTTCTGTTGTGAGGTCTGTGGGGTGCTTCTTCTTCAGTCTTCTTTCTATTGTGTTTTTGTTCGTTTCAGCAACCAGCTGGTTTGGGTGTGTTTCAAGTCTTTCTTTATACTTTCTGCTTATTATTGATTTTATGTGGTGTTTCCATGTAAGGTGTGAGTCTAAGTGTAATCCTAGATACTTGACTTGCCTCGTTTGTGCTATGTGGGCGCCATTCAGTTGGATGTCTGGTATTTTTCCTTTTCTAAGTGTAAATGTTATGTGGTTGCACTTACTGGTGTTCACTTTTATTTGTTTGTTTTGCAGCCACTTTTCTATTTTTGTAATGTGTTCTTGTAGTAGTACAGCAGCCGTTTCTGGATACGTGAAAAAGTGTGAAAATATATTTGAAAGTGAGGAGAGTAGTGATGACGGAGTCTACAACTATTGCTCGAAGTACCCAAAATCACCTCAAATGTATTTGGAATGTTTTACCAAATACCATGCGATATAGACTAATAATAAGACGAAAAGATTCCGACAAAATATGTTTCTATGGCCTTGAATGAAAAATACATTAAAAAAAGATTTTATGAGGGTATTCATACGTAGGTACTCGGGCAGAGTCTACCGTCTACTGTTCATTTGTTCCGGTCGGACCGGAGCAGATGCCGCGTCACAAAAATGGCTGTAACTAAAAAAATAATTGAAATTTTAAATGTCTAAACTTTGGAAATATGAAAAAAAATTTTCGATTTTTTCAAACTTCTATACTAGAATACCCCCTTAATAGAAGTAAACACAGTGTGTTTGTATTAATGTATTTGAGGTGGTATATGTCCGTGATAGTTGTTGTTGCTGGGCCTCGTCCGGAGTAATTGTCACTAGGGGCTGTAGATGTCACTGCTGCGTTTTCTTCTATTTTTTTTTTTTTTTTTGTGCGTGGAAATAAAATCGGACTCCGATCGCCGGGATTCGAACCCGGGTTCCGAACGTTCGTAACCTAAGGCACTAACCACTGCGCTGCTGTAACGTAAATCACATCAAAGACCAGGCCACACACCGAAGGCAGGATGGCACCCAAATATCTGCACGTCCTTGGCGCGTACCCTCAATAGTCTGAAGTACCCACCAGGGGTCTTGGAATTTTCTTAAGTAGGGTCCTTCAGACCAAGCGAGTATTTCTTAATTACCTCTTTTTTTACGATTATTGTTTTACTACGGGTCAACACGGAAAGTTGGTTTTCCTCACGTCTGGTACATTCCGTTAGCAACATTCTCACGAGGGTGGCTAAAACCCTTCCTGGTCCATCAACCGTCTTATTATCCAATCGGAGACGGTGTCTACTGCCCTCACTTCCTTAACCAAAATTACCATCAACAAATCCGATAGTCCCGTGTCCTTAGACACACCCACCCCTAGCTTTCCTCAGACACAGTATCGTGAGTAAAACTTCACTTATTCTGTATTCTTAGTGTTACGTCGCGTGAAAAGGTCCGCGCGACGTCCTTCAATGTCTGACCATCAAGGCCCAGTCACCGTTAGAGAGACCCGCAATAAACTTAAGGCCCCACCATAAACCGAGTCTTATTCGCTCGCAGGAACCCTTAATCCTGCAAATATTTTCGGTTTATGGCTGGTACATAAAACAGTCCTTAGGTATATTATACGTTCTGACAAATTACGGAGAAAGCCGGAAGTTGCCTAATGGGAAAAACTAAATAGCTGCCTAACGGAAAAGCTGGTTTTTCCCATGAACAATGTCACCACGTTGGTAGGAGGCTTCTTCCTCAACATTGGGCCTGACCAATCGGCATCGCGGATCATTGCCCTCACTTTGCTGACCAAAATGTGAGCTACGAATCCGCGTGCTACGTTCACAGAGACACACCCCTACCGAGCTTTCCTCCGTCATCACAAGAGACTGTTCCTTCACTGTTCTCAAGGAGCTCGCACCCTCACCTACCAGGAGTTCTACCCAAGGCAGTTAGGCAGTCTTTCTTTTTCTCGACCAAGCAGTCGTCGTCGTTCTCACTGTTCCTGCAAGTGTTCTCGCTGTTCCTACTGCTCCGACGGCTCCTACCTCTTCTACTGCTTCTACGCTATCACGAGGGTCAACCAAAGGACAGTCAACTTCAACAATCTACTCGTTCTCGCAACCGAAGAATCGAGTCATATTCAAGAAGGTCTCACCCTCACCTACAAGAAGGATCCGCTCCAGTCAATCTTTATAACACGTTGTATCAAACGTTGGTGTATTGTTGTTGGAATATATAAATTTTATAACCCTGTGAACCACAGCGTTATACTTAAAATAACCCCGATTATCTAACGGAAATCAGGGGATCGATCTGCTCGTGGCGTCGATTATTATAATCGTAACGGGAATTTACGACTCCCGTTGACGTGTTTCCTCGCGATCGCGTCTCCTCGCGACTTGTCGAAACACTTAGAATAGTCAACATATCTTTACCAGTCTCTACCCTTATAACAGTCGCGTACATAACATATCATTGTAACTAAGTTTTACATAATGTGGTTGGAGTGAATTGTAATTTTTGTGTATTTCTTTGTGATTGCTAAGTTCGCAATAAATTAATAGCTGTGATAAGACTCAACTGTTTTATTTCACCATCCAACCCTCAAGTTACGTGACACTGCCATCGTCCGACACTAGTTAGTGTCGAGTGGTGATATTTGGCTTGTCGAGTGCCGCCACATATTATTAAAAAGTACAGTTTAATGTATATATTAAATACTTATAAAGAATTTATTTGTAGATTTTAAATATGGGTACTAGATCAAAGAATCGGATTAAAGATATATTGAATATACGTTGTTTGGCTGTTAAAAAATCTGTTGACGACCATTTTGGAGATACTTTGGATTCTTTACATAGTTCAACTGCTCAAACACCACAACCTGGCCCTTCAACTTCAACTACGCCGAAAGTTTTGAAGAGCCGAGCAAAAAGAGGGGCTTCAAGGAAAGCTGCAATTAATATTAAAAAGCAGCAGTCGATATCACTTGTTGCAAAATTACGAAGAACATTAACTCTTGACGATGACAGCAATGTAAATGTTTGTATCATATTATAATGAAATTTAATACTTCTAATTTTACTCAAAATCTTATGTTATTAATCAATACTAACCTTTGTATATAGTACCTAATAAAGATTGATATCGGTTAATTAATATGTTGAAATCTAATTGCTTAATGTATGTACATTGTGTATATAAATTCTATTATAACGTTGCTAAATATATTCTAAATTTTTATAGGAAACGTGAAAGCCGATCTAAAAAAGGAAAAGTGCTCGAAGTAGTTCAGAAGAAGAAATAACACAAGACCCTACAAAACATAGTAAAACAGAAAAGTGTTTTCAGCGAAACAATTTCAAGGAAGATGGCGGGTACTTCACAGACACATTCACAGGGTCATCTTTCTATAAGAGAAGATGCAATACAGCTAGAAAAGTCTTCAATGACAACAAGAAATAGTAATAGAAAGAGAACTTTTTCACAGAGTGAAAACACGAAGATGCAGCAGCTAAAAGAAGAAGAGTGATTCCCTGAAGTGAACAAGTTTCAAGCAAATATTAAGAAACAAGAAATTAAAAAGCGGCAGAACAGATCTATGACATTGAGCGAAGATGAAATACAACCATCTTCGGAGGAAAAGGATACAGTTACAGAATTTCAGATAAAAAAAACACGTATAAATCGAATGCTTTATTCAATCCATATGCTAAGGTATCTGTAAAAAAAAAAAAAAAAACGGAATTGAGGCATTTGAACAGGCAAGCATAAACACTCCAAAACTTGCTATTGATAGAATAAGTCGAACAAAAACACGAGAACAAAGAACTAGAGCTGCTGCACAAACAGAAGCTTCGGAAAATGCAAACATTGCAAAGAAAGCGATTGCTCATAAATTAGCACGGAAGTCGGTTGCAAAAGCCAAAAAAATTTTATTAGCAAAAGAGAATAAGGATGTCGATGAAAGAAGAAAAGAAAGAGCTCAACTACAAGCTGCAGCTGAAGTAATGAAAAGCATCAGACTCTTACATCACAGGTAACATTACAAACAATATCGCAGTATTCTTCTGTTATAAAAGCACAAGCTATTATTCATTCACTATTTTAGACAAAATATGGCTCCAAACAGCATGGTTGTTACGTCGCATGAAAAGGTCCGCGCGACGTCCTTCAATACCGACCGTCAAGGCCCAGCCACCGTTAGAGAGATCCTCAATAAACCTAAGGCCCCACCATAAACCGAGTCTTATTAGCTTGCAGGAACCTTTAATGCTGCAGGTATTTTCGGTTTATAGCTGGTACATTAAACAGTCCTTAGGTCTATTGTACGTTCTGACAAATTACGGAGAAAGCAGGTAGTTACCTAATGGGAAAAACTAAATAGCTGCTTAACGGAAAAGCTGGTTTTTCCCATGAACAATGTCGCCACGTTGATAGGAGGCTTTTTCTCCTATCTTTATTCCCAACATTGGGCACAACCAATCGGCATCGCGGATCATTGCCCTCACTTTGCTAACTAAAAATGTGAGCTACGAATCAGCGTTCTTCGTTCAAAGGGCAGACCCATACCGAGCTTTCCTCCGTAATCACATCAGAACGAACCTCATTGTTCCTACAAGTGTTTAACTGTTCTCACGACTGCTTCGATTTCTTACAGTAACTTCTTACTGCTTCGACTGCTCCTATTTCTTCTACTGTTTCTACGCCATCAGGAGGGTCAACTCTACTGGTTCTCATCACCAAAGTACCGTCACATTCAAGGAGGTCTAACATGCACAACCAGGCAAGTCAAGTAACACTCAAAGTCGAGTCAAGTCAAGTACAAGTCAAGACAAGTACAAGTCAGTCAACCTCAAGAAACATTCAAAATCAGATCAGTCAGTCAAAATCTGATCCGTGTTAAAATCAGATTATATTCAAGGTAATTCTCATATACAAATTCATCGGCGTTATTAACTTGTGTGATTGTATTCAGTTGTTGGAAATATATATTATTTAGAACCCTGTGAACCACAGCGTTATACCACCTCAACCACCCCTATTATCTCAACGGAAATCAGGGGATCGATCTACTCGCGGCGTCGATTATTGTAATCGTAACGGGAATTTACGACTCCCGTTGACGTGTCTCCTAGCGATTCCGTCTCCCCGCGATTGGTCGAAATTACAATGGTCGAACCACTTACGTTTTGGATAGTGAACCTGACGACGATAAATCAGATGATGAATCGAGACCAAAGCATACAATTGCACATTGAGCACAATGTAAGTATTGTTTTGTTTAATGAATTAATAAACATTAGAACGCATAGAGTACTCAAATTTTTTCAATTTTAGCGCACATACGTGAAAATCAACTTGCATCACGTTATTCCATGATGGAAAACGAATAAAAGGTATAATTTGTTAAACTGAATGTTGGTGATTTCATATTGTGCCTTAGAGTATAGGAATGATGTTGCATTGTAACTATCATTAAAATATGTATGTGTTCTTAATGTATCAATGAACGTAAGACTACACTTTTTATATTTTAGAATGATCATAGGCATATGTTATTTTTATTATACTAATCAAATTTTACAATTTTTTTTTATTTATATGTATCTTCTTAAGAATAAATAAATAAAGCAATTAATAAATAATTGTTGTGGTACGACTTTTTAATGAGAAGTAAATTTTATTAGATTTGACTTATTATCACTATTGTATAATAATTCGCGAGATACCAAACTTTAATGTATCCAGCATTGTGTGCTAAATTTGTTTAAATGGACTTACTCTCCAATCATATTTTCTGGCTTTATCTTTCCTTTCATATTAAATATTTTGTGGCAATGAAGTATCACGTTACTTACAAAAAGTAATCTTATAATAAATAAGGAATGTTGTTACGTCGCGTGGGACATCTGCACACCATCCCTCAATACCTGGCAGCCAGTGGCCCACCAACAGTCTTCCCGATGCTCAATAAACTCAAGGGCCCACCATCAATCGTCAACTTTAGCGTCATTGTATCCGCACACGTTTTCCAGTCAAACTGTTTGTCTGGAAGTAATTTAGAATTCTCGGAGTTTTTCTGGTTTGTGTCTGGGTTTCGGACAAGTCCTTGAGTTTATTAGGCGCTCTTAAACAATCACGGAGAAAGCGGGTATTAGCCTAACGGAAATCTCGAGTTTTCCTTTAAACAAAGACAGCAACTAGCACCATTGCCATTGGTAGGAGGTTCCGTCCCCTCTCGTCACTTGTTAATGTCGAAAAACCAATGGACATCGTAGATCGTTGCCCTCACCTTACCCACGAAAAGTGTAAGCAACGAATCCGTTTTCCTTACTAAAAAACCACACCCACACCGAGCTTTCCTCCGTAATTGCATGAGAGCGAAGAGACAGTTCAAATCTCAAGTTCGTTTCTAACACTTCTTGTCTAACATTTCGCGCCTCGTGTCTTCATTGTCACTCTTTCGTCTTAATTGTTAACCGTTACTCGTTGAGTGAAATTGTTGTCAGTTTATTTACCATTAAACTCTTATTAACACATTAAGTGTAATTTCTCATTTACATTCATTCCAACCACCTCTATTCTCGTAATTGAAATAGGGGATCAATCAGTTCGTGGCGTCGATTGCTTAATCGTAACGAGGATATACGACTCTCGTTGACGCGCTATCTCGCGATCGTGTCTCTCCGCGAACGGTTGAAACAAATGTTGTAGAAATTAAATGCATTCCTTTTTTACTTGTTACAAAAAAATGATTTTTAGGATCAGTTGCTAATGCTAATGCACAATCACGTATAGAATGAATAACTGAGAAAGCTTGTAGAAATCCACCAGCAGGGTGATGAGTCCACACTTGTACATATCCTGAATCAAGAGAAACTAACAATGTTCCAACATCAGGCCTAACCGGTCGAACATTTAAAAATAACATAGCTCGAACAGCAACGATTCGTGCAATATTCAATGCGGATTCTTGATGTTTAGAAGCCGTGGGATATTGACTATAAACATTTATCATTATGATTCATATCTGTTTTAGAAAAGCACAACTGCAATACCATGGAATACCTCTGTTTCGAAATGAATTCTTTCGTAACTTGTTCAGATTTTTTTATTTTATACGTTATTTCACCTTTGTGGTATCTTATCCTAAATCTATATAACACTGATTAGTTAACATTATTTATTACAGCACGTTATTTCTAGAAGCGTAATTTTTATATTATTTCAAAATTTCTCATATTATTCCAGATCTTACCTTGACATTGGTTCGTTAACTTTATATTTTCGATGCGGTTGACCCGTTTCTAATCTCCAAAGTATTATTTCTCCATTAAAAGTTGCCGTGGCCAACACCTGAGAATACCACATGCTGAACAAAGAATATCACCGGTGTGTAGTGTTCCCCAATTCTTTTTATATAGATATGCGCTAGAAGTTGCAGATTCTACGACTTGACGATTCAAACTACTACATAAGATTCGATTTTCCAGCCAAACTAAACTGGTTATTTCACTCTACATAATCAAACGAATTTATAGAAAATATATTTGCGAATATTATTAATAGAATTTGACAATTATTAAAAATGTTATTTTTAATCTTGATATGTAGTAGAGAATAATAAAATAGGTAAGTACGTTCCACTGAGTTTCAAGAGTCATGTTCCGTAAACAAGTACCAGTATTAAAATTCCAAACTTTGAATGTACCATCACGAGCGTCTGTTACTAGTAATTGTTCGGATTCATCGAAACAAGCAGCAGTAATTTCAATGTCATGAAATTGACCATGTAAGAATCTACTGTGTGCATGCATTATTAAGAATGAACGATTTCCAAGCCATGGATCCCAAACTGTTATACAAGAATCTAATCCTGTCGTAACTACCTAAGCTTTTAAAAGATTTCGTAGAATATTTTCATTTCTGTAGATGTAGAAAATAAAAATTATGCAAAGCGTATAAATTACCACTTTGTAGAGATGGTTATATAAAACGCGGCTGATAGATTTTGTATGTGTAAAACCATCAGATATTTCTTTGTTGGTCTCAGGATCGCAAAGAATCACTTTACGATTCAATGTATTGTACACCACTGTCGTTGATGTATGTTCATCCAATTCGCTGGGAAGACCATTGTATGTCTGTATAAAATAACTTGACTGAAATTCTAACTGTACATAGATTTTATGTTGTTATTTTTAATTAATGCTTTTTTATTTCTTTAGGTGAAATATTACTTGAGAAAAGTGTCTTTTAATGAAATACCTTATTATTAAAACCTGAATACAGGATTGAGTTAATACTGTTAGGAAGATGATACATTTACACTGTACATGTGAGTGTGTGTGTAAGCGTCGGAGGGCGTCCAGGTCTTGGTTGAGACAAAAGACTGTTGGGAGATGAGAGAAGCTTCTAGAAGAGTCTGTAGACGACAAGCGTGCGTGCAAGAAGGTTATCGAGGTCTTCAGAGTGTAATAGTTTTGTATAGCTGTTGAGTGTGTAATAAAATAAACGATTTGTATTTCCAAATCCTCTCTTTACCTTAACAAATACATCGCACACTTTGATACTACTCCTATCTTTCGAAAGAGAGTACACGTGTTTACCAGCATCTTGTACAACTAAGGCACAAATAGGTGCACGATGACCTTGGAAAGTACTATTTGCTCTTCTAGTCACGAAAGGATTCCAAATCCGAACTATGCAATCTGGTCCACTGGTTATTAATAACTGACCCTCTAAATAGATATATTTTTAAAAGGTACGATGTACTTACAACATACATATACGTCAATAAGCGAGGAAAACTTTTATGCTAAAATACCTTCGCAAAAGGTGAAGCAAGATATTGCCATGTTTTTTTATATATTTTATTTTTGTTTAAATTTTACAATTTGTCCAGTAGGACATTTGGTAAAATCTTATATCTTAGTAATAAAATATAGCATGTGGATGGTTACCCCCAGTGGGGTGCCATCTTCGTGTTAGTTATATTTAATTTATATCTTTTATGAGATCTATTGGATGTTTCCTTTTTAGTCTCCTTAAGGTGTTTTCTGTGTTGTTTGTTTCCGCTGCCAGCTGATTCGGGTGCGTTGCTATTCTTGCTCTGTACCTGCCTGCGAGCCTTTTAATCTCGTCCTTGACCGTTGGTATTCCCAGGTCTTTTCGTATGTCCTCGTTTCTGACGTACCATGGGGCGTTTACTATTGTTCTGAGTATTTTGGCTTGTTCTGTTTCTAATTTTGCTATATGGCTCTTTGCTGCTGTTCCCCATAGCGGGATTCCGTAGGTCCATATTGGTTTAATTATCGATTTGTATATTATTAGTTTGTTTTCTGTGCTTAGTTTTGATTTTCTGTTTGTTAACCAGTACATTTGTCTCCTTGCAGTCTTTATTTTGTCTATTGTTGATTTGATATGTTGTTTCCATGTTAGGTGTGCATCTATATGTAATCCAAGGTACTTGACTTGCTTTGTCTGTGTTATTTGCGTGCCATTTAGGTAGATGTTTGGTGGTGTCTGTTTCCGCAGTGTGAATGTGATGTGGTTGCATTTACTCGGGTTAGCTTTGATTTGTTTGTCTTGCAGCCACTTTTCTATTTTTGTAACATGTTCTTGCAGTATTGCTACTGCTGTTATTGGGTTGTTATGCCTGACTAAAATCGCTGTGTCGTCCGCGAATGTCAGTATTTCGGTGTTTGCATTTGTTGGCATACTGGCCGTGTATAGTGTGTATAGAATTGGTCCTAGTACGCTTCCCTGCGGTACCCCTGCCTTGATTTCTTTGACTTCGGAGTAAGCATCTTTGATTTTTGTTGTGAAGGTTCTATTAGTTAAATAGGAAGTTATTAATTTGTGTATTTGTTCCGGGAATTGACTTTTGATTGTTTTTAGTAAGCATTCGTGGTTTATTTTGTCGAATGCCTTCTCTATGTCCATGAATAGGGCTGTACAATATTGTTTATTTTCTATTGTGTGTGTTATTTCGTTGACAAGCCTGTGTATTTGTTCTATGGTGGAATGTTTATTTCTGAATCCGAATTGGTGGTCAGGTATTATTTTATCTTTTTCGATTAATATTTTTAATCTGGTATGTATTATTTTCTCTAGTATTTTAGAGAGTACTGGGAGCAGTGAAATAGGTCTGTAGGATGATGTTTGTTGAGGATCTTTTCCTATTTTTGGTAGCATTGTGATTAAGGCTTTTTTCCATGGTTTGGGAAAGTAGCCGATTCTTAATATTGCATTGTAGATTATTGTTATTAATCTTAACGCTTTTGGAGGAAGATTTTTTAGTATTTGCCCATTGATTAGATCAATTCCTGGTGCTTTGTTATTTTTTGTTTTTTCAATTGTGTTTCTGATTTCTTGTACTGTTGTTTTAGGTATGGTGTATTGCTTGTCAGTTGCGATGTTAGTGTTTGTCTCGTTGTCGTTAGTATAGCAGTTTTGGTTGCTGTTGCTGGTGCTGTGTGGTGTGAATGTGTTGCATAGGTGGTTGGAGAATTCTTCAGCTTGCTCTTCGTTGCTTCTTGCCCATGTGTTGTCTGCTTTTCTGATTGCTGGGATTGGTTTTATTGTTTTTTTGATTTTGTTGGTGACTTTCCATAGGGAGTAGTTTGTATTCTCGTGCGCGGATAGTGATTCAATGAATTTTAAGAATTCGTTGTTGTTGTGTTCTTTTATTTTGTTTTTTATTTCCTTCGCAAGTTTGTTTAGGTGTTTTTATTTTTTTTGTTCTATGTTTTTGCCATCTTGCTTTCGCTTTTCTTTTTTCTCTAATTTTTTCGAGGATGTCTGGCGAGATTAGTTTAGTTTGTCTAATGGCAGATTCAAGTTTGGTGGTTGCCCGTGCTGCTTCTTGTATGGTTTCTGTTAGTGTTTTTACTGCTTGTTCTATGTGTTCTGGCGTTTTTAATGGGATGTTGCAGTTGATCTTGCTCTCTATTATTTCTCTGAAGATTTGCCATTTGGTGGATTTATTACACAGTGCCTCAGAGTTGTTGTAGAGTACTGGTTTGTTTCTGTATGTTATTATTATGGGTGTATGGTCGGAGCTAAGCTCCAGGCTGGGTGCTATGTTTATTTTATTATCGTTTAGTCCTTTTGTGATTGCAAAGTCGAGAAGGTCAGGGGTTTTGCTCAGGTCTGTCGGCCAGTATGTCGGTCTTCCTGTCGAAAGTATATTTAGGTTGTTTTTCCTGACGTGTTTTTCCAGGGTTCTACCTCTGGGTGTGATGATTCTTGATCCCCATGTTATGTGTTTTGCGTTATAGTCTCCCGCTGCTATGTATTTGTCGCCTAATTGTTGGAAGTAATCTTCCCACATATGTTCTGCTATTTTGTGTCTCGGTGGTGCATATACTGCTGACAACTGTAGATGGTTGCTGCTGGTTTGTACTGTAACGGTGGTTGCTTGTAGATATTCCTTACTAACTTGGCTGTGTAGGTGGTGTTTTATATCATTTCTTATTATGACTGCAGTCCCTACATGCGCTTTTCCTGAGGGATGCCTGGTTTCGTATATAGTGTAATAAGGAATTTTTATGTAGCTTTTTGTGGTGAAGTGTGTCTCTGATACGAGCAGTATATCAATGTTGTTGTGATACAGAAACGTTTTGGTTTCTGCGGCCCTTTGTTGTAGGCCGTTGGAGTTCCAGGCTGCTATTTTGAGCATGTCCATTTTTATTTTTTGCTTATCATGTTTGTGATAAGTTGTAACATGGCTGTGATATGTTGCGATTGTTGTCTGAGTATTGTGATTTGCTCGCTAAACATTTTTTTTATCATTTCTGTGTTTTCTATGGACTGTTTTAATAGTTCTTTGATTTCATTAGCGTCGTTGGTGCTGTTTTGATTGTGGTTGTCTTCAGGTGCTCTTTGTTTGGTTGCTTGCGCGTAGCTTCGACTGCCAAATGTATCGATATTATTGTTATTGTTGTTTATTATGTGCTGTCTGATCATTGGTGTCACTGTTTCTGTGCTGTCCCGTTGTATATGCTGGTTGTTGAATGTTCTGCTTCTAAGCGGCGGAAATAGTTTTTGTTGGAGTACTTTCCTGGTTGGGCATCCTTTGTAACTAGCTGGGTGATTTCCGTTGCAGTTGTAGCACTTGACTTCATTTATTTTTCCCGTGTATGGGCAGTTAGTTGTTAAGTGTTTTTCTGCACATTTTACACACGCCGGGTTTCTATTGCAGTAGTTTTTGGTGTGCCCGTATTGTTGGCACCGCATACATTGTGGTATGTCTTTTTTTTGTCTGGGTGGCTCGACTGTTATTATTGTGTTTAATAGCTGTTTTTCGTCGTATATTTCCTTGTTGTTGCTATTCGGTTCTAGTTCGATTAGGAATAGCGGTAGAGGTTGTTTGGTGTCGTATTTTTTCATGTTATTTATTGATCTTACTTGGTGTCCAAGTAAGGCCAGTTCTTCACTTATTTTTCCTGTATCTGTCCTCGGATGTAGTCCTCTGATTACTACCTTATAGCTTTTATCGCTTTTGTGTTGGTATGTGTGATACCCTGCATTTTTATCTTTAAGTGTTTTTATAACTTTTCTGAATGTTTCAGGAGTGTTGGTTAACACTTTAACCTGGTCTAATTTTTGTTGCTTTATTCGGTAATTGTCTTTGCCTACCGTGTTGTTTAGCATTACTATTAGCGGGTCAATAACCTGCGCGTCTATATAGATTGGTGGTGGTTTGGGGTTGTACGTTGTTATTTCTTCTATTGTTGTTGATTCCTTTTCTTGTGGCAGTGCACTGAAGGAGTTATGTAGTGGAATATCTTGTAGCCATTGTTGTCTTTCTGATTTGTTTGTTGTCATTTTTCTTTTTTTGCTGGGGGTTACAACCTTCCAACCTTCGTGCTGTTGTGGTTGCTTGTTGTTTGTGTTATCTTCACTTGTCTCCGTTTCCATTTCCGTATCTGTGTTTACGGTGTATGTTTCGCCAATATTTGTTATTTTTAACGGTGGAATCCGTTGCATTTTTGTTTTTGTCGCACTAGAGGGGCACCATTCACGCCTTACTACTTGTCTCTTACTGTCACTTGTCACTTACACTGAACACGTCTGTACTCTTCAGCGGTCGGAAGGGAACTGATATTGCCATGTTAACTTTGAATTTGTATTGAATCCTTGCTCCTGTAAGATCACTAAATAATAAAGAACAATTACAACATCTACTGCTGAACATGAAAGCTCTTAAACTTCCATAATAGGCTACTTGTTTCACCCAATCTGTATATACATTCCTAAATTCTACAATTTTAAATCCTTTCAGTTCACCCTATAACGTATGTTACAACGTATCAAGACATATTTATGTAGCAAGCACAAGTTTATATAGGATATTGCAGAACCAGTGATACATCTATCTGTCCTAGGATATCTTTTACATGTATATCACGTATGAGAACTCGAAGACGTCTGACCGAGAATTTCTTTCGAAATGCCAAAAATATTTGACGATATCAATTATCGAATAGACTGTGATTTTTTGTAAGTTTTAGTTCTTGCGCATACTTAACATACGCTACACCGATGACAAGTTTCTGAAGATAAGTTATTTGTCTTGAATACAGATTCATAGCGAATAAATAAACTATCACGTTGAGGTTCTTGTTTAAATGGTCCTCCCTCTATTTGACTAAAAGACATGACTTTGACAGATCCACTCATATCTCCAAGTACAATATACGAGTCCTCTTTGATATTTTTACTGAAATAGTAATTCATACGAATGACAGCTTATTAATTAGCTTACTAATTTACATTCTCTCCTACGTCACCTCGTGATCTTTTGATATCTTTAAATAGAATTCGTGCAAAACTCGTAAATACACTTCTTGGACATGAAATAATCGATTTTTCTAAATTCTACATCTTCGTTCTTAGGCTGTCTATGAATAGAAAATATATCGCATGATAATTCAGAAAGTTAAATGGCTGTCTATACGTGGAGTTATATCAGTATCACTGTTTACATCGCTTAATAACGCAAATAATTTGTCGATATCCGGTATTTTCACAAATTCGCCGTATCGTAGATAGACAAATTTTCAATAAATTTGCTAAAATAAACCTCAACGGAAGTAAGACTAGGAACAAAATTTATTAACTGCATATCGACATTTGCTTTGAAATATGAAGAAGATATCCGACTTTCCTGCCCTGTCTTGTAGAGGACTGGTATATAGGATGTTTGACCGTGAGATTTATTAAATGTTATTGCTTGTTGTCGAAACCGTCGAATATATTTTAAAATAATAAATAGATATACAGACTATATTCGCTGAGTCGTTCGTACAGAGTATAAATCGTAAAGTAAAACTGCTAATTAATACTCAATAAATGCTCGCTAGATACTCGTCGATAACTCGGTAGATAACTCGTGATACCTCTCGCCGCCGGCGATCCTCCAGGCGCTGTTGGCGAGCGAGAGAGGGAGGAGGGCCGTGACCTCCTTCTGTGAGCAAGTTATGCTTCGGAAGGAGGCAGCGGAGAGGTTGAGGGTCCGGAGCTCTCAGCCCGAGAGGATCGGCCGGCGAGGGCGCGGTAGAGGCCGTGGACGCGCTTCGAGGCGACGCGCTAGGCTCACCGCGCCCTCCGGTGGGGGCCAAACTTAGGCGCTGGCAGATCAGTGCCTCGGGACCGCCAAGCGGTCCGGTAGGCTTAACCGGACTGCCTTGCACGGCGGCTACGGTGGCGGAGCGCGGTGTGACGTGACCGCATACCGCTCCTTTAAGGGGACGCTTTTTGGGCGGGGGCGGTGTGTCGCTCGCACCGGTTCCCGGGCCTCTCTCTATCGAAGCCGGGACGGTCATCGTGGAGGTTTTAGTCGATTGGAGTCCGGCACTACCACGCCGTTTCCCCCCAGAAACGGCCTGGTGTTCGCGCGGATTTCCTCCACGTTAACAAAAAAAAAAAAAAGATAACTCGTGATAACACTTAGATAGCTCCTCGATACAGAAAGATACTCACAAATATTCAACTCTTTTCGATTGCGTCGGTTTATTTATAGTGGACGGGGGGAGTCGGAAAATGCAAATTCGTCTTTATTCGACGGTTACGTGTAGCGGCGACATTGTTTTCCTCGGAGTCTATTTATTCTTACATTACATGTGTCCTAACGATCTTGATACCCCGAGGTAAAACAACAACATGATTTGACTTGTCCTCTACTCATGTGCCGCTACTGTCACGTAATAAATGACGAGGTGTTAAAAAGACGAATGCTTTATTAATGCGACAATATTATAATTCACTTGTAAGATACAGACTGACTTACTGACTAAAGGACTGGGGTTTTTATCTCTTCATTATGACTCACATATCTTATGGATGGGAGTCCGGTTATTGTCTATTCTCATCGTTATCGCATTCTTAAGTGTTATAGATATATCTGGAGGTCGGCAGATGCTCCGTGTTGGGTGACGTTACACTATAGTGTAATGAAAATGGACATTTTCTTTTATTTGAATATATTAAAAGCGAATGCGCGAGCATTTCAGTTTGAAACAGATGTCTAATCTTAGTTCCCAAGCCGTTCCGATATTCCGTAAATATTTTTAGCCCGGAAATTTTACTTCGTAATAGATTGAAACTCTGAAGTCTGTTGTTTCAAATCCCAATGCACGCTAAAATCGAAAAATCTGTCAAGATTACTAAACGAATATCAGATTCGCTCAGCTAACAAAAAATACCTAAATATCGAAGGAGCAAAAAGGGAAAAACAGAGAATCGATGTCAGCATAATTCGCTTTATGACAAGAACGTTTTCTAATAGCGCTTTACTCGTTTATACTTTACAAGGGCAAGCGCACGCGCGCGCCGAATCAAAATTGAGCATCTCCGTGTATAATGGGTTGCAAATCTTAATCGACTCATCGATCAAAGTCGTGTGTGCGCCTACAACGCTCGTTACGTTGATACGCGTGCCGAAGTTCGCTCACCTCTCTCCCAGAAATTCAATATAATTTCGCGGAAGAACTTTTTAACTCCCTTCCTCGTTTTATTGCGCTGCAATCTCCCAGCCACGAATGATTTTTTTTGGCGACGGGTTTATTGCACGAAATTCGTCCTTCCTCGTTAATACGTCTAATCTTCGTCCAATTTTTTCATTGTATCCCGTTGTTATTAAACTCTTCGAAACTTCACGTTGTATAGTTTCTTCTTTTCAAATATAACAATCGTGTTGTATATTTTGTCGAAAGGATGTTTCTCTGTTTAGTTAGTTTTTCGTATTAGAAAATGTTTACGTCACGTTCTATTTAGTTGCCGCGTTCGGTAGCGTTAACTGACGTTTAATGCAACTGGCAATAAGTTCGACTTTTGACTAACCTGCTATGTGCGAGAATACTGGCACGGGAGTAAATTAACAATATGTAACGATTTATTCAAATTTTACTCGATTTCGATATTGACAATTGACTGACAGACTGACGGATATAAAATTCTTCGGTTGACAAAATGGTAATTCTTCGGTGGACAAAATGATACCTAACTCTTCGGTAGACAAAATGATCACTAACTCTTCGATAGACGAATGGTAATTATTCGGTCGACGAACGGTAATTAATTAATATTGACTTCTCTGAGTCGCTACATTTATTTATATCTGTCGGAGACGAAAAAACGTCGGGGTCTTTCCTTTGAAAATGTTTGGGAAGATCCCCAACGTTTGTTCAACTGCCGACTTTGATTACAATTTAAATTATCTTAATATCGTTATAGAAACATGATTAGGTAATTATAAAAACATAGCTAGATAAATTTCTCGCAAAATATAGCTTTTAGCGGCGTTAGCTGCCTTTCATTTCAAATACTGTAAACACGGTTTCAAATAAACGTTTTAAATTACCCTGATTTGAAAGAAATTACAAATTTTACGTTCGCGCTACGGATCGTGCGGGGTGCGGGACGTGACGGTATAAGCACACTGCAGAGCTTCAATATTCGGTTTAGAAGAATATTCAACTGTTTGCTGTACGCAGTAACCAGCGAGTACCCGCAACCACTTACACGCAAGATAATGTGTGTACCTAAAGGGACTCAGGCGCGACGTAGGCCGAATATTATTACTCAGCGAACCCTTGAATCTCGAAGAAGCTGAAAAGAAAGCGGCCGATTTAGAACGCTACTCACGAGAAGAACGGCAACCCAATTGGTCAAGTAGTCGCTTACCTTCCGCTAGCAATCGCTCCAACAGTCAATCAATGCAGGTAAGACGATCTAATACACTACCTAGATCGCCTAACACGCCAATAGTTGAAAAACCCACTACATTTGACCAAGTAGAGGATAGGCCACCTGCTGAATGCGCGCAGCTGAAGTGCTTCAAATGTGGAAAACTGGGACATATCGCCAACAAATGTCAAAATTTTCTACAACCGAGCCAGCGCGACCGACCACCCGCAAGAATTCAGGCAGTCCAGGAAAGGGACGAAATACGAGAAGCAACACCAAACCAGAATATAGACGAACCGTACGAGACATACGAGTCAACATCACCACAGGAAGACTATTCACAATACCTTTGTGAACCCGAACCACAGAGCGAGTATTTCTGGTTGACACAGGAGCAGGGATAAACTTGGTGAAACGTAACAAAACTGTCAGCGCGATACGAATAGGGCCTAAACAAAAATTTTCAATGGGACCAGACACATACGAAGCGAACGAATACGTAACGAAACGAATTTTTGGACAAGATCACATTTTTCACATAGTACCGGACACTTATTCAGAATAAGCAACGATACAAGCGAGGCCAAGAAAGAAAGATTGTTAAAACTCAGACCGTGTATAGGAAACGAGACTTTATTTTAATTCACAATGACCATAAAAGAGATAAGTTGGACATTGAATAGTTAGGACCCTATAGAATCAACGATGTGAAAACTCCACATTATATTATTCTATTGACAATATCAAGAAAAAGATACATGGTAACCGATTGAAAACGTACATTTTTCAGGATAATGCTGACCCTAGCACTAGTAATAATACCCTTAGTTAGTTGTCTTAAATTCACCGGATAGGAATTACGCTTTGTAAACAAATCCAACCAATTCTATTACGATCTTAGAGGGCCAAGATCAATCTAAACAGGGGGGTATGTCACGACCGGTGCCCTTCAAATTCGATGGACTAACGATGTAGATAAAGATGTGGCGGCATTTGGCGACAATGTATATCGCCGAAGTGCCTAATGAGCCATCGATGTCTCAACGGTCCTTCCACCCAATGTTTTAGAGGAAGGGGTGCGTGGCAACGGTCACGGACGCCTACAAACGCGTGGGTAATGGAGATATTGAGGGGTGACAAAGAAAAAATAAACAGATCCCGCCGAAAGTCAAATTGTAAGAGCTTCAGTCTTGGAAAGTCACGGCTGGAGCTCAGAACCAAATCGAAATCAGTGTACACCAAGTGTCCAAAAATAAATTCTCTTTTTTATTTTTTTTTACATTTTATTTTTCTCTTTGTCCAGGATCCCTTTTTTTATTTTACGTGACACGGTGATCGACGACCAGAAAGTTGACCAACTAATTAAGACCGCGGATAAAGTGGAGGAGGTTTGTACACAAAATAGCCAGCACGCGTCCGATATGTCAGCCGTTAGCAGTCCACTGGTCCAAAACGCCGGAACGAACGATTCCTCTGCCTCCGTTATCAGCGCATTTCACGAAGAAATAAGGCATCTACATGCGAGAATCAATGCGCTGAGCTTGGATAACCGTCGACGAGCACGTTCACGCTCATCCGGGAAATATCGCCATCGCTCGAGATTCCGGGATAGTTTGTGCTATTACCACTCGAGGTCCCGCGAACGTGCGCGAAAGTGTTGATCTCCGTGCAAGTGAAAGCAGGGAAACGGGTCCAGCCGTCCGTAAACGTGACGGACGTCGACGGCTTAGGAACCCGCCGCATATTTATTCGGGACCAGCGAACAAACGTCGCATATTAAATAGATACTGGTGCGGACACGTGCGTCTATCCGCGCAACAAAGTACGTGAACCTGCGATTAAATCTGACTACGAACTGTTCGCAGCGAACGGGACCCGCATTGCGACATATGAGACCATTACCTTGTCCCTCGATCTGTCCTTGCGTCGAGCTTTTAGGTGGAGTTTTGTGGTAGCCGACGTAAAAACGCCCATCATTGGCGTCGATTTCTTGAGCCACTACAGGTTACTCGTCGATCCGCGAAACAAACGGCTACTGGATAAGACCACACAGCTCTCCACTAGAGGATTCGCCGCCACGGCCGATGTAGACTCCATAAAAACCGTCGATAGTGAGTCTACGTACCACCAACTGTTGGCGGAATTCCCGGCCCTAACACGACCGCCTGTCTTCTTACGAAGTTCTGTAAAGCATGGTGTGCAACACCATATCTGCACGCCACCCGGAACCCCCGTCCACGCCAAATCACGCCGCCTCGCCCCCGATAGACTCAAGCTGGCGAAGGTGGAATTTGAGGTCATAATGGAGCGAGGCGTGAGGCAGCCTTCGCGAAGCCCGTGGGCATCACCCTTACATATCGTACCCACGAAGGACGGAGGAATTCGACCGTGTGGCGACTACAGGGCATTGAACGCCCGCACGATCCCAGAGAGGTACACACCGCCACACATAGAGGACTTCGCGCAGAATCTGTATGGTAAGCGCATTTTTTCTAAAATCGACCTCGTTCGCGCTTACCATCAAATTCCTATCGCGCCGGAAGACGTGTCGAAGACCGTGATTACAACACGTTTCAGTCTATTCGAAGCTACTAGCATGATGTTTGGGCTTTGTAACGCCACCCAAACGTGTCAGAGATTCGTAGACGAAATCACGAGAGGTCTCGATTTCGTCTACGCTTATATCGACTTGACGAGTACGGGGTCGTTATAAATCTCGCAAAATGCGAATTCGGCGTGCGCGAAATTCAATTTCTCGGCTACATCGTCACCGCTGAGGGGATAAAATCTCTGGTTGAACGCGTTAAAGAACTGCAAAGGTGCCTCGGTATGATCAACTTCTATTGACATTTTATACCTGGGGCTGCGCAAATTCTACAACCACTCAACGACTTGTTGAAAGGCACAACGAAGTGCAACGCGTCTATTGAGTGGTCTGATTGAGCTGAAAAGAGCTTCCGCGAGTCGAAACGCGCCTTAGCAAACGCGATAATGTCAGCACATCCGATTCCAGGCCCGTCGCCCGCGGTCGACGCATCTGATTTCGCCATAGGTGCGGTACTTCAACAACGCGTCAACGATTCTTGGCAGCCATTGGGTTTTATGACGAAATCATTATCCCCCGCGCAACGAAAGTACAGCTCGTACGATGGAGAGCTACTCGCAATGTACATCGCGGTGAAACGATTCTGACACGCCGTCGAAGGAAGAGATTTCGCGATCTATACAGATCATAAACCCTTAACATACGCGTTTAACCAAAATCTTGATAAGTGTTCGCCAAGGCAATTTCGCCATCTCGATTACGTCGGACAGTTTACGACGGATATCCGACATGTTAAGGGGATGGACAATAACGTAGCCGATACTCTATCCCGGATCGAAGCGATCGGGAAATCAGTCGATCACCAAACGCTAGCCGCAGTCCGTCTCATGAAGTCCGGCTCTAGCGCGTTGCAAATAAGAAAGGTGCGATTTCCGGATCAAGACGTCGGATTATATTGCAACATCACTACAGACGAACTGCGACCTTTTGTACCGGAGCCGTTACGACGCGCGGTATTTCAATCACTACATGGACTTTCCCATCCGGGGATGCGCGCTACACAAAGACTGGTGACGAAGCGTTTTGTCTGGCCGTCCGTAAACAAGGACTGTCGAATGTGGACGCGGCAATGCATGCCGTGCCAGCGTAATAAAGTCACCAGGCACGTATCTTCGCCAGTTGGAACGTTTAAATCGCTAGCAGGCTATTTCGAACATATACTCGTGGACATTATCGTAATGCAATACTCGCAAGGCTAGCGATATTGTCTAACGTGTATCGATCGCTTTTCGCGTTGGCCTGAAACCGTCCCCATTGCCGATATGGAAGCGCCAACCGTTGCCTCGGCCCTCTTTTCGACCTGGATTTCACGCTTCGGCGCCCCCTTGAAAATAACGATGTATCAAGGACGCCAATACGAATCGCGTTTGTTCGTCATGCACCTACGCACGTCGGCCTATCATCCCGCGTCAAATGGGATGGTAGAATGCCTGCATAGACAACTCAAAGCGGCGATCATGTGCCACGACACGAGCAACTGGGTAGAAATTTTACCTATAGTGTTATTTGGCATTCGAACCGCGATAGAGGACTTAAACGCAACGGCAGCCGAAATGATTTACGGCACCGGCATACGATTGCCGGCGGATTTTTTCTTAGCAACTAAGCAGCAGGCCAACTCGGAATACGCGAACCGGTTAACAGAACGGATGGAGAAGGTCAGGTCTCACCCGGTTACGCGTCATGGCGAAAAGAAAATTTTTATTTTTAAAGAATTAGAAACGTCGCCGTATGTTTTCTTACGTTATGACGCAGTAAGGGGGCTTTTACAGCCGCAGTATGACGGCCCATTTGAAGTTACGAAAAGAGATGAAAGGAATTATACCGCCAAAATAAGTAATCGCGACGTAACTGTTTCCATAGACCGTTTAAAACCTGCGTTTGTGGTTACGGACGACCTTGAAAAAAACCGCTGAATCCCGAGACATATTAATTCCGGTAAAGCAAGCGAGCGCGCACGACGAAAACAGCGCAATCAGCGATCGAGCCGCGGAAGAAAACAACAGGAATAGGTATGTTGCGCGGTCCGAACGTAGAGTCCGTTTTCCCGATTGGTACCAGGCAGGTTTCGGTTAAGAGTCGTAAATTGTCGGACACAAGATGTATCGGTAACTTTTAAAATAACGACGACAAAGAGATACTCTGTTTAACTTAATAAAAACGTTATCACTGGAAGGGGGGGTGATGTAGAGGCACATGAGTCAGAGGATATTTCGAATCATGTTGTTTTGCCTCGGAGTATCAAGACCGTTAGATTTTAAGCAAACAATGTCGCCGCTACAGGCAACCGTCGAATGAAGACGAATTTGAATTTTCCGACTCTTTCCCGACAAGTATAAATAAACGGACGCGATCGCGAGCGATTTAGTATCGAACAGTATCGCAGAGTATCATACAGTATCTACAGAGTATCTTCGAGTATTTATTGAGTTACGCGACAAACATTAACGAGTATTTATTCCGAGATTTATAATTTGTACTAACGACTCACGTATTCGGCTGTACATTAATTTATTTTTTATTCGAAATATATTTGACAGGTTGCGACAGCAATATCTCGCTCTCGTTATTTCGCACTATCTATCCTCGACCAATCCTCCACATCTTCAATGACGTTTCTTATGTTTAGTTGGAGTATGTTTACTATTGGGTTGGGGTTTTGATTTAAGCGCGGAGATATATTTGTTAATTGCGGAGGGTTCTCGATGGCCAGGTTTAGGCTTCTTCCTTGTTTTACTACGTCCGCGAACTTTAGTTCAGGGACGTATTTACAGCTTATTTGGGCGATCCGTTCGATTTTTGGATTTTTCGCCTTGTTTATATTTCGTTGAGCTTTTTGCGTAGCTCCACGAGTTTTGGGCATCCTTTGTATGACGCGGGATGCTCGAACTTTTTGCAATTTACGAAGTAAATTTTATCTTTGCTTACTGCGTCTTCTTTTCTTATCTTACACGCGCCTGGTCCGTGCGACTCAATGCATTTGACGCAGCGGTAGTTGAGGTTGCAATTTTGAGCCGTGTGTCCTATCATCTGGCACTTGTGGCGTTATGTTATGTTATTTCTTTTAAATTACTTTTTCCCATTTTATCCTGAAGTAGTTATTATATAGTTAGATTTTTAATAGATTATTTGTGTTGCTTTGGGGGGGGTAATTATGTAAATTGGGAGCAATATGTTGTTCCCCCTTGATCTTCTCGTCGTAAACCGCGAGACTTTTGTGAAATGGACGTCGTCTATTTGTAAAGCGAGTATTTCTGCCTCAGTATGACTATTGTCTAAACCTTTTAACAAATATGTATGGTGTTTTTCTGATTTGCGTGTGTATGTGTAAAAGGCAGTGTTGGCGGCGAATAATGTTTCTTTGGCTTTGTTGTAATCGGGTAGGTGTTGGAGGTATAGTACGTGTTTACCTGTGTAAATTTGTTTGACGTGGAAGTGTTTGATATTTAGGGTTTTTTTTTCTATGAACGCTACCATATCCTTTGGGTCCTGTAGAGTTATGTTGATTGGGGGTGGCCTTTGGTAGGGTTCCCGTTGAGTTTCTGGCCTCCTAGTTGCGTTGCCGGTGAGGGTGGGCCTTTTGGGTTGTTCGATAGGGTTTGCCGCGTTTGCGGCTTTGATTGCTTCGATGGCGAGGTGGGTGTGTGTCTTCCCGTTTTTCCTCGTAGTACCTCATTCTTTTTTTTTATTAATTCCACAATTGCATTTGGCGTTGGTGCGCCTCTTGTTGACCGTGATAGCGGTATTGTGGTTGTTGTAATGGTTGGGCCTCGCGGGTAGTTGTCGGCTTGTACTTTTTTTCTTTCACGCTTGATTATAGTATGTCAAATCTATTTTTGATTGAGATAGATGTGAATGGGGGGGTTTTTGTAGCCTTCATGGTTTATTTTCTTTCAGCCTTTTCTTCTTGGGTGTAGTGCTTTTCTTCGTCTGTGTTTTCCTGTTTGTCCTCTAACCCTTTAGCCCTAGTCACCAGATTTGGCTGCGTGTTGAGTTTCCTCGTCTTTTGCGCGGAAAGTCTTATGATGCCGTTAGTGACTTTGGTTGTCTTTTGTGTTATTATTTTTTGTTTAATACCTTTCTTTGTTGAGTTTATGACTCATAAACTCCGCCTCCTTGCTTTCGGTTTCATTATCGTTGCCTGCTTTTTTTTTATTCATTATTTTTATTTTTATTTTATTTGTAATGAAGATAACACGTGCGCTATTTTTCACTTTTTATCACTTTTTTCCACTTTCTTTATCACTGTATGGCTGGATAGGTTAACACGCTCTCTGTCAGGATCTACGCCTGGTATGACTGCGCTGCTGTCACGTAAACTTGAGGGTTAGATAATGAAATAAAATAGCTGAGTCGTAACACAACTATTAATTTTGTTTTAGTTAAACTTTATTACGAATTCAGCAATCACAACGGAATACACACTGAATTAACATAAATCACAATTCACTCCAACCACATTATGTAAAACTTAGTTACAATGATACGTTATGTACGCGACTGTTATAAGGGTAGAGACTGGTAAAGATATGTTGACTATTTCTTACGTCCTCGTTTACTTGGTTAATTGTATTAACCGCTAGTTTGATCGAGAAGGATAAAGGATAATAATTCTCGAAATATATTTTGAAATTTAAATAATACGGTAGTTGCTGCACCCAGAAATAGTCCAAGGACTATTTCGAGAGAGAATTCTGTTTATCGTTTTCTTTTATTATATATATATATACCTTTCCTTTCCGTCTATAGTATTTAAGTCTGATGTCGTGTTGGTTTCTCTTTCGCTTTCAATGATTGGTGTATTAATTGGGTAGCGTTAATTATTTCAATGCGACTGGTAAATAGTTTCCACTTTTCGGCTAACCTGCTATGGGCAGGAGTACTAGCGCGGGAGAGGATTAAAGTTATTTTGAAATAATGGTTAGGCTATGATAAACAAGATTTACTGAATTTATTTGAATTACAATATCGCCAGGAGTCTCGCCCAAAGATGACCAACGTCTGCTAACAGTGGGACGAGAGGAACGAAAACCCGCAAACGTTTCCAATGTTTGAAAACTCCGTAATCAACACTACGTCAGATTACTGGTTAATACAGCGAACGGTCGTTATGATTTCAATGTCTCGGGTATTCCTTCGCGTTAATTATGTTTTGATATATTATTCTTCTTTTTGCCTTGATGTCGAATTTCGTACGACGCCGAAATTAACGGAGAAGAAATGATGCCAAATCGAAACTCTCGCCTTGCTTGTATATGTTAGGGCGATAAATTCTTGAATTCTAGCTCGTCTCGCTTTACAATTTATTTAGACTTTACAATTTCAATAATTATTATATCGGTCTAATTGGTTAACAATTGACTCGCGACTAACGACAATGTTTGAATTGTCGGATTCGCACGCCTAGGGTTACACCCTTGTTGGTAACTTTAACTGCGAACTCGCGTATCGGAACTTTGACTAATAATTAACGGATTGACTCACCCAATGTACCGGTTTCGTCGACTAACAACAATTAACTAACTAACTATCGCTTTGCGCTAGGATGCGTATTTATAGCTCAATTTGTCCTTGAATAATTACCACGTAACGATTTATTCAAAAGGAACTCGGGGTGGGGTTGTCTAAGTTTACATATTGTTGGTTTTGTCCGGCGCGCGCGGAGCGCGGGACGTAACATATTCTAAGAATACAGAATAAGTGAAGTTTTACTCACGATACTGTGTCTGAGGAAAGCTAGGGGTGGGTGTGTCTAAGGACACGGGACTATCGGATTTGTTGATGGTAATTTTGGTTAAGGAAGTGAGGGCAGTAGACACCGTCTCCGATTGGATAATAAGACGGTTGATGGACCAGGAAGGGTTTTAGCCACCCTCGTGAGAATGTTGCTAACGGAATGTACCAGACGTGAGGAAAACCAACTTTCCGTGTTGACCCGTAGTAAAACAATAATCGTAAAAAAAGAGGTAATTAAAAAATACTCGCTTGGTCTGAAGGACCCTACTTAAGAAAATTCCAAGACCCCTGGTGGGTACTTCAGACTATTGAGGGTACGCGCCAAGGATGTGCAGACATCTGGGTGCCATCCTGCCCGCGGTGTGTGGCCTGGTCTCTGTTGTGAATGGACGTTACACTGCCGTCGTCCAACACTAGTTGGTGCCGTCCGGTAGTATTTGCTGTCGAGTGCCGCCACAATTCTATATCCAACGTTTTCATAACCTACAAGTATAGCAGTGTCTGCTTTTCTGTCCCATTTCGAATTTCTTTTAATTTCAGGTATTCTTACGAAAACTCTACTTCCATACAATCTTAAATTATTTATATTCGGTTTCCTTTTAAAAAATACTTCAAATGGTGTATTATTTTCATATGCGTGCGTAATCGTTCTATTTTTAGTAAGTACGCCGCGGCTCTAACTATTGCAAGCCAATATTTAATATTCAGCTTCGAATCATGTAGTAAGTGAGGTGTAGTAGTAGTTAGTTGTAGTGATAATGCGCTACTGAGGGCTGTGTGTAACTTCGCTCGTGTGTGTTCCGCTGGCTGAGATAAGGTCTGCTACGGGTGTAGATGTCGCTGCTGGGGTACTGCTGCGTTTTCTTCTCATTTAAGAATCGTGGAAGAAAAATCGGACTCCGGTCACCGGGATTTGAACCCGGGTCCCGAACGTTCGTAACCTAAGGCGCTAACCACTGCGCTGCCGTCGTCCGACCCTAGTTGGTGTCGTCCGGTGGTATTTACTGTTTAGTGCCGCCACATAAGCATCTAGCGGAATTCATGATTGTTTTATTGTAGAGCTCAGCTGTTCCATTTAACTCGTGAACATAATGTGGGCCTGGTTCTACGAAAATTTCCTCTTCCCTCATTAGATTGCACATGTCTTTGTTCTTATATTCTTTTCCATTTTCGCATCTTAGTCTCTTTATCTTCTTACCAGTAAGATTTTCAACTTTGTTCATATAATCGAGGAAACAATTATAAACTTCACCTTTTGATATCAAAGTATAAATCATTGCGCACTTACTGTAGTCATCTATAAACGTTAAGAAATATTTTGATCCATCATACCCAGTACTATTATGAGGTCCATTTAAATCGGTATGTAACGGCACATGAGTCACAGGACGAGGCAGATCGAGAGCGTCTCATGTTTTTGTTGTGCCTCGGAACACGGATACAGATATCGATAGACAAAAACAAAGTCGCCGTTATAGGCAACCGTCGATCTTAGACAAATTCGAATTATCCGACTGCCCTCTGACCAGTATAAATATATGGACGCGATCGCGGCCAAGGAGAATATATCGAATGACACTTATTAGCGAGCAATATCTTCGAGTCGAGTATGCCGTGAGCGAACATACACTATTGTTGCGAAAACAGTGAACGAGCGTCTTTTGTACTTTTATTTATTTGTTTAACTCGTTCGAAATATATTTAACGGGTTGCGACAACAATCTCTCGCCGTTATTTCACATTATCTATCCTCGACCAATCCTCGACCATAGTAGTATGTACTAATTCTAAAATCTCGTGTGCTCTACTACGATTATTTTGGAAAGTTAAATTGTGCACTTTATTTTGGATACATGTTCCACTTTTTAATTGTACTTGCTCAAATTTTTCTAGCATTCCCTTGACTCATTTTTTCTTACACATTGTATCTAAATAATTAAAGTTTACATGTCCTAAAATCCTGTGAAATTTGTCCTTATTTGCCATCTTTTCTACATTTTTAGCGTGAGGTTCTTGCCTTTCAATGTAACTACTTATTTTATACAAATCACGATTTTTTAATGCGATCCCTATCAATTTTCTGTATTTGTTATAGATCTTTGACGTATTTACTGTTGAAAGTATCTTATTTTCATTCGTTACTCTCGCATAACTAATCAAGTTTCTGTCCATTTCTTTCACGTAAAATACATTAGACATTATAATTTTAATCCTCATTTTGTTTACTACAAAGTAAGTTGAAATTTTTCCGACTTTTGTTCCTTTTAGAATTCTACCGTCTTCTATTTTTATATTTATCAGATTTTTTTAATTTTAAGAAACCCTGCAGCGGCCAGCGTATCAGGACATACGCTCGTACTTGAACATAACCGAAGCCCACTATAAGGCTTTGCAAGCCCTCCAGCAACCCACCGCGGATACTGTGTTGCTATACCTGTTCACCTCCAAGCTAGACCCCCAGACAAGGTTCAGATGGAAGGAACGGATCGAGCACACACCTTTCCCAAGTGTCGGAGACCTGTTCAACTTCCTACACGGTCACTGCAAGGTGTTAGAAGCCACCAGAACAACCGACCACAATGCAACACGCGCTACAACATATGCGGATAAGGCGCGGGTTCAACACCCAAGATCTTCAAAACGAACCACTCGAGTCCGTCAACAGGAACCACGAGGACACGTATTCACCGCATCCCAGGTTCAATCAACCTGCCATTCCTGCCAAGGTCAACACTCCATCTGGCGATGCGAGGCATTCAAAGCGAAGGCGGTAAGTAAACGCGTGAAGGACGCTAAAAGGGCATCCTTGTGCTTAAATTGCCTGAAGAAGGGGCACACGACGCGAGATTGTCATGCCGGCTCATGTCGGGTGTGCGGAGGACGACACCACACACTGCTACATCAAGAAAGACAGCCGTCGAGGTCGAATTCCTCCACCTCGAGCCGAAGTTCCTCCTCGTCAAGCAGGAGAACAGCATCACCGCCATCACCGACAAGTAAGCGGAAAACCTCGAGGAAGCACAAGTCGGGGACACCACGGACTAATTCGCCTCCAAGTCCATCAACCAGCCCGAAATGGACACATATACAGAAGAAATGACTCCAAAAATCCAGGACTCCGACAAAGACCGAAAATACCAGACCAGCAGTTTCCGAGGTGCTGTACAATGATTTAGTCATTACAGCGCAAGTCCACATGCTAACCGCAAAACAGCAGCCGATCCAGTGCCGCGCGCTCCTCGACACCGGATCCAGCATGAATTTCATCACAGAAAGGCTTGCAAATACCCTCGGAGTAAGGCAAAGGAAGTGTTCGGTCCCAATCGGAGTCCTCGATACGATGACGACGACATCAAGGCAATACATAACGGCTACGATTTCATCCACAGACGGCAAATACGAACGTACATTAACGTTCCTAGTCATCCCAGCCATATCGACCCTGATCCCAAGTCAACACATCGATCGATCGACACTTGATATACCGAAAAATATCAAGCTCGCCGATCCACAATTTCATGTTCCAGCTCCGATCGATGTCTTATTGAGCTCAGGTACAACACTTGCGTCGATGTGCGTCGGACAGATTAACCTGACGCAACCAGGCGAGCCGGAGCTCCGTTTACAAAATCCCGATTCGGTTGGGTAATCGGGGGGAGTCCAACTTCCCAAACCGGGACAACTACATTCCATGCCTCCACAACGGCCCTGCAAGCAGACCTCACGCGGTTTTGAGAAATCGACGAAGGACCTCCGATCCAACACATATCAGAAGCAGAGCGACGATGCGAAGGACATTTCAGAAGTCACGTCCGACGCACCAGCGAAGGACGATACATCGTCGCTCTCCCATTCAACGACCGGCTTCCGTCGCTCGGATCATCAAGGGCATTGGCGATGAAACGACTCGCAGCCCCCAACCGCCGATTCCAGCGCGACAGACGCTTTGAATCCGATTATCGAGCGGTAATACAAGATTACCTAGATCGGGGACATATGTCAAAAATCAGTCCCGACAACGCCGACGAAGGGGGATATCTACCACACCACGCCGTGATCAAGACGACGAGCGAAACCACGAAACTCCGCGTCGTGTACGACGGATCCGCAGCGAGCAGCACCGGAGTGTCATTAAACGATACACTCTATACAGGGATCAAGCTGCAAGAGGATCTATTAAACATCCTGCTTAGATTCCGTTTGCACCAGTACGTACTTACCGGGGACATCGAGAAGATGTACAGGCAATTCCTAGTGCGAACAGAGGACCGATGATATCAGAAAATCGTTTGGCGTAACGAGAGTGGGGAAATCGAAACCTACCAACTTAACACCGTGACGTTCGGTTTATCGGCAGCACCATACCTGGCCCTACGGTGTCTCAAGCAGTTGGCAGACGCTGAAGGACATCGATTTCCCCAAGCGTCATTGGCTTTGCGACGAGACTTCTACGTCGATGACGCCCTCATCGGAGCGGACACGAAGGAAGAGGTACTGTCTCTCAGAAGGGAACTAACCGAACTTCTCCAATCCGCCGGTTTGAATATTCGCGAGTGGGCGTCCAACGACCAGAGCATCCTCCAAGGATTATCTGAGCAAGATAAAAGCCGAAGGTTACAATTAGGTGAGTCTCAAATCCTAAAGACCCTCGGCATATTTTGGGATTCCAAGGACGATGCAATACTGTACTCGGTCGAAGCTGTCGCCAAGACCGCTCAGACTACAAAGCGATCCATCAGCTCTGTGATCGCTAGAATCTACGACCCATTAGGATTGCTTGCGCCAGTGATCGTTCGTGGGAAAATTATACTGCAGCGAGTCTGGTCGTTAAAGGTCGATTGGGATGAGTCTCTCCCCGCGGATTTACATTCCGAGTGGAACCGCTACTACAGCAATCTGTCATTACTCAAAGAGACGCGGTTCCCACGCAAGACCATAATAAAAGCACCCATCGAGATCGAGCTCCACGGCTTTTGTGACGCCAGCGAAAGGGCTTACGGAGCCTGTGTCTATCTGAGGTCTCTCGATCATCAAGGAAACGTCCAGACACAACTACTCACGGCGAAATCGAAGGTAGCTTCGCTCAAAACGCAAACCATTCCACGACTTGAACTGAGTGGCGCACTGCTACTCACTTCATTAATCACAACCATAAAACAAGCATTGCATATCAAGGTAAATCGGACCGTTTATTGGACGGATTCTACTATTGTCCTCCAATGGATCAGGTCGTTACCTCATACCTTAAAGACATTCGTCGCAAATCGCGTAGCCGAGATCCAGAACAAAACTAGCTTCACTGATTGGCGCCATGTCTCCACCAATGACAATCCGGCGGACCTAATCTAGTATTTGGCAAACTGGACCACGGTGGCTGCAGCAACCCGAAGAATGTTGGCCTATGTGGAGTCCAACACCTTTAGCCAACTTACCTGAACGGAAAGTAGCAACGTGTCTCGCCACAACTCCTGTCAACAACAGCCTCTTAGACAGGTGCTCATCGTGGCCAAAATTAATTCGTATCGCGGCTCGCTGTCTTAGGTGGAGACAACCACAGAACCGATCGTCACCATTAAGTGCAGAAGAACTACAAGTTTTCCACGACAAACTCATTCGGCTACTCCAACACATGCACTTTTCAGAAGAGATATCCACGCTCCGGAAAAATCGAAACATGCCGGTCAATAGGAAACTCCAAAGACTCAATCCATTTCTAGACAAGGCAGGAATACTGCGCGTCGGGGGCCGACTGAGTCAAACACCGATGGCCTTCACACAAAAGCACCCGATCATCCTGCCCAAATCTCCGACTACAGCACTGATAATCGAGAACGAGCATAAGGTCAGTCTGCATGCAGGTACACAAGCGACTTTATACGCAGTAAGACAGCGATACTGGCCCATCGATGGCAGAAGTCAGGTATGGCATACGATAAAAAATTGCGTCCGCTGCGCTCGTGCCCATCCACCACAGGTAGAATACATAATGGGCAATCTACCGGAGACGCGAGTGACTGAATCACGACCATTCACAAACGTAGGCGTCGATTACTGTGGGCCATTTTACATTAAGGAAAAGCGAGATCGTAACCGCCGCCAAGTCAAGGTGTATGTAGCCATTTTCATATGCCTAGCAGTCAAGGCGGTGCACATCGAACTCGTTGGTGATCTCACGAGCGAAGCCTTCATCGCCGCTCTTCGTCGACTCATTGCTCGAGCATCCAGTCAGATAATGGCTCAAATTTCATCGGCGCCAACAACGAATTAAGGGAGCTCCACGAGTTGCTCAAATCAGAAGAGCATAACGAAGTGTAACTACGTTCCTAGCTAACAAACAAATAGAATGGCGCTTCATACCCCCTCATTCTCCACATTTCGGGGGGCTATGGGAGGCAGCGGTGAAGTCCTTCAAACATCACTTCAGACGCGTCATCGGTAATGAATTACTCATTTTCGAGCAATACACTTATCATCGAAATCGAAGCAGTTCTTAACTCCCGACCATTAACACCCATCTCCACTGATCCCAAAGATCTCCTCGTCCTCACTCCGGAACATTTCCTCATCGGCGAATCGTTACTGAGTGTGCGAGATCGAGATTTCAGAGACACACCATCCAACCGGCTCTCCAGATGGCAGCATATCCAGCAACTAAAACAACACTTTTGGAATCGATGGCATAAAGAATATCTCAATGAGGTGACGAACCGCAACAAATGGAACAAGGGTGGACACAACATCCAAGAGGGCACAATCGTCATTCTCCGGGAGGACAACGTTCCATCAATGCATTGGCCCTTGGGCCGCGTCATCAAGATCCATCCCGGAGCTGATGGAATTGTACGAACAGCCACGATGAAGACAGCAACGAGTATCCTGGATCGCGGCGTCAAACAGCTGGTTCCCCTGCTATGTCAATCAGATCCAGCTGAGTCCGGACAACCCCTGATATCGAAGGAGGTGGATCACACATCCATCTAACTCACTCATTGAATTTGATCGGTGCCCTCTCAACGGGGGGAGGATGTTACTTCGCGTGGGACATCTGCACGCCATCCCTCAATACCTGGCAGCCAGCGGCCCACCAACAGTCTTCCCGATGCTCAATAAACTCAAGGGCCCACCATCAATCGTCCTTGAGTTTATTAGACTCTTAAAAAATTACGGAAAAGGCAGGAAGTTACCTAATGGGAAAAACTAAATAGCTGCCTAACGGAAAAGCTGGTTTTCCCGTGAACAATGTCGCCACGTTGGTAGGAGGCTTCTTCCTCCTATCTTGATCATTAACATGGGTCCTAACCAATCGGCATCGCGGACGCTTTCCCTCACTTCACCTACGACAGCAGGAGGGTCAAGTCCACGAGTCTCGATCAAGCATCGAGTCAGTCATTCTTCAGCAAGCATCAGTTCAAGTCAGTCTTCAACAAAGATCCGCTCAAGTCAGTCTTCATCAAGGATCCGATCAAGTCAGTCAACAAGTCGAATACAGTCAGTCGACACAACGCATCATACGCGGCAACACGAACAGAGTCTCAGGTCGTACTTATTCTTAGTCATTTTATAATCAACCAATCACGGGTATTACATCGAAGTTGTTGGATTGTATAAATATATATAACCTGTGAATCACAGCGTTATAATCAAGTGAACTACCCTTATTATCCCACAAGAAGTAAGGGATCGAGCGATTCGTGGCGTCGATTAATCAATCGTAACGGGAATTTACGACTCCCGTTGGCGCGCTTCTTCGAGATCGCGTCTCCCCGCGAACGTGCGAAAGTACACCCACAGACCTCACAATAGAAATACAGTAAACAACCCGGAAGATGGAACCCCGCTGGGGTAAACCATCCACATGCTATATTTTATTACTAAGATATAATATTTTACCAAATGTCCTACTGGACAAATTGTAAAATTTAAAAAAAAACTCACTCTGGCTACGCGTTTCCCACATTGTAATTTTATTTCTTAAAAATTCACAAGTTCGATCACTTTCCTTCAATGAGTCGATTAAGTCACCAATATAGCTCAATGAGTCTGGTAATGCTTTCAGCACGTAGTCGAGTTTTTCACGTTCACTTATGTTTGCACCAGCACTCTTTAATTCATTTATCGTTTTTTCAAATTCCGTGAAAAATGAATTTGATTCTTCAAAGTCTTTCAGCTTCATCCTGCCGACTCTATTTCTTATGCAAATTTGCAATGCTGTTAATTCCTTCAGATACATTTCATCAAATTTTTCATTATTTTTAAAGCAGTGTCTTAATCACCAACAAATTCTAATTGTTCATTCGTTATACTACAATAGATGTAGTTCATCGCCTTTAGATTCTTTTCATCCCAGTTATCTCGCACATCCGTGTTCATTTTCTCTCGTGTAGCCGGTTCGTCACATTTTTTACACTTTAAATACAGTAATGTGGTGTCGAAAAAAAACCTTGGTTAGCAACCGATCGGAACAGTGTCGTCTGTCCTTCAGTTGTTAGTTTACATAGGGAAAAAAGCCTATGTGACTAAGGTCACCTAGTCCTTGCGGAGCGTTGGCATGATGAGATTAAAGAGAGGAAAAAATAACGCTAATGGAGGAGGACGATTTGGGTTCAAAGAGCGTTGCAATTTATGCAAAAAAGCTGATGAAAGGATCGACAAAAATATTTGTGGACTATGAGTGCCATGCTAGAACTTGGCGTGAGTTAAAAGAAGGTATGATAAAGGAGTTTTCAAAAAAATTTAATACTTGGCAAATACACCGCAAACTACAAGAAACAAAAAAAGAGATGACGAAGGATGTACAGCGTACATGTACCGAATGCTTGGTATAGCCAGTCAAATGAATATGTGTAGCGGCACTTGACGGTAAATTTTATAACGGTTTCCGTTCCTTGACCCGCTACACAAAAAACCTTTTGTAATCGAGTCATTCGAGCAGCAACAGTTAAGTCGATACTTCTCCTGCGCCGATATATTCGTAATCTGGAATTAATCTAGCCGGTTGTGTTATACGACTAGTGTACACTTTGGGTATATATCAATAAACACAACGTTAAGTATGCTCTAGTGTTTCTGTATCCACTATCGCCCAATACCACCTCAAACTGGTGACCCCGACGTGATTTTTTTGTGAAAGAGGTGAAAGCGATAGGCTAGTCCAATTTTTGAGCATCACAGGCCGCAGCTCCCGAAAATGGCAACTGAGAGCAAAAGATCTCCAGCCGGCTCATCGTTCCGTGTGCCGCCTTTCACGCCCACGAAGATCGGGGTATGGTTCTCCCCTTGTGGAAAAATACTTCAAGGTAGCCGGCATCACCGACGACGAGGAAAAGGCCTTGACCCTTGCAGGATTCCTTGAGCCTCAGCACATCTCGCAAATCGAGGACACGCTAACTAACCTCCCGGCCGTACGCCAGTACGAAACTGTGAAGAGCGAGCTTATCCGCATCCTGACCGAATCGGACAGCGCCAGGTCGAGAGATTGGTAGAACACGAAGAGATGGGCGACAGAAAGCCCTCGCAGTTTTACCACGACCTCAAGAAACTCGCCAGCCCCTTCGCGCTCGATAAATTTATCCTCAACTTGTGGAGGAATCGTCTCCCCTGATCGTATCAGGGGAAGTCGTGGCCGCGGTGGACGAGGCGGACGTCGATAAATTGATACGTGCAGCGGACAAAATCGAAGAAGCATTCAATCGAGTCGGACCGCGCACTCACAGGGTAACCACCGTCGCCGAGCCACCGGCACGTCATGCAGGTGAAAACGATGCACTGGCGGCTAAGGTCAGCAGACTCGAAGAGCAAATGAAGGCATTGCAGGTCGGCGAGTATCATCGACCACGACTACGCTCGAATCAAGCACGCGGTCCCGCCGCCGTTCGCGTTCGCGAGACAAGCCGCGCCAGGACGGCATATGTTTCTATCACGCGAGGTTCGATGATCGCGCAAGTAAGTGCACAAGTCCCGCCAAGTGGAAGTCGGGAAACGACCCCAGCCGTTCGTAAAAGCGGCGGACGACGACGGCTTAGGATCTTCGGTGATCGCGCAAGTAAGTGCACAATTCCCTGCAAGAGGAAGTCGGGAAACGACCCCAGCCGTTCGTAAAAGCGGCAGACGACGACGGCTTGGGATCTCGCCGCATCTTTGTTACGGACCAGAGGACGAAGACTTCGTTCTTAATAGACTCTGGCGCTGACATTAGCGTTTATCCCCGCAGCAAAGTACCAAAGAATGTAAAGAAAACAACGTACGAACTATTCGCGGCCAACGGGACGCGCATCGCAAACGTACGGCACCATATCGATCGAGCGGAACTTTGTCCCTTAGGCGAGCCTTTAAATGGCACTTCACAGTCGCCGATGTGCAAACCCCCATCATCGGCCTAGACTTTTTAAGTCATTACGGGATGCTTGTGGACCCGAGAAATAAGCGACTTTGCGACACAACGACCCAGTTGTCGGCTAAGGGATACGCCGCCAACAGTAAGCAACCCAAGATAAAGACCATCATCGGAGATTCGGTCTACCACCGTTTGTTGGCGAAATTTCCGGATCTAACGCGTCCACCGGCCTTTGGGCGAGAGAAAATCCGGCACAGTGTGGAGCGTCACATCGAAACCACACCCGGCCCACCCGTCTATTGTAAACCACGCCGTCTTGCACCGGACCGACTGAAGCAATCAATTTGCAACTCTGATATTAGAGCAAGGAGTTATGCGCCCATCGAAAAGTTCCTGGGCTTAAAATCGCCACTACACACGTCCCGAAGAAGGATGGAAGTCTGCGCCCTTTAAAACAATTTATTTAATCAATTTTAATCCATACGAAAAAAAAAAAAATATAAAAAAAACACATTAGCGGGGTGGCAGAACTAACAAAAATGCAGTTGACCAATTGTGGAGTAAAAATATTTAAAAAAAAAAAAAAATAAAAAAAAAAAAAAAACAATAAAAGTATCAAAAAAAAACAAATTGATATAAAAAATAAAAAAAAATTATAGTTATATATTTATATCTTCGGTCGTTGACTGTCCGCATTTAATACAGAATTGAATTGTACGTTAATGCTATCTTAAAAATTATTTTGCGCGCATCGACGATTAGAAATTGTGGAAAACTCAAAGAAACTCACTGCACGAATCAAAGACATAAGCGGAATCTGTATGGCTTAAAAGAAATGGTTTCTTTATCAAAATTGTAATTTCTAGATGGAACAAGATATAGTGACGAGAAAATATTAAACATATTCTCGGAATCCCCTTACATACAATATCAATACAATGTCAAGAAGGAAAGTTCAAAAGTATAAGTTAACCGAGAAAAATATTATAAATGAAATACTTAATAGTTTAATTATGAATTATCGAAGTATAGAACGAATAAATACCCAAGTCTGCTGTTTTCTTTCTTGAATTATTTTCGATCCAATCGTATTGTTCCATCCCTAACAAATTTCTTAAATTTCAGACAAAAATGGAATAATTCATTATTGATCTTTCGTTCCAATTTTTTGTTAGAAACCTTCTTCAAACATCAAACGTCTTTTTGTTTCTTAAAACCAAAGCGTGATTCGGACATAAAAATTCAAGGACCGTAGCGGGGCTAAAAAGGCAAGATTTTTAGTAGGGACGAATGATGTCATCAATATCTCATAAAGCGGATCGAATAATGTCTGGAATAAAACATATCTGGATTCGACAAAATATTGTCGCAATGTTTTACGATGAAGGCGCTTGAATGCACATTCAACTCCATTCGACGGGGTAGTTTTAATTTTATCGTCGACACGTTATTTGACGCCACGCTGTTGTCATTAATGGCGTCTAAGTGCATTGCCAAGAAAATGTCGACAGAAAAGCGGGAACATGAAAGAGCACGATATTCAAGTACCAAAGGGGATAATGTCACGAGTAATGCTGTTATAATGAAGGTGTCTCCACTTGAAATTTTTCTGTTAATTTCATTTGAGAAATATCATCCGATATGTGTTAAACGATTCTCACGTTATGTGCAATAATTGTTGCAGAAATAACTGTGAGGTTAAAAACATCGAGAAACAAGAAATTGTAGAGATAATAAAAAAAATAGTTTAGAATAATCGTAATGAATGTAATTAATAGTTAGTAGTAATTAATAGTAAGTAAATAAATAAGTAGTTAGTAGAAAGTAAAAATAAACAAACGACAATGTTAGAAATGGACGAATGTTGTATTAACTTAACTGTATAGTTTAGAACATAATTTATTTACCCAAAGACATACAATCTCTTTTCGAATTGTTTACACATATTTAATATAAATGAATTCTTCATCTTTTTTATGAACTATACCAGGTTATAAAGTCCAATTCCAAAAAAAAGGCAAAATGTAAATTATAAGACATTATAAGGCAACAAGACAATTAAAGTTAGGCAAATTTTTGTTATTGGGAACGAAAATTGTTTTACAATATGATTCTTACTTTTTAATGAATAAAAGATGAGACCGATAAATTATAGTCGAATGAGTTACAATCACAATCATGATTTTGTACTGAACCACATTTTTTATAACTTCCACATCATTTTTCAGATAAATGACTATTTCATTTATCTCTTACAATCCCATTGTTTAAAAGAACCTTTCGCTTCCAATGAGTACTAAAATTTACCCATTTTTAAAACAAAGAGAAAGTTCTTTCGTTTTAATTTACACTTTATTTTTGGAATTGGAGTCTAAGCACGAATTGATAATATTGTATTGAGTAATTTACAAATGATTAAACTCTTATCTTAGACAATTTTTATGGATACTGTTACGTCGCGTGGGACATCTGCACACCATCTTTCAATACCTGGCAGCCAGCGGCCCACCTACAATATACCTACAATGAATTTTTTAATATTCGCTTTTTTTATTGTTACATTTACCAATCATTTCGCTAGTCGAGTCGTTCAGCCAAACTTTAATTTGTGGCGGCATCGACCACGGAACTTTCCAACGGCTTCGCGGTACAAAGAACTATGCCGTCAAAGCGCAATACCGACATGCCTAATGTACCATCGATATCCCGACGTTTCTTTCGCCGAATTCACGGAAGAACGCATACGCGGCAACCGCCGCGGTACATCTAATAAACGCGTGTGTGGTAGGGATATCGAAGGGCAACTAAGGAAAGAATCCGCGGTTTCGAACAAAAGTCAGTCTATCATCTCAAGTCACCGAGTCTATAACACCTCGAGTCACCGGGCATTCTATCACCTCGAGTCAGTCAGTCGAATACAGTATGTCGACAAAATACATTATCATCCGCGGCAACACGAACAGAGTCTCAGGTCGTACTCACTCGTAGTTATTTTACATCAAACATTCATTTGTATTACACCGAAGTTGTTGGTTCGTTGAAATATATATTAACCTGTTAATCGCAGCGTTATATTTAATTTAACTACCCTTATTATCCCACAAGAAATAAGGGATCGTACGATACGTGGCGTCGATTAGTTAATCGTAACGGGAATTTACGACTCCCGTTGGCGCGCTTCTTCGAGATCGCGTCTCCCCGCAAACGTGCGAAAGTACACCCACAGACCTCACAATAGAAATACAGTAAACAACCCGGAAGATGGAACCCCGCTGGGGTAACCATCCACATGCTATATTTTATTACTAAGATATAATATTTTACCAAATGTCCTACTGGACAAATTGTAAAATTTAAAAAAAAACTCACTCTGGCTACGCGTTTCCCACATTGTAATTTTATTTCTTAAAAATTCACAAGTTCGATCACTTTCCTTCAATGAGTCGATTAAGTCACCAATATAGCTCAATGAGTCTGGTAATGCTTTCAGCACGTAGTCGAGTTTTTCACGTTCACTTATGTTTGCACCAGCACTCTTTAATTCATTTATCGTTTTTCAAATTCCGTGAAAAATGAATTTGATTCTTCAAAGTCTTTCAGCTTCATCCTGCCGACTCTATTTCTTATGCAAATTTGCAATGCTGTTAATTCCTTCAGATACATTTCATCAAATTTTTCATTATTTTTAAAGCAGTGTCTTAATCACCAACAAATTCTAATTGTTCATTCGTTATACTACAATAGATGTAGTTCATCGCCTTTAGATTCTTTTCATCCCAGTTATCTCGCACATCCGTGTTCATTTTCTCTCGTGTAGCCGGTTCGTCACATTTTTTACACTTTAAATACAGTAATGTGGTGTCGAAAAAAAACCTTGGTTAGCAACCGATCGGAACAGTGTCGTCTGTCCTTCAGTTGTTAGTTTACATAGGGAAAAAAGCCTATGTGACTAAGGTCACCTAGTCCTTGCGGAGCGTTGGCATGATGAGATTAAAGAGAGAGAAAAAATAACGCTAATGGAGGAGGACGATTTGGGTTCAAAGAGCGTTGCAATTTATGCAAAAAAGCTGATGAAAAGGATCGACAAAAATATTTGTGGACTATGAGTGCCATGCTAGAACTTGGCGTGAGTTAAAAGAAGGTATGATAAAGGAGTTTTCAAAAAATTTAATACTTGGCAAATACACCGCAAACTACAAGAAACAAAAAAAAGAGATGACGAAGGATGTACAGCGTACATGTACCGAATGCTTGGTATAGCCAGTCAAATGAATATGTGTAGCGGCACTTGACGGTAAATTTTATAACGGTTTCCGTTCCTTGACCCGCTACACAAAAAACTTTTTGTAATCGAGTCATTCGAGCAGCAACAGTTAAGTCGATACTTCTCCTGCGCCGATATATTCGTAATCTGGAATTAATCTAGCCGGTTGTGTTATACGACTAGTGTACACTTTGGGTATATATCAATAAACACAACGTTAAGTATGCTCTAGTGTTTCTGTATCCACTATCGCCCAATACCACCTCAAACTGGTGACCCCGACGTGATTTTTTTTGTGAAAGAGGTGAAAGCGATAGGCTAGTCCAATTTTTGAGCATCACAGGCCGCAGCTCCCGAAAATGGCAACTGAGAGCAAAAGATCTCCAGCCGGCTCATCGTTCCGTGTGCCGCCTTTCACGCCCACGAAGATCGGGGTATGGTTCTCCCTTGTGGAAAAATACTTCAAGGTAGCCGGCATCACCGACGACGAGGAAAAGGCCTTGACCCTTGCAGGATTCCTTGAGCCTCAGCACATCTCGCAAATCGAGGACACGCTAACTAACCTCCCGGCCGTACGCCAGTACGAAACTGTGAAGAGCGAGCTTATCCGCATCCTGACCGAATCGGACAGCGCCAAGGTCGAGAGATTGGTAGAACACGAAGAGATGGGCGACAGAAAGCCCTCGCAGTTTTACCACGACCTCAAGAAACTCGCCAGCCCCTTCGCGCTCGATAAATTTATCCTCAACTTGTGGAGGAATCGTCTCCCTGATCGTATCAGGGAAGTCGTAGCCGCGGTGGACGAGGCGGACGTCGATAAATTGATACGTGCAGCGGACAAAATCGAAGAAGCATTCAATCGAGTCGGACCGCGCACTCACAGGGTAACCACCGTCGCCGAGCCACCGGCACGTCATGCAGGTGAAAACGATGCACTGGCGGCTAAGGTCAGCAGACTCGAAGAGCAAATGAAGGCATTGCAGGTCGGCGAGTATCATCGACCACGACTACGCTCGAATCCAAGCACGCGGTCCCGCCGCCGTTCGCGTTCGCGAGACAAGCCGCGCCAGGACGGCATATGTTTCTATCACGCGAGGTTCGATGATCGCGCAAGTAAGTGCACAAGTCCCTGCAAGTGGAAGTCGGGAAACGACCCCAGCCGTTCGTAAAAGCGGCGGACGACGACGGCTTAGGATCTTCGGTGATCGCGCAAGTAAGTGCACAATTCCCTGCAAGAGGAAGTCGGGAAACGACCCCAGCCGTTCGTAAAAGCGGCAGACGACGACGGCTTGGGATCTCGCCGCATCTTTGTTACGGACCAGAGGACGAAGACTTCGTTCTTAATAGACTCTGGCGCTGACATTAGCGTTTATCCCCGCAGCAAAGTACCAAAGAATGTAAAGAAAACAACGTACGAACTATTCGCGGCCAACGGGACGCGCATCGCAACGTACGGCACCATATCGATCGAGCTGAACTTGTCCCTTAGACGAGCCTTTAAATGGCACTTCACAGTCGCCGATGTGCAAACCCCCATCATCGGCCTAGACTTTTTAAGTCATTACGGGATGCTTGTGGACCCGAGAAATAAGCGACTTTGCGACACAACGACCCAGTTGTCGGCTAGGGGATACGCCGCCAACAGTAAGCAACCCAAGATAAAGACCATCATCGGAGATTCGGTCTACCACCGTTTGTTGGCGAAATTTCCGGATCTAACGCGTCCACCGGCCTTTGGGCGAGAGAAAATCCGGCACAGTGTGGAGCGTCACATCGAAACCACACCCGGCCCACCCGTCTATTGTAAACCACGCCGTCTTGCACCGGACCGACTGAAGCAATCAATTTGCAACTCTGATAGAGCAAGGAGTTATGCGCCCATCGAAAAGTTCCTGGGCATCGCCACTACACATCGTCCCGAAGAAGGATGGAAGTCTGCGCCCTTGCGGTGACTATCGGGCGCTGAACGCCCGCACGATACCCGACAGGTATTCTCCACCGCACATTCAAGACTTCGCGCAACATTTACACGGTAGGCGTATATTTTCCAAGATCGATTTAGTACGCGCCTACCATCAAATCCCGATCGCGCCCGAAGACGTTAAAAAACCGCGATTACGACACCCTTCGGCCTTTTCGAGGCAACCAACATGATGTTTGGGCTTCGAAATGCTGCGCAAACGTGTCAACGGTTTGTCGACGAAATCACGCGAGGTCTAGATTTCGCTTACGCGTATATAGACGACTTCTTAGTCGCCTCGGAAACCGAAGAGCAGCACCGCGAGCACTTGCGGATTTTGTTTAGACGCTTAAATAGGTACGGTGTAGTGATGAACCTCGCAAAATGTGAATTCGGCGTTAATTAAATAGCCTTCTTAGGTCACACGGTGAACGAGCACGGAATAAAACCGCTCGCAGATCGCGTTAAAGCCATTGTAGAAGCTCCGCTCCCCGCAAATATCAAGGCGTTACGCAGATACCTCGGTATGATTAACTTTTACCGACGTTTCATACCGGGGGCCGCCAAAATTTTACAACCCCTTAACGATTTGCTACATGGGGGGAAAAAGGGCAACATGCCCATCATTTGGTCGGAAGAAGCCGAAACAAGCTTTCGCGAGTCAAAACGCGCCCTTGCTAACGTCACGATGTTAGCGCATCCCATACCTGGCGCGCCCATTAGCGTCGCAGTAGACGCGTCCGACTATGCAATAGGAGCGGTGTTGCAGCAACGAGCAAACGACACTTGGCAATCATTGGGTTTCTTAACAAAATCCTTAAATTCCGCGCAGCGAAAATACAGCGCGTACGATCGCGAATTACTCGCCATGTATACCGCGGTCAAGCGATTCCGACACGCAGTAGGGGGAGGAATTTCACCATTTTCACAGATCATAAACCCCTCACGTATGCATTCAATCAGAATCCCGACAAGTGTTCGCCGCGACAATTCCAACAATTAGATTTTATCGGGCAGTTCACGACCGATATCAGATATATAAAGGGGCTCAATAATAACGTAGCCGACGCCCTATCTCGCATCGAAGTGATAGGAAAGTCCGTCGATCACCAAACTCTCGCCGCCGCGCAAGAAAACGAAAAGGAGCTACGCGATATCTTAAACTCCGATACAACCGCGTTGCAGCTAAAGAAAATTCGTTTTCCGGAGTACGACGCGGAAATATACTGCGACGTAGCAAGCGTCATAATCCGACCGTACGTACCGAAATCCTTGCGGCGCGACGTATTCAATTCGCTCCACGGACTTTTCCATCCAGGGATACGCGCGTCACAAAAATTAGTAAAATCACGTTTCGTTTGGCCGGCAGTAAATAAAGATTGCCAAACATGGACACGACAATGTATCCCGTGTCAACAATGCAAGATAACCAGACACGTATCAACGCCGACCGGAACATTCGGAGAGCTCGCAGGACGGTTCGAGCATATACATTTAGACATTATCGTTATGCAATATTCACGAGGCTACCGATATTGTCTAACATGTATCGACCGTTTTTCACGTTGGCCCGAAGCTATTCCCATTGTAGATATGGAAGCAACGACCGTTTCCTCGGCCCTCCTCTCCACATGGATAGCGCGTTTTGGCGTCCCGTCAAAAATAACAACCGATCAAGGACGCCAATTCGAATCCAACCTTTTCAACGAACTATGCCGGATGCCCGGCATTAAGCATTTGCGTACTCCAGCGTATCACCCCGCGTCCAACGGGATGGTAGAGCGCTTTCACAGGCAGCTTAAGGCAGCAATCAAATGCCACAATTCGAGCAATGGGTTGAAAGCCTACTCATAGTTCTATTAGGCATTAGAACCGCTATCAAGGAGGACCTGAATGCAACGGCAGCCGAAATGAATTACGGTACTGGCATACGATTGCCGGCAGAGTTTTTTGTACCAGCAAAACAACCGGCCAACGCGGAATTCGCGAATCGTCTGCGAGAACGAATGAGCGACATTAGACCTCTTCCAACTTCGCGACACGGCGAGAAGAAAACATTCATGTTCCGCGATCTAGGAACTTCGCCGTACGTTTTCGTACGCCACGATGTAATCGTAGGTCCATTACAACCACCTTACGACGACCCCTATCAGGTTATACAGCGTGGGGAGAAAACTTTTGCCATACGGATGAAGGACAAAAGCGTGAAAGTCTCCGTAGATCGCCTAAAACCCGCCTTCATCGTTTCCGAAGATATTGAGCAACTCGAGAAGAGCGCAGTAACCCACGACACGCTTTTAGCTGCGAAAATCTTACGGCCGCAAAGCAGCGAGCAAGCGCAACAAAGCGAGGGAGACGCAAGAAGCCATTATACCACGCGTTCCGGCAGGAGAGTTCGCTTTCCTGACCGCTTTCAAGCGGGTTTGAATTAAGCGGTTAGCAAGTGTAGCCGCGCCAACATATAAAAAAAAGCAGTAACGTTATCACTGGCAGGGGGGTACTGTAGCGGCACTTGACGGTAAATTTTATAACGGTTTCCGTTCCTTGACCCGCTACACAAAAAACCTTTTGTAATCGAGTCATTCAAGCAGCAACAGTTAAGTCGATACTTCTCCTGCGCCGATATATTCGTAATCTGGAATTAATCTAGCCGGTTGTGTTATACGACTAGTGTACACTTTGGGTATATATCAATAAACACAACGTTAAGTATGCTCTAGTGTTTCTGTATCAACTATCGCCCAATACCGCCTCATATGGAAGAAGCAGCAAAGATGAGGTACATCATAGACGGAATAAGAGACAAAGAAGTCAATAAAACAATATTATACGGGGCTAAATCAATAAAAGAATTGAAGGAAAATCTTATCATCTACGAGGAACAAAAATCCCGTATAACAGAGTCAACTATGAGACCGGTGAGAGCTAAGGACAATAGGAGATACAAGCAGTCGGAAGATGTAGTAAAGTTTAAAAGGTGTCATAATTGCGGTGATAAAGAACATGTAAGTGCAGGTTGCCAGAACAAATCGAGAGGTCCTAAGTGTTTCAAGTGTAGAGAGTACGGACACATCGCATCGAAATGCGGCGATCTGGGTAAGTCCCCTAAAGAGGTTTACAATACGCAGAAGTCGCTGCGAGCGGATTGTAAAAGTGTTGGAATTGGAAATTTCGATTTGAGCGCGTTGATAGATACCGGTAGCGAATTAACCTTGATGCGGGCGGATCAACATGAAAAAATCGGAGCGCCCAAATTAATTCGGGAAATTATTGAGTTTCGCAGTATCGGATCTGAGAAAAATTTTACGCTTGGGAAATTTTCAACAGATATTGTTATAGATGATGAGTTGTATCATATAACGGTGCATGTAGTTCCGAACACTATGATGCACCGTTCGTTGATAATAGACACAGACTTCCTGGATACCGTTGAGATGGACAGGAAGGGGGGAGACATCTCCATCCGTAAAATAAAAGACGAAAACTCCAATGGGATTCCGGAAGTTTTTAAAGTAGACATAGAGACGGGAGCGCGTGGGGTAAATTTATCCCATGTCGAGAACGTGCAACATAAGCAGGCAGTAGAGAATTTGATCCGAAATTATGGGCCACAGAAAACGCGCGAAGTAGGAATCAAGATGAATAGAATATTGCATGACGATATTCCAGTTTACGAAAGGCCGCGAAGACTATTTCCACAAGACAAGGTCGAGGTCGATAAACAGATCAAAATGTGGCTGGAGGACGGAATAATACGTCAATCACATTCCGACTATGCCAGTCGGATCGTTTTGGTCAAAAAGAAAGACGGCTCGACTAGAATTTGCGTCGATTATAGGCAACTAAATCGAAAAGTAGTAAAAGACAGATACCCACTGCCCTTGATCGAAGACCATCTAGATTCATTACAGGGATCGAGGGTATTTAGTACGTTGGATCTTAAGAACGGATTTTTTCATGTTCCTGTTGGGGAAAGTGGCAGAAAGTATACGGCGTTCGTAGTCCCCACAGGCCAGTTTGAATTCCTTAAGATGCCGTTTGGATTGTGCAATTCGCCAGCCGTCTTTCAGAAGTATATAAACGCGGTTTTTAAAGAGTTGATCGCGACAGGGGTGGTGCTGACGTACATGGACGATCTGATTGTGCCGTCGACTGACTTTTCGAGTGGAATAGAAAAGCTAAGAACAATATTGCTTGTCGCTAGCGAGCACGGACTACTCGTAAACTGGAATAAATGTCGATTTCTACAAACGAGAATAGAATATTTGGGTCACATCATCGAGGGCGGTAACATTCAACCATCTGAATGCAAAACCAAGGCCGTCGCTAATTTCCTGGAGCCCCGATCAGCTAGAGATGTTCAGAGTTTCCTGGGCTTAGCGGGATATTCTAGGAAGTTTTTGCCTCGATATTCTGTCGTCGCGAGACCATTATCAGATCTATTAAAGAAAGATGTCCCGTTGAAATCCGAGTCGCGCGAGCGAGAAGCGTTCAGCAGCCTAAAAGTAGCGTTAAGCGAGAAACCGGTGTTGAAGCTGTATCGTGCTGGAGCGAAAACTCAGCTGCATACGGATGCGTGCAGCGTGGGGTGCGGGGCGATCTTACTGCAACGCGACAGCGAGGACAACGTTTTTCACCCCATGTATTACTCGAGCGGAAAGACTTCACCGGCTGAAGAGAAATACACCAATTATGAGCTTGAAGTCTTGGCCATCGTGGAAGCGCTAAAGAAATTCCGTGTCTACTTGCTCGGCATCCCATTCAAAATCGTTACAGATTGTCGGGCGTTTCTACTCCGGGCGGCTGCTATAGCAACAGCCTGGAGCTGGGAGGCCTCGACAACGACGACCGAAGCAGACGTGGAAGAGGAGGCCGAGAACCTCCGCCAAGCCATGACAGCAATCTGCGACGCATCCATGCCACGGGCCAAACCGGGCACGGTGCGAAGCAGAGCAGTTTACTGGTGGAACCCCGACATCGCGGAACTGAGGACGAGATGTGTCCGGGCCCGAAGACAGTACCTAAGGGCCCGCCGCTGGCGACGACGCGACGAAGAAGAAGTCTCCTCGCGCTACCGGGCGTACCGCGCGCTACGGCGCGCGCTACAAAAGGAAATCAAAAAAGCGAAGGAGCGTGCTTGGTCCCAACTTGTCGAAACAGTCGAGTCGGACCCATGGGGAAGGCCATATAGGGCTGTGACACAGAAACTACGCGCGAAGGGCCCCCTGACAACGACAGAAATGGAACCTGCGCTGCTGACGCGGATCACCGGAACGCTCTTTCCCCCACAAGAAAACAGAGCGGCGGAACGGCCACGGGAAACGACACGACCGCTGGAATGGAGGGACGACTGGGAAGTCACGGAGGAGGAGATATGGGAGGCAACCAGAAGAATGACCTCCCGCAACGTGGCACCGGGCCCGGACGGAATCCCTGGCCGGATCTGGGGGGAAGTGATGGGGGTCACGGCCCCCAGACTCCGGCACCTCTTCACAAGATGCCTGAGGGAGGGAGTCTACCCCCGGGCGTGGCGGATGGCGAGACTGGTCCTGCTCCATAAAGAGGGCCGACCGACGACCTCGCCGTCAGCGTACCGGCCGATATGCCTACTGGACGAGGTCGGCAAACTACTCGAGAGGGTAGTCGCCGCCCGCTTGGAACGGCACATGGCGGGCCAAGTGCCAGGTTTGCACGAAAGCCAGTACGGCTTCCGGAAGGGGCGCTCGACGATTGACGCGGTCAGACGTGTACGAGCGATTGCGAAGGACATGGTCTCCAGGAAAGGCGTGGCGCTGGCGGTTTCCCTGGACATCGTCAACGCGTTCAACGCCATGCCATGGGACAGGATAGTGACGGCCCTGGAGCACTTCGAGGTTCCCAGCTACCTCGTCCGATTGATCCGAGCCTACCTCCACGACAGGTGGGTGTGTTACACCAGTAAAGAAGGAGAGGAAAAGCGATCCGTCGAGTGTGGCGTCCCGCAGGGCTCGGTGCTGGGCCCCATACTATGGAACGTTGCGTACGACGAGGTATTGCGATGCCCGCTACCCCCAGGCAGGGCCATGATATGTGATGCGGACGACACCCTAATCCTGGTCGAGGGTCGTGGCTGGCACGAGACGCTGCGCATTGGCGAAATCGCAACGGCCTGTGCGACCCGTGCCGTGAACGAACTGGGCCTGAGAGTCTCCCCTGCGAAGTCGGAGGCCACCTGGTTCTTTGACAGGAAGAGGCGAGGGACACCACCGCCCGGCCTATGCATAAACATGGCAGGTGAAACCGTCCGGGTGGGATCACAGATGAAGTATCTGGGACTCACCATCGACAGCCAGTGGACGTTCGAGCCGCACTTCGACTCACTGATCCCGAAGGTGTCAGCGGCTGCCAATGCCCTGTGCGGCCTACTGCCGAACATCGGCGGGGCCGGAGACGCGGTGCGCCGACTTTACGAGGGCGTCGTTCGGTCACGAGTGATGTACGGGGCCCCAGTATGGGCGGACGACCTGATGGCAAGCCGTCGCAGCATTCTGCTCCTGAGAAGGCTGCACAGAGTGACCGCCATCAGAGTCATTAGGGGATACCGGACGGTGTCTCACGCGTCGGCGTCCACCCTAGCCGCGTCCCCCGTGGGAGCTGCGGGCACTGGCGCTCAAAAAGAGATACACCCGCCGGAGAGAATGGCATCCGGGAGAAGAACCTACCGAGCAGGCGGCTCCAAACGACGCAGGAACTGCCGAGGAGGACACATGGAACCTGTGGCGATCCCAACTGAGCAACGGGAGAAGTGAACACCGAGGTGCGGAAGCGGTCCTACCTAACTGGGAGGCATGGAGGAGCCGCCACGGCCTCCCACTCACATTCAGGATGACACAAATGCTCACCGGACACGGCGTGTTCGGCGAGTTCCTGAAGAGAATAGGGCGAGAGACGACAGACATCTGCCACCACTGCGGAGAGGGCAGGGACACAGCGCAGCACACCCTGGAGCTCTGTCCGGCGTGGGAGCTGCCCCGCTACACCCTGCGGCACGCCATAGGAGAAACGTTGACCCCCTCAGCGATTGTAGAAGCGATGTTGAGAGGGTCACAGGAATACGAGGCCGTCCGCCTCTTCTGCGAGCGAGTTATGCTCGCGAAGGAGCGAGCGGAAAGGGAGAGAAAGAAAAACTCTCACCCCTGCAGGATAAGGCGATGGAGAAGGATGGCAGTCAGACGACCCAGAGCCGCCCCGCCACCACCCCAACGGACTACGACTGTATCCTTGCGGAGAGAAAGCAAGGGAAGAAGGAAGGGTTGCTGAATACCATCGACAAGGGAGAGTTGCCGTTCGACACCTATCACGTCGACCATTTTGGACCGTTACCCGCTACAAAGAAAAGCTACCGGCATATCTTCGTAGTGGTTCGATGCTTTCACCAAGTTCGTCTGGCTGTACCCTACTAAATCAACGGGTTCTGCAGGGTATCAGTCGAAGGTACCGTCAGTGGCTTCCCGAATACTGATTGGGAAGAAAAAGCGAAGGAGGGGCGTTTTTGGGGGGGGGGGTTTTATAGTAAGTATTTTTTTGGCGAGGAATATTGTAATAAGGAAGGCAGGGGGCTGTGGGGGTGGGGGGGGCGGCGGGGAAGCCTCCCCCGTGGTGGGGGGTGGTTTACAGAGAAAGTACTTTCCAGGAATACTGTAATAAGGAAGGCATAGGAGTCAGGTAGAAAGCAAGAAAACTAAAATATCTGCACGCAACTGTAAAAAAAAAACAACCCAGCACACAACAACTGTTACTGTTTACAAAAAACCCTCAAAAATCAAATCACCCTACCCAAAAAAATCAAACTTCCCAATGAAAGAAGAGGAGTTTTTTTTTTTATATATAGTATTTCTTTCTTTTTATGTTTTCTTATTTTAAGAAAGAAGAAGAGGGTTTTTTTTTTTTTTGTTATTGTTATTTTGTCGTTGACCTAAGAACATATAACATTTAACAGTAGGTCCAAATTCCAAATTTTATAATACATTCGATATCAAAATATAAGCTAAAATCTATGTTATGGTGTCACGTTATTTAATATGTTTACTTTATGCTAAATCTAAAAAAAAACGTTTTCTAGGTGGGCAATATTCCTATAAGATTACGACTACAAAATATAACATTATCCGGGCAAAATGATGAATAGTGTTGATGCTCTTAGCAGATGCCATAGTCCTCCTAAGAAAAAAAGAAAACCGCACGTAGAACCTGTTGAGTACTCGAAAACAGTGGTCGAATGTAAAGAAAAAAAGAAAAATAAAAAAGAAATATAGCGTACATAATCACATAATCGTTATTGAAAAACCAAATTTTGCCCTTACGACTTCTAAATCGCGTGTGAAATGTATTCAGACCAAGAGCAGACGGATAATCAGTTCTATTTCCGCTAGAAGTTAAAGAAACTACTATATCAACGCTTACTGCCATCTTGCACCAACACGCAGCCGGACACTCATTTCCGCTAGAGTCTTTACATGCTACATACGTTAATACTGTAAATAAGTAAATATCACGTGGTGCAGCGAATCAGTCAATATATTTTGTAATTACGCGATTTGTGTAGAAATTAGTAGCTAGCACAGTTATTGAGAATGAGATTTATAAGAACTGGAGATTGCGCGTTAAGCATAAAAATATAATGCAACATATTACTTCAATTTCGCACCTGGCAAATCTGAAAACTAAAGGAGAATTGATTCGTGGAAATTTGCGCTTTTTGAATTTAATCATATAGAAAACGCCGTGGGGCCTGGAAAGAAAAACCGCAGGTTAAGGATCCACGTATGAAGAAAAACTGTAACAACACATAACGAAAACATTTAGCGTAATTCGTGCAATAAACTTGTAACACATGTATCCGTATCGTTTTCTATTAGAAGCCGATCTTCAGGAGCCGAACCGTACAGCATTTAAAGCTATATCATAGATGATTCCTGAAATCTCTAAAGGAGAAGTGGGACGACGCTTTAAAAGCCAAGAAAGTAAGTAACTACATATTTTGTATCTCACTTAATTCTATTCTTTACATTTTACAGTAATTATTATTATTAGTAATAAAAGAAGAAGAATCTGTCTGAAAATTTGTGAAACGTAAACTCTTCATTCTTGAAATGAATACTATCATTAAAATTGTGCATTTAATAGAAATCAATCTTTTATTATTTCAAGCTTTCGCATTGAACAGTCTAGGGGAACCCACAAATGCGAATTCCCTCATTCTCGACCTCATCAGCACCTCAGTACACTGATCTACTGGATTACCTCGAGAATCTAGCATTCACAGGCATATCACCCTCTGAGGTAAAGCCGATAAAAACACCGCCGGAACAATCCAAGCGAGTCCGTCAACACCAGCCCCCACCACACCCATTCACTGCCTCCCCTTAAACATCATGTCACCCAAAGAAACTTTGCCTCCCAATTCGAAATAATGTCTAACGGCAGGGAAAGGGAAAACGATTGCGAAAAGGGGGGGGGGGATGATGTGGGGACCACACATATCAGACAAAGCTCCCTCAGAAGCTCTGCCCGCTTCCCCCCTCTACAAGCACGCGGATCCCCCTCGCCGCGGAGGATGTGCGGAGCGCCACCCGCTCCTAAGCCGCGGAGGGCCGCGAGAGGCGCCTCGCCCGGCGTCCGCTGTCCCCGAAATGTGGCAAACCGGCGGCTACGGACACACGAATGACTCCAAAAAATCCGCCCTGTGTATCCCCCGTGCAATTTTGGTAATCACAGCTTAAAACTTCAACCAGACATTCCGCCGACCTCCGGTTTCCATATTCAACAGTTGGCAGACGATGAGGGACATCATTCCCGCGAGTCACCAATTTTGTAGATGTTTGTATAGAAGAGGAGTAGGTGCGAAACAATATATATACAACGTAGGTTAGTCGTTCGTACGAAGTATAATTCGCAAAATAAAATCGTGGAATAAATACTGTAAACGCTCGTCGCGTAACTTGATAGACGCTCGTAAGATACTCGAAGATACTTTAGATGCTGTTAGATACTCGATATGAACTCGCTATGTACTCGCTATGTCTCGCTATCAATCGGTTTTTACAAGAAGATTTCTACGTCGATGACCCCTTCTATTGGAAGGGACACGGGAGGAAGAGGTAATATCTTTCAGAAAAATAAAAACAAAAAAAAAAGTGAAGGAAATAGGGTGAGAAACAAAAAAAGGAAAACCTAAGAAAAAGAAAAAGGAAAAAAAAAAAAAAAAAAAGAAAGGGGGGAGAAAAAAAAAAAAAAAAGAGGGAAAAAAAAAAGGGTGGGGAAGGGAACCAAAAGAACTAGCCCTACCAACCCAAACTTTCCCAAGGTTTTTTTTTTTTTTTGTTTTTTTTGTTTTTTTTTTGTTAGTTTTTTTTTTTTTGTTTTTTTTTTTTTTTTTGTTTTTTTTTTTTTTTTTTAAAAGGTGAATGTTTTATAAATTACTAATGCATTGAAACATTGAGAATAGAATAATCGGACTCCCACCCATGAAATATTGAATGGCATAATGTAGAATAAAAAACCCGAACAAGAGTGTGTTAAAACCAAAACACTCCACCTTTTGGGGCCCCCTACTCCTCCGCCGCGCAACACCCCACCCTTCTTTTCAGCTGATCCATCAGTCCTTTGTAATCGCCAGAATCCACGTCGCAGTAAGTCAGTCTGTATCTTACAAGTGAATTATAACATTGTCGCATTAATAAAGCATTCGCCTTTTTATAACACCTCGTCATTTATTACATGACAGCTGCAGCAATCGGAAGAGTGTTGGCCTATGTGGGGTCCAACACCATTGGCCAACGTACCAGAACAAAAAATAGTAATTTGCCTAGCCACAACTCCTGTCCAATATTGCCCGGTTACATCACGAATAATGGATCACGAACATAAGGTCAGTATGTATTCAGGAACACAGGTTACTTTATAGGCAGTGAAACAACGATACTGGCCCATCGATGGCCGAAGTCAAGTATGGCGTACGATTAAATGTTGCATCCGTTGTTGTCGTGCTCATCCACCACTAGTGGACTACATAATGGGTAATTTGCCGGAGGCTCGATTAACGGAATATCGACCATTGACAAACGTCGGTGTCGATTATTGTGGTCCATTCTATATTAAGGAGAAACGAGATCGTAACCGCCGCCAGGTCAAGCTATACGTAGCCATCTTCGTATGCCTAGCAGTCAAGGCGGTGCGCATTGAACTCGTTGGCGATCTCACGAGCGAAACCTTCATCGCCGCTCTTCGCAGATTCATTGCTTGGCGAGGATTTTGTTCGACCATCCATTCTGACAATGGCTCAAATTTTATCGGCGCAAATAACGAATTAAAGGAGCTCCGTGAGTTATTAAAATCGGACGATCACATTGAAAAAATAACTACTTTCCTAACCGATAGACAAATCGAATGGCGCTTCATACCCCCTCATTCCCCGCATTTCGGTGGGTTATGGGAGGCAGCTGTGAAATCATTCAAACACCACTTTAGACGCATCGTCGGTAAGGAATTACTTACCTTTGAACAGTTCAAGACATTGATCATTGAGATAGAGTCAATTCTGAATTCCCGCCCACTAACTCCCATATCCACGGACCCCAAAGATCTCCTCGTTCTCACTCCAGACCAGTTCCTTATTGGCGATTCTCTAAAGAGTATGCGAGATCGAGATTTCAGGAACACACCATCCAACCGACTCTCCAGATGGCAGCATATCCAACAACTAAAACAACACTTTTGGAATCGATGGCATAAAGAATATCTCAATGAGGTGACGAACCGCAACAAATGGAACAAGGGTGGACACAACATCCAAGAGGGCACAATCGTCATTCTCCGGGAGGACACCGTTCCATCAATGCATTGGCCCTTGGGCCGCGTCATCAAGATCCATCCCGGAGCTGATGGAATTGTACGAACAGCCACGATGAAGACAGCAACGAGTATCCTGGATCGCGGCGTCAAACAGCTGGTTCCACTACCCTGTCAAACCGAAGCAGAGGAACTCGGACAACCACGAACATCGAAGAAGACGGATGAACGACGCACCTGATACCACCCATAGAAGTTTGATCGGTGCCCTCTCAACGGGGGAGGGTGTTACGTCGCGTGAAAAGGTCCGCGCGACGTCCTTCAATGGTTGACCGTCGAGGCCCAAGCAGCCATAGAAAAACACCCTCAATAAACCTAAGGGCCCATCATAAACCGAGTCTTATAAACCTGCAGGAGCCGTTAATCCTGCAAGTATTTTCGGTACTTAAAAAGTCCTTAGGTTTATTGTCCGTTCTCACAAATTACGGAGAAAGTCGGTAATTATATAATGGGAAAAACTAGACATTTTTCTAATAACCATTACTTTAAAAACGTTCCTGATAGAAATTTGGATTTTCCCACGAGTCACGTTGGCAGGATGCTACTCCTCCCATCTTCAATCACCAACAATGTTCTTAGCCAATGGGTATCGTGGATCCTTGTCTTCTTCATAGCGAAAAGTATGAACACGAATCAGCTTCGTTCGTACTAGAAACTACCCCCATACCGTGCTTTCTTTCGTAAGTATATAAGAGCGGAAGCACAGTCATGTCAAGTACAAGTCAGTCAAACTCAAGAAACAGTCAAAATCAGATCAGTCAGTCAAAATCTGATCCGTGTCAAAATCAGATCATATTCAAGGTAATTCTCATATACAAAGTCATCGGCGTTATTAATTTGTGAGATTGTATTAAGTTGTTGGAAATATATATTTTTTATAACACTGTGAACCACAGCGTTATACCATCTCAACCACTCCTATTATCTCAACGGAAATCAGGGGATCGATCTACTCGCGGCGTCGATTATTGTAATCGTAATGGGAATTTACGACTCCCGTTGACGTGTCTCCTAGCGATTCCGTCTCCCCGCGATTGGTCGAATTTTCAACTATAAATATAACGATCGAAACAATGGCTAATCCTAGAGAAAGTTCGTTAAACGCCCCTAACCCCATTCTTAATGTGAACCCGACAAATATGTAGCGGTACATGAGTCATAGTTGTTGCCTCGAAGGGTTAAGACCGTTAGGCTACAAGTTAGAAAAAAACAATGTCACCGCTACCGATAACCTTCGTAGGAAGGCAAATTCGAATTTTCCGATTCCCCTACGACGAGTATAAATAAACCGAACGAGCATCATCTTATCGAGTTCGTATCGAGTTATAGCGAGTATTTAGCAGAATCCGGAGCGACTCACGCGAGTATATCAAGTACGTGATAATACGTTTGCGAGTATTTATCCCACGATTTTATATTGCCATTTGTACTACGCATCAACGACTAACGTCTACGTTATATATATTAACCTATTGGTTTTAAATACAACTGACTGTTACAACAAAGAGTCTCGTCATTGAATCTCACAACCTACATCCTCTTCACATACAAACGTCCACAAATATATGTCGGAGATCAAAGTACAAGAACCTCCCCTTTGGAATTTTGGGAAAATCCCGTAACATTGTAATCTAGATTATACCATAGCTGTAACTAAACAAGTGTCATCATTCAATCCGATTGTATTTGTATCCGAAATTTATGATAGTGAGCTTGGGCTCGAGGCGACAATCAGTCGCCGAACGTAGCCGTGGTCAAGGGATGAACGGTTTGTCTAACAAAGGCATGGAGTAATTCTATAGCTCTCCTTAAAAGAAACAGTCGTAGCGGTACGTGGCAGTAAACATTCGAAGGGTTTCTGTCTCGTGGCTCGTCACACGCAGACTCTATCCTTCGGGTAAGATGATAGCCAGATGTCAACGCATCTCCACAGTATATGTTTAGCTAGCCCGAGGACCCGCTATAAATCTTAAGATTTAGTTAACTAAAGTCCTTCAAACAGACAAACAGTCTTTGTTACAACTACGGGAAGATAGAAGAAATCTATCTTTTCCACGAACGACGCTTCCCGCTAGCAACTTTCCCTCAAGGACGGCTAGCATCTTTTTCTAACCACCGATATGGAGATTGACCAATTAGCAGCAACGCCAATTTGCCTCACCTTCCGAACGAAGAACTTCCTCGACGAATCCCAGGATCTCGTGTCCTTAGACACACCCCATATGGTTTCCTCTGTGGCATCATCGAGACGGAGAGTCATTCTCTCGTGCGATTTCATCAACGAAAAGAGTACTATCTTTGCGATCAGTGAATATTTCACGTCTTGTTAACAAAGAGTCAGATTTGAACTTTGTGAGAACGTACTACTATCATCCCGTTGACCGCGGATTCGTTATCGAACCTGAGGCCATTATCGCTAGTATTGCGAACGCCTAACCGTTGTGATTAATTGTCACGACTATAACATCTTCGATATTGCAATAAACTTCTCCTGTGTTTTACCGCACCAATGGCAAACTCCAACGACGATTCATTGAACAGCACTCACCCCAATCCTAACGCCAACCCGACATATATATGTATATGCAACGAGGGTAATCATCTTGTCTATAATTGTTGTTGGAATAAAAAGTACATTATAACCTGTTACCTCGGCGTTATAATCGACCCAACTACCTCTATCTTTTCCACGAACGACGCTTCCCGCTAGCAATTTTCCCTCAAGGACGGCTAGCATCTTTTTCTAACCACCGATATGGAGATTGACCAATTAGCAGCAACGCCAATTTGCCTCACCTTCCGAACGAAGACCTTCCTCGACGAATCCCAGGATCTCGTGTCCTTAGACACACCCCATATGGTTTCCTCTGTGGCATCATCGAGACGGAGAGATTTCATCAACGAAAAGAGTACTATCTTTGCGATCAGTGAATATTTCACGTTTTGTTAACAAAGAGTCAGATTTGAACTTTGTGAGAACGTACTACTATCATCCCGTTGACCGCGGATTCGTTATCGAACCTGAGGCCATTATCGCTAGTATTGCGAACGCCTAACCGTTGTGATTAATTGTCACGACTATAACATCTTCGATATTGCAATAAACTTCTCCTGTGTTTTACCGCACCAATGGCAAACTCCAACGACGATTCATTGAACAGCACTCACCCTAATCCTAACGCCAACTCGACATATATATGTATATGCAACGAGGGTAATCATCTTGTCTATAATTGTTGTTGGAATAAAAAGTACATTATAACCTGTTACCTCGGCGTTATAATCGACCCAACTACCTCTATCTTTTCCACGAACGACGCTTCCCGCTAGCAATTTTCCCTCAAGGACGGCTAGCATCTTTTTCTAACCACCGATATGGAGATTGACCAATTAGCAGCAACGCCAATTTCCCTCACCTTCCGAACGAAGACCTTCCTCGACGAATCCCAGGATCTCGTGTCCTTAGACACACCCCATATGGTTTCCTCTGTGGCACCATCGAGACGGAGAGATTTCATCAACGAAAAGAGTACTATCTTTGCGATCAGTGAATATTTCACGTCTTGTTAACAAAGAGTCAGATTTGAACTTTGTGAGAACGTACTACTATCATCCCGTTGACCGCGGATTCGTTATCGAACCTGAGGCCATTATCGCTAGTGTTGCGAACGCCTAATCGTTGTGATTAATTGTCACGACTATAACATCTTCATTATTGCAATAAACTTCTCCTGTGTTTTACCGCACCAATGGCAGACTCCAACGACGATTCATTGAACAGCACTCACCCTAATCCTAACGCCAACCCGACATATATATGTATATGCAACGAGGGTAATCATGTTGTCTATAATTGTTGTTGGAATAAAAAGTACATTATAGCCTGTTACCTCGGCGTTATAATCGACCCAACTACCTCTATTATTTTAAACGAAATAGGGGATCGATCAACTTCGTGGCGTCGATTATATTATCGTAACGGGAATTTACGACTCCCGTTGACGCGCTTCCTTGAGATCGCGTCTCTCCGCCAATGGTCGACAAAACAGTAACATTTAAATGGTTCAGTTATGAATAATATTTTGGACATGATATTATTTACATATATTATAAATATGTATTAATAGTCGCACAATTTTTTAATGAATTAAGAAAGAAATACTGAACTTATGACTTATGAACTGAAGTCATAAGTTCAGCCATAATACAACGATAGGCATTATAAGTAAGTCTACGATTGATATAATTATAATCAGGATATCTGTAGACCGCATATCTTAAAAATCTAAAAGATAGCTAAAATATCCTTATCTAATTTTTTCTATTCAAATACCTTCTTTTATAACGAATGGTCAGAAAGTTTATTTTCTTCTCAATTTTTTACATCTATTCAAGAGTATTCGGAATAATTTATTTAAAAATGATTTTCCAACTAATGGGTCCTTAGTTTCTTTGTCCGATATAGTCTGACTGTAAAGTTTCGAAAAAAATAAATGTACGTCAGCAATTTATAAATTACCACACAAACACATACGGTTAGATTCTTTCGATAAAATGAAATGTAAACTTGCTGTCGATGTCCTTAGAAAGGGACGGTGATATTATTTTATCGCATCATTGACAGGTTGCATACAGACAACTATGGTTCAACACACTGCTACCTTCCTTGAAACATTGCATAATTTGTTGGATAATTGAAATAATAGAGGTACCCGTGATTCCATTCTCACGCGAGTTTGCTCCAACGAAGTAGATAATTAGAAAAAACGATATGAAATATAGTTTCTTGTTACACGGGAAGATTTAATACTGTAATTACTGTAAGTATTAATTAAGTGATCTATAAGTAATTAAACCCCATCGTACACTTCTGTGATTAACGTTAGATGTCAATCGAGAATTCAATCTTAACGCAAAAAATTACAAGGTGTGGTGTGAAATATCGACTGTGTTGCGTGTACGAATCTAAGGGATATAAGAGTTATCCAAATTCTTATTAGGTTATTTTTTTTGTTGAAAGTTTTTGTTACAAGTAATTATATGATGCGAACAATATATGTTTCTTAACTTTTGCGGGTCTAACCGAGTCTAACCGAAAAAGCGTATATGATTGCGATTTCATGTATACACTGTTATCTTCTTACACTATTTTGAATTTCGTCCAATGTATCTGAGAAAATAAAAAATACACAGTAATCTGCAAGCGATCACAAAGTATCTCAACTTCTGAAAATAAGTGTATTTCAAATTTATTTTTGTTGCTCAATTCTAGCCCAAATATCAGTCTCTCAAGAGCTTGAATTATCAAACAGATTTTGGATACGGAAAAAATAATACATTTAAGTTCCCCAGACACCAAACAGGGGATATAATGTTCGTACCGACGAACAAGAGGAATAATGGGAGCGCAGGCCCATTAATTAATTCAAAAGCACGTACAACACGTTGAAAACTGAAAGAGTGAAAGAGTGCAGTTCTTTACATTCATACCACGGGAGAATCATGTAAATGGGATTTTAAAAAGTACGTATGAGAAGCACTTCCCGCAAAACGTCTTTGAACAACTAGTTTTAACATCATTCAGGTCAAAGTTGTTAAAGTGGACAGATTCGAAACTAACCACCTTCAACAAGACAATAAAAAGCTCGACACGTTTATCATAAAACTATCACTTGGAAGTATGATAATGAGTCTGCTCCCGAGGCACTATATGCTCGGAAAGATAGTGACATGAGATATATACAAAAAATCCTACAGACCGCAATGCAAGAACTCGAAGAATCGATTACGTTACCGTGAACTGCAACAGTAAAAGAGTAGAATACGGTGCGTAAAGTGTGTTGGGCGATCACGGATAAACTCTGACAGATTTATCACAAGTGACTTTGGACGTCTAACAAACTTCAAAATTGCGAAATCCAATACCAATCTGCTTGTCTCTAATAATCGTAGGTTACTACTGCGGCAGCCCCTGCAAGCTCACTCGTTTGAAGTGGTCCTGCTGACAAAGACGAAGCTCACGGAGAGGCATAAGTTCCTGTTCAATGATCTTCGTTTCGAAAGGATGTGACCACTTGAACTCGAAGTTCGGGGGCGGAACGGCTTTATCATTTAATTCATTTCAATTAGCATGGCATTTAACTTTGAACTGATAATCACTAAACACATACAGACAAGGGGAAAATGGAGCTTTCAGTTGTCACACTAAATCTAGCAAACAACGCGGCTTTTTATATATTCTATTTTCGTTGCAGGCTCTTAAGCTTGTGTCTTGTCACAACGTCTTTGCCGAAGAATGAGACGCGCTTTTCGCAAAACGCTATCTATGCGATACAATTTTTTATCCCCGGTGGTGGTTATAACGCGAGACACGTTCCCTGGTGCAGCACGTTAAATAATAACAGAAACGAGAACTTGTAACACTGGTTTAACGAGTAACAGATCCTCCAGTTCAGTGACACCGGTTTTGATGGCATTTGATTTGTCAAGGCGCAGTCGTTCTTGTATTTGGTACTCGCGGAAAAGCTGGATATTTTTCTGCACTCAGCTATCAGAATTTGATATCCTTGCCCACGAGGATAAGAACACTGAGATAGCAGTCAGTAGTACACAGTCAACAGAAGTAGAGATTGTTCTCCAGTCCATAAATAATAATATTCTTTCGGCCCTAGAAGCCTCCATTCCAGCTCTCACATGGGATTTCAAATGCGTTGAGATATATCTGGATTCCCGCTTCGAAGCTTTGCTCCAAGGACAAACACAGAATCTCCCGCATCTTAAATCGGATGAAGAAGTGCTTCGGCACACTATGTTACTCTATCTCATCGTTCATCAAACAAGGCAAGTGCTACAGAGCCATAAAAAGGCGTATCAGGAAGGCCCCTGATAGATTCACGAGTTCTCTAGGTCCAAAGAAATAATGGTTCCAAAAGCATGTTTCCGCAAGTTAGACGGGTGCTAGGCAACAGGGCTAACTTCGTGATCGGGGCGCTGAATTTTTCTTCAGACGATTCTCACCATATTCCACAGTTGAACATCCTCCTCGCCTAGTGCGACAGAGCAGAAGATGCATCGTTACTGGTACCAAGCCGACAAACAAGTTGACATCATGACGTCTCCACTGCCGCCGGTTCCCCAGAATTTACTAGTAACACGATGAGACGCCAAGAATAAACGTGTACGCAACACGTGCTTCTGTTACTCACGATTGTGTGCCGTGACATCCATTCAAATTATAAACTGTTCTCTGTACAGGTCCATAATTACTATTGTGCTCGCGTGCTATTTCATCACTTTAAATTTGTTAAACTTTTATCACTCGTTACAAAAGCACTTGTTATTTGTATGTGGCGAAGCATACTTTTCCCGGTCTCTTTTCTACCGCGCGGTAAGCTTCGTGAATCTCACAAGACTACTGGGGACAAATTTTGACAGTGCGCGCCGAAATGTGTGAGATGATCTTCTCAGATTTCCAAATTTCATAACCTTGAAAATTCAGATCTTCGTTGAATCCGGGTCGCTGGAACAAGACCTGTACCTTCACCCGTGGAAACGGCTAGCAACCGCTCCGGCTCTGATGTCTCAGGAAATTATTTCATATCGGTAGTTTCATTAACGATTCAATTTAAGTTTCTGAATGGGAAAAAGTTATCAGGCCTCGATATCTCCAACGCAGCACCAATATAGCTCCCGCAAAGATACACATTCTTCTTCTCCTTGATCTTCAATGATCTCTTCAACCCGCATATTTTCCTAGGTATGGAAGATGGGGAAAGTGGTTTCCTTGCTGGGAATGGATAAGTGCAACTCAAACCCGGAGGCACAGGTCAATAGGTTTGCTGTTTGTAGAGTATGCATTAGTAAGGTCTCTGACAGGGTGATACAAAGACTCATACTGTTTAATTGTAAAGAGGCTTCCATTCCTCCCAATCAGCAATTTGACTTCCAGATCAAATACAGTAAGGTCCATGCAACAATAAAATACGTGTCAGACGTCTGCTGGTAACAAAATTCTACTCATAGACCTGGAAAGGGCTTTTGACCTGTTTTCATCGAGCGGTTTGGTGTAAAAGCTGATACGATACGGTTTCCTTAAACATCTAGTTCGGGTGATTTGGTCCATAATCTCCGGAAGGTGTGTCATTGGATGGCGCAAGCTATAATGTCGTCTTCGGGGTGGATGACAGACTGCAGCAGGGAACGTTAGGCACCCCCATCCTGTTTAATTTGTATGTTAGTCATGCTTTGAGCCTCCTCCATTTCAATAGCGATCTTAACCCACGTGCGTTGGTATTTGCTGATGACTTCCTGATCTACGCGGCGGCAATGTATTTGTCGAAAATTAATTCGAAGCCACAAAAAGTTTTCGATCGAATTATGGTTTACTGTGGTAACTGAAAGTTCCGTATAAATACTAGGAAGTGCGAGTCTATGCCTTTCGGCGTGTGCGTGTCCAGGCATTTTAATTTCAACCGTGATGTGACTCGACATTCTCGCTGATTTCTTATTACCGGCAATAGCCCCTATCCTATCCTATATAGAAAATGGTCATATATCTCGGTATATATTTGTATTGCAAATTACAGATTACACAGCATATTAAAACGCAAATGTAAAATATTTTATAGCAAATAATGGTTCGTTCTTCTCAAAGCATCCCTGCGTGAAGTGTAGTCTTCTGTTGCACAAATTGCTGGCAATAATTCTATCCCGACTTATGCCTGTCCGATTTGGTTCAATGTCGCAACAAGCCAGATGGACCAGCTCAGGAGTCTCAAACGGAATTGCCCGAGGCATTGCATGGGACAGTACCGCTCGAACTATTATACATACCAATACAAATACTTTACATTACAATTTTATATACTAAATACGAATTGCACATAGCTTTTAAATTGCTTGTATCTGTAGGACGCGGTGGGAGTGCCATAGACTCTTAGTTGACCTGTTTATGTTTGAATTAGCGAAGAATCATAGAGCCAAAGTACGTCTAATCGTCGATCAACTTTGATGGAGATTTATCTGATCCAAATCACTATTTATATCATTTTCTTAAATGAATTCAAAGTAAAGTATGCACCGTCTATTTTCCTCTTCAAGATTAATATTTCAATAAAACCGTGAACATGTATAAACCACGATAAATAATTTACGACTGCAACTACAATGTATTTTTATATGCTACTAAGAACACCTACACTTCCTTATATACAGTGTGATGGATCCTCGCGAAAGAGATGGCATTTGTCAGTAATTTGTTATTTGTATCAATATAGAAGTGTAACGACACTAGCGGTTTAGTACAGGAACTGCTGAAAATTTTAAGAATAATCACCATTTTGGGCGACTTGTCTGAAAGCTAATTTTTCTACGATTTGCATGATATTGAAATATGTTGCGAGGCTCAACGTTGTGGACAATTTTTTCTGATACATATAATTGGCGATCGTTAATTTACAAATTATGTACAAAAAATGTACAGACGAAACTACCGATCAGCTTTGCTGATAGGTTATATTAACCCTTTTGCTCCTAATGCCGGATATATCGGGCATGTACGATGTGACGCGATAAAATCGTTCGTTTTTTGTGACTGCAAGACGGGTTACATTCAAGACTTTGTTATTTATACTGATGTTGGTACTACTATAGGACCTGAACATAAAGACTGTGGTAAATCAGAAAGTATTGTAATGTCCCTCCTAGAACCATACTTAGGTAAAGGCCACACCCTTTACGTCGACAATTGGTACACAAGCCCTGCATTATTTGATATATTATACAAAAATTTTACAAATGCGTGTGGCACCGTAAAAGAGAGCGAAGAAGGAATACCAAAAATGAACAAAAAGTTACAAAAAGGAGAAACGTGCTTTCGCTCGTCTGTAAATATATTAGACATAAAATGGCACGATAGAAAAGAGATTTTCATAATTTCAACAATACATACAGAAGAATTTATAGATGTACTAAAACACCACAGTGCACAAGAAATTTTACAGAAACCACCTTGTGTACACGACTATAATGAATTGATGGATGCTGCAGACAGGACCGACATGGTCATCAGCTCTATAAATTCTACTCGCAAGACAACGAAATAGTACAAAAAAATATTTCTTCTATTAGATTGATATGTGTTTATGGAATTCATATTGTTTGTACAAATTGAAGACCAACAAAACAATATCAATTGCGAAATTTCAACAGAAATTAATACATCAAATTTTAATGAAACAGCAGAAAAAAACAACCAGACTCATAACAAGGAGGTTAAAGCTGGGAAGTCTGGGACTGCGTTTTAGTAGCCCCACAGTCCGTAAGCAGCACGCCGCTGTTTAACGGTCGTACTGCGGGTCCCTTGGAGAGTCAGAGTTACTCGGGAGCAGGGAGACTTCAGTCTCACCTGCTCAAGTCACACTCCTACCTCCCCATGGTACCGGCGGTAACATGTACGCCGCGTCGGCGTCGAGATTAGTCCCCCGGACGCGGCGTTCACGGCTAAACGGAGTGTGGCGACGAAAGAGCGGAAGACAAAAATAATTAAATTAATTGCTGGCTTGCCGAACAACGGGAATTCCTGGATTATGATGGGGATTGATGTATAGGACTACAAAACTTTTATTTGTTAAAAATGAATAAGAACAAAAACGCCTCGGACGCAGCGCTTCTCGGTCTCGGAAGCGCTGTGGCGTATTTATCCGCTTCGGAAGGGACCATAGTTAACGACTTGGCGATGTCCCTGGACTTGACATTGAAAATAATGGTGCGGTTAATGGGAGACAAGGTTGCTTGTCTGGTCTGCGAGAAAAGAGAAATCAATCTCGTCCTTATGAGCTTAGCTCCGACCATACACCCATAATAATAACATACAGAAACAAACCAGTTCTCTACAACAACTCTGAAGCACTGTGTAATAAATCCACCAAATGGCAAATCTTCAGAGAAATAATAGAGAGCAAAATCAACTGCAACATCCCATTAAAAACGCCAGAACACATAGAACAAGCAGTAAAAACACTAACAGAAACCATACAAGAAGCAGCACGGGCAACCACTAAACCTGAATCTGCCATTAGACAAACAAAACTAATCCCGCCAGACATCCTCGAAAATATTAGAGAAAAAAAAAAAGCGAAAGCAAGATGGCAAAAACATAGAACAAAAGAAAATAAAAAACACCTAAACAAACTTGCGAAGGAAATAAAAAACAAAATAAAAGAACACAACAACAACGAATTCTTAAAATTCATTGAATCACTATCCGCGCATGAGAATACAAACTACTCCCTATGGAAAGTCACCAACAAAATCAAATAAACAATAAAACCAATCCCTGCAATCAGAAAAGCAGACAACACATGGGCAAGAAGCAACGAAGAGCAAGCTGAAGAATTCTCCAACCACCTATGCAACACATTCACACCACACAGCACCAGCAACAGCAACCAAAACTGCTATACTAACGACAACGAGACAAACACTAACATCGCAACTGACAAGCAATACACCATACCTAAAACAACAGTACAAGAAATCAGAAACACAATTGAAAAAACAAAAAATAACAAAGCACCAGGAATTGATCTAATCAATGGGAAAATACTAAAAAATCTTCCTCCAAAAGCGTTAAGATTAATAACAATAATCTACAATGCAATATTAAGAATCGGCTACTTTCCCAAACCATGGAAAAAAGCCTTAATCACAATGTTACCAAAAATAGGAAAAGACCCACATCAAACATCATCCTACAGACCTATTTCACTGCTCCCAGTGCTCTCTAAAATACTAGAGAAAATAATACACATCAGATTAAAAGTATTAATCGAAAAAGATAAAATAATACCTGACCACCAATTCGGATTCAGAAATAAACATTCCACCATAGAACAGATACACAGGCTTGTCAACGAAATAACACACACACAATAGAAAATAAACAATATTGTACAGCCCTATTCATGGACATAGAGAAGGCATTCGACAAAATAAACCACGAATGCTTACTAAAAACAATCAAAAGTCAATTCCCGGAACAAATACACAAATTAATAACCTCCTATTTAACTAATAGAACTTTCACAACAAAAATCAAAGATGCTTACTCCGAAGTCAAAGAAATCAAAGCAGGGGTACCGCAGGGAAGCGTACTAGGACCAATTTTATATACACTATACACGGCCAGTATGCCAACAAATACAAACACCAAAATACTGACATTCGCGGACGACACAGCGATATTAGCCAGGCATAACAACCCAATAACAGCAGTAGCAATACTGCAAGAACATGTTACAAAGATAGAAAAGTGGCTGCAAGACAAACAAATCAAAGCTAACCCAAGTAAATGCAACCACATCACATTCACACTGCGGAAACAGACACCACCAGACATCTACCTAAATGGCATGCAAATAACACAGACAAAGCAAGTCAAGTACCTTGGATTACATATAGATGCACACCTAACATGGAAACAACATATCAAATCAACAATAGACAAAATAAAGACTGCAAGGAGACAAATGTACTGGTTAACAAACAGAAAATCAAAACTAAGCACAGAAAACAAACTAATAATATACAAATCAATAATAAAACCAATATGGACCTACGGAATCCCGCTATGGGGAACAGCAGCAAAGAGCCATATAGCAAAATTAGAAACAGAACAAGCCAAAATACTCAGAACAATAGTAAACGCCCCATGGTACGTCAGAAACGAGGACATACGAAAAGACCTGGGAATACCAACGGTCAAGGACGAGATTAAAAGGCTCGCAGGCAGGTACAGAGTAAGAATAGCAACGCACCCGAATCAGCTGGCAGCGGAAACAAACAAAGAAAACACCTTAAAGAGACTAAAAAGGAAACATCCAATAGATCTCATAAAAGATACAAATTAAAAATAACTAACAGGAAGATGGCACCCCACTGGGGGTAGCCACCTACATGTCATATTTTTATTTTTTTTCTCACTAAGATAAGAAATTTTACCAAATGTCCCTCTGGACAAATTGTAAAATTAGAATAATATAATAAAAAGAAAAAGAAAAAATCTCGTCCTTACGACGTTGCGAGATCTGGACAAGCACCTTAGTTTACATCATGTGGGTGCCCGCATTAAATAGGAATGTTTTAAATGTCGAAAAACCTTTTTTAAGCTCCATGGGTCAAGATGCCACATTCCAAAATGTAGTGAACCCCCCGCAATGCAGTGACAGTCGATTTAAATTAGACGCTTGCCCCATGAGTTTCGGGTTCCAAAAAGGGCTATCGACTCATGAACGACATGCGTACCCTGCCGCTGGAAATATCAAAAGGAGGGGAACCACGCCCCTCCCCACGGGAAACAAATGACAGATTATTGAAAATAGAAGAGGTTACTCTCCTGAAGGAAGAAGCAAAATTTTAACAACGAAAACTGCTGAGCAAATAAGAAGCAAAAGGAGGACCTTGAGAACAGCAAACATGGAAGGGGACCTTCAGGAGGGAGACCTAGAGATAAAGGGAGGGTGCGATCTCGTTGAACTATCCATGTTGTCTGCGGTCCCAGAAACAAACGAAACTAATGAGGAAATGTTTCACTAGTGGCGGCAAAGTCTTAAAAAATGAGATTGAAAATCAAACCGAGGTGCCCCCTGTGTTATTTTGTACGGCGATATCGAAGAGAGCGGATTGTTATCAGCGCGGCCGGAAGGGGGGCTCGCGAGTATGCTTTCGCGATTCCAGGGGCCCTCCCTTTGCGCTTCGGAAGGTAATCGTGGAGGTTTTAGCCGGTATGAATCAGGCATTAACCCGCGCCTTCACACCGGAGAGCGCAGGGTGCCTATGGAGGTTCCCTCCACGTAAAAAAAAGAAAAAGAAATGGCCATGGTAGTGTATGTTTCAACCAATAGCGGGCTCGCGGTGTTTACAGGATTCACAGTGAGGTTGTTGATTGCGTGAGCCGCTGGCATTCCCGTTAGGTCCTTGTCTTAGGGGATATTAACGCTTGCCTTACGAAATGGAGAATTCCGAAACCGGATATCCGAACTTTCGGATTTAACTGCGAATCTCGGGCTCCTGCTGATGCAGATCTTAGGTTGGGGTTAGATAAACATTTGTGTCGGATGGGGGCTATATTTCGTGTTTGACACCACATGGACTATCCGTGGTGCTTATAGGGGAATCGCGTGCTGGAGGGTTAAGTTAGAGTTAGATTATGGTTTCAGACAGTTCAAGCCATATAGGCCAGATATCGCCACCTTACGGGCTGCGTGACTAATGACTGAGATAGAGTCGGCTCGGAGAAAGTTCCATAAATAGTAGGTAAATACTGAATGTAATTAGAGACATGTATAGAGCGGGTAAGATCTAATCTGATTGTAGTTAGTATGTTGATTATCGATAAAATGCGTGGGTAGGCACTTGCATTTGCATTATAACACATGTGGAAATTTGACAGTTTCTGAAGCGCGTAATAGGATTAGGTATATTTCTATATCACCGCGCAATTGTTTGGACGAATATACGAATGATAGGTAATGAATGTCACCTCGAGACCGTTTTATGGTATTCACTTGCGTTTTGTTTGACTGCATGGCATTTTTTAGTTAAAATTACGTTCAAGTAGTGAATATAACTGCGACGAGCACTACGACTGGCAGTCGGCGCCATGTTGTGAACAGGGCACGTACTGTCATGCGAGATATCGAAGCTATTGCGCATGCGTTAGGAATAAAACAATAAAATATTGAGTAGACTTGTACTTTATTACTCTGCTATCAAAACACGTCAATAGCAATTAATAAGAGATATAACAAGATTTTATTAGGTTTCCCTCCATAAATTTCATATAATATTAATCATATAATATTCTACAACATATGATAGCGACTTTCCCAGTGCGTTTAGCATAATATATATGTCGGAGATGAAAGAACACCGGAACCTCTCCTTGGAATTTCGGGAAAGTCCCGTAACATTGTAATCTAGATTCTAACATAGCTGTAATTAAACAAATGTCGTCATTTAATCCGATTGTATTTGTTCGAGATTTATGATAGTGAGTTTGGGCTCGAGGCGACAACCAGTCGCCGAACGTAGCCGCAGTCAAGGGATGAACGTTTTGTCTAACAAAGGCTTGGAAGTAATTCTAGAGCTCTTCTTAAAAAAGGAAATAGTTGTAGCGACACCCGACAGTAAACATCCCAACGGTTTCTGTCCCGTGGCTCGCCACACGCAGACTCTATCCTTCGGGTAAGATGATAGCCAGATGTCAACGCATCTCCACAGTATATGTTTAGCTAGCCTGAGGACCCGCTATAAATCTTAAGATTTAGTTAACTAAAATCCTTCAAACGGACAAACAGTCTTTGTTCCAACTACGGGAAGATAGGAGAAATCTATTTTTCCACGAACGACGCTTCCCGCTAGCAACTTTCCCTCAAGGGCGGCTAGCATCTTTTTCTAACCACCGACATGGAAATTCACCAATTAACAGCAACATCAATTTCCCTCACTTAGCATAATACAACACAACGTAATACTATATAACGTTATAAGTTTTATCGTCATACCATACAGCGTATTACTATATAACGTAATACTATATAATGCAATACTATATAACGTAATGCTATATAACGTAATAGGATAAAAGGAAATACCATATAACGTAACACTATATATTGCAATACTATATAACGTAATACTACATAACTTAATACGTTCTAACGTAATACTATACAACGTTATACGTTATATCTTAATACCATATAACGTAATACTATATAACCTTGTACGTTATATCGTAATACTATATAACGTAATATGTTATTGCGTAATACTATATAACGTGATACTATATAACGTAGTACTATATAACGTAATATTGCTCACTGCACAGGATTATGGAAATAAAGGACAACGTTGTACGATTTGCAAACTGCTGTGACCTTTGACGCGCTACACTTCCCATCGGGCGCTCGGCTATTTACTACAGTACGAGAAACCACGAATAAAAGTCGTACGCGTCATTTCTGACATACCATGGAGCGTTAACTACGGTCCTTAAAACTGTTTGCTTGCTCTGTTTCTATTTTATTTATGTGACTCATTGCTGCTGTTCCCCATACTCCGTATGTCGAGATTTTTTTTCTCTCGATGCTTAGCTTATAGATAATTAAAAGTTGATTGTTAAGGAAAGTAACGGAGATTGAGTAAATAAATAAAAAAAAGAAAAAAAAGCCAACACCACACGGAGTTCCCAGGCGGTCACCCATCCAAGTACTATCCGTGCCCAGCGCTGCTTAACTTTCGTGATCGGACGAGAACGAGTGCTTTTTTTTTTTTTTTTTTAATGTGTTTATTTATTTACCAGACATTGCTTTATACAATTTTTGTTGGTTCACAATAAACAGAGAACTTCGGTTGTGGGTTGTTTAGGCAAAAGTACTGATACGTGACGGCACGGCGTAGCCATACAATATTTCCTTTTATACTATTTTATACATTTCATACTACTATTTATACTATGGATTTTAAGCCGCTGCAAAAGCGGTGCTTACATACTGTATTGTTGTTTATTCTTATTTCTGTCCTGAAAAACCTGGTCGCAAAACAGGACAGTTTGTTAGCTTGTTTGGTTTGGGGGGACGCGGGAGTTTGGGAAGGGGGGGAGGGTGGGCTGGGTGAGTGGGGGAGGGTGTGTTTATTTACATATTTACAATTTACATTATTTACAAGGCTTATTTACAAGTTGTGAATTTACCCGTTAGGGTAAATTTATTTTTGGTATTTTGTTTTGTGGATCTTTATCTCGATATTTTTATTTTGGTTTCGGTATCCACCAATATTTTTTTGAGTTTTTTCTGTGTTTGTCTTCTACGTCTTTCTGTGGGAGGGCCATGCTGAATCTCCACCTGGAGTCTGCTGTCTTTCCATCTAAGTTTTCCTCGTAGAGAATTGCATTTGTTCTTGTATTTCTTTTTATGTGGTATATTATCGGTATGTTGTTTGCATCTTGTAGGTAGTTTCTTTCGTCTAGGTAAAGAAACGCTTCGGGGGGGATGTATCCTGTTGATAGTGTGTTTTTGTGGTAAGTATCATTTGGGAATAGGCAACCGAAGATTAGGCTGTTTTCTTTTATCATTGCTGCTTGTGCGAAGTGGTTTCTTGTTATTTTTAATATATGGCAGTCTATGCGGTGTATGTTGGCTAGATCGTATATTTTTTTGTTTTTTATGTATTTTCTGTATTCGCTATGTTTTGATCTGTATGCGCTTAGGCATGCTCTAATGCATTTTCTTTCGAATATGCGGATTTTTTTCCATTAGTGAGGCTGGTATGTTGTACCAGATTGGGCAGCCGTAGGTTATAATGGGTCTGATTAGTGCTTGGTAGCACAGTATTTTTACTTTGCTGTTCAGATGTCTGGAGTAAAATAGTCTTTTTGTGCTCCAGAATGCTTTGTTGGCTTTGGATAGCTGGATTTCGATGTGTTGTTTATAGGTTAGTTTGTCATCTATGTTGACTCCTAGGTATTTTACGCAGTTTTTGTGTGGTATGGTTTCCCCTTTGTTTGTTTTTTCTTTTATTTGGAACTTTTTACAGTGTTCTCTTTCTATTGGGCCGATTTTGCTTGTCTTGGGTTTGAATAGTATTGTTTCGCATTTGCTTGTGTTAATTTTTAGTTTCCACGTGTGGTAGTAGTCGCTAATTTTGTTATAAAGTTCTTCGAGTTCTGTCCTTATTGTTTTTTTTTTTGCGGCCTGTTACGTAGATAATTAGGTCATCTGCGAAGGCTATGGAGCGTTTGTGGGTAGATGTGTTGAGGTTGAAGAGGTTTAGCAAGTCGCTATTGTAAATGTTGAAGAGTAGCGGTGAGTTTACCGTTCCTTGTTGCAGGCCGTTTTCTATGGTGAACTCTTTGTTTGAAGTATGTGGTCCGTCAGACATTACAAATGATTTGTTTGTTATCATGTCCCAGACTATTTTGATTAGGTATTCTGGGAAGTTTTTCTTGCACATTTTGAAGATGAGCCCCGGGATCCAAACTGTATCGAATGCTTTTTCAAGGTCTATCAAGCAGGCGGCTACTCGTTGCTTTGCGTTTAGCGCCCAGCAGATGTCGGACGTAAGTTTGTTTATAGCGTGTATTGTAGAGTGCTTGTGCCGGAAACCGAATTGATTTTCTGGAATTATGTTGTTTTTTGCGCAGAACGAAGCTAGTGGGTTGTTTATGGTTATTTCGAATATTTTACTTATGTTGGGGAGAAGGCTTATGGGTCTTAGGTTTGTCGGCGATGATCCGTCTTTGTTCTTTTTTGTGATTGCAATTAGTTTTGCTTTTTTCCACTTAATGGGAAAATACGTGTTGTTTAGTGCATTGTTGAAGAGTACTGTGTAGTACCATTTTATTTTATTTGGTAGGCGTTTGAGCAGGATGTTTGGGATGCCATCGAAGCCTGAGGATTTTTTGTTGTTTAGTTTGGAGAATATTGTGTTTAGCTGGTTGTAGTTTGTGAAGTAGTTTATTTCTGGATCGGGTTGTTTGGGGTTGTCCGATGTGTTTTCGTCCGAGAATGTGCAGACTGTTTTATTTAGCTCTATGTCTTGTTCTATTTTTTTTTTGAGTTTGTTTGTTTCGGCAATGATAATTCTGTTCAATTGTTCTCGTCCCATGTGGTCGTTTTGTGTGTGTGTTTTGGAAAAGTGTGTGCCGATAATGTCTAGTTTTTCCGTTGTTTTGGATATTATGAAGTTGCCCTCGGTGTCCTTGTTAGTGTTTTGTATTTCTATACCTGCTTCTTGGATGAGGGAGGCTTTTTCTGGGGGCAGTTTGAGGGGCGGGATGGAGTTTTGTTCTTTTGGTCTGAATATTTGATTTATCTGTGGGAACATGTTTGCAGTGTCGTTTTTGGAGATGTTTTTTATTTTATTTGTCCAATGTTGGTTTATGGAGTTTGCGAATTCTTGTTTCAGTTGTGATTTTATTTTAAATAGTAGATATTTTAGGAATTCTATGTCTTCTCTTTTGTCATAAGAATAGTTGTATTTTAGCTTGTTTAATTGGGATAGTATGTAGCTTTTGTCTCGTTGCAGTCTTTTTATTTTATAGTTTACATAGGACTCGCAAGAATTTTTTTCTTTGATTTTCGGTACGGATTCTTGCAGGGCGGTTTGTATATGTTTTTCTATTTCGTCTATGAATGAGTCGATTTGTCTGTTTGTTAGGTTGGCGTTGCTGTAAATCTTTAGATTGCAGTTCTGTTCGAGTAGTTTTTGGAATTTTTTCCAGTCTGCCTTATTGTAATTGTACCTGGGTGTTTCGGTCTGTGTTTCGAGGGATAGGAAGTCAGAAGTGTTCTTGTTTATTTTAAATGCTATGGCGTTATGGTCGCTGTCATAGTCTAGGGTTCTGAGGGTACTATTTGGTCGTAAATTTTGAAATTTTAGTCGCGCATCTGCTAAGCATATGTCCAGGTAGGAGCGTCCATTTGGGTAGGAGGGTAACTCGGGGCCATAGAGGATTGTTTTATAGTGCATACTTTTATTGTCTAGCCAGCTCCTAATAAAGTTTCCTCTTGTGTTGTTTAGTTCATTTTTCCAACTTGTGTGTTTGGCATTAAGGTCGCCCGCGATTATATAGAAGTTTTCCTGTTTGTCGAGCTGTAGTAATTCAAAAAGATTGTTGAATTCGTTGTTAAATTCTTTCTGGTTTCCGTGGGCTGCGTAGGCTGCACCGATAAATAGATTTTCGTTATTGTTAATTTTTATTTTTATGATCGTTGTTTCTAGGGTTTTGAAGCTCGTTATTTTGTCGTTTTGTATTGTTTTGAACTTTATTGGGTTTTTTATGAGGATTGCCGTTCCTCCTCCTTGGGTAGCGTTTGGTCTGTCGTGTCTTATCAAGGTGTAGTTTTTGAAGTGAACTTTGTGTCTTTTGTTCAATTTTGTTTCAGATATGAGAACGATATCGGGGTTTTCTTTATTTATTAGGGTTAGCATACTGTATCTTTTTTGGTTTGATATTATCGAGTTGGCATTTATCGAGATTATTTTTAAATGTTTTACTTTTACCTGATTTGTTTTTTGCTGTATTTGGTGGTTCAGAGTGTTTTGCTTATTCGTTTGGACTGATATTGAGAGCGTTGTAAATGGTGTTGATTCTTTCTTCGTGCTTTTGTAGTGTTTTTTTTATTTCGAACAATTGAATTTGATGTTCTTCTAGTGCCTTTAGTATGCTTTGTTTGAAATCTTCGAGGACGTTTGTGAAGTTTATTTGGGGTGTATATGCAGATGGGTTGGGGATTTGATTTGCACGCGGTGCTGTACTTATTATTTGGGGGGGGTTTTCGGTGGCCTGGTTTAGGACCCAGCCTTGTTTAACTACATCTGCGTATTTTATTTCGGGGATGCATCTGCGGCTTATTTGCGCGATCCGCTCTGTTTTTGGTTTCCTCAAATTGGCGAGTCTCTCGTTGATTTTTTTGCGTATTTCTACTAGTCTGGGGCATCCCTTGTATGATGCGGGGTGACCGAAATTTTTGCAATTTACGCAGTAGATTTTTTCTTTTCTATTGCATCTTCTCTTTTTATTCTGCATTCGCCTGGTCCGTGGGGTTCAGTGCATTTCACGCAGCGGTAGTTTAGGTTGCAGTTTTGTGCTGTGTGGCCTAAGCGTTGGCATTTGTGGCATTGAGTGATGTCTTTTTTTTTTATTTTTTCCCAAGCTATTTTTAGGTAGTTGAGTCTGTTTATCTGTAGCAGTTTTCCAATGTTGCTATCGGGGGATAGTTGAACTATATATATTGGGAGCAGTATGTTGTTCTCCCTTGATCTCCTTGTAGAGAATCTTGAAACTTTTATGAATTTTATGTCGTCTATTTGGAGGGCTAGTAGTTCCTCCAGGATTTCTGCTTCTGTGAAGCTGTTGCCAAGCCCTTTTAGAAGGTAGGTGTGGCATTTTAATTGTTTCGGGGTATATGTATAGTAGGCTGTATTGGCTGCGGTTAAAGCTTCCTTTGCTTGGTTGTAATCTTTTATATTTACCAGGTACAGCGCGTGTTTATCTGGGTGTATTCTTCTTATATGGAAATTTTTTATTTCCGTTAGTTCTTTTAATAGTGTGATCGTATCTTTTGGGTCTTGTTGGGTTATGTTGATTGGGGGGGGCCTGCTCTCTTTTGCGGCTACGGCGGCGTCTACGTGAGATTCTGTGGGGGGGCTGGTGGGTGGGCCATTTGGTGACTGTCTCTTTGGCTGCGTTGTCGCTGATGCTAGATTTTTAGGTTTGTCCGCATGCATAGGTTTTACTTGTGATGCTGTTGCTTTTCTCGGTGTATCGGATGGGGTGTTTATCTGAATGTTTCGTCGTTCATCATTTTTTTTCTTTAGGATTTCCAAGAATGTTTTTGGGGGTGTATTTTGGTCGGGAGGGTTGTTTTCTAGTGTTTGTAACACTTCAAATCTATTTTTTGTTGTGAGTGTTGTTGGTGGGGGGCTTCTTGATTTCTTCATTGTTTGGTTTTTTTCGTCGGACGCTTTCCGCGTGCCGAGGTTTTCTTGGTCTGTGTTTTCCGGGGTTCTTTTGCTCCTGCTTATCAGGTTTGGTGGAGGGTTGAGTTTCCGCGTTTTTTGTGCGGAGAGCCTTAAGTTGCTGTTGCTGTCTGTGCCTTGTGGGCTATTTTTTCTTTTTGTTCCCAGTTTTAATGGGATTATGGAGGGTTCAGTCTCCTTACTTTTGATTTCATTCTCTTGGCCTTCAATTTTTTTTATTTTTTTTTTTTTTTTTTTTTAATTCTATGCGGGTAGCACGATCACTGGTCAACACTGTTTTCACTGTTTCACGGTTTTTTTTTTTTTTTTTCCTTCTGCACTCGAATGCTGTATGAATGACACGCTCACTGCTAGAACCTATACCTGGAATCCCTTCTGGGCTGCGAGGTCCGTCCTGCTCGGGTGTTCACGGTCAACTGACGAGAACGAGTGCTCTCAACGCGGTATGAGCGTTGGCTGAAGTAGCTAGTTTTCTTATTTGTCTTTGATGCCCAAGAAAATAGAATACTTAAAGAAACATAAGTTTCTTTCTTTTTTTATTTTATTTTATTTTATTTTATTTAAATTTTACAATTTGTCCAGTAGGACATTTGGTAAAATATTATAGCTTAGTGATAAATATAGCATGTGGATGGTTACCCCCAGCGGGGTTCCATCTTCCGGGTTGTTTACTGTATTTCTGTTGGGAGGTCTGGGGGGTGCTTCTTCTTTAGTCTTCTTTCTATTGTGTTTTTGTTCGTTTCAGCAACCAGCTGGTTTGGGTGTGTTTCAAGTCTTTCTTTATACTTTTTTGCCAATCTGGCGATTTCCTCTTTGACTGTTGGAATTTTGAAATCTTTAGGTATGTCTTCATTTCTGACATACTATGGAGCGTTAACTACGGTCCTTAAAATTGTTGCTTGCTCTGTTTCTATTTTATTTATGTGACTCATTGCTGCTGTTCCCCATACTCCGTATGTTCAGATTTCTTTTTTCTCTCGATGCTTAGCTTATAGATAATTAAAAGTTGATTGTTAAGGAAAGTAACGGATATTGAGTAAAAAAAAATAAAAAAAAAAAAAAAAAGCCAACACCACACGGAGTTCCCAGGCGGTCACCCATCCAAGTACTATCCGTGCCCAGCGCTGCTTAACTTTCGTGATCGGACGAGAACGAGTGCTCTCAACGCGGTATGAGCGTTGGCTGAAATATCTAGTTTTCTTATTTGTCTTTGATGTCCAAGAAAATAGAATACTTAAAGAAACATAAGTTTCTTTCTTATTTTATTTTATTTTATTTTATTTTATTTAAATTTTACAATTTGTCCAGTAGGACATTTGGTAAAATATTATAGCTTGGTGATAAATATAGCATGTGGATGGTTACCCCCAGCGGGGTTCCATCTTCCAGGTTGTCTATTGTATTTCAATTGTGAGGTCTGCGGGGTGCTCCTTCTTCCGTCTTCTTTCTATTGTGTTTTTGTTCGTTTCAGCAACCAGCTGGTTTGGGTGTGTTTCAAGTCTTTCTTTATACTTTTTTGCCAATCTGGAGAGTTCCTCTTTGACTGTTGGAATTTTTAAATCTTTACGTATGTCTTCATTTCTGACATACCAAGGGGCGTCAACTACTGTCCTTAAAATTTTTGCTTGTTCTGTTGCTATTTTACTTATGTGACTCATTGCTGCTGTTCCCCATAGTGGGACTCCGTATGTCCAGATTGGTTTGATTATTGTTTTGTATATGTTGAGTTTATTCTCTATGCTTAATTTAGATTTTCTATCGGTTGACCAGTACATCTGCTTCCTTTTTTCACGTATTCTGCTTATTATTGATTTTATGTGGTGTTTCCATGTAAAGTGTGAGTCTAAGTGTAATCCTAGATACTGGACTTGCCTCGTTTGTGCTATGTGGGCGCCATTCAGTTGGATGTCTGGTATTTTTCCTTTTCTGAGTGTAAATGTTATGTGGTTGCGCTTACTGGTGTTCACTTTTATTTGTTTGTATGCAGCCACTTTTCTATTTTTGTAATGTGTTCTTGTAGTAGTACAGCAGCCGTTTCTGGATTTGCGTGCCTCACTAGTATGGCCGTGTCGTCTGCGAACGTTAGTGTTTTGCTGTTGACAGTTATTGGTATGTCTGCCGTATATAGTGTGTATAATATCGGTCCTAGGACGCTTTCTTGCGGTACTCCTGCCTTGATATCCTTAATTTCCGAATATGCATCGTTTATTTTTACAATAAAGGTTCTATTGTTTAAGTATGATTTGAGTAATTTGTAGATTTGTTCTGGAAATTGCTTCTTGATTGTTTGAAGAAGTTTTTCGTGGTTAACTTTGTCGAATCAAACGCAAACTAAACAACGCAACTAGGAAGTTAACCAAAATCATCAAAAACTATAAAAATGACTGTTTTCACAAATATCTCGCCAGCTTGTCCCCCACAGCTGACTCCAACTATTCACTATGGAAGGCCTCCAGAAAACTCACGCGCCCCCCACAAATAATACCTCCAATCCGCCGTCCGCAAGGCGGATGGGCGCGCAGCCCTATAGAAAAAGCCAATCTATTTGCTAAATACTTGTCTGAAGTATTCAAACCCCATTCCTCCATAGCTGCCGCGGACGTTACCGAATTCCTGCACACTCCCTTCCAAATGTCCCCTCCTATTGAACCCTTCACTTCTGCAGAGATCAAAGAAGCAATCAGTCGCCTAAACCCCAAGAAAGCAGCAGGGCACGACCTAATAGGCAACAAAGCAATCAAAGAACTTCCCATAAAAGGAATTGCACTCATCGCTTCAATCTTTAACGCCATCCTCCGCCTTGAACACTTTCCTAAGGCGTGGAAAATCTCACTGGTCACCCTCATCCCGAAACCCGGTAAACCGATATACGAAACCAGCTCCTATCGCCCAATCAGCCTTTTACCTACCCTGTCTAAACTATTCGAGAGGATGCTCACGAATCGTCTCCTTCCGCTCCTAGAGGAATCAAAAACTCTCCCAGATCACCAATTCGGCTTTCGAAAACAACATTCAACAGTAGAACAAATCCATCGCATAACCCACATGATCAGCCAAACCCTTGAAAAGAAAAAATACTGCTCAGCGGTATTCCTGGACATCCAACAGGCATTCGACAAAGTATGGCATGAAGGACTACTATTCAAACTTAAAAAGATCCTACCTCACCCATACTTCTCCATCTTAAAATCCTACCTAACTGACAGACAATTCATAGTTAAATACCTAGACGCCACTTCCGCAACATTCCCAATAGAATCCGGCATACCCCAAGGTAGTGTCCTCGGACCCCTACTGTTCTCCATCTACACTGCCGACTTACCTGTAGCAAACGAGATAACAATAGCAACATTCGCCGACGACACAGCGATACTAGCTACCCACGCAGACCCTGTAATTGCCTCATCCACTCTCCAGCGAAGTCTCGACTCTATGGAAAAGTGGTTTCATAAATGGGGCTTCAAAATAAACGAAAAAAATCCTCACATGTAACCTTCACGCTCCGAAAACAAACCTGCCCCCAGGTCACCATTAACAACACTGTGGTCCCTAGCAAGGACTCGGTCAGATACCTGGGCATGACCCTGGACAGGAGGCTAACATGGAAAAATCATATCTCAGAAAAAACTAAGCAATTAAGGGAAAAACTAAGAAAATTCTACTGGCTCACGGGCCGACGCTCCAAACTAAGCATACAGAACAAAATTACCCTCTACAGGACCGTAATTAAACCTGTCTGGACCTACGGAATCCAACTATGGGGAACAGCAAGTAACTCCAACATTGAAATACTCCAACGCTTCCAATCGAAAACGCTAAGATCCCTAATTGATGCACCTTGGTACGTCACCAACGAGACAATACACCGCGACCTCAAGATACCCACAGTCAAAGAGGAAATAGCAAAATATAGCGACAGATATAGCAAAAGAGTCTACAAACACCGAAACCCCTTAATCACTGGTCTACTCGATACGACGGACCAGATTCGCAGGCTGAAGAGACACTACCCGCTAGACTTAAACGACAGATTTAATTAGTTAATTAATTAATGTAAAATTTACTTATTTATAATACTTACAAATCATACTTATCTATAATATGTATTAACTTATTATAAATAATTAGCCATGTTACTGCGCCACGCCAGAAAAATTACTGAAAATTCTCAACGCGAGAATTGATTGTAATTACCAATAAACATTAAAAAAAAAAAAAAACTTTGTCGAATGCTTCTTCGATGTCCATAAAGAGTGCCGTGCAGTATTGCTTTGTTTCCAACGCCTGTAAGATTTCGTTGACGAGTCTGTGCATTTGTTCTGTTGTGGAGTGTTTATTCCTGAATCCAAATTGATGGTCTGGAATTAGTTTTCCTTTTTCTATTGTTGGCTTTAAGCGTTTATAAATTATTTTTTCCAGTAATTTGGAAAACGCAGGTAGTAGTGATATTGGCGTGTAGGATGCAGTTAGTTGTGCGTTTTTGATTGGTTTGGGTAACATTACGATTTGCGCTATTTTCCATAGTGCAGGAAAGTACTGTATTCTTAGGATTGCGTTGAATATTATCGTTGTTTGTCTTATTGCCTTTGGGGGAAGGTTTTTTAAGATTTCTCCATTGATCAATTCAAATCCTGGTGCTTTATTTGTCTTTGTTGCCTTAATTAAGTTTGCGACTTCTTGCGCTGTTGTGCTGAGTATGGTGCAGCGTTTGTCAGTTGTGTTGCTGTCGTTTCCCTCTTCTTCATTTGTTTGCCTTCTGGGGATGCTGTTATTATTTTCGTACGGTGAAAATGTGTTTTGCAGGTGCTTCGAGAATTCTTCTGCCTGCTCTTCGTTGTTTCTGGCCCATGTGTTGTCCGTTTTTCTGATTGCTGGGATTGGTTTTATTGTTTTCTTAACTTTGTTAGTGACTTTCCATAGGGAGTAGTTGGTATTCTCGTGCGCGGATAGTGATTCAATGAATTTTGAGAATTCGTTATTATGATGTTCCCTTATTCTATTCTTTAGTTCCCTTGTAAGTTTATTTAGGTTTTTCTTGTTTTCTCATGTTCACTGTTTTTGCCATTTTGCTTTCGCTTTTCTTTTTTCCCTGATTTTATCTAGGATATCCTGTGGAATAATTTCTAATTGCCTGCTATTCGATTCATAGGAGGTGGTTGCCCACGCTGCTTCCTGTATTATTTTTGTTAGGGTTGCTACTGCCTGCTCAATGTGTTCAGGTGTTTTCATAGGGATATTGCAGTTGATTTTGTTTTCGATTAGCTCTTTAAAAGTTTGCCACTTGGTGGTTTTATTGCAAAGCGACTCTGACTTGTTATAAAGTAGTGGTTTGCTTGTATATTCTATTATAATTGGTGTATGGTCGGAGTTAAGCTCAAGACTGGTTGTTATTTTTAATTTGTTTACGTTTATTCCTTTTGTTATTGCAAAATCCAGCAGGTCGGGTGTTTTATTGAGGTCTGTCGGCCAGTACATTGGTCTTCCTGTAGATAGTACGTTGAGGTTGCTGCTCCTGATGTGTTTTTCTAATGTTCTGCCTCTCGGTGTGTTAATTCTTGATCCCCATAACGTGTGCTTTGCATTAAAGTCTCCTGCTGCGATATATTTATCGCCTAGGGATTGGAAGTATTCTTCCCATTTTTTAAGTGTCATTTTGCGTCTCGGTGGTGCATATACTGCTGATATCTGGAAGTAATAGTCATTGGTTTGTATTGTGACAGTGGTTGCTTGTAGGTGTTCTTGTTTTGTTTGACTATGTAGGTGATGCTTGATGTCGTTTTTTATTATTACTGCAATTCCTCCATGTCCTTTACCTGAAATGTGTTTCTGAGACAAGTAGTATATCTATATTATTTTTATACAGAAATGTTTTAGTTTCTGGGGCTCGCTGTTGCAAGCCATTGGAGTTCCATGCTGCTATTTTCAACATGTCTATTTTTATTTTTTGCTTAGCAGGTTCCTTAACAGTTGCAACATGACTGTTGTTTGATGTACTTGTTGCCTTAATGTTGTGTTTAGCTCACTCACCATTTTTCCTAGCATTTCCGTGCTTTTAATTGATTGTTTGAGCATTTCTTTTATTTCTGTAACTTTTTCGTTGTTGTTGTTTTGATTTTGGTTTTTTGTGGTTGATGTTTTGGGTTACTTGCGCATAGCTTCGGTTGCCTTGTAGTTCGGCACTTCTGCTTATAGCATTTGGTTCATGTTGCGTTTTCGGTGTTGTATCCTTATCTGTTGTGCTTTGTGGTTGGTAATTATTTATTGTTCTTTTGCGAAGTGGTGGAAACAATTTGCGTTGTAATTGCTTCCTGACTGCACATCCTTTATAGCTGGCTGGGTGGTTTCCGTTACAGTTATAGCATCTAGCTTCTTCTATTTTCCCTGTGTGTGGGCAATGTATTGTTAGATAGTTTTTTGCACATTTAACACATGCCGGGCTTCTGTTGCAATAGTTTTTCGTGTGTCCCTATTGTTGGCACCCCATGCATTGTGGTATTTCTTTTTTGTAGCGTGGTGGTTCTACCGTTATTATTGTGTTTAATATTTTTTAATTTCATATATTTCTTTATTATTGGCTCCGGATTCAATTTCTATTAAGAATAATGGTAATGGTTGCTTCGTATCGTATCTAGTTATATTGTTTATTGTTCTTGTTTGATGGCCAATTTTTGCTAATTCTTCGCTCAATTTTCTTATATTAGTTTTTTGGGTGCAATCCTCTTATTACTATCTTATAACTCCTTTCAGCTTTGAGCTGATACGTGTGGTATATAGCACTTTTTTCTTTTAATTCTTTTATCACTTTCCTATAATTTTCTGGGGTGTTTGTTTGGATTTTAACCTGCTCCAGCTTTGTTTGTTTTAATGTATAGTTTTCTTCCCCGACTATATTGTTCAATAGGTTGATAAGCGGGTCAATTATTTGGGCCTCGACAAATATTGGTGGCGGTTTTATGATGTGGGTTGCACGGGTTGTTGCTTCACTTGCCTGGTCGGCGACTATTTCCTCCGTTAGTGAGCTAAAGGAGTTTCTTAATGGTACTTCTTGCAGCCATCGCTGCTTTTCTATTTCTGGTTTTCCTGCGGCGCTTGTACCTGTAGTTATTTTGCGTTTCTTTTTGGCCTTTGCCAACTTCCACTTATCGTCCTGGTACCATTTTTCGTTGTCCTGACTGCTCTCCTCCTGCCTCCACTGTTCTTTCATTTCTTGTGTCATTTCCATGTCTTCTTCCATCATTTCTGTCTCCTCTTCCGTTCCATGCGCTTTATTGTTAGAGCTTTTGTCTCTGTTTATGTAATATGTTTCGCCTTTCGTAATTCTTATTGGTGGAATTTGCATTTCCACCGATTGGCGATGGGCGTTTTTGTTGCCGCTTTCTTTTTGCTTACACTCTCACCGCACTTTCACTGTTTCACGTCCGTTCGGCTTGGCTGTTCGGGCGGAACTGATCGAAACTTGCGAGAATATTTTGGATGTGAGAAATTATGGCACTGACGATGGATCTAAGAGGACTAAGAGGAATATAATTCTAATGTATTTTTGGAAGAGAGTACATTCTTGCATGTAAGGGATTTCTGGGTGTAATCCTGTTCTCGATGCATTCTGCCAGAGAGCAGTTCTTAATCAGATTTTGTGTTTTTGCGGTGACAGGTCCTTTTACAGTCTTTTGTAGTAGCCGTTGTTTAAGAGGCTGGTACAACGATTATATAATATTGCCTCTATCAGCTGGTGACATAATTACGTCTTCGTTTTCGTTCATCTGTCGATGGGAATGTAGTTCCTGTTTCATCAAATTGAGCATATGGCTCTTGTCCTGTCGCAAGTTATTGACTATATTTCGTCGAATGTCATTAGCTTGTTCCGCAGAGAGTGAGTTTACGACGGATGGCTACTGATCTCATCTTTTGGCGCTTTTGTACACGTCACTGTGTAATTACGTCCTCTTACTAGAACCAAGATGGTGTCGTCATTGATCCGTTGTTAGGCGAAGGGTACCTCTTTGTTTAAGAATTTCGGGGTTGCCGCAGCTGGAGCGTGTTGAATGAATCGAAGCGATCGGGAGAACGAACGAAGGGATTTGCGGAAGGTTCGTTTACGCGAAAGATTAACGAAGCATCGGTGGGAGGAAAAGAGAGCGGGATTGAGTCGATGTCAAGAATAATTAATACACACCAGTAGAAGACGAAACGGTGCATTATGAAAGGCAGGTTGGAAACTCCGCGAGTATGAAAAGCGGCGATGCGAGCTTCGAACGGAGCAACGAACGGCATTCCGAGGGCGTCGCGCAGGACGGACAAAATGAAACCAGCAGTTTCGTGACGAACCTGCCCATCTTGACAGTTTGAAATCGTGGTATCTCCCATGGGAACTTGCCAAGTTCTACCAACAAGTTTGCTCCTCGTGAACCCAACCAGATGATACATCCGCCTGAATTTCGCATCGGAGTAATGCGCTCGGTACGGATGGAGGCGATGCGAATGGATGCAATTCAAGCGACAGATTCCTTCTGAGTTATACATTTTATTCGCGTACGACAGATCTGTGTGATATCGGATTCGCCGACCAGCAAACAACTGTGTGAAACGTTCCCAATCGAGCGACACCTACTCGAACTGCTACTTTTTACACCCATTATCGCCACGTTTTCTAATCATTCGCGGATCTGATCGTCGCGTATAGTCTTCTTTAAATATACAAACTATTTCTCATATTAAATCATTCGAAGGACCGCAACGCATCCAAAAGATTATGATAGTTCCGCTGTAGATTTCAATATTTACACTATTTACAGTCGAATATTCGTACATTTAACAACTCGGCTTCGTCCTCTTGCGTCGGATATCATCAGCGCCAGCTTTGATTCGTTTCCGTAGCTTTCAGATTTACCACGTTACTTTTAGCGGTGGGCGCGTGAAAGACGGCTGAAACTATTCAAAGATGAATACGCTGCCTAGACTAGAAGACGTTTCGTAGATGTTTTAATGATTTCGTGCAAGGCGTCCTCGGAGCGGAAACATTACCCCAAAATCTACTGATTTTCGTTGTCCCTGTAGTTTCGGAGTACCAGATTTCCGTTATTGAAATGCTCGTCCTCGTTAAGGCTCGAAAAGCTCGCGTTTCGACTTCTCGAGCGACACGGGAACGCAACGACTTTTATCGGCTCGACGTTAAAAACAGTATAACGTTGCTCAAATGCCACGAGAAGAAAGTCAAGTAACGTACCGTTTCCATAGGTTTATCGATTATCCGTGGAGCGTGAAGCTTTCTTTCTTTCTTTCTTTCTGGACACCGGAAAATCTGTTGTAGATAGTGAGGTGGTGTCCGTGATAATTGTAGTTGCCGGCTGGTTGGGCCTGGTCCAGAGTGTAGCTGTCGCTAGGGGGTGTAGATGTCGCTGCTGATTTTTCTTCTATTTTTTGTGCGTGGAAATAAAATCGGACTACGGGCGCCAGGAATCGAACCCGGGTCCCGAACGTTCGAAACCTAAGACGCTAATTTTTTTTAAATGTTTATTTATTTACCAGATTTGCTTTATACAATTTTTGTTGGTTCACAATAAACGGAGAACTTCGGTTGTGGGTTGTTTAGGCAAAAGTACCGATACGTGACGGCACGACGTAGCCATACAATATTTCATTTTACCCTATTTTATACATTTAATACTATGATTTATTCTATGGATTTTAAGCCGCTGGAAAGCGGTGCTTACAGACTGTGTTGTTGTTTATTCTTATTTCTGTCCTGAAAACCTGGTCGCAAAACAGGATAGTTTGTTAGCTTGTTTTGGGAGAGGGGAGGGGGGGTGTTTATTTACATATTTACATTATTTACAGAGCTTATTTACATGTTAGGTATTTACCCATTAGGGTAAATTTATTTTTAACATTTACTTTTGTGAATCTTTATCTTGATATTTCTATTTTGGTTTCGGTATCCACCAATATTTTTTTGAGTTTTTTCTCTGTTTGTCTTCTGCGTCTTTCTGGGGGAGGGCCATATTGTATCTCCACCTGGTGTACACTAACAACTGCGCCACGTGTCCGTTCGCTTAGTTAGAGTCGAGTGGCGGTATTTGGCTTGTCGAGTGCCGCCACAATAGTGTTCCTTGCAAACACATAGAATTTGCCAGGCGGAGCTTGTAATTACCAATTCTGTTCGCCTTGTGTCGGACCAGCTTTTGCGTCACAACGAAACGTCTCGTTACCTCTGTTCGTGACAAGCAGGCAAGCAGGCAAAAAGCAGAGAAGACGAACAAAAAGAAATCGCTTCCGACGCGGTGTTGAACTAACGAATCGTAAACGCATCCCGACTCGTTCAAAACGAAACGCTCGAAATGGCCCCGCGTAATACCTAACCCCGAAAATAAAAGGGAATAAAAATACCTTATTACACGAACGACCGTGTGCCAAACTTTCCTAGATTCGGTTTCCTTCTTGCTTCGCGGTTGTAAAATGCAAGCTTTTACACGCAACTGAAGAAAACTTGCACGCTGCGTTGTAAAAATTTGGAGATCGCCGACCGCCAGTTCTTCCAAAATGCCTCGTTTTCGATCGACCGAAGTTGCTCGGTAACCGAGCGGCAGGCCTTGATAACACTTTCGCCTCCATGTGATCGAACAAAAGAAATCTTTTTTCCTCGTTCGATCGACCTTCTGGAATCCGGTAAATCGTGGTCTCGACGAGCCAGACGGGGAAATGGTGGCGTATAAGTATCGAAGTAAAGCGAGTACGCAAACGGAAAGGAAGATCGTTTTCGTGGGGAAATTACAGTGAAAGTAACACACAACGCAGCTTTCGACCGAGTTACGCGGATTTGTTCGTGGCCATGAGCTCGACTACATAGCCGCGATTTCAAATCGACGATAGGGAAGAACGGGCACGTTGACCGATTGTGGACGAGGATATGGACAAGTACGCGTTCTTCGGTTTCTACTCGCTAAAGTAGAACGCTATCGTCGACTGTTGCCCGTTGAAAAGCGTGGTCGAAGCGTGGACGCAGTTGGAAACGTGCTCGAATTGGGTCAGAGGATCCCGAAGAGAACGGTTTGCCTCAAGGACCGTCGAGAAGCAGCGGATGCCCAGGTTCTGGACCCACTCGGATAACGCTTTTCTGCCGATATGCTTCTCGTTTCATCCTCTATACTCCGTTGAGTAGTAGATGTTCAGAAACAAGCGGTACGCGAATCCCTGTTATACGTGCGTGCCAAAGTAAATCTATGCAAACAGGCGCAAAATCGAATCGTATACGACGGTCACATGGTGAACGATTTTCAGCCGACTTGATTACGGTTATTCAACCATGTGACAGATTTCAAATGTACTTGATGCTGGCGGTGGCACTGCCGCAGCTCGCTTCATGTAGTCACGTATAATCAGGTATCCTGGAATGTATTATAATACGTGCGTTACATGCTGGCTGTGCCATTACGAGACGCGCGATGGTTGTCGCATCGCGACGTGATTTTCGATTTATATTCGATACATGGACGCCCTTCCGGCAACATTCTTGTAGGCTATACTGTTTACCTACTAGCCTATTCTCCTCCATCTGAACTCGTAGCTCCTTGGTTGGACGCGATTACCAATTGGTTGATCGCGGAATAGCTTTCGGCTCGTCTATTGTCCCGTTAGCCAATGTCGCGCGACCCAAACCCTAATCCTCTTGATCCGAATTCGATTGCCAGCCATTTTGAATATATTTTTGCCCCGACATCGCGACACAATTGTCGGCTTTCGAGTAAATAGGATTGTTAGGTAGATGATACATTTACACTGTACATGTGATTGTGTGTGTAAGCGTCAGAGGGCGTCCAGGTCAGAGTTGAGAGAAAAGGCGGTTGGAAGCCGCTAGAAGAATCTAGAGGAGTCGGTTGACAACAAGCGTGCGTGCAAGAACGTTGTCGAGGTCTTCACAGTGTAATATATATGTATAGCTGTTGTATGTGAAATAAAGCAAACTATTTGTATTTCCGAATCCTCTCTATGCATTAACAAGGATGTCTTATATGCTGTCATCGGGACAGATAACTACGCGATAGCTCCGTGTAACGTAATTTTCCTTCACCGTACACATGTTGGACGTTTCATAGGGGCCTTTGGCTTGGTTAGCCGCAACCTTATATTCAGCGATACGGAAGCCGTGCAACTCCTTTTAGGAGCACGATGCACGCGATTATCGGAGTACTCTACCGTACGCTATGCTCGAGAAATTTAATTCGCTTTATCGAAAAAGCAATTAAAACGTATAAGCTGGCGGTCTGTATCGTTTATTCGCCACTTTACCGACAAAGTTGCTCTAAACTTCAACGTATTATAGATTCTTCAGAGTGAGCATCTTTAAATCTCGAGATATCCGATCCAAAATTGTCCCGGCAAAGAAAATGCCTCTAGATACTAACGGAAGAAAAGTAGAAAACGAGTTGGTTCGTGTTACATGAACAAAACCGAAAGATCGATAATTTCTGGCGTTTCGTGCGACAAGTTTGTCTTTGAACCTCTGGAACGATCGAGGCCTTTAACACCAGATGGTAGCACTTCCCTGAAGTGCGATCTTTTCATTTCACTGTAAGATGGCATTATCGTGTTGTTCGGACCTGTGTCGATAAAGTAGGCACAAGAATTGTTTACTTCCTCAAACTTACAATTAGAACAAAGAAGACCGTCGTGTTCATCCCCCTTCTTAAAAACAAAGTGGTAGAAAATACGACTACGTATATGCCATTTCCTCTGAAATTGATACTCCTTTCAAATCGATCAATTTAATCTTCTATCCAGCTTATTCGATTCGTTTAATAGTTTGTAGTTCACGAACTGTTCATTATCGCAAGTGAATACGTCATTACGGAACAAGGCATATTTTGCACCGTTTAAAGCACAACCGGAAATTTATGCTGCGATCGAGCGAAAGTTCGCGGTGTTTGCAATTAATTCTTAGCGGAATCGTCGATCAACGCGAATTTGCCGTAATTAATTATGATAATATTATTGATTTCAGGTTTCCGTGGTCGCGTTAATATCGTTATTGTCGACATTCGAACGGCCGTGACCAACGGTGAATTTCTGCGGGTTGAAAACCAACGACCACTGCAATATCGTTTATCGATTAAGTTACTACGGTATTAACACTAACAATAAGTATCACGGGCGAGAAGCGGCTTCAATTTACACACGATCCTGCCTTTTGGCGTATCGCGCGCCCTCTCGTCGCGAAAGAAACCGATACACAGGACGACGACTGCAGGAATTTATGCTTGTCGCAGGCGTCGCGAGTCTTGATGAAAATTATGGCAGGCGAATTGATTTACAAGAATTTATCTGAAACCGGTGGTAAGTAGTAGGTGGCCAGCAATTGGCCGTACTGGCTTGTTTCGCGTTCGGTTTGTGCCGACGTGAGCATGTCTAAGCTCATCGTCATCAATTTCACCGTTGCGACTCAATGTTCCGTTGCCTCTTCGGGGATCAGTGCCCAGCCTGTGGATGCAATTCACTCCGGGGTGCAATAAATGCCGAAGCCATTGGAAATTCCGTGGTTGACGGAGTCGAAGGCGACAAACGGACAAGGCTGACCTCGGCCAAGCCCGCCACCAACTTCGTTCAACATCGGGACAAGTTAGATTTGTTCTCCTACGGAAGACAAAAGCTCATCTGTATCTTATTTCTCGATTGTTTCTCTCCCCACCCTCTCCCGCCCCTGTTGTCCTTTTCCGTTCTCACTCTTTTTCCTCTATTTCCATTACTCCCCTTTGTTCCGACGCTCTCCAACTCTCTCCTTTCCCCTATTTCTTGCTGCGTCGAACCTCGGTGTCTATTTCGAACAACGATCCTATCTACGGAATCGTGTTCTCTCTTTCTCCCTCCTTGCTTCAGTTTCTGTCCGTTCGTAGTTTCCGTCTCTTCGTATTCACCGATCCGTCGCCTCTTCTCTTTTTTGCTCGTTTCTTTCACGTTGTCTCATTTAATGCACTCCTATAGCAAATTACAAGTGAAAACGTTTCGTTAGCAGCGTCTATTTTCCAGCGTCGCTTTTTTGCCTCTGTTGTCTTGCCTCGTTTTTCCTGTTCGCAGCGCGTAAATCGTTAGCAAGCTCGTTAACTTCGCACGATATTTATCGCCGCAGCCTGGCCCGATAATGGAATCCCATTGTCTACTTACGAGCGAATTACTGCAGACCGATGTTCTAGCGTCGACACCGTTTCTTTCGGCCCATCAATCCGTCTCGCCAGCTCGAATATATACCTACGTAAATCCGTTCGTCGTGGCCATCTTTCTTTCACTCCGGCTTTCTTTTCACTAGGAGATAATGTTCTTCCTTCGGAAGTCACTGTTTGAGGTGTTGCCTTCTGTTTCAGATCGAGCAGACTTTCCGCCACAAAGTCTGCTCCTAAAGAAATTCATTTCGCCCCGAAAATCCCTGAGAGATTACTCGACGGAATAAATTCCCATTACCTTTGTTCAGCGTAAAACGTCGGTTTCAGGTTCCAGCTTCGATTCCATAACGTTTAGAGTGCAGGTTACCGAGTTTTTCACGTAACTCCTTGATTTGACCAAGCCAGATGAATTCACAAGACGTTCCGAACATTTCGAATCATCCTTCGAACGAAACTAACGGAACCGCTTTGAACGAGCCAGTCTAACGTGTTTAATATTTGCCCACGTTAATATCCTTCGAATCTATGTCGAGAAGAGCGTGAATCCTTTGAGTCACATATATCGCACATGTCACGCACATAATCGCAACGTCACGCAATTAATTCTCCGCCGTTTCTTCTACGCTTTTCTTTCTTTCGAAAACGCAATGACCGACTTCTTCTTATACCCTCACGGGATAATGTTTGCTTTCAATTAACTTTCAGCTTCTATTAGAAACTTCACGCGAAAAGCATACCTATTTGTAACATTAACGGGATACGCGTTTCGATAAGCGAGACGATATCGATGAAAAAAGTGGTATCGTCGTCGATTTTGAAACTCGTAAAACGATTCGAAATGGAAACTTTATTAAAAATGCCCATGTATGTATTAAAACTGCCAGTTATATTTTCTCTTCGATGGGAGCAATTTAAAAATCCTTTTAGACTATGCGTGCGTTGAAACTGAAAAATGGAAAAAAATGTAATATAAACGGGAAGAGACGACCACGTTGTTTTTCATTCGTGCGTGTACATTTCAAAGTACGTAGCTGGCAATTAAAACCATAAACATGATTTCACGAGCAAGGATCGCCCGACGACAATATTTGGACGAATTGAGCACATGGTAACTCATCGATTGCGCTCGATGGCGATTAATTTTGGCGCAAACTTCTTGAATATCGTTCATCGAAGAAAAAAGAACGCCACGTTCTAAGAGGCGCATCGAAAGTTGCGCGTTCGATCGAATACACGGCCGCGTCACGAACTTTCAAAGCAATTACTCAAGAAATAATAAATAGTCAACAATTTATAACGCGTAATTCTGTCGGGTTTCTTTCAAACTTTGTTGCACCTACGGCGAAGAAGTCTTCTCTTATTGCGAGCGGCCATTTTTCTCGCGTTCAATCCTCTACGTTCTATGTTCGTTTTGTCTTTCGTCGAACGGCCGCCACGAAATTCCCGTTGATATTATCCCTTTGAATGGCATCTAAGAAACTTTCGAACGACAGAAATATGAACGGAACAAAACAGAAAGGGAGTTACGATTCATTGGAGCGCGATTGTCTGTGCCCTCGTAATCTTCGATTAATTACGCGAGTTTCAAAAAGGAAATGGAAAAGCACGTTTCTCAAGAATCTGTCTGTTTTCCAGTCTGCGTAAGGATAACAGTGGCTTGTATGGCCGATCGAATAAAACGTATTTAAAAGTTTTTACGGCAGCTTTTGTTGCTACAAAGCAGAAAGCTGTTCACGATCTCTGAAAAGCGCGGCCTCATAAAGTCCGCCATCGTGTAATGACAGAAAAGAATATGATGTTCCGCTTGAAAGGACACAAAGCGACTTTATTATGATGCCTTCGTCAACAAAGAAATTATTCTTTTAATAACCCACTTAAAAAAACCGTGCAGCTCTTACAGCAAACGCCATTTCCAAGTACAAGTTCCGACATAAAGCGCCAACATCGACGAATGTAGCGTGCGACGACATTTTACTGAATAAGCTTGGAAATATTCGCGATCGAAAACCTGTTTCAATGGCAGAAAACCCTCCGGGCGTTTATGATAAATCATTTCAGCGAAATTTCGCGCAATGGCGGTTTATGAAGGATTGCCGCGATTTTTTATTAAACCGTCATAAAGTCGACCAAAGGTGAATGTGAGATACAAAGGGGCACGATGTATCACCGTTGATTATTGCACAACTGACAAACAGAGAGAACAGCAACATCTCAGAGTTTTCATTGCATATCGCGTATCGCCTATCGCATGTCAGCCCGCGACATTGTCGGTCCGCTTTAGTGCCTGTTACATTTTATGATCGCGCTTATTACTAGCCAGCTAAGACGGTAAATTTGGCGCAAATCTACGATCAAAAAGTATTGAAAGTCTCGTCTCGTCTCGTCGTTAAGGTTCTCGGGATACTCGGCCTCTCTGCGATTGTTACAAATATTACGTGCGCCGTTTTCATCGGTAGAGCGTATCGAGAATTTTACAGAAACGTTCAATTTCACGCGAGAAACGTGCAGAGATAAAAATGCTCGTTAACCGGATGCTGCTTGTTGACAAAAAATAATTACATTCAACAGGAGAATAAAGCATGTTGAATGATATCGCGGTATCGATCAGCTAATGATGAAAAATTAATGTTCCGCCTGATATATTTGTCGGAGATGAAAGGACACCGGAGCCTTCCATTTGGAACTTTGGGGAAACCCCTTAATAGTGTAATCTAGATTCTACCATAGCCGTAATTAATCAATTGTCGTCATTCAGTCCGATTGTATTTGTTCGAGATTTATGATAGTGAGCTTGGACTCGAGGCGACAACCAGTCGCCGAATGTAGCCGTGGTCAAGGGATGAATGTTTTTACCTAACAGAGGTATGAAGTAATTCTATAGCTCTCCTTAAAAGAAATAGTTGTAGACGCACGCGACAGTAAACTTTCCAACGGTTTCTGTCCCGCGGTTCGCCACACGCAGACTCTACCCTTCGGGTAAGATGATTACCAGATGTCGACGCATCTCCACAGTACATGTTCAGCTAGTCTGAAGACCCGCTATAAATCTTAAGTTTTAGCTAACTAAGGTGCTTCAAACGGATAAACAGTCTCTATCCTAACAGTCCCTAAATCTATCACCTACTGCGGGAAGATACGGGAAATCTGCTTTTCTCACGAACGACTCTTCCCGCTAGCAAGTTTCTCTCAAGGGCGGTTAGCATCCTTCTTCAACCACCAACATAGAAATTAACCAATTAACAGCAAAATGTCCATTTCCCTCACTTTCCGAACGAAGACTTTCATCGACGAATCCGATGATCTCGTGTCCTCAGACACACCCCGTCATAGTTTTCCTCTGCAGCATCACCGTGAAGGAGAGGGCATTCTCGTGTAATCTCATCAGCAAGTATAACAACTTCTTTACAATCAGTGAATTCTTCACGTTTTTAATAAAGAATCCGACTTAGACTTGGAGGAAAGTACATTTGCTATCCCGTTGACCACGGATTCGTTATTGAACCTAAGACCATTATCATTAGCATCTCGAGAATCTAATTACTACGGCTACTTGTCAAATTCTGTAATAATCATATTTGTACTAGTAAATATCTTTTCTCTTGCATAACAACAATGTCTAATCCTAATGAAGATTCGTTACACGCCCCTAATCCTAATCATGAATCCGCATTGGACTGTACATAAAAATAATTTCAACGTGTTACGCCGCGAGGCTTAGTATAGGTCGTATTTTTAACCGTCGCTCGCCGTCCTACAGAGTCGCAGGCAAATCGCCTTACCTGCCCGACGGAAAACATATAATGTATCGAAGAGCGTAAAAATTATTTAACAAGTGATTAAAATGTCACATTCTTTTATTTTCACTCAATTTGTACAGTAATTCGGGCTGGCTCGGACTGATTAAGACTCATGAGGTGATTGAATGCGATAGTGGATTAAGGTACACTAGAGTATATCTAACAACGTAATTTATTATCGTATACCCTAAGTGTACACTCGTCGTATAACACAACCTATTAAATTGGTTCGTAATTGCGGAATATATCGACGCGCGAGACGTAGCGACTAAACTCTTACTGCTCGGATAACTCAACTACAAAAAGTCCCTCTCTTCCTTATCCGCTATGTTTATATCCGTCGGAGTTGACAAAAGGCGTCAGGGTCTTCCTTTTGAAGGTGTTCTGGAAAGATCCCTAACGATCGCTCAACTGCCGACATTGTTTACGATTTTGAATATTCTTGCTGGCGTAGCGAAGGCGTATGATCATGACAAAAACTGAGGATTTTAGATGGTTTTAATTGACTTTTGTTTTGATTACTGTAACCGCCTGAGGTTGTCGGATCTATGGTAATCTTGTCTAACAAATAAACAAGGTTTTGTGTAGCGGGCCACGGGACGGAAACCGTTAGGAAATTTACCGTTGAGTGTCGCTACACTCACTTGGACGATTTTGGGGGTAGTATTTATATTTTTTTATTCGTGGGAGTGGGGAAAAACCTTGGTTGCACTTGTCATATGACTCTGGGAACGGGCAGAGTGACCGGACACTACCTCGGTGGTCACTCATGATAAGGCGCTTGGAATTTGGCTGTCTTATCGCATAGGCAGTCGAATTTCTCCTGCGACAAGCGCATAGTTGTCACCAAGCAGCGAGTTGCAGAAACGTCGATTTCGGTCTGTTATTTCATCCACACAAAGAAGGTGGCATACGTGATCATAGGCGCGAACGGTGGCGTGACCCGAGCGTAGTTGGGGTCGTCTCCCCGAGAAGACAAAGAAATGATCGAAGGGCAATGAGTCTCATTTGAAGATTCTAACAGTGTACATCGAGAGGCCTGATAAATAAAGTCGCTAAGTCTAACGAACATATCGAGAGATATCGCAAAGTCGAGTCGAACTTCTGTAACACATTAACTGTATTTATCACTAAATAATTTGTGACGCTTCTTTGTTATTAAATTGTTATTAAATATACAAGCTATATTAACCTGTTAATACAGTGTTAAATTCATTGAACTACCTCTGTGATCTTAACCGAAACAGGGGAACGACTAATTCGCGGCGTCGATTATACGAATCGTAGCGAGAATTTATGCCTCTCGCTGACGCGTTTTCCTCGCGACCGCGTCTCTCCGCGAACGGTCGTAACACAATGATTCCGCATGACCAGATTGAGTAAATTTTTTACGTATTCAAGAATGTAAAACACATATAAAATATGTTCAAAGCGTACGTAATGTAGATCTAGTTTCGCATATTTCTGCACATTTTTGCATGCATCTAGAAAGCTAATAATAAGTGAGTTAACGTGCGCCCATATGTTTCATAACAAAATAACTCTGATTCTTAGATACTTGTTGACAAGTTTTCAAACTCTCCTGCTAGTTATATTTTTCTTGCCTTTATACATCTTTTTACACTTGTATTAGTTACCAGATATACTGTTGCGAATAATTATAAACTCAACCCTATTTTCAGATTTTTTATGATACTAAAACAAAAATTGAAAGAATCGTTTGTATAATTTCATATTATAATATAAAACAAATCTGAAGATAGAACAAACAAAAATTGTCTTCTTTCGAACTCTGGAAAAAATTAAATTTTCTCTTAAAATTGTGTTTTTGGCTGCGAAACAATATAAATTCAACGTTAATTTTGTTATCCTTTTATTTAATATTTAGTGGATTTTCCCTTATTTTTTTATTGCTTCTATCAGCCTGTGAGGTACACTATCCACTGATTTGTTTAAAAACAGGAGAGATATTATCCAACGAAGTTATTGCTTTTTTGAGAATTTAATGTATATATTAACTTATAGGTTAATATATGTATTAAAAAATGGCATTGTCGTACTCAAATGGAGAGATTCTTGAGATTTATCAACAAAGCACACTCCCATCACGGTACCAAGGACAAGAAATGTTCGTGACATTCATGCTGCTTTTGCAAGCCAATAGTCATCTGGAAAATTGAAACCACTAGCTGTTCTTGCATACAATAAAGTGTAATATAGATTTTTCGGATCAAATGGTTTCTTGTGCCACTATAATTAGAAAATGACTCAAACGGTACCGGAAACTTGGCATTCAGTTTCTTCTGGAAATTACAGAAAAAGGTTTTAATAGTTTACAAGATTACAACAAAGAAGAATACAAATAGAAAATTCAGAGAATTATTAGTTATGAAATTATTAGGGCTGACTGATAATGTAATGAAATCTTCCGTTTAACGTAGATATCATAATATTATCATGAGAAAAAGTGCATCTGGACGGTTGAGGTTGTCTGATAGAGGAACGCGTGGATAAATTTCTAATAGAAATATATATTGAAGTAAGTATAAGTACAGGTATAGTATATGCTGATCCAGATGATGAATTTAGCAGTGTTACATTACAATAGAATTATATTACAATGAACACGTTGATTCATTGACAGCAAAGGATATTACCAAAAAATTAATCTTGTCTAATTTGACAAGTAACCGTGGTAATTAGATACTCGAGATGCTAATGACAATGGTCTTAGGTTCAATAACGAATCCCCGTTCAACGGGATAGCAAATGTACTTTCCTCCAAAGTTTAAGTCGGACTCTTTATTAAAAACGTGAAGTATTCACTGATCGTAAAGACGTTGTTATACTCGCTGATGAGATCGAACGAGAATGCCCTCTCCCTCACGGTGATGCTGCAGAGGAAAACTATGACGGGGTGTGTCTAAGGACACGAGATCATCGGATTCGTCCAGGAAAATCTTCGTTCGGAAAGTGAGAGAAATAGACGTTGCTGTTAATTGGATAATTTCTATGTTTGTGATTGGAGAAGGATCCTAATCGCCCTTGAGAAAAAGTTGCTAGGGGAAAGTGTCGTTCGTGAAAAAAGCAGATTTCCCGTATCTTCCCGTAGTAGGTGATAGATTTAGGTACTGTTAGGATAAAGACTGTTTGTCCGTTTGAAAGGCCTTAGTTAACTAAACCATAAGATTTATAACGGGTTCTTGGGCTAACTGAACATGTACTGTGGAGATGCATCGATATCTGGTAATCATTTTGCCCGAGGAATAGGGTCTGTGTGTGGCAAACCACGGGACAGAACCCGTTGGAATGTTTACTGTCGAATGCCGCTACAACTATTTCTTTTTAAGGAGAGCTATATAATTACTTTATACCTCTGTTAGGTACACGTCCGTCCCGTGACCGTGGCTACGTTCAACGACCCGTTATGTCACTTCGAGCCCCAGCCCACTGTCACAAATCTCGGGCGCCCATACTCGGATTAAATCATAAACAACTACTTCTAAGTTTTATTATTTAAATACAGCTATAATAAAAAGTCGGGACTAAAGTATTGGGGACCTTCCCAAACATTCCTAAAGAAAGGCCCCCATGTCCTTTCATCTTCGACATATATATTACGAAATGACCCTAGTCAGATTATTGAAATTCGTGCGATCAAAATGATATTAAAACATGGCTATATTTCATCAACAGTTTTTAACTAAATTGAAGAAATGCGTAGTACGAGGCTGGAACCCTATTTTATATAGTATCTTATTGCACTTTAGCTATTCTGTTAGTCCTCTTAGTCCTCTTTCCAGTAAGGCATAGTACTTGGTAACGCTGTGAAATGTACAGATAGTACTGGATCTCTGCGATTTCGGTGATTTTTAAATATGTTGTGAGGGGACAGAAAGCACGATTCTGAACAACGTTTTCCTTTTCCTAAATGCATATAACCGACTAAGTGGTATCGCTTAGTTACCGCGATGTTCGCAAGAAACTGTCGACAGAACATAGTAAATTCTACATATAGTTGTACGGCATCTATGACATTGTATGCAGCAGTATTGGTTGTCGGTCGCTTACCTTTCGTTTATAAACGACAAGCGCTCGATGTTGATGGCGCCGTGCACGATCATAACTTATAACACTCAATGAAAAGTGAATATCATCGACATGTTAGGTTTACGTTCGGGATAGATTTTTCAATAAGGTGGCCACAGGGAGGAAGGCAACGTGTGCTCGCTGAGACCGGCGTATTTCTGATTCCGCAACTTACATGCCAAACGGGAAATAGGGCACACGAATTTCCGAAAATAGCGTGACTTCTTTTTTTTTTTTATTAACGTGGAGGAAATCTGCACGGATACCAGGCCGCTTCTGGGAGAAGCGGCGTGATAGTGCCGGACTCCAACCGACTAAAACCTCCGTAAGTTGGAGGAGTGGTGGCGAGAAATAAAGCCAGGGGGAGCGATCCCCCCGGCTACGGACGCTGCCGCCGCCGCCGCAAGAACCGTGCAAGCACGGTCGCAGTCGGCGAGAGACACCTCGCGGTCAATCGTGGAGTCGTCGGCCGACGAGGCAGGATTCACCACCGTCATAGGAGAAGGAAGAGGGAGAGCGAGGCGAACAGGAAGCCAGCGGCGCAACCTCTTCCAACGGTCCATGCGCCAACCGAGGGCGCGAGAACCGAGGGACGGGTGTCGTCGTCTTTGCCGTCGGCGACGCTGCGAACAAGGGTCTCGGCACACGGGGCAGCGGCCGGCAGTGGCGGACCAAAGGTAAGGGCTTTCGCGGAGGTGGCCTCCGGTGCGTCCCCGCACGGTGAGAGAATCCATACGGGGAACGGGTACTATCGGGAAAGGGAAGTGACGTACCACTAGTGGGCGGGATGCGTGCGGGGAGAAAGTACCCGGCCTCCCCCGACCCCCACGATGTGCCGCGGTATCGCTCACTGTGAGGGACGGCTCGGGCTTCACGTATAGGGATGCAATGTCGGTGGTGAGGAGGGAAGTCAAGCTCTCCGAACTTGACATCACGCAGTTGAGACTGAAGAAGGCGATCACGGGGCGTTGCTGTTTGAGATCCCAGGCCAGGACGCTAGGAGCAAAGCATCGCGACTGGCCGAGCGGATGGCGGCCACGCTGAAGGACTTGCCCGCCAAGGTAACCGTGCCGCGGAGGACGGCCGAGTTAAGAGTGACCGGACTGGAGGTCTCGGTCACCTCGGTGGAGGTGGCGTCCGCCGTTGCCGAGGCCGGGGGCTGCCGCGCCGACGTAGTCAATGTGGGAGCCATACGCTCCGGTACGTGGCTGTGAAATGGGGCGACCTGGCTGTGATGGCCGTTTACGTTTCGCCTGTCCGTCACTGGTCCTCGGGGACTTCAACACTCACTCAACGGCGTGGGGCTCCCGTAGGATCAACGGAAGGGGGCGCGCCGTGCAGGGCTGGGCGGCCGCACTCGACCTCCTGCTTATGAAACGGGGGTCGACCAGCACATGCGTGGCGTGGCATGGGCAATCCCTGCCGCATCCCGCCGTGTTTCCGGTTGGGGCGTGTCCTCGGAGGAGACTCTCTCGGACCACCTCTACATCTTGATGGGGGTGGCGGTTGATGGTGCGATGAGCGACCGTTCGTTTGGTGCGCGCGAGCTACTGGACCACCGGAAAGGAGAAGAAGACCTCTAGCGGATCTCGAGGTCCTGGACCACCGGATCTGTCCGTTTTCTTATTTTCTGCACTACTCCCCGTCGGGACAGCGGAAACGGCGCGACGTTGACCAGGCGTGAGGGGGAGGTGGCGGTGTGGACCCATGATCGCTCCCGTTTCGGCCCCGGGGGCATTTCCTTTCGTCCCCCTCGTAGAGGTGATCCCCGCCTCTTGTCCTTCACCGTCGTTATTAGGACCTTTGGCTGCCGGTTCCACCGTCTCTCGGAGACGGCTGCCCTCTCTCTCCAGAAGGCGCACCCTCCCCCGCAGGTATGCGCTGTCCTCTTCTTCCTGACTGTGGGTCGGTTCCGCGTCCTTCATGGTCACTTGTTTGTCGACCGATCCGATCTTCGCTTCGTCGCTTCGCGCATCGTCGCCGCCGTCGGCACCGCCGCGAATGGCAGCGGCGTCTGTGTCGGTGTCGGTGTCCGCCACGAACCTCGCGTCTCTCTTCTTCCTTTTATCGGGAGCCGGCAGCATCGCAGAGTCCGAATCCCCCGCGGACGCGTCCCCCCGCCGCGTTCGGCGTTAGCTTTAATAATTGTTCAACTGTTCGTTTCGTTGTACGGCAGAACCGGTGAAAGCTCGTGAAAATAGTTCATTTTCCCGCTGTGAAACAACCAATTTATTTGATTACGCGCTGCAACTATTCTTTGATATAAACGTCAATTCTTATTTCTTTATAGAAATTCTAATACGACAATTTTCATTCGCGCTTTCATAGCGATACATATCGTTCTTGGTCTCATGTTTCTCTCGATTATCGTATTGTGCAACCGGCACTGTGATGGAAATTAAAATATTAATTTACTGAATATTTAACGTAATAGTTTAATTGCACATTACAAAGCATTATCGTTCCCGTACAATTATCATTCGACGTCATTAATCGATAGCTGGGTAAGTAAATATATCATCTCATAATGAAAATTGTAATTACGATCTATATTTAAATTAGTCATCTGTCAAATATGAAATTTATCATATAATCATTCCACGTGTGATAAACGAAATGAATTTCTTTTTAATCTCAATATCAGATTCATTAATAGGTTTGTTCATTTTTTAACGAATGTTATAAATATTATATCGAGCGGACATTTAAACGAATAATTATAGCGAATAAACATTGCAATAGAAGAAAAATGATCAATATCAGAGCAATTGAGAAAAGAAATTGCAACATTTACTTATCCTCAAACATTTATTTTCTAAACTTAGGCATTTACGTTGACAAGCAATTTATAAAATATGAATCAACAAACCACACTAACGAAAAGTCCCTTTAACAAATTTTACAATAATGAGAGAGGGTAATGATCAACGTACTTGATAAAATGCACAGGCGCGCAAATTTATTACTCGATCTATCGTAATTTTCATTAAGCTGTTTCTAGCCATTTGGTAAACGATACGATAACACTTGATTAGATCTCTTCATCTCTTATGTAAAACAAACGAGGTATATTAAATAAAGTTCAGAGACAATATAGAATGTCTAGTTCCTCTTTTTTCATGGTCGTCTAGCCTAGAATGCTGACATATTCTGGTTCAACAAACTGGGAATGCATCGGCAGCAAAATTTATATTTCAACAAATATCAATACATTTCATGCGTACTAGTGGAAAATGCGAATACATGACTTAAAGAACACTTTGGGGAGATATTTGCTTCGTATGTTGTGTGTTTGTTTTAGTGTTTGTGTACATTCTCAATCTAGGCGATTCTTCTGTATAGTACCGTAATTGATTTTGGAAACGACCTATAAATCGAAGAATTAAATATTCTCTATGCTTTATTTTATAATTATCTTAATTTATCAAAGATCATGAACAGGTGCGAAAAGTGCAGATCCGATGTAGCGGTCCTTCTTTACATCGTGTGAACAAATTGTATATTATGGGAAATGAGAATTTTGGTGGGTTCGTGTTGTCCGTTATTGATAAAATGTAGCGAAGTAACTTCACATATAAACACCATTGGGGGGGGGTGGTAGTGGTTTTTTTGGGGTTTGTGTTGTCCCTTTTGGTGTGTTTGGTGGTTCGGCCCTTGTTGGCTTAGTGTGTCACGAGCAGAGGCGTTGTGTAGCGGGGGCTTTTTTTTAGTGTGTGTGTTCCTTCTTGTGGCTGTTTGTGGGTGCGGGGGGGGGCGGGGCGGGGGGGTGGCCGGCGGGGGGGGGGGGGGGGTGGGGGGGGGGGGGGGGGGGGGGGCCGGGGGGGTGGCAAACTCTAAAATTCCATATTATTTGAAAATATAAAATAATAACTCAAAATGTTTATAAAAATCACCATGGTTGTTTAAAATAGAAATATTTGTATCCATTTCGATGGAAAATATTGTAGAATCAAGTACGATTAGTACAATGTGAACGTCAATGCAGTACCTAGTCAAACAAAAGGAAAACGTAACTGTTGTCGGGAGAATTCGACTACCCTGTGATAAGACGCAAATTCCAAGCCCTTATCTGGTACCACAGGTAGTGTTCTCTCTCTGCCCGTTCCTATGGACATATGACAAGTGCAACCAAACCCTCTTCCCACTCCCAATAAAAAATATATAACAAATCTCAATCTCTTAACCTTCTACATTGAGTAGCAGAGTGCATTCTAATCACTTGTTCAATATTTTTTACACACTATCAACGGTGCTCTACATATGCCGGGGGGAAACATTGGTGCGATGAACGCATCAGCGTTTTTGTTCTTTTATGATGTATATTGGCTTGCGTCATGCAGAAAGTAATATATTTTCTTAATTGGTAAGCAAAGCTATTGGGCATATATTAAGTATATATTGATATACTGTGTCATTTCATGAGACTTTGCAGTCAATGCGTAGCTCATTGCATACGTTCCAGCTTGTACAGCTGCTCAACAATTTCTACCTGCTATGCTAGAACTACTGTCCCAATGCTGTTCGGCAGTGAGGGACATATTTACAAAATTCACCTCCCTTTCACTATGTTGCCAATTTGTATAAGAATATATATACACGCGGGCCAACGCACACGTACTCGAATGCGAACATGTATATATACACTCGTTATAACTGTGTGCGGAAAAGTTTTTGTATGTGAACTGACAGCAGCAATATTTTTCATAACACATACACAAATTTAAACCTGGGCATAAAAGGTACACGAACGTTAAAACGAGCATACGTTTCACAGTCATTTCATACGTATTGTAGAAGTCACGGCATACGAGCATTGCCTGTATTGCAGAGTTGGCGGAAGGAGTACTCATATACTATCAGAGCGCTGGCACGAGATGGATAGAAACGTTAAATTTCTATTTCTCAAAAATAGCGTGGTGTGTGTTCCTTGACTGTGGCGTAAACCATGCTTAACAGAGACCTTTGCGACATTGTGTTGTAAAACTCCAAAAATATTTCTTTTTAATCTGAATCGATATCAAGTGTCGTTAAAACTTTAAATAATTTGATTTATACAAATGATTTTTGCAATAGCAAATGATTTATAATAAACAAATCTAAAATCTTTGCACAAAATAGGAAAGTTTTCATTTCCGATCCAACTATTCGCTATAGGATAATCCTGGACATACATCAAAAAATACGTGCTCATCAACTGATAACGAATAACTAACGTACGTTCGTATGACCTGCTCTATTTAAGGTTACTACAATACAAAACATGCCTCAGCCTGAATCAACCCCGTACTCATGTAAATATATGAGTGAAAAGATAGCGCACGTTGCCAGTGATGAACCTTCCTGGTACATGTGTCAGTTTTAATCTATTATACGGCATATATTATTTACAACATGACGTTGTTTCAACGTTGTATACTTCGCTTAATATGATAAGAATCTTATCTGTAATATGCATCTTTTTTATTAATTCACTTGGTATCTACGAATAAATAGATAACACTTCACATACATTAGTGATTTACATTAATATTACATAAAACATATTTATATATGTATAAATATCAATTTTATATTCTACAAGTCTAGGAAAATTAATAACAAATAATAGTAACACAAATGGTAAACTCTAATCCGTTATACTAAATATTAACATATTAATGGAAATCATTTTGCAATTCAATATTTCCATTTTTATAAAATAAAATATGTAAATGAAATTTAATTGTAAAATAATCACATTCGTATAAACTCATTGTACTCTACAAGGAGCAATTAAATATTATATTGATAATAATAAGCAAGGTTGCATCGATGCTAGACATTCTGCATTACTTTAGTATTTTTAATTCATGTATATATTATTGAGCCATAATATATAAAGCATAGACGCGTTAAGAGATCATAGCGCGTTGGCCAAAGTAATCTTACAATTTACAGATACATTATACCACAAAATTTTATGTACCATGGTAGAAGTTCCTTCCTAATTCGACAATTAAATTTCATTTCTATTACAAGTCACAAGTTTGCGTCACAACAGCCAAAGAAACAAATCTTACTTTGTTATATTGAAATAGTTACAGATAGTGGTACATAAACATTATCTTAATATATTACATTAACCAAGATTTATAGAAACAAAATATATTATTCAGTACGGTCAAATTTCTCTTTTCGAATGATGTTTCAAAGGTACTTACGTCCATTTTGTTGTCCAATTTTATGTGCATAGGGATTGCATCAACGGGGCGTACGTAAACTAACACTCGAGCTATTTGTTTTGTGAAATTATGTGTGTATTATTAGACAACTGCTTGCCTGTGCACAAAGAAAATCTATGATTAGTGAGTAGTAGGCTTTAACAATATCCTCAAAGAACAATTTGCGTTTTTTCCTTAAAATATGTCATAACTGCACAATAACAGTAGCTAACTTGTAAATGAATATAGAAATTGTACGAAATACAGTTATCAAATATATTTAACAAACTGTAATTATTTGACAAAAGTCTGAAATCAATGAAAGCAGAAGACAATGAAAAATATTTCAGGTTAACGTGTCAAACATGATCTTAAAAGTGTTTACACTCTCTTATTATTCCTTATTATTCACTTGCATCCAGAACATGTTTTCCTTTGTTAATGGTTCGCGTCAAGATATAATGTAAATTTTTATACACATAAAACATGCACAGAGAGAAAAATACCGTTCAAACTCGAACACCACCGTGAGCAGTACTGTGGGCATTGAAAGTGACGTCCTCCACTAGTAGCAAACATGCCACTCAGTTCAGGCAGGTTCAGATTATTATCGGTAAGGAAGTAACCTTGAAATTATATATTTATGCAGGGAAAGTGTACAATAAAGAATCTTATACTATTTATAATACATCATTCTTCAACAGTTTAATATTAGTTTCATCTAATTTTACCTAATCCATTTTATAAATTGCATTTTAATTACGAAACAGTATCATATTGTACGTTTATACGTAACGGTAAATCAAAAATTGATTCGTAGAGCTACAGCGCATGCGCGTTACTGAGTAGATTTTTCTGACTAACTTCACGTTATGTCCAATACAATTTTCTTGTTCACGTTTTATATAAACTCACGTTATATATGTATGTATATTTGTCACCTAAGACACCAACACACTCAATGAATATCTGTTATTCTGCTCTAAGTATTGTAAGCATCGCTCCGTATACACAGGTTTGTATACTCAGTAGAGAGGGTAATGCTCTTAATATTCGGAAATGTACTTTACAAATCAGCCGTTAGTCGTAGCGCTGGATCCATTTGTTAACACCTTTGTTTGCATTATCACTGAAGGTAAACAATATAAACTAAACTTCTTTTCATAATTTTCATCAATATACTTAAAGTAGACATACAATATTTCACGTGATACGAAAGAATGTTGTTTAAATAAATGTAGTTTCACATAATACAATAGAGTTTAGTTCTAAACACGATCGTGCTGCAAACACAAGAAGCACTGCACGGCGAAGTCTAACAAATTGATTGAAGTCCCTTACTCGAGAAATATTTTCTGGCCCGTAGGAGTCTTACCCACTCCAATGGAATTCTTAAATTTGTGTACATGAACATTGCAAATATGTGCATACATACACATTCGCGCCCACACACACACACTACATGTACTTACTGTTGACTCTGTCAAAGACTTATGAGATACCACTGGTCGTTAAAATATTTGTCAAAATGTCTATTTTATACTCTAGCGTTAAGGATGCGAATTTTATTGCTCAAAAAATTAAAATGTGGTTAAAGAAATGATTATTTGAATCCGATGGACCGTCAACTTTTGCGATCGGTAATTTACCGACAGCATATTTATATGTAATATCATCTGAGATACAATGCACAGACGGAACGAAGTACAGAAGAAACATTTATATCAATATACATAGACGAGACGTAGAATAAACACGTTTGTCGCACATCTGGAGGCATTTGGGAACCGTTAGAATTTTAGTATTATTCCAAATGTTACCGACTCAGCGTTTCGATAATATATTCTCTTCCTTTCAGCAACATTATCCAGTCCAGCACACTGTTAAGTATATAAATATCTCCTTTCCATATCACATCTTGGATAACCAGCTTTTGTGGCAATCGCAGATTCAGAGATACTTACTTGTACTCCAATGATCGGAGGTCAATCGAGCGTTCCCAAAGTCTTGTCCCAGTAGTAATAAAAATAGAGGGAAATATGGGACTCTCTAAGCGATGGTGCTCTATCTTTAAAACCATCTCAATTTCTGGAATGGATTTTTTTGGCAAAAATCATCCTGGTAACCAAGTGATTACTACCTAGCGAAGCTACAAAAGGATGGATTGGAACACACAACAATACTTTATTGAAAGTGCAACAGGTTTTCTATGCTAAGGAAAATAAAAACTGGCGTTTTCTCTATAATGTCTAAACTAACAATAGAGTGTTTTTTTCGATTTTGAACTTGAACATCTGATGACGAAGATGAGAGCCTGCTGAACTATGCGTCTCCATTAAAAAGATAGACAGAGCCACGTTATATTTCTCCAACCGGTAGGAGTACCATGGATAATCTATACTGGATGGAGAAAAGGCTGCTCTGAATCGGCGTTTCATCAAATACTTAAAATAATAACTTAAAATAATAACTTAAAACAGCCTTACATTTGGACTTCTTCAGAACATGGTAATGGCAATGAAATCTGAGCTGATGTAGGGTTTTCGTGACATTCTAGCGCAGCTTACTTTGCACAACCACATAAATAAATTGGCGAAGGTAGGGATTTATAGTACCTAACTAGGCTTCTTCTGCTAGATGAGATAACAAGCGGTAGGCCTCGTGTCACGACGTCCCACGACATTCTACGACATTCCACGAGGTCCCAGAACGCCCCATGACATTCCACGAGGTCCCAGGACGTCCCATGACGTTCCACGACGTCCGACGGTGTTCCCGTAAAGGGGTTATTAGTCAGTATGGTTCATCAAAAAGTTTTAGATGATCTAGACTAGACTAAACTATTAATGTACTTTTTAGCTTCATATATCTCGGAATTATTAATCTATATTGTTTTCCAATAGCAATCTAATCCTAATATTAAAATTAACGTTACACTTTCAGAATAGTACATTGGGAAACGATACCAATTACTCGGTTCCATCACGGGGAGGTAACTATGCTCGGGTTCTATTTACGTAAAGAGTTTTTAAGCGTCGGAAGCAGAAGATGTAAAATTATTTGATATTTATTAATTAGAATAGGTATAGTATGTGAGTCCACATAATCATATTTGAACATTGAACTTACCATCGAAGAAACTAAACCTCGTTGCCACCGATTAAATTGCATTTGCTTCTTCAATTCCATGAATGCGATTTGATTCCCTTGGCCTTGAGCGAGTACGAAGAATTACATTTCATCCATAGACGCTCTACAGTTACACTTTTGCATTAGCACTAATTTTATATGAAATAGTTAAGTGAAAAATTAAATACTGTGTTTAAAATTAAAAAATAAAACTAAATGGAAACAAAATACCGTTTCAAAGACTCAAAAGATTTCGTTAATAGTAAATAAAACAAAATAAATCATTAATTTAATCGCTATGAGTTGGTTGTACTGATTTAAATGAATAGTAGAATTGCTTCCGATTAATGGTATAAATTAAAAAGCATAATTATTTTAAATTAATGGGAGGATATTGCTATAAATTATTAGTATAATTGTTAAAAATTAATGGAGTAATTGTTTCCAGACTAATAATACATTGTTATAAATTAATAGTTGAACTGTGAGGAATTAATAGATCAAACGTTGTAAGTTAATGGCTTAAATGTTGTAAATTATTAATTTAATTGTTACAAATTAATAATTAAATTATTAATAAGTGAATAAAAAGTTCTATTTTTGATTTACACGATACGGCAGATCGAGGAAAAATGAGCTCCCGCGCGAGTCAGAGTTCCTTATACACCTCGTACAAGTCGTAGAGAAGAAGATTCGGAGACGTAAACGATCTCGCGCGACGTTATGCAAAGAAATATTGGATTGAACATTAAACCCACTTACTCATGGAAATCCATAAGAGCACATCGAAAACAGCTCTATGAAATTTACGAGTGGAGAGAATTAATGTTTCCTCTGAACCGTTGTCTCCATAATTCATAAATAAAAAAGCGTGTTATCAATGTTCATAAAAAGGCTTGCACACGTATAGTGATTGTCTCTACCGCGAGTGTCCACAAAAATACAACGAATTACGTCACATTTTGTTGTAAACAGAGCCTGACGCTTCTCTTAAAATTTTGCCGTATTGAGAATGCAGTGTTGCAGTTTTATTGTAGTAGACACCGGCGATGCGTACACTAACCCCCCTCATGTGTCCCCAGAAGTAAAAGTCGGGGGATTTATACGTGGGGACCGAGTAGACTAAAGCTACAGGTCCCCTTCCACCGATCCATCTATTTCCAAAACAGTTAGACAAGTGCTCCTGCACTGCTTTGGTAGAATGTAGTGGTGCACCATCCTGCAAAACGATCTCTTAATGCACGTGAATTTTCAAGTGCTTAAAAATGTTCATTACGTGTATTTGTTACTCCAGTGTCACATTTATTAAATATTGCCTCATTAGTAAATAATATCTTCGCGGGGAAATTGGAATTGCGTTGGATTTTCCGACCCATCCATTTGAAAAAGTTTTTCTTGTGTTTTTAACTCGTGAACTTTCTGAAAGCTATACGGGTGTAGATTTTGCCCTTTAATACAGACTACACCGTGCTACTACTGACACCTTCTTCAGCAGCAATAACCCTCGTACTTAACCTGAGATTTTTTCAATACGGTGCAGTATTCCGTCTCCCAGATCCGGATTGTCGTACTAAATTCGTCCGCCAGGTTTTAATGTACCTATATCCTGAAATCGATAATCTATTTTGCAAAATATACTTTGTGCTAGGTATATAGTTCTATTGGTGTGTGCAGGGGGATCTGATGACAAGTCGTCGCAATCTACTCTTGCTGAGGAGGCTTCATAGGACGACCGCCATCAGGATCGTAAAGAGATACCGGACGATATCATATGCGTCGGCGACTGTCGTGGCGGCGCCTCCTCCGTTCGAGCTCCAGGCTTTGGCGCTCCGACGAGTGTACGAAAACCAGAGGGGCCAGAGCTCAGGCGGAGATTCTCCACCCGCCGAGCAGGCAGACCGAGACGATCGGGGGAAGCTAGACGAGAGGTGTCGAGCGGTGACGCTCCGTTCTACTCGCCGAAGACCAGGTCCGTGGCCACCGGAGCGTTAGATCGGTCCTGCCAAATTGCGAGAGTTGGAGGGACCGCGGAGGCTTCTGCTGTCCCTACGGATGACGCAGGTGCTCGCAGGATATGGAGTATTCGGGGAATACCTGCAGAGAATCGGAAGAGAGATGACGAACACCTGTCACCACTGCGGCGAGAGCGAGGGATACGGCCGAGCACACGTTAGAAATTTGTCCGGCGTGGGAGGTCCCACGTCCTATTCTACGGCTAGCCATTGGAGAGAGAATAGACCCTTCGTCAGTTGTGAAAGCGATGCTCACACGTTTCTCACAGTTCCTCGCGTTCCTCACAGAAGAACGGGCGGGGGGATGTCCGTGAGGATCTCCCCACGTATAAAAAGAAAGAAAAGAAAAGCTATATAATAATATTAGGATATTTTTCGTCTTATAAACGTTGCGCTTTTGTGCTATTGCTGTTTACCGCATCGTAACAAAGGTGCATTTCCAAAAGTCCTTCAAATGTATACGATATTTTGTAACAGATATGGCGACGTAAGGGGAGTATTCTAGTCTAGAGCCATGAATTTCGGGCGGATTTTGAAGCTCTGTACAGACAAAACAAAAAATATTTTTTCTATCCATTTTTTTATCATTTGTTTATTGATATTTTAAGATTACACAAAAAATTAACCGAAAGAAAGAAACTCAAAATTCACAAAAGTTCTGAGCTGGCAAAGTGGGGGTCCAAAAAAAGGGTGTCCTGGCGTGCATGATTTCAACCCTTCATATGAAGCAAAAAAAGCCGAACGGATTCTTAATTGAGTATAGATGCGGCTATAGCATGAACCTCGAAAAAAGTCAAAAAAAATATTTCTTCACAAAATGGCGGCCGTTTGAAGAAAAAGTTTCCTTTTGGGCATGTTTTTTGGCAATTCTGAATTTTTTTAAACATAGTAAAGTTAAAAATTTTGATTTGAGCGTGGTTCAAGCAATAGTGAAATCTATAAAGAACATTCACACAAAATTTCAAATAAATCGGTTTTATTAGAACTTGCGATATCGTGCACGCCAACTTGAAAAAAGTAGTTTTCGAGAAAAACGCGTTTAAAGTTTTGAGACAAGTTTCCCGCGATTTTACTCACAGAATAGTACAGCATAATTACATATTTTTAATCGGCGATTCCTGTTCCATACAGGAAACCTTCCTCTACTTCAAAATGCTCATTCTCCGAAGTTCTCTCATGGAGACAAGCAGTCCTGGCTTCATTTGATGCCTCTGAAGCTCGGAGTTCAGAGCGCTCGATGCGAACTTCGTCTCGCCTGACTGCGAACGCATGAGCTGCTGGGCCAATCGTGATTCCCATGACACTTAAGATTTTTAATATGGGTATAAAACTTTCATTAAAAATACATAATGCGAGGAAAGTGGAAATTTGAATTGTCTGCGTTCCTGCGTGGATGTACTTCGGAACAAAAGTCCATATTAACGAATTTAACGATTCGCTATTATTTTGGGTTTCAGAACCCAACAATAGTTCCAATTAAATTATTGAATTAAAAATATATTAAAAAAGGGATAAAATACAATAAAGATTTTATGACGGTATTCATACGTAGGTACTCGGACAGAGTCTACCGTCTACTGTTCATTTGTTCCGGTCGGACCGGAGCAGATACCGCGTCATAAAGATGGCTGTAACTCATAAGATAATTGTAATTTTGAAAAATCCTTTTTATTTTTGAATGTCTAAACTTTGGAAAGATGAAAAAAAATTTTTTCGATTTTTTCAAATTTCTAGACTAGAATATCCCCTTAAACCTGTAGTTTTGGCTATCACGGACGGCAAGTTAGCTTTCCTTCCGAAAGTTAATTCAAATGGCGAGAAGCCTGTAAGATTGTTGCGTTTAAGTTAAGTTAAACAACCATCGCCTTCTGTCTAATTAATATCTGTTTAGTTTATTTATTGTAAATAAATTATAAATAGTATCAGGAAAATTTATACCTAAATTTCCCCGATACTACAGTTATGACCAAAAGATTCCAAGTCTGTAACGAACACCACAAAAGAAACCGCAAAAATTACGAAATAGAGATCGTGTACCTGTAGCAAGCGCACCCTAAACGATATTTGACTCTGAAAGCGATAACGATGACGAATATCAAGACTACAATGAACCACGACACCAGACTATGTTATCAGCAAAAAGACGCAATTCAATACATTTCTATTTTAAACGGTAACAATGATGTTGGAGTACAAAATTTCATAAAAGAAGTACGTGCAATGCGAATGCGTTATTCCCAAAAAAGATTTGCTATTGAAAGCCATTAAAGTCGATAAAATAGTTGGTAAAGACCGCGCAATGTATTTGGAACATACCCATTGAAAGTTATGCAAATTTACATGACGCTTTGAGATCCAACGTAGCAATTCAAGTAATATCTGACGAATGAGCCAAACAATTACGCAATTTGAAATAAGAACGCGACGAATCCGTTCAAAGTTTCAATATCTGATTCCGTCGCATATTAAACAAACTTACTTATGCAATAATTACGAAAATCCACAATCAACTACAGGACGAATAATGATTGAGGCCACCATGAGAAAAGTAGGTCGAATTTATTTGAAAGGACTTCGACACGACGTAGAACGCATACTATTAGCAAACGAACCATCTTCATTGAGCGAAACAGAAAAGGCGGCCGACATTGAAAGATACCTGCGAGAAGAACAAAAGGAATGGAGAAAGACATGTACTCGACCATCAGCAACGTATAATCAACGTAGTAACAGACCGACGCAGACAAACGACCGACCACTACCTGCCACAGATAATAATCCGATCAACAAGAATGTTTTTTACCAGTTTCTAAAACGGAACGTATACCATTTGCTGTTCGACAACAAATGTAAAATGTTTCATATGTAGTAGAATCGGTATACGTGGCACCACAATGTCAACATTTTCAATTTTTCAATTTTTTTCAAGCCAAAGGAACCCACCCCCACGAGTAAACCAGATCGGAACAGACGAGAACGTGGATCAACAGCCAACAGGGAGAAATGACAACGCAAGCCCAAGAATATCAAGAGTTAACACAACAACTGGACGACTACTCAACAATACCATTCAGAGGAATTGCAAGAGAGAACGTATTCATCTAATTGCTACCGAAGCAGGGGATAAATTTAATCAAAAGAAAATAAATCGGACACTAAGATTGTTACGTCGCGTGAAAAGGTCCGTGCGACGTCCTTCAATGTCTGACCGTCGAGGCCCAACCACCGTTGGAGAAACCCTCAATAAACCTCAAGGCCCCACCATAAAACCGAGTCTTATTAGCTTGCAGGAACCTTTAATCCTGCAAATATTTTTCGGTTTATAAGTGGTATTTAAAAAGTCCTTAGGTTTATTGTCCGTTCTTACAAATTACGGAGGAAGCCGGTAATTATATAATGGGATGAGGTGGATGATGATGTCTCCACTGACCGTGATAGCGGTGGTTGTTGTGGTTGTCGGTAAACTGGTTGGGCCTGGTCCAGAGGGTAGTTGTCGGCTGGGGGCTGTAGATGTCGCTGCTGTTTTTCTTCTATTTTCTTGTGCGTGGAAATAAAATCGGACTACGGGCGCCGGGAATCGAACCCGGGTCCCGAACGTTCGAAACCTAAGACGCCTAACAACTGCGCCACGTATTTTTTTTTTTTTTTTTGTAAATGTTTATTTTTACCAGAATTACATTATACAGTATTTGTTAGTTCGCAATAAACGGCGAACTTCTGTTGTGGGTTATTTAGGCATAAGTACCGATACGTGACGGCACGGCGTAGCCTACTATATTTCATTATTATTCTATTTTATGCATTTTATACTATGCTTATCCTATGGATTTTAAGCCGCTGAGAAGCTGTGCTTACCTATTGTATTGTTGCTTATTCTTATTTCTGTCCTGAAAACCTGGTCGCAAAACAGGACAGTTTGTTAGCTTGTTTGGTTTGGGGGGACGCGGGGAGTTTGGGAAGGGGGAGGGAGGGGTGGGCTGGGTGAGTGGGGGAGGGGTGTGTTTATTTACATATTTACATATTTACATTATTTACAAGGCTTATTTACAAGTTGTGAATTTACCCGTTAGGGTAAATTTATTTTTGGTATTTTGTTTTGTGGATCTTTATCTCGATATTTTTACTTTGGTTTCGGTATCCACCAATATTTTTTTGAGTTTTTTCTGTGTTTGTCTTCTACGTCTTTCTGTGGGAGGGCCATGTTGAATCTCCACCTGGTGTCTGCTGTCTTTCCATCTAAGTTTTCCTCGTAGAGAATTGCATTTGTTCTTGTATTTCTTTTTATGTGGTATATTATCGGTATGTTGTTTTGCATCTTGCAGGTAGTTTCTTTCGTCTAGGTAAAGAAACGCTTCGGAGGGATGTATCCTGTTGATAGTGTGTTTTTGTGGTAAGTATCATTTGGGAATAGGCAACCGAAGATTAGGCTGTTTTCTTTTATCATTGCTGCTTGTGCGAAGTGGTTTCTTGTTATTTTTAAGATATGGCAGTCTATGCGGTGTATGTTGGCTAGATCGTATATTTTTTTTTTTTATGTATTTTCTGTATTCGCTATGTTTTGATCTGTATGCGCTTAGGCATGCTCTAATGCCATTTTCTTTCGAATATGCGGATTTTTTCCATTAGTGAGGCTGGTATGTTGTACCAGATTGGGCAGCCGTAGGTTATAATGGGTCTGATTAGTGCTTGATAGCACAGTATTTTTTACTTTGCTGTTCAGATGTCTGGAGTAAAATAGTCTTTTTTGTACTCCAGAATGCTTTGTTAACTTTGAATAGCTGGGTTTCGATGTGTTGTTTATAGGTTAGTTTGTCATCTATGTTGACTCCTAGGTATTTTACGCAGTTTTTGTGTGGTATGGTTTCCCCTTTGTTTGTTTTTTTCTTTTTATTTGGAACTTTTACAGTGTTCTCTTTCTATTGGGCTGATTTTGCTTGTCTTGGGTCTGAATAGTATTGTTTCGCATTTGCTTGTGTTAATTTTAGTTTCCCACGTGTGGTAGTAGTCGCTAATTTTGTTATAAAGTTCTTCGAGTTCTGTCCTTATTGTTTTTGTTTTGCGGCCTGTTACGTAGATAATTAGGTCATCTGCGAAGGCTATGGAGCGTTTGTGGGGAGATGTGTTGAGGTTGAAGAGGTTTAGCAAGTCGCTATTGTAAATGTTGAAGAGTAGCGGTGAGTTTACCGTTCCTTGTTGCAGGCCGTTTTCTATGGTGAACTCTTTGTTTGAAGTATGTGGTCCGTCAGACATTACAAATGATTTGTTTGTTATCATGTCCCAGACTATTTTGATTAGGTATTCTGGGGAAGTTTTCTTGCACATTTTGAAGATGAGCCCGGGATCCAAACTGTATCGGAATGCTTTTTCAAGGTCTATCAAGCAGGCGGCTACTCGTTGCTTTGCGTTTAGCGCCCAGCAGATGTCGGACGTAAGTTTGTTTATAGCGTGTATTGTAGAGTGCTTGTGCCGGAAACCGAATTGATTTTCTGGAATTATGTTGTTTTTTGCGCAGAACGAAGCTAGTGGGTTGTTTATGGTTATTTCAGATATTTTACTTATGTTGGGAGAAGGCTTATGGGTCTTAGGTTTGTCGGCGATGAGCCGTCTTTGTTCTTTTGTGATTGCAATTAGTTTTGCTTTTTCCACTTAATGGGAAAATACGTGTTGTTTAGTGCATTGTTGAAGAGTACTGTGTAGTACCATTTTATTTTATTTGGTAGGCGTTTGAGCAGGATGTTTGGGATGCCATCGAAGCCTGAGGATTTTTGTTGTTTAGTTTGGAGAATATTGTGTTTAGCTGGTTGTAGTTTGTGAAGTAGTTTATTTCTGGATCGGGTTGTTTGGGGTTGTCCGATGTGTTTTCGTCCGAGAATGTGCAGACTGTTTTATTTAGCGCTATGTCTTGTTCTATTTTTTTTGAGTTTGTTTGTTTCGGCAATGATAATTCTGTTTAATTGTTCTCGTCCCATGTGGTCGTTTTGTGTGTGTGTTTTGGAAAAGTGTGTGCCGATAATGTCTAGTTTTTCCGTTGTTTTGGATATTATGAAGTTGCCCTCGGTGTCCTTGTTAGTGTTTTGTATTTCTATACCTGCTTCTTGGATGAGGGAGGCTTTTTCTGGGGGCAGTTTGAGGGGCGGGATGGAGTTTTGTTCTTTTGGTCTGAATATTTGATTTATCTGTGGGAACATGTTAGCAGTGTCGTTTTGGAGATGTTTTTTATTTTATTTGTCCAATATTGGTTTTATGGAGTTTGCGAATTCTTGTTTCAGTTGTGATTTTATTTTAAATAGTAGATATTTTAGAATTCTATGTCTTCTCTTTTGTCATAAGAATAGTTGTATTTTAGCTTGTTTAATTGGGATAGTATGTAGCTTTTGTCTCGTTGCAGTCTTTTTATTTTATAGTTTACATAGGACTCACAAAAAATTTTTCTTTGATTTTCGGTACGGATTCTTGCAGGGCGGTTTGTATATGTTTTTCTATTTCGTCTATGAATGAGTCGATTTGTCTGTTTGTTAGGTTGGCGTTGCTGTAAATCTTTAGATCGCAGTTCTGTTCGAGTAGTTTTTGGAATTTTTTCCAGTCTGTCTTTTGTAATTGTACCTGGGTGTTTCGGTCTGTGTTTTCCGAGGGATAGGAAGTCAGAAGTGTTCTTGTTTATTTTAAAATGCTATGGCGTTATGGTCGCTGTCATAGTCTAGGGTTCTGAGGGGTACTATTTGGTCGTAAATTTTGAAATTTTAGTCGCGCATCTGCTAAGCATATGTCCAGGTAGGAGCGTCCATTTGGGTAGGAGGGTAACTCGGGGCCATAGAGGATTGTTTTATAGTGCATACTTTTATTGTCTAGCCAGCTCCTAATAAAGTTTCCTCTTGTGTTGTTTTAGTTCATTTTTCCAACTTGTGTGTTTGGCATTAAGGTCGCCCACGATTATATAGAAGTTTTCCTGTTTGTCGAGCTGTAGTAATTCAAAAGATTGTTGAATTCGTTGTTAAATTCTTTCTGGTTTCCGTGGGCTGCGTAGGCTGCACTGATAAATAGATTTTCGTTATTGTTAATTTTTTATTTTATGATCGTTGTTTCTAGGATTTTTGAAGCTCGTTATTTTGTCGTTTTGTATTGTTTTGAACTTTATTGGGTTTTTATGAGGATTGCCGTTCCTCCTCCTTGGGTAGCGTTTGGTCTGTCGTGTCTTATCAAGGTGTAGTTTTTGAAGTGAACTTTGTGTCTTTTGTTCAATTTTGTTTCAGATATGAGAACGATATCAGGGTTTTCTTTATTTATTAGGGTTAGCATACTGTATCTTTTTGGTTTGATATTATCGAGTTGGCATTTATCGAGATTATTTTTAAATGTTTTACTTTTACCTGATTTGTTTTTTGCTGTATTTGGTGGTTCAGAGTGTTTTGCTTATTCGTTTGGACTGATATTGAGAGCGTTGTAAATGGTGTTGATTCTTTCTTCGTGCTTTTGTAGTGTTTTTTTTATTTCGAACAATTGAATTTGATGTTCTTCTAGTGCCTTTAGTATGCTTTGTTTGAAATCTTCGAGGACGTTTGTGAAGTTTATTTGGGGTGTATATGCAAATGGGTTGGGGATTTGATTTGCACGCGGTGCTGTACTTATTATTTGGGGGGGGGTTTTCGGTCTGCGCCACGTATCCGTTGCTTAGTTAGAGTCAAGTGGCGGTATTTAGCTTGTCGAGTGCCGCCACAGGGAAAAACTCAGACATTTTTCTAAATTGCCCTAAAACGTTCCGGATAGAAATCTGGATTTTCCCATCAGCTTCGTACGTTCTAGAAACTACCCCCATACCGAGCTTTCTTCCGTTAGTATATAAGAGCGGAAACCCGGTCAAAAAGTTAGTTAAAACTCAAGAATCAAGTCAACGTCAGCCTGTATACGGATTTTCTCCTATGTGAGTAACCCTTCTCTACGTCCCCAGTATTTTAAACAACGGTGTCACTACTTTGTGTTATTGTATAATTGTTGGAAATATATAATTTTTATAACCATGAATCACAGCGTTATATCTCACCAACCACCTATTATTTGCGTCGATTATTATAATCGTAACGGGAATTACGACTCCCGTTGACGTGTTTCCTCGCGATTGCGTCTCCCCGCGATTGGTCGAAATTACAAAGATATTCAAATCAGACAAACCTCAAACTTTATATTTTATGGTTTTTCAAACCAAAAATTTTTATTCTATTATATTCTGTTACGTTTTCGCTATTTAAATTTGAAAATTTGAAAACTATTTGAAATCTAATCTCGACAAATTTGCCGCGATTTTTTTTTTTTTTTTATTTATTTGAACGATACCTTTTGAACATTTGAGATCTATATTTGAAAATTCCGATCGATACGGTAGTTGCTGCCACCAGAAACAGTCTAAGGACTATTTCAATTAGATATTTTATTGTCACTTACCTTTTCGAAAGTCCGAACAGTCGTAATTTATTAATAATTTTATTGATAAATTAAATACTCGTGGTAGCGTTAACTAGAGTTTAATACAACTGGCAAATAATCTCCACGTTTCGGCTAACCTGCTATGTGCAGGAATACTAGCGCAGGGAGAGGATTGGAGTTGGTGGGAATAGGCCTTCGAATCTGATATGCAAGATTTATAATTATGTAGTGAAGTCGACTATATTCAAATGTAAGAAAAATCAGATTCGCAAACAATACTTTTAGCATGGTTGTTTAACGTTATTTCATGAATATATTCTTCCAGGTAACAAATTAGTACAAAGCAACGAGCGGTCCTTCTACACGTTTAACAAATTGTATATTATAAATGAGAAATAAAATGTACGACAGAGTAACAAACACCATGCAAAACTCTAAAAATTCCATATTATTTGAAAATATAAAATAATAACTCAAAATGTTTATAAAAATCACCATGAATTGTTTAAAATAGAAATATTTGTATCCATTTCGATGGAAAATATTGTAGAATCAATTGCGATTAGTAACCAATGTGAGAAACAGTCAATGGCAGTACCTAGTCAAACAAAAGGAAAACGTAACTGTTGTCACGGGAGAATTCGACTACCCATGTGATAAGACAGCAAATTCCAAGCGCCTTATCATGAGTGACCACCGAGGTAGTGTTCGGTCTCTCTGCCCGTTCCTATGGACATATGACAAGTGCAACCAAGGTCTCTTCCCACTCCCGCGAATAAAAGAATATATATACTACCCCGAAAATCGTCCAAGTCAGTCTTAATCAGTCCGAGCCAGCCCGAATTACTCTACAAATTGAGTAAAAATAAAAGAACGTGACATTCTAATCACTTGTTCAATATTTTTTACGCGACACTGTCAACGGTGCTTACATATGCCGAAACATTGATGCGATGAACGCATCAGCGTTTTTTGTTCTTTTATGATGTATATTGGCTTGCGTCGATGCAGAAAGTAATATATTTTCTTAATTGGTAAGCAAAGCTATTGGGCATATATTAAGTATATATTGATATACTGATGTCATTTCATGAGACTTTGCAGTCAATGCGTAGCGTCATTGCAATACGTTCCAGCTTGTACAGGCTGCTCAACGAATTTTCTACGCTAGGCTATGCTAGAACTACTGTCCCAATGCTGTTCGGGCAGTAAGGGACATATGCAAAATTCCTCCCTTTCACTATGTTGCCAATTTGTATAAGAATATATATACACGCGGGCAAACGCACACGCACACGAATGCGAACATGTATCTATGCCTCGTTATAACTGTGTGCGGAAAAGTTTTGTATATGAACTGACAGCAGCAATATTTTTCATAACACATGCACAAATTTAAACCTGGGCATAAAGGTACACGAACGTTAAAACGAACATACGTTTCACAGTCATTTCATACGTATGTAGAAGTCACGGCATACGAGCATTGCCTGTATTGCAGAGTTGGCGGAAGAATTACTCATATACTATCAGAGCGCTGGCACGCAGATGGTCGAAACGTTAAATTTCTATTTCTCAAAAATAGCGATTGTTCTTGACTGTGGCGTAAACCATGCTTAACGAAACCTTTGCGACATTGTGTTGTAAAACTCCAAAAATATTTCTTTTTAATCTGAATCGATATCGAAGTGCGTTAAAAACTTTAAATAATTTGATTTATACAAATGATTTTTGCAATAGCAAATGATTTATAATAAACAAATCTAAAAATCTTTGCACAAAATAGGAAAGTTTTCATTCCGATCCAACTATTCGCTATAGGATAATCGCTGGACATACATAAAAAATACGTGCTCATCGAACTGATAACGAATAACTAACGGTACGTTCGTATGACCTGCTCTATTTAAGGTTATACAATACAAAACATGCCTCAGCTGAATCCAACGCCCGTACTCATATAAATATATCAGTGAAAAGATAACGCACGTTGCCAGTGATGAACCTTCCTGGTACATGTGTCAGTTTTAATCTATTATACGGCAATATATTTTTTACAACATACGTTGTTTCAACGCTTGTATGCTTCGCGCATTAATATGATAAAAATCTTATCTGTAATATGCATCTTTTTTATTAATTCACTTGGTATCGTACGAATAAATAGATAACACTTCACGATACATTAGTGATTTACATTAATATTACATAAAACATATTTATATATGTATAAATATCAATTTTATATTCTACAAGTCTAGGAAAATTAATAACAAATAATAATAACACAAATGGTAAACATAATCCGTATACTAAATATTAACATATTAATGGAAATCATTTGCAATTCAATATTTCCATTTTTATAAAATAAAATATGTAAATGAAATTTAATTGTAAAATAATCACATTCGTATAAACTCATTACTCTACAAGGAGCAATTAAATATTATATTGATAATAATAAGCAAGGTTGCATCGATGCTAGACATTCTGCATTACTTTAGTATTTTTAATTCATGTATTATTATTGAGCCATAATATATAAAGCATAGACGCAAGAGATCATAGCGCGTTGGCCAAAGTAATCTTACAATTTACAGATACATTATACAAAATTTTATGTACCATGATAGAAATTCCTTCTAATTCGACAATTAAATTTCATTTCTATTACAAATCACAAGTTTGCGTCACAACGGCCAAAGAAACAAATCTTACTTTGTTATATTGAAATAGTTACAGATAGTGGTACATAAACATTATCTTAATATATTACATTAACCAAGATTTATAGAAACAAAATATATTATTCAGTACGGTCAAATTTCTCTTTTCGAATGATGTTTCAAAAGGTACTTACGTCCATTTTGTTGTCCAATTTTATGTCCATAGAGATTGCATCAACGGGGCGTACGTAAACTAACACTCGAGCTATTTGTTTTATGAAATTATTATTATTATTAGACAAACTGCTTGCCTGTGCACAAAGAAAATCTATGATTAGTGAGTAGTAGGCTTTAACAATATCCTCAAAGAACAATTTGCGTTTTCCTTAAAATATGTCATAACTGCACAATAACAGTAGCAACTTGTAAATGAATATAGAAATTGTACGAAATACAGTTATCAAATATATTTAACAAAACTGTAATTATTTGACAAAAAGTCGTGAAATCAATGAAAAGCAGAAGACAATGAAAAATATTTCAGGTTAACGTGTCAAACATGATCTTAAAAGATGTTTACACTCTCTTATTATTCACTTATTATTCACTTGCATCCAGAACATGTTTTCCTTTGTTAATAGTTCGCGTCAAGATATAATGTAAATTTTTTTATATACATATAAACATGCACAGAGAGAGAAAATACCGTTCAAACTCGAACACCACCGTGAGCAGTACTGTGGGCATTAAAATGGCGTCCTCCACTAGTAGCAAACATGCCGCTCAGTTCAGGCAGGTTCAGATTATTATCGGTAAGGAAGTAACCTTGAAATTATATTTATGCAGGGAAAGTGTACAATAAAGAATCTTATACTATTTATAATACATCATTCTTCAACAGTTTAATATTAGTTTCATCTAATTTTACCTAATCCATTTTATAAATTGCATTTTAATTACGAAACAGTATCATATTGTACGTTTATACGTAACGGTAAATCAAAAATTGATTCGTAGAGCTACAGCGCATGCGCGTTACTGAGTAGATTTTCTGACTAACTTCACGTTATGTCCAATACAATTTTCTTGTTCACGTTTCTATATAAACTCACGTTATATATGTATGTATATTTGTGCACCTAAGAAGCAACACCAACACACGTCAATGAATATCTGATTATTCCTGCATCATAAGTATTGTAAGCATCGCATCCGTATACACAGGTTTGTATACTCCAGTAGAGAGGGTAATGCTCTTAATATTCGGAAATGTACTTTACAAATCAGCCGTTAGTCGTAGCGCTGGCATCCATTTGTTAACACCTTTGTTTGCATTATCACTGAAGGTAAACAATATAAACTAAACTTCTTTTCATAATTTTCATCAATATACTTAAAGTAGACATACAATATTTCACGTGATACGAAAGAATGTTGTTTAAATAAATGTAGTTTCACATAATACAATAGAGTTTAGTTCTAAACACGATCGTGCTGCAAACACAAGAAGCACTGCACGGCGAAGTCTAACAAATTGATTGAAGTCCCTTACTCGAGAAATATTTTCTGGCCCGTAGGAGTCTTACCCACTCCAATGGAATTCTTAAATTTGTGTACACGAACATGGCAAATATGTGCATACATACACATTCGCGCCCACACACACACATACATGTACTTACTGTTGACTCTGTCAAAGACTTATGAGATACCACTGGTCGTTAAAATATTTGTCAAAATGTCTATTTTATACTCTAGCGTTAAGGATGCGAATTTTATTGCTCAAAAAATTAAAATGTGGTTAAAGAAATGATTATTTGAATCCGATGGACCGTCAACTTTTGCGATCGGTAATTTACCGACAGCATATTTATATGTAATATCATCTGAGATACAATGCACAGACGGAACGAAGTACAGAAGAAACATTTATATCAATATACATAGACGAGACGTAGAATAAACACGTTTGTCGCACATCTGGAGGCATTGGGAACCGTTAGAATTTTAGTATTATTCCAAATGTTACCGACTCAGCGTTTCGATAATATATTCTCTTCCTTTCAGCACATTATCCAGTCCAGCACACTGTTAAGTATATAAATATCTCCTTTCCATATCACATCTTGGATAACCAGCTTTTGTGGCAATCGCAGATTCAGAGATACTTACTTGTACTCCAATGATCGGAGGTCAATCGAGCGTTCCCAAAGTCTTGTCCCAGTAGTAATAAAAATAGAGGGAAATATGGGACTCTCTAAGCGATGGTGCTCTATCTTTAAAACCATCTCAATTTCTGGAATGGATTTTTTTGGCAAAAATCATCCTGGTAACCAAGTGATTACTACCTAGCGAAGCTACAAAAGGATGGATTGGAACACACAACAATACTTTATTGAAAGTGCAACAGGTTTTCTATGCTAAGGAAAATAAAAACTGGCGTTTTCTCTATAATGTCTAAACTAACAATAGAGTGTTTTTTTCGATTTTGAACTTGAACATCTGATGACGAAGATGAGAGCCTGCTGAACTATGCGTCTCCATTAAAAGATAGACAGAGCCACGTTATATTTCTCCAACCGGTAGGGAGTACCATGGATAATCTATACTGGATGGAGAAAAGGCTGCTCTGAATCGGCGTTTCATCAAATACTTAAAATAATAACTTAAAATAATAACTTAAAACAGCCTTACATTTGGACTTCTTCAGAACATGGTAATGGCAATGAAATCTGAGCTGATGTAGGGTTTTCGTGACATTCTAGCGCAGCTTACTTTGCACAACCACATAAATAAATTGGCGAAGGTAGGGATTTATAGTACCTAACTAGGCTTCTTCTGCTAGATGAGATAACAAGCAGTAGGCCTCGTGTCACGACGTCCCACGACATTCTACGACATTCCACGAGGTCCCAGAACGCCCCATGACATTCCACGAGGTCCCAGGACGTCCCATGACGTTCCACGACGTCCGACGGTGTTCCCGTAGGGGGTTATTAGTCCAGTATGGTTCATCAAAAAGTTTTAGATGATCTAGACTAGACTAAACTATTAATGTACTTTTTAGCTTCATATATCTCGGAATTATTAATCTATATTGTTTTCCAATAGCAATCTAATCCTAATATTAAAATTAACGTTACACTTTCAGAATAGTACATTGGGAAACGATACCAATTACTCGGTTCCATCACGGGGAGGTAACTATGCTCGGGTTCTATTTACGTAAAGAGTTTTTAAGCGTCGGAAGCAGAAGATGTAAAATTATTTGATATTTATTAATTAGAATAGGTATAGTATGTGAGTCCACATAATCATATTTGAACATTGAACTTACCATCGAAGAAACTAAACCTCGTTGCCACCGATTAAATTGCATTTGCTTCTTCAATTCCATGAATGCGATTTGATTCCTTGGCCTTGAGCGAGTACGAAGAATTACATTTCATCCATAGACGCTCTACAGTTACACTTTGCATTAGCACTAATTTTATATGAAATAGTTAAGTGAAAAATTAAATACTGTGTTTAAAATTAAAAAAAAAAACTAAATGGAAACAAAATACCGTTTCAAAGACTCAAAAGATTTCGTTAATAGTAAATAAAACAAAATAAATCATTAATTTAATCGCTATGAGTTGGTTGTACTGATTTAAATGAATAGTAGAATTGCTTCCGATTAATGGTATAAATTAAAAGCATAATTATTTTAAATTAATGGGAGGATATTGCTATAAATTATTAGTATAATTGTTAAAAATTAATGGAGTAATTGTTTCAGACTAATAATACATTGTTATAAATTAATAGTTGAACTGTGAGGAATTAATAGATCAAACGTTGTAAGTTAATGGCTTAAATGTTGTAAATTATTAATTTAATTGTTACAAATTAATAATTAAATTATTAATAAGTGAATAAAAGTTCTATTTTGATTTACACGATACGGCAGATCGAGGAAAAATGAGCTCCCGCGCGAGTCAGAGTTCCTTATACACCTCGTACAAGTCGTAGAGAAGAAGATTCGGAGACGTAAACGATCTCGCGCGACGTTATGCAAAGAAATATTGGATTGAACATTAAACCCACTTACTCATGGAAATCCATAAGAGCACATCGAAAACAGCTCTATGAAATTTACGAGTGGAGAGAATTAATGTTTCCTCTGAACCGTTGTCTCCATAATTCATAAATAAAAAAGCGTGTTATCAATGTTCATAAAAGGCTTGCACACGTATAGTGATTGTCTCTACCGCGAGTGTCCACAAAAAATACAACGAATTACGTCACATTTTGTTGTAAACAGAGCCTGACGCTTCTCTTAAAATTTTGCCGTATTGAGAATGCAGTGTTGCAGTTTTATTGTAGTAGACACCGGCGATGCGTACACTAACCCCCTCATGTGTCCCCAGAAGTAAAAGTCGAGGGGATTTATACGTGGGGACCGAGTAGACCAAAGCACAGGTCCCCTTCCACCGATCCATCTATTTCCAAAACAGTTAGACAAGTGCTCCTGCACTGCTTTGGTAGAATGTAGTGGTGCACCATCCTGCAAAACGATCTCTTAATGCACGTGAATTTTCAAGTGCTTAAAAATGTTCATTACGTGTATTTGTTACTCCAGTGTCACATTTATTAAATATTGCCTCATTAGTAAATAATATCTTCGCGGGGAAATTGGAATTGCGTTGGATTTTCCGACCCATCCATTTGAAAAAGTTTTTCTTGTGTTTTTAACTCGTGAACTTTCTGAAAGCTATACGGGTGTAGATTTTGCCCCTTTAATACAGACTACACCGTGCTACTACTGACACCTTCTTCAGCAGCAATAACCCTCGTACTTAACCTGAGATTTTTTTCAATACGGTGCAGTATTCCGTCTCCCAGATCCGGATTGTCGTACTAAATTCGTCCGCCAGGTTTTAATGTACCTATATCCTGAAATCGATAATCTATTTTGCAAAATATCTTTGTGCTAGGTATATAGTTCTATTGGTGTGTGCAGGGGATCTGATGACAAGTCGTCGCAATCTACTCTTGCTGAGGAGGCTTCATAGGACGACCGCCATCAGGATCGTAAAGAGATACCGGACGATATCATATGCGTCGGCGACTGTCGTGGCGGCGCCTCCTCCGTTCGAGCTCCAGGCTTTGGCGCTCCGACGAGTGTACGAAAACCAGAGGGGCCAGAGCTCAGGCGGAGATTCTCCACCCGCCGAGCAGGCAGACCGAGACGATCGGGGGAAGCTAGACGAGAGGTGTCGAGCGGTGACGCTCCGTTCTACTCGCCGAAGACCAGGTCCGTGGCCACCGGAGCGTTAGATCGGTCCTGCCAAATTGCGAGAGTTGGAGGGACCGCGGAGGGCTTCTGCTGTCCTTACGGATGACGCAGGTGCTCGCAGGATATGGAGTATTCGGGGAATACCTGCAGAGAATCGGAAGAGAGATGACGAACACCTGTCACCACTGCGGCGAGAGCGAGGATACGGCCGAGCACACGTTAGAAATTTGTCCGGCGTGGGAGGTCCCACGTCCTATTCTACGGCTAGCCATTGGAGAGAGAATAGACCCTTCGTCAGTTGTGAAAGCGATGCTCACACGTTTCTCACAGTTCCTCGCGTTCCTCACAGAAGAACGGGCGGGGGGGATGTCCGTGAGGATCTCCCCACGTATAAAAAAGAAAGAAAAAGCTATATAATAATATTAGGATATTTTTCGTCTTATAAACGTTGCGCTTTTGTGCTATTGCTGTTTACCGCATCGTAACAAAGGTGCATTTCCAAAAGTCCTTCAAATGTATACGATATTTTGTAACAGATATGGCGACGTAAGGGAGTATTCTAGTCTAGAGCCATGAATTTCGGGCGGATTTTGAAGCTCTGTACAGACAAAACAAAAAATATTTTTTCTATCCATTTTTTTATCATTTGTTTATTGATATTTTAAGATTACACAAAAAATTAACCGAAAGAAAGAAACTCAAAATTCACAAAGTTCTGAGCTGGCAAAGTGGGGGGGTCCAAAAAAAGGGTGTCCTGGCGTGCATGATTTCAACCCTTCATATGAAGCAAAAAAGCCGAACGGATTCTTAATTAGTATAGATGCGGCTATAGCATGAACCTCGAAAAAGTCAAAAAAATATTTCTTCACAAAATGGCGGCCGTTTGAAGAAAAAGTTTCCTTTTGGGCATGTTTTTTGGCAATTCTGAATTTTTTAAACATAGTAAAGTTAAAAATTTTGATTTGAGCGTGGTTCAAGCAATAGTGAAATCTATAAAGAACATTCACACAAAATTTCAAATAAATCGGTTTATTAGAACTTGCGATATCGTGCACGCCAACTTGAAAAAAGTAGTTTCGAGAAAAACGCGTTTAAAGTTTTGAGACAAGTTTCCCGCGATTTTACTCACAGAATAGTACAGCATAATTACATATTTTTAATCGGCGATTCCTGTTCCATACAGGAAACCTTCCTCTACTTCAAAATGCTCATTCTCCGAAGTTCTCTCATGGAGACAAGCAGTCCTGGCTTCATTTGATGCCTCTGAAGCTCGGAGTTCAGAGCGCTCGATGCGAACTTCGTCTCGCCTGACTGCGAACGCATGAGCTGCTGGGCCAATCGTGATTCCCATGACACTTAAGATTTTTAATATGGGTATAAAACTTTCATTAAAAATACATAATGCGAGGAAAGTGGAAATTTGAATTGTCTGCGTTCCTGCGTGGATGTGCTTCGGAACAAAAGTCCATATTAACGAATTTAACGATTCGCTATTATTTTGGGTTTCAGAACCCAACAATAGTTCCAATTAAATTATTGAATTAAAAATATATTAAAAAGGGATAAAATACAATAAAGATTTTATGACGGTATTCATACGTAGGTACTCGGACAGAGTCTACCGTCTACTGTTCATTTGTTCCGGTCGGACCGGAGCAGATACCGCGTCATAAAGATGGCTGTAACTCATAAGATAATTGTAATTTTGAAAAATCCTTTTATTTTTGAATGTCTAAACTTTGGAAAGATGAAAAAAAATTTTTTTTCGATTTTTTCAAATTTCTAGACTAGAATATCCCCTTAAACCTGTAGTTTTGGCTATCACGGACGGCAAGTTAGCTTTCCTTCCGAAAGTTAATTCAAATGGCGAGAAGCCTGTAAGATTGTTGCGTTTAAGTTAAGTTAAACAACCATCGCCTTCTGTCTAATTAATATCTGTTTAGTTTATTTATTGTAAATAAATTATAAATAGTATCAGGAAAATTTATACCTAAATTTCCCCGATACTACAGTTATGACCAAAGATTCCAAGTCTGTAACGAACACCACAAAAGAAACCGCAAAATTAAGAAATAGAGATCGTGTACCTGTAGCAAGCGCACCCTAAACGATATTTGACTCTGAAAGCGATAACGATGACGAATATCAAGACTACAATGAACCACGACACCAGACTATGTTATCAGCAAAAGACGCAATTCAATACATTTCTATTTTAAACGGTAACAATGATGTTGGAGTACAAAATTTCATAAAAGAAGTACGTGCAATGCGAATGCGTTATTCCCAAAAAAGATTTGCTATTGAAAGCCATTAAAGTCGATAAAATAGTTGGTAAAGCCGCGCAATGTATTTGGAACATACCCATTGAAAGTTATGCAAATTTACATGACGCTTTGAGATCCAACGTAGCAATTCAAGTAATATCTGACGAATGAGCCAAACAATTACGCAATTTGAAATAAGAACGCGACGAATCCGTTCAAAGTTTCAATATCTGATTCCGTCGCATATTAAACAAACTTACTTATGCAATAATTAACGAAAATCCACAATCAACTACAGGACGAATAATGATTGAGGCCACCATGAGAAAAGTAGGTCGAATTTATTTGAAAGGACTTCGACACGACGTAGAACGCATACTATTAGCAAACGAACCATCTTCATTGAGCGAAACAGAAAAGAAAGCGGCCGACATTGAAAGATACCTGCGAGAAGAACAAAAGGAATGGAGAAAGACATGTACTCGACCATCAGCAACGTATAATCAACGTAGTAACAGACCGACGCAGACAAACGACCGACCACTACCTGCCACAGATAATAATCCGATCAACAAGAATGTTTTACCAGTTTCTAAAACGGAACGTATACCATTTGCTGTTCGACAACAAGTAAAATGTTTCATATGTAGTAAATCGGTATACGTGGCACCACAATGTCAACATTTTCAATTTTCAATTTTTTTTTCAAGCCAAAGGAACCCACCCCCCCACGAGTAAACCAGATCGGAACAGACGAGAACGTGGATCAACAGCAACAGGGAGAAATGACAACGCAAGCCCAAGAATATCAAGAGTTAACACAACAACTGGACGACTACTAACAATACCATTCAGAGGAATTGCAAGAGAACGTATTCATCTAATTGCTACCGAAGCAGGGATAAATTTAATCAAAGAAAATAAATCGGACACTAAGATTGTTACGTCGCGTGAAAAGGTCCGTGCGACGTCCTTCAATGTCTGACCGTCGAGGCCCAACCACCGTTGGAGAAACCCTCAATAAACCTAAGGCCCCACCATAAACCGAGTCTTATTAGCTTGCAGGAACCTTTAATCCTGCAAATATTTTCGGTTTATAAGTGGTATTTAAAAAGTCCTTAGGTTTATTGTCCGTTCTTACAAATTACGGAGGAAGCCGGTAATTATATAATGGGATGAGGTGGATGATGATGTCTCCGCTGACCGTGATAGCGGTGGTTGTTGTGGTTGTCGGTAAACTGGTTGGGCCTGGTCCAGAGGGTAGTTGTCGGCTGGGGGCTGTAGATGTCGCTGCTGTTTTTTCTTCTATTTTCTTGTGCGTGGAAATAAAATCGGACTACGGGCGCCGGGAATCGAACCCGGGTCCCGAACGTTCGAAACCTAAGACGCTAACAACTGCGCCACGTATTTTTTTTTTTTTTTTTGTAAATGTTTATTTTTACCAGAATTACATTATACAGTATTTGTTAGTTCGCAATAAACGGCGAACTTCTGTTGTGGGTTATTTAGGCATAAGTACCGATACGTGACGGCACGGCGTAGCCCTACTATATTTCATTATTATTCTATTTTATGCATTTTATACTATGCTTATCCTATGGATTTTAAGCCGCTGAGAAGCTGTGCTTACCTATTGTATTGTTGCTTATTCTTATTTCTGTCCTGAAAACCTGGTCGCAAAACAGGACAGTTTGTTAGCTTGTTTGGTTTGGGGGGACGCGGGAGTTTGGGAAGGGGGAGGGAGGGTGGGCTGGGTGAGTGGGGAGGGTGTGTTTATTTACATATTTACATATTTACATTATTTACAAGGCTTATTTACTAAGTTGTGAATTTACCCGTTAGGGTAAATTTATTTTTGGTATTTTGTTTTGTGGATCTTTATCTCGATATTTTTACTTTGGTTTCGGTATCCACCAATATTTTTTTGAGTTTTTTCTGTGTTTGTCTTCTACGTCTTTCTGTGGGAGGGCCATGTTGAATCTCCACCTGGTGTCTGCTGTCTTTCCATCTAAGTTTTCCTCGTAGAGAATTGCATTTGTTCTTGTATTTCTTTTTATGTGGTATATTATCGGTATGTTGTTTGCATCTTGCAGGTAGTTTCTTTCGTCTAGGTAAAGAAACGCTTCGGGGGATGTATCCTGTTGATAGTGTGTTTTTTGTGGTAAGTATCATTTGGGAATAGGCAACCGAAGATTAGGCTGTTTTCTTTTATCATTGCTGCTTGTGCGAAGTGGTTTCTTGTTATTTTTAAGATATGGCAGTCTATGCGGTGTATGTTGGCTAGATCGTATATTTTTTTGTTTTTTATGTATTTTCTGTATTCGCTATGTTTTGATCTGTATGCGCTTAGGCATGCTCTAATGCATTTTCTTTCGAATATGCGGATTTTTTTCCATTAGTGAGGCTGGTATGTTGTACCAGATTGGGCAGCCGTAGGTTATAATGGGTCTGATTAGTGCTTGATAGCACAGTATTTTTACTTTGCTGTTCAGATGTCTGGAGTAAAATAGTCTTTTTGTACTCCAGAATGCTTTGTTGGCTTTGAATAGCTGGGTTTCGATGTGTTGTTTATAGGTTAGTTTGTCATCTATGTTGACTCCTAGGTATTTTACGCAGTTTTTGTGTGGTATGGTTTCCCCTTTGTTTGTTTTTTCTTTTATTTGGAACTTTTTACAGTGTTCTCTTTCTATTGGGCTGATTTTGCTTGTCTTGGGTCTGAATAGTATTGTTTCGCATTTGCTTGTGTTAATTTTAGTTTCCACGTGTGGTAGTAGTCGCTAATTTTGTTATAAAGTTCTTCGAGTTCTGTCCTTATTGTTTTTGTTTTGCGGCCTGTTACGTAGATAATTAGGTCATCTGCGAAGGCTATGGAGCGTTTGTGGGGAGATGTGTTGAGGTTGAAGAGGTTTAGCAAGTCGCTATTGTAAATGTTGAAGAGTAGCGGTGAGTTTACCGTTCCTTGTTGCAGGCCGTTTTCTATGGTGAACTCTTTGTTTGAAGTATGTGGTCCGTCAGACATTACAAATGATTTGTTTGTTATCATGTCCCAGACTATTTTGATTAGGTATTCTGGGAAGTTTTTTCTTGCACATTTTGAAGATGAGCCCTGGATCCAAACTGTATCGAATGCTTTTTTCAAGGTCTATCAAGCAGGCGGGCTACTCGTTGCTTTGCGTTTAGCGCCCAGCAGATGTCGGACGTAAGTTTGTTTTATAGCGTGTATTGTAGAGTGCTTGTGCCGGAAACCGAATTGATTTTCTGGAATTATGTTGTTTTTTGCGCAGAACGAAGCTAGTGGGTTGTTTATGGTTATTTCGAATATTTTACTTATGTTGGGGAGAAGGCTTATGGGTCTTAGGGTTTGTCGGCGATGAGCCGTCTTTGTTCTTTTTGTGATTGCAATTAGTTTTGCTTTTTTCCACTTAATGGGAAAATACGTGTTGTTTAGTGCATTGTTGAAGAGTACTGTGTAGTACCATTTTATTTTATTTGGTAGGCGTTTGAGCAGGATGTTTGGGATGCCATCGAAGCCTGAGGATTTTTTGTTGTTTAGTTTGGAGAATATTGTGTTTAGCTGGTTGTAGTTTGTAAAGTAGTTTATTTCTGGATCGGGTTGTTTGGGGTTGTCCGATGTGTTTTCGTCCGAGAATGTGCAGACTGTTTTATTTAGCGCTATGTCTTGTTCTATTTTTTTTGAGTTTGTTTGTTTCGGCAATGATAATTCTGTTTAATTGTTCTCGTCCCATGTGGTCGTTTTGTGTGTGTGTTTTGGAAAAGTGTGTGCCGATAATGTCTAGTTTTTCCGTTGTTTTGGATATTATGAAGTTGCCCTCGGTGTCCTTGTTAGTGTTTTGTATTTCTATACCTGCTTCTGGATGAGGGAGGCTTTTTTTGGGGGCAGTTTGAGGGGCGGGATGGAGTTTTTGTTCTTTTGGTCTGAATATTTGATTTATCTGTGGGAACATGTTAGCAGTGTCGTTTTTGGAGATGTTTTTTATTTTATTTGTCCAATATTGGTTTATGGAGTTTGCGAATTCTTGTTTCAGTTGTGATTTTATTTTAAATAGTAGATATTTTAGGAATTCTATGTCTTCTCTTTTGTCATAAGAATAGTTGTATTTTAGCTTGTTTAATTGGGATAGTATGTAGCTTTTTGTCTCGTTGCAGTCTTTTTATTTTATAGTTTACATAGGACTCGCAAGAATTTTTCTTTTGATTTTCGGTACGGATTCTTGCAGGGCGGTTTGTATATGTTTTTCTATTTCTGTCTATGAATGAGTCGATTTGTCTGTTTGTTAGGTTGGCGTTGCTGTAAATCTTTAGATCGCAGTTCTGTTCGAGTAGTTTTTGGAATTTTTTCCAGTCTGTCTTTTTGTAATTGTACCTGGGTGTTTCGGTCTGTGTTTCGAGGGATAGGAAGTCAGAAGTGTTCTTGTTTATTTTAAATGCTATGGCGTTATGGTCGCTGTCATAGTCTAGGGTTCTGAGTTTTGTGGCAAAAAAAGCGCGCATACTATTTGGTCGTAAAAAGAAAAAAGGCCCGCATCTGAAATTTTGAAATGCTAAGCATATGTCCAGGTAGGAGCGTCCATTTGGGTAGGAGGGTAACTCGGGGCCATAGAGGATTGTTTTATAGTGCATACTTATTGTCTAGCCAGCTCCTAATAAAAGTTTCCTCTTGTGTGTTGTTTAGTTCATTTTTCCAACTTGTGTGTTTGGCATTAAGGTCGCCCACGATTATATAGAAGTTTTCCTGTTTGTCGAGCTGTAGTAATTCAAAAGATTGTTGAATTCGTTGTTAAATTCTTTCTGGTTTCCGTGGGCTGCGTAGGCTGCACTAATCGATAAATAGATTTTCGTTATTGTTAATTTTTATTTTTATGATCGTTGTTTCTAGGATTTGAGGCTCGTTATTTTGTCGTTTTGTATTGTTTTGAACTTTATTAAGGTTTTTTATGAGGATTGCCGTTCCTCCTCCTCTTGGGTAGCGTTTGGTCTGTCGTGTCTTATCAAGGTGTAGCGCTTTTTGAAGTGAACTTGTGTCTTTTGTTTAATTTTGTTTCTGATATGAGAACGATATCGGGGGTTTTCTTTATTTATTAGGTTAGCATACTGTATCTTTTTTGGTTTGATATTATCGAGTTGGTATTTATCGAGATTATTTTTTAAATGTTTTACTTTTTACCTGATTTGTTTTTGTCTGTACTGTGGTTCTGTGTGTTTTGCTTATCTGTTTGACTGATATTGAGAGCGTTTGTAAATGGTGTTGATTCTTTTCTTCGTGCTTTGTGTAGTGTTTTTTTTATTTCGAACAATTGAATTTGATGTTCTTCTAGTGCCTTTAGTATGCTTTGTTTGAAATCTTCGAGGATCGTTTGTGAAGTTTATTTGGGTCGTATATGCAAATGTAGTTGGGATTTGATTTGCACGCGGTGCTGTACTTATTATTTGGGGGTTTTCGGTCTGCGCCACGTATCCGTTGCTTAGTTAGAGTCAAGTGGCGGTATTTAGCTTGTCGAGTGCCGCCACAGGGAAAACCAGACATTTTTCTAAATTGCCCTAAAACGTTCCGGATACAGAAATCTGTATTTTCCATCAGCTTCGTACTGTTCTGTAGAACTACCTCATACCGGGAGCTTCTTCCGTTAGTATATGCGAGCGGAACTCCGGTCAAAAAGTTAGTTAAACTCAAGAATCAAGTCAATTCAAATAAATTGTATACGGATTTTCCTATGTGAGTAACCCTTCTATCGATAATCTATTTTGCAAAATATCTTTGTGCTAGGTATATAGTTCTATTGGTGTGTGCAGGGGATCTGATGACAAGTCGTCGCAATCTACTCTTGCTGAGGAGGCTTCATGGGACGACCGCCATCAGGATCGTAAAGAGATACCGGACGATATCATATGCGTCGGCGACTGTCGTGGCGGCGCCTCCGTTCGAGCTCCAGGCTTTGGCGCTCCGACGAGTGTACGAAACCAGAGGGGCCAGAGCTCAGGCGGAGATTCTCCACCCGCCGAGCAGGCAGACCGAGACGATCGGGGGAAGCTAGACGAGAGGTGTCGAGCGGTGACGCTCCGTTCTACTCGCCGAAGACCAGGTCCGTGGCCACCGGAGCGTTAGATCGGTCCTGCCAAATTGCGAGTGTGGAGGGACCGCGGAGGGCTTCTGCTGTCCTTACGGATGACGCAGGTGCTCGCAGGATATGGAGTATTCGGGGAATACCTGCAGAGAATCGGAAGAGAGATGACGAACACCTGTCACCACTGCGGCGAGAGCGAGGATACGGCCGAGCACACGTTAGAAATTTGTCCGGCGTGGGAGGTCCCACGTCCTATTCTACGGCTAGCCATTGGAGAGAGAATAGACCCTTCGTCAGTTGTGAAAGCGATGCTCACACGTTTCTCACAGTTCCTCGCGTTCCTCACAGAAGAACGGGCGGGGGATGTCCGTGAGGATCTCCCCATGTATAAAAAAAAGAAAGAAAAAGCTATATAATAATATTAGGATATTTTTCGTCTTATAAACGTTGCGCTTTTGTGCTATTGCTGTTTACCGCATCGTAACAAAGGTGCATTTCCAAAAGTCCTTCAAATGTATACGATATTTTGTAACAGATATGGCGACGTAAGGGAGTATTCTAGTCTAGAGCCATGAATTTCGGGCGGATTTTGAAGCTCTGTACAGACAAAACAAAAAATATTTTTTCTATCCATTTTTTATCATTTGTTTATTGATATTTTAAGATTACACAAAAAATTAACCGAAAGAAAGAAACTCAAAATTCACAAAGTTCTGAGCTGGCAAAAGTGGGGGTCCAAAAAAGGGGTGTCCTAGCGTGCATGATTTCAACCCTTCATATGAAGCAAAAAGCCGAACGGATTCTTAATTAGTATAGATGCGGCTATAGCATGAACCTCGAAAAAGTCAAAAAAATATTTCTTCACAAAATGGCGGCCGTTTGAAGAAAAAAGTTTCCTTTTGGGCATGTTTTTGGCAATTCTGAATTTTTTAAACATAGTAAAGTTAAAAATTTTGATTTGAGCGTGGTTCAAGCAATAGTGAAATCTATAAAGAACATTCACACAAAATTTCAAATAAATCGGTTTATTAGAACTTGCGATATCGTGCACGCCAACTTGAAAAAGTAGTTTCGAGAAAAACGCGTTTAAAGTTTTGAGACAAGTTTCCCGCGATTTTACTCACAGAATAGTACAGCATAATTACATATTTTTAATCGGCGATTCCTGTTCCATACAGGAAACCTTCCTCTACTTCAAAATGCTCATTCTCCGAAGTTCTCTCATGGAGACAAGCAGTCCTGGCTTCATTTGATGCCTCTGAAGCTCGGAGTTCAGAGCGCTCGATGCGAACTTCGTCTCGCCTGACTGCGAACGCATGAGCTGCTGGGCCAATCGTGATTCCCATGACACTTAAGATTTTTAATATGGGTATAAAACTTTCTATTAAAAATACATAATGCGAGGAAAGTGGAAATTTGAATTGTCTGCGTTCCTGCGTGGATGTGCTTCGGAACAAAAGTCCATATTAACGAATTTAACGATTCGCTATTATTTTGGGTTTCAGAACCCAACAATAGTTCCAATTAAATTATTGAATTAAAAATATATTAAAAAGGGATAAAATACAATAAAGATTTTATGACGGTATTCATACGTAGGTACTCGGACAGAGTCTACCGTCTACTGTTCATTTGTTCCGGTCGGACCGGAGCAGATACCGCGTCATAAAGATGGCTGTAACTCATAAGATAATTGTAATTTTGAAAAATCCTTTTATTTTTGAATGTCTAAACTTTGGAAAGATGAAAAAAATTTTTTTTTCGATTTTTCAAATTTCTAGAACTAGAATATCCCCCTTAAACCTGTAGTTTTGGCTATCACGGACGGCAAGTTAGCTTTCCTTCCGAAAGTTAATTCAAATGGCGAGAAGCCTGTAAGATTGTTGCGTTTAAGTTAAGTTAAACAACCATCGCCTTCTGTCTAATTAATATCTGTTTAGTTTATTTATTGTAAATAAATTATAAATAGTATCAGGAAAATTTATACCTAAATTTCCCCGATACTACAGTTATGACCAAAGATTCCAAGTCTGTAACGAACACCACAAAAGAAACCGCAAAATTAAGAAATAGAGATCGTGTACCTGTAGCAAGCGCACCCTAAACGATATTTGACTCTGAAAGCGATAACGATGACGAATATCAAGACTACAATGAACCACGACACCAGACTATGTTATCAGCAAAAGACGCAATTCAATACATTTCTATTTTAAACGGTAAAAATGATGTTGGAGTACAAAATTTCATAAAAGAAGTACGTGCAATGCGAATGCGTTATTCCCAAAAAGATTTGCTATTGAAAGCCATTAAAGTCGATAAAATAGTTGGTAAAGCCGCGCAATGTATTTGGAACATACCCATTGAAAGTTATGCAAATTTACATGACGCTTTGAGATCCAACGTAGCAATTCAAGTAATATCTGACGAATGAGCCAAACAATTACGCAATTTGAAATAAGAACGCGACGAATCCGTTCAAAGTTTCAATATCTGATTCCGTCGCATATTAAACAAACTTACTTATGCAATAATTAACGAAAATCCACAATCAACTACAGGACGAATAATGATTGAGGCCACCATGAGAAAAGTAGGTCGAATTTATTTGAAAGGACTTCGACACGACGTAGAACGCATACTATTAGCAAACGAACCATCTTCATTGAGCGAAACAGAAAAGAAAGCGGCCGACATTGAAAGATACCTGCGAGAAGAACAAAAGGAATGGAGAAAGACATGTACTCGACCATCAGCAACGTATAATCAACGTAGTAACAGACCGACGCAGACAAACGACCGACCACTACCTGCCACAGATAATAATCCGATCAACAAGAATGTTTTACCAGTTTCTAAAACGGAACGTATACCATTTGCTGTTCGACAACAAGTAAAATGTTTCATATGTAGTAAATCGGTATACGTGGCACCACAATGTCAACATTTTCAATTTTCAATTTTTTTCAAGCCAAAGGAACCCACCCCCACGAGTAAAACCAGATCGGAACAGACGAGAACGTGGATCAACAGCAACAGGGAGAAATGACAACGCAAGCCCAAGAATATCAAGAGTTAACACAACAACTGGACGACTACTAACAATACCATTCAGAGGAATTGCAAGAGAACGTATTCATCTAATTGCTACCGAAGCAGGGATAAATTTAATCAAAGAAAATAAATCGGACACTAAGATTGTTACGTCGCGTGAAAAGGTCCGTGCGACGTCCTTCAATGTCTGACCGTCGAGGCCCAACCACCGTTGGAGAAACCCTCAATAAACCTAAGGCCCCACCATAAACCGAGTCTTATTAGCTTGCAGGAACCTTTAATCCTGCAAATATTTTCGGTTTATAAGTGGTATTTAAAAAGTCCTTAGGTTTATTGTCCGTTCTTACAAATTACGGAGGAAGCCGGTAATTATATAATGGGATGAGGTGGATGATGATGTTCCGCTGACCGTGATAGCGGTGGTTGTTGTGGTTGTCGGTAAACTGGTTGGGCCTGGTCCAGAGGGTAGTTGTCGGCTGGGGGCTGTAGATGTCGCTGCTGTTTTTTCTTCTATTTTCTTGTGCGTGGAAATAAAATCGGACTACGGGCGCCGGGAATCGAACCCGGGTCCCGAACGTTCGAAACCTAAGACGCTAACAACTGCGCCACGTTTTTTTTTTTTGTAAATGTTTATTTTTACCAGAATTACATTATACAGTATTTGTTAGTTCGCAATAAACGGCGAACTTCTGTTGTGGGTTATTTAGGCATAAGTACCGATACGTGACGGCACGGCGTAGCCCTACTATATTTCATTATTATTCTATTTTATGCATTTTATACTATGCTTATCCTATGGATTTTAAGCCGCTGAGAAGCTGTGCTTACCTATTGTATTGTTGCTTATTCTTATTTCTGTCCTGAAAACCTGGTCGCAAAACAGGACAGTTTGTTAGCTTGTTTGGTTTGGGGGACGCGGGAGTTTGGGAAGGGGGAGGGAGGGTGGGCTGGGTGAGTGGGGGAGGGTGTGTTTATTTACATATTTACATATTTACATTATTTACAAGGCTTATTTACAAGTTGTGAATTTACCCGTTAGGGTAAATTTATTTTTGGTATTTTGTTTTGTGGATCTTTATCTCGATATTTTTACTTTGGTTTCGGTATCCACCAATATTTTTTGAGTTTTTCTGTGTTTGTCTTCTACGTCTTTCTGTGGGAGGGCCATGTTGAATCTCCACCTGGTGTCTGCTGTCTTTCCATCTAAGTTTTCCTCGTAGAGAATTGCATTTGTTCTTGTATTTCTTTTTATGTGGTATATTATCGGTATGTTGTTTGCATCTTGCAGGTAGTTTCTTTCGTCTAGGTAAAGAAACGCTTCGGGGGGGATGTATCCTGTTGATAGTGTGTTTTTGTGGTAAGTATCATTTGGGAATAGGCAACCGAAGATTAGGCTGTTTTCTTTTATCATTGCTGCTTGTGCGAAGTGGTTTCTTGTTATTTTTAAGATATGGCAGTCTATGCGGTGTATGTTGGCTAGATCGTATATTTTTTTTTTTTTTATGTATTTTCTGTATTCGCTATGTTTTGATCTGTATGCGCTTAGGCATGCTCTAATGCATTTTCTTTCGAATATGCGGATTTTTTCCATTAGTGAGGCTGGTATGTTGTACCAGATTGGGCAGCCGTAGGTTATAATGGGTCTGATTAGTGCTTGATAGCACAGTATTTTTTACTTTGTTGTTCAGATGTCTGGAGTAAAATAGTCTTTTTGTACTCCAGAATGCTTTGTTGGCTTTGAATAGCTGGGTTTCGATGTGTTGTTTATAGGTTAGTTTGTCATCTATGTTGACTCCTAGGTATTTTACGCAGTTTTTGTGTGGTATGGTTTCCCCTTTGTTTGTTTTTTTCTTTTATTTGGAACTTTTACAGTGTTCTCTTTCTATTGGGCTGATTTTGCTTGTCTTGGGTCTGAATAGTATTGTTTCGCATTTGCTTGTGTTAATTTTAGTTTCCACGTGTGGTAGTAGTCGCTAATTTTGTTATAAAGTTCTTCGAGTTCTGTCCTTATTGTTTTTGTTTTGCGGCCTGTTACGTAGATAATTAGGTCATCTGCGAAGGCTATGGAGCGTTTGTGGGGAGATGTGTTGAGGTTGAAGAGGTTTAGCAAGTCGCTATTGTAAATGTTGAAGAGTAGCGGTGAGTTTACCGTTCCTTGTTGCAGGCCGTTTTCTATGGTGAACTCTTTGTTTGAAGTATGTGGTCCGTCAGACATTACAAATGATTTGTTTGTTATCATGTCCCAGACTATTTTGATTAGGTATTCTGGGAAGTTTTTCTTGCACATTTTGAAGATGAGCCCCGGATCCAAACTGTATCGAATGCTTTTTCAAGGTCTATCAAGCAGGCGGCTACTCGTTGCTTTGCGTTTAGCGCCCAGCAGATGTCGGACGTAAGTTTGTTTATAGCGTGTATTGTAGAGTGCTTGTGCCGGAAACCGAATTGATTTTCTGGAATTATGTTGTTTTTTGCGCAGAACGAAGCTAGTGGGTTGTTTATGGTTATTTCGAATATTTTACTTATGTTGGGGAGAAGGCTTATGGGTCTTAGGTTTGTCGGCGATGAGCCGTCTTTGTTCTTTTTTGTGATTGCAATTAGTTTTGCTTTTTTCCACTTAATGGGAAAATACGTGTTGTTTAGTGCATTGTTGAAGAGTACTGTGTAGTACCATTTTATTTTATTTGGTAGGCGTTTGAGCAGGATGTTTGGGATGCCATCGAAGCCTGAGGATTTTTTGTTGTTTAGTTTGGAGAATATTGTGTTTAGCTGGTTGTAGTTTGTGAAGTAGTTTATTTCTGGATCGGGTTGTTTGGGGTTGTCCGATGTGTTTTCGTCCGAGAATGTGCAGACTGTTTTATTTAGCGCTATGTCTTGTTCTATTTTTTTTTTTGAGTTTGTTTGTTTCGGCAATGATAATTCTGTTTAATTGTTCTCGTCCCATGTGGTCGTTTTGTGTGTGTGTTTTGGAAAAGTGTGTGCCGATAATGTCTAGTTTTTCCGTTGTTTTGGATATTATGAAGTTGCCCTCGGTGTCCTTGTTAGTGTTTTGTATTTCTATACCTGCTTCTTGGATGAGGGAGGCTTTTTCTGGGGGCAGTTTGAGGGGCGGGATGGAGTTTTGTTCTTTTGGTCTGAATATTTGATTTATCTGTGGGAACATGTTAGCAGTGTCGTTTTTGGAGATGTTTTTTATTTTATTTGTCCAATATTGGTTTATGGAGTTTGCGAATTCTTGTTTCAGTTGTGATTTTATTTTAAATAGTAGATATTTTAGGAATTCTATGTCTTCTCTTTTGTCATAAGAATAGTTGTATTTTAGCTTGTTTAATTGGGATAGTATGTAGCTTTTGTCTCGTTGCAGTCTTTTTATTTTATAGTTTACATAGGACTCGCAAGAATTTTTTCTTTGATTTTCGGTACGGATTCTTGCAGGGCGGTTTGTATATGTTTTTCTATTTCGTCTATGAATGAGTCGATTTGTCTGTTTGTTAGGTTGGCGTTGCTGTAAATCTTTAGATCGCAGTTCTGTTCGAGTAGTTTTTGGAATTTTTTCCAGTCTGTCTTTTTGTAATTGTACCTGGGTGTTTCGGTCTGTGTTTCGAGGGATAGGAAGTCAGAAGTGTTCTTGTTTATTTTAAATGCTATGGCGTTATGGTCGCTGTCATAGTCTAGGGTTCTGAGGGTACTATTTGGTCGTAAATTTTGAAATTTTAGTCGCGCATCTGCTAAGCATATGTCCAGGTAGGAGCGTCCATTTGGGTAGGAGGGTAACTCGGGGCCATAGAGGATTGTTTTTATAGTGCATACTTTTATTGTCTAGCCAGCTCCTAATAAAGTTTCCTCTTGTGTTGTTTAGTTCATTTTTCCAACTTGTGTGTTTGGCATTAAGGTCGCCCACGATTATATAGAAGTTTTCCTGTTTGTCGAGCTGTAGTAATTCAAAAAGATTGTTGAATTCGTTGTTAAATTCTTTCTGGTTTCCGTGGGCTGCGTAGGCTGCACTGATAAATAGATTTTCGTTATTGTTAATTTTTATTTTTATGATCGTTGTTTCTAGGATTTTGAAGCTCGTTATTTTGTCGTTTTGTATTGTTTTGAACTTTATTGGGTTTTTTATGAGGATTGCCGTTCCTCCTCCTTGGGTAGCGTTTGGTCTGTCGTGTCTTATCAAGGTGTAGTTTTTGAAGTGAACTTTGTGTCTTTTGTTCAATTTTGTTTCAGATATGAGAACGATATCGGGGTTTTCTTTATTTATTAGGGTTAGCATACTGTATCTTTTTTGGTTTGATATTATCGAGTTGGCATTTATCGAGATTATTTTTAAATGTTTTACTTTTACCTGATTTGTTTTTTGCTGTATTTGGTGGTTCAGAGTGTTTTGCTTATTCGTTTGGACTGATATTGAGAGCGTTGTAAATGGTGTTGATTCTTTCTTCGTGCTTTTGTAGTGTTTTTTTTATTTCGAACAATTGAATTTGATGTTCTTCTAGTGCCTTTAGTATGCTTTGTTTGAAATCTTCGAGGACGTTTGTGAAGTTTATTTGGGGTGTATATGCAAATGGGTTGGGGATTTGATTTGCACGCGGTGCTGTACTTATTATTTGGGGGGGGGTTTTCGGTCTGCGCCACGTATCCGTTGCTTAGTTAGAGTCAAGTGGCGGTATTTAGCTTGTCGAGTGCCGCCACAGGGAAAAACCAGACATTTTTCTAAATTGCCCTAAAAACGTTCCGGATAGAAATCTGGATTTTCCCATCAGCTTCGTACGTTCTAGAAACTACCCCCATACCGAGCTTTCTTCCGTTAGTATATAAGAGCGGAAACCCGGTCAAAAAGTTAGTTAAAACTCAAGAATCAAGTCAACGTCAGCCTGTATACGGATTTTCTCCTATGTGAGTAACCCTTCTCTACGTCCCCAGTATTTTAAACAACGGTGTCACTACTTTGTGTTATTGTATAATTGTTGGAAATATATAATTTTTATAACCCTGTGAATCACAGCGTTATATCTCACCAACCACCCCCTATTATTTGCGTCGATTATTATAATCGTAACGGGAATTTACGACTCCCGTTGACGTGTTTCCTCGCGATTGCGTCTCCCCGCGATTGGTCGAAATTACAAAGATATTCAAATCAGACAAACCTCAAACTTTATATTTTATGGTTTTTCAAACCAAAAATTTTTATTCTATTATATTCTGTTACGTTTTCGCTATTTAAATTTGAAAATTTGAAAACTATTTGAAATCTAATCTCGACAAATTTGCCGCGATTTTTTTTTTTATTTTTTTATTTATTTGAACGATACCTTTTGAACATTTGAGATCTATATTTGAAAATTCCGATCGATACGGTAGTTGCTGCCACCAGAAACAGTCTAAGGACTATTTCAATTAGATATTTTATTGTCACTTACCTTTTCGAAAGTCCGAACAGTCGTAATTTATTAATAATTTTATTGATAAATTAAATACTCGTGGGTAGCGTTAACTAGAGTTTAATACAACTGGCAAATAATCTCCACGTTTCGGCTAACCTGCTATGTGCAGGAATACTAGCGCGGGAGAGGATTGGAGTTGGTGGGAATAGGCCTTCGAATCTGATATGCAAGATTTATAATGATTTTATTTACGTGTATTGGATTATAATGGTTATTGTATGTTTGTATATATATATATATATTTTTTATTTGGCTAGTTTTCATTCGCTTGGATCTTATTATGCTACTAGCTAAGGTATTTTCTACGTCGAAATGATAATGGTTACTGCTAATTCGATTAATTATTGACAGAATTTATTTGGATCACAATAAATTATAATTGTTGTAATTTGATTGGTTATTGACAAAATTTATTCGACCACAATAAATTATAATTGATATAATTTGATTGGTTATAGACAGAATTTATTCGACCACAATAAATTATAATTGTTTTAGTTTGATTGGCTATTGACAGAATTTATTTTGATCACAATAAATTGTAATTATTATAATTTGATTGGTTATTGACAGAATTTATTTGATTTCTTTATTTTCAAAGCCACAGTAATTTATAATTGTTGTAGTTTGATTGGTTATTGACAGAGTTTATTCGAACAAGGGGCAAAACAAATATTTTACTGATAGATTTGTTGGAATCATTGTTTTTGGTAAACCTCATAAATTTTACGCAGTACCTAACGATTTTCCTTTGATTGAAGACGGAATTATAGGATTACCATGTCTTGAACAATATCAATATGAAATTTCAAATGATCAAATCAGATTGGACAATAACGTCTTGTATTTTCAAAAACTTAGAGTTGTTCAACCAGTCGAAAGGAGAGTTCAAACTTTCTACCTCGAAGGCAAACCGACGCGAGTGTCACGTAAAAATATTGAACAAGTGACTAGAATTCGGGCTGGCTCGGACTGATTAAGATTGACTTGGACGATTTTGGGGGTAATATTTATATTCTTTTATTCGCAGGAGTGGGAAAAGACCTTGGTTGCACTTGTCATATGTTCATGGGAACGGGCAGAGAGTCCGGGCACTACCTCAGTGGCCACTCATGATAAGTCGCTTGGAATTTGCTGTCTTATCGCATGGATAGTCGAATTCTCCCGTGACACGAGCATGCTTCTTCAATTCTAGTGAGACATATCAAGTAATCTCTAACGAAATTGATAATAATAAAGACCTAGAACAAATTGTTAAATTGAGAACCATAGTGAGAACAGATCATATAGAACCCGAACTTCGTATACCTATTGAAAAGATTTTGATTCATTATATCAATGTGTTCAATTTAGAGACTGATCTTTTACCTGGTACAAATTTGACACAACACAAGATAACTTTGGAGCAAGACAAAATCATAAATATTAAATCGTATAAAGCCCCGGAATGACAAAGCTGAAATCGAGAAACAAATGAAAGAAATGCTAAGTAAAAATATTATCGAAGAGTCAGATTCGCTTTACAATTCACTTGTTTGTGTAGTACCTAAGAAATCAGATGCCTCAGGCAAATAGAAATGAAGAATTGTGATAGATTTCAGAAGACTAAACGAACTAACCGATCAAGACGCATATCCTTTACCAGATATCGAAGACATTCTTAGTCAGTTAGGAAACGCGAAATTCTTCTCAGCGCTAGATCTGTCATCAGGATTCCACCAAATTCCTATGAATCCCAACTCAAATAAATACACTGCATTCTCCACACCATAAGACCACTTCCATTATAATCGCATGCCATTCGGACTGAAAAACACACCCGCAACTCCTCAACGAATGATGGACACAGCATTAAGAGGGTTAGTCAATGTTAATTGTTTCGTATATTTAGACGACATTATAATTTTCGAAGATACAATTCAAAAACATAATCAAAATTTAGCAATAGTTTTGCAAAGACTTAGAGAACTAGGACTCAAGATACAGCCTGGTAAATGCGAATTCCTCAAACCAGAGCTTAATATTTAGGACATTTAGTAACAGCCGAAGGAGTTAAACGAAACCCGAAGAAAATCAAGCCCGTGAAAGATTTTAGGACGCCGAGGAACCCAACCGAGGTTAAATCATTTTTAGGACTGACCGGCTATTATAGAAAATTTATACGTAACTTTTCCAAGATAGCCAAACCATTGACCGACTTAATTAAGAAAGATATTAGCTTTTACTGGACAAACAAACAACAAGACAGTTTTGAAACAAAACGTTGAAATAAAAATTATGTGAAGCACCGATTTTAACTTATCCAGATTTTACAAAGACCTTTACGCTAACGACCGACGCAAGTAACGAAGGACGAGGAGCTGTTCTCTCACAAGACGGACACCCATGTTGTTTTGTTTCAAGAACACTCAAACCATCTGAGAAAAACTACACGACAACTGAAAAAGAACTTTTAGCAATCGTATAGGCAATAAAAAGGCTAAGACAATATCTGTTAGGACGTAAATTCATAATTAGGACAAACCATCAGGCTTTGAAATGGCTAAACGATTGTAAAGATCCTTCATCACGTTTAATGAGATGGAGATTAAAATTAGAAGAATACGAATACCAGATTGAATACGTAAAAGGTAAAGATAACGCGGTAGCCGATAGTTTACCCAGAGCTCACGCAATCACAAAAACAGACATCCATGTTATAGATCATACAGAGCATTTCAATGAATGCAAGCAAGCGGCAACAATTCCTGAAAGACTTGATTTGAAATTGAATTTGGCGTAGGAAAATCCATCCGATTATTCAAAATCATACCAAACTTGGAATAGGTGACAACACATTTTCAGAAATAGAGAAAATTCAGTTGAAGCTCATAATTCTTTATTTCAATGATACATATAAAAAATTAATTTTTGCGTGGGAACCAATAAAAGAGTTAACAGAAGAAAAAGTAGATACAATTCTATGTGAAAATCATAACGAAATTATAGGACACTTAGGAGTGCAAAAAACGTATCAAAGAATTAGAGAAAAATATAAAATAGCAGATTTAATGGAAAGGTAGAAACTTTTATCAAAAATCGCGATGCATGTCAAAAGAAAAAGCTAACGCAAATTCGACCCAAGGAAATCCCAATCATTTCAGACACACCTTTGCAACCAAACGATAAAATAGCAATGGATATCATTGGACCAATGACGAAAACAAAACGAGGAAATTAATTCATACTTTCGATTCACGACGAACTGACAAAATATTTAATATTAGTACTTTTGAAGAACCAACTGACAGAGTCAATTATTAACGCTCTTTTGGAACACTACAGTTATATTTTCTCAGCGTAAAGAACAATTTTGACGGATCAAGGACAGAACTTTGTGAGCTAACTAAAGACTAAGTTTGCTGAAGCTTTCAAAATCAAACATAATAAAACCACATCTTTCCACCCTCAAGCCAACGGATCCCTAGAAAGAACACATGCTGTAGTGAAAGATTTGATACGAACTAGTTTACACGATAACAATAGAGAATGGGATGAAGTTTTGAATTTTATTTGTTTAAGATATAATACTTCGATTCACGAAGTTACAGGCTTCTCGCCATTTGAATTAACTTTCGGAAGGAAAGCTAACTTGCCCTCCGTGATAGCCAAAACTACAGGTTTAAGGGGATATTCTAGTCTACAAATTTGAAAAAATCGAAAAATTTTTTCCTATTTCCAAAGTTTAGAGATTCAAGAATATGCCCTTAAAAGGATTTTTCAAAATTTCAATTATTTTATGAGTTACAGCCATTTTTGTGACGCAGCATCTGCTCCGGTCCGACCGGAACAAATAAACTGTAATATCGCAAAATAGTTTGAACTAGAGATCGGTTGAAACTAGAAAAAACCGTGTACGTCGTCTTTGTGTGGTTGGCTTACGTTTAAGAGTGCCTACGTGACTAAAGTCACGTAGTCCTTACATAGATATGAGAAAAACAATAGACAACGTGAGAGCAGAAGGACGATTTCGTGTTTTTCAAGGTGGAACGACCGAAAGGGAAGAGCGTGCGAACCGGAAAGTATGTGTGTTGCGAGGGTCAGAGTTGATCGAGACGTCGAAGAGTAGAGTTGAGTTGAGAGAACTGATCGAGTCGTTAGTGTTGTAGAGTTGTAGAGTTGTTAGTGAGAGAGAGAGAGAGAGAGAGAGAGAGAGAGTGTGTGTGTGTGTGTGTTAAATTCGTTGTAACGAGAGTTACCAAATAACTGTGAAGTTATTTAATATAGATACGAGTATCGCATTCAGTTTCAGTTAAACAAACATCGTTTTCTGTTCAATTTATACCTGTATATTCAATTCCATATTAATAAATTGTAAATAATCGGGAAAAATTTATATCCTTAATTTCCACGATATTACAAGTGAGGGCCCCTCCGGGATTGAATAGGACAGGTCAACGTCACACCTAGAAGCCTGTGTGTATGTGAAGGATCACAACTCAACGATGTCAGATCAATGGGGAAACTTTTAAATTATATGAACTTGCTCGAATATTGTGCCAGGTGTATCGGACCCTTATTCCACTACTGACGAAGCGAAGCTATCTGCGCCAACGCCGGGCAAGTGGTTCAAACACCTGGATACAGCGCAGAGGTATTTAAATGCAACTCCCAATCTAAGTACGAACGCTGCCCCGTTCCAGTTGTTGTTCAGAACACGAATGATGCTGCGAGACGATCCACAGATCAGGCAACTAATCGAGGAAGAACAGGTTGCAGTGTTCCAAGAGGAACGAGATCAATTGCGTGCGGACGCGAAGAGACGGATCGAGGAGATCCAAGCCCGAAGCAAGCAGACGTATAACAAGAGACGCAAGAAGGCGACAGCATACAGGACGGGAGATCTAGTGGCGATCGAGAGGACGCAGGGCGGCCCCGGGCAAAGCTGCATCCGAAATTTCTTGGACCGTATCGGGTGGTGAAAGTCCTGCGAAATGACCGGTACATAGTGCAGCGAGAGGGCGAGCACGAAGGGCCACGTACAACTTCCACGGCAGCCGATCACATGAAGCGGTGGAAAGTTGACGATAGTGATGTAAGTGCGAGCCGCGATGATGAGCACATCTGAGGGCAGATGTGATTGTCAGGAAAGGCCGAGTGTAATATCGCAAAATAGTTTGAACTAGAGGTCGGTTGAAACTAGAAAAAACCGTGTACGTCGTCTTTGTGTGGTTGGTTTACGTGTAAGAGTGCCTACGTGACTAAAGTCACCTAGTTCTTACATAGATATGAGAAAAACAATAGACAACGTGAGAGCAGAAGGACGGTTTCGTTTTTCAAGGCGGGATGACCGAAAGGGCAGAGTGTGCGAACCGAAAAGTATGTGTGTTGCGAGAGTCAGAGTTGATCGAGACATCAAAGAGTAGAGTTGAGTTGAGAGAATTGATCGAGTTGTCAGTGTTGTAGAGTTGTTAGAGTTGTTAGTGAGAGAGAGAGAGAGAGAGAGAGAGAGAGAGAGTGTGTGTGTGTGTATTAAATTCGTTGTAACGAGAGTTACCAAATAACTGTGAAGTTATTTGATATAGATACGAGTATCGCATTCAGTTTCAGTTAAACAAACATCGTTTTCTGTTCAATTTATACCTGCATATTCAATTCCATATTAATAAATTGTAAATAATCGGGAAAAATTTATATCCTTAATTTCCACGATATTACAGAACAGTAGACGGTAGACTCTGTCCGAGTACCTACGTATGAATACCCTCATAAAATCTTTATTGTATTTTATCCCTTTTTAATATATTTTTAATTCAATAATTTAATTGGAACTATTGTTGGGTTCTGAAACCCAAAATAATAGCGAATCGTTAAATTCGTTAATATGGACTTTTGCTCCGAAGCACATCCACGCAGGAACGCAGACAATTCAAATTTCCACTTTCCTCGCATTATGTATTTTTAATGACGGTTTCATATCCATATTAAAAAACTTAAGTGTCATGAGAATCACGATTGGCCCAGCAGCTCATGCGTTCGCAGTCAGGCGAGACGAAGTTCGCATCGAGCGCTCTGAACTCCGAGCTTCAGAGGCATCAAATGAAGCCAGGACTGCTTGTCTCCATGAGAGAACTTCGGAGAATGAGCATTTTGAAGTAGAGGAAGGTTTCCTGTATGGAACAGGAATCGCCGATTAAAAATATGTAATTATGCTGTACTATTCTGTGAGTAAAATCGCGGGAAACTTGTCTCAAAACTTTAAACGCGTTTTTCTCGAAACTACTTTTTTCAAGTTGGCGTGCACGATATCGCAAGTTCTAATAAACCGATTTATTTGAAATTTTGTGTGAATGTTCTTTATAGATTTCTCTATTGCTTGAACCACGCTCAAATCAAAATTTGTAACTTTACTATGTTTAAAAAATTCGGAAATGCCAAAAAACATGCCAAAAAGGAAACTTTTTTCAAATGACCGCCATTTTGTGAAAAAATATTGTTTTGACTTTTCCGAGGTTCATGCTATTGCCGCATCTATACTAATTAAGAATCCGTTCGGCTTTTTTGCTTCATATGACCAGAAGGGTTGAAATCATGCACGCCAGGACACCCTTTTTTTGGACCCCTCACTTTGCCAGCTCATAACTTTGTGAATTTTGAGTTTTCTTTTTCGGTTAATTTTTTATGTAATCTTAAAATATCAATAAACAAATGATAAAAAAATGGATAGTAAGAATATTTTTTGTTTCGTTTGTACAGAGCTTCAAAATCCGCCCGAAATTCATGCCTCTAGACTAGAATACGCCCTTAAGCTAAAACGACATGTTTTCACTTTGACGGAAACAATTAAATAAATATTTAGAAATCGCGAGAGATACCTTGATGAAAAGTAAAAAGAGATACCTTCGAGACCAGAAACGAAAGATAATTCGAATTCAAACTGTGTTTAGAGAGAGAGATTATGTTCTTATTCATAATGATCATAAGAAAAATAAGTTGGACGCTGAATAGTTAGGACCATACAGAATGTACCCAGTTAAAACTCCGTATTACGAGATTTTGATTGATAGTGTTATTAAGAAAATCCATGGTAATCGTTTGAAAACTTATTTCTCAGAACGAGATCCACTCTAAAGTAATTCTCAGTATTAGCACCATTGTTCCAACCAAAACTCCTGAATTGCCTTTGGAAAAACCATTTGAAAAACATGAAACTATACAAAACAAAATTCCAGTGCAGCAGGAAACTCTATTGGATACCATAAAATAATTGAAAAAAAAGAAGAAGAAGATTCTAGCTTCAAGAATACGGAGACTCAAGCAGCAGGTAAAGGAGAGGTCATTCAAAACACCATTAAAAGACCGACAGTCCCAATCAACATTTATATTGAGGTGCTAACTTCAAGCGGATGCGTAACGAACGCGTGCGTAGTAAGGATATTGACGAATGACAAAAAGAACAGAATCGGATCAAGAAAACTGTTAAGTTGTAACCGAGCAGCTACGGGTTGTAAAGCGGGCCCGCTGTGTCGTCATCGAGCAACCGTGGCCGTCCGGGGGTGGGCCGCCAGGCCCCCAGTCGCGTCGATGCGTCCGGCGAGGAGGACACGCGAGCTGGGCGGTCTCGGAGGGGGTCGGGGGAGCCCGACGTTGTGAACGTCGGCTCAGGACCTTCGTGGGGTGGGACGCGGCGGAGACGCGGCGGATGAGATCCGACGACGAAATGTCGTTGTGTTCTTCCTCTCCGGCCGTTGCGGGCGCTCGGCAAGCGGTCGTACCGCAAGATTGCCGGGCCCGCTGAAGGCACCGCCTCCGCCGCCAACGGTCGTGGCGGAGGCACGTGACGCCGCACGCGGCGGCGGGACGCGTCTACGGGGGATTCGGACTCCGCGCTGCTGCCGGCTCCCGATAAAAGGAAGAAGAAAGGTGCGAGGTGCGGGGCGGATACCGACACCGACACCGACACCGACACCGACACCGACACCGACGCCGAGGCCGCCACGGTGGCCGCCGCCGCCGCTACCATCCGCGGCGGTGTTGGCGGCGGTGACGAGGCGCGAAGCGATGAAGCGAAGACTGGGCCGGTCGAAAAACAGGCGACCACGAAGGACGCGGAACCGACCCACGGTCGAGAAGAGGAGGACAGCGCACACTTGCGAAGGAAGGTGCGTCTTCTGGAGAGAGAGGTCAGCCGTCTCCGAGAGACGGTGGAACCGTTGACCAGGGAACGCGCGGAGAAGGCAGCCGAGGGCCCTAGTGACGACGGTAAGGGAAGGAAGGCGGGGAACACCTCTGCGAGGGGGGCGAAAGGAAATGCCTCCGGGGCCCCAACGGGAGCGATTACGGGTCCCCTTCCCCCACCTCTCCCGCACCCCTGGTTGGAGTCACGCCGTTTGCGCTGTCCCGACGGGTTGGCGAGTGGTACACAGGGCGGGAGAACGGGCAGATCCGGTGCTCCAGGACCTCGAGATCCGCTAGAGGATCTCAAGACCCTGCTCCTCCGTAAGCTGGAGGAGTGGTGGCGAGAAATAAAGCCAGGGGGAGCGGTCTCCCCAGCTACGGACGCAGCTGCCGCCGAAAGAACCGTGCAAGCACGGTCGCGGTCCGCAAGAGGCACCTTGCGGTCGACTGTGGAGTCGTCGGCTGACGAGGCAGGATTCATCACCGTCGTAAGAGGAGGAAGAGGTAGAGCGAGGCGAAAGAAAAGAAAGCCAGCGGCGCAACCTCTTCCAATGGTCCATGCGCCGACCGAAGGCGCAAGAACCGAGAGACGGGTATCATCGTCACTGCCGACGGCAACACTCCTGACAGGGGCCTCGGCATACGGCGCGGCGGCCGGTAGTGGCGGACCAAAGGTAAGGACTTTCGCGGAGGTGGCCGCTCGGCCTCCGGTGCGTCCCCGCACGGGGAGAGAATCCATGCGGGGAGCGGGTAGCAGCGTCAGAGCGGGAACTATCGGGAAAGGGAAGGGACGTACCGCTAGTGGGCGAGACGCGCGGGGAGAAAGTACCCGTCCTCCCCCGACCCCCACGATGTGCCGCGGTAACGCTCACCGTGAGGGACGGCTCGGGTTTCACTTATAGGGATGCGATGTCGGTGGTGAGGAGGGCAGTCAGGCTCTCCGAACTTGACATCACGGAGCTGAAGCTGAGGAAGGCGATCACGGGAGCGTTGCTGCTCGAGATCCCAGGCCAGGACGCTGGGTGCAAGGCATCACGACTGGCCGAGCGAATGGCAGCCACGTTGAAGGACCTGCCCGCCAAGGTAACCGTGCCGCGAAGGACGGCCGAGTTAAGAGTGACCAGACTGTAGGACTCGGTCACCCCGGAGGAGGTGGCGGCCGTCGTTGCCGAGGCCGCGGGCTGCCGCGTCGACGAAGTCAATGTGGCAGCCACACGCTTCGCTCCTCGGGGCCTCGGGTCGGTGTGGCTACGCTGCCCGCTGGCAGCAGCCAGGAAAATCAGCGGAGGAGGGACCGCCCGATCAGGAGGCAAAATCACTATACGTTGGTCCGCGGCGAGGGTTTCCCCTCTCCCGGCACGACAACTCCAATGCTTCAGGTGCATGGAGTTGGGTCACGTGCGCAGGGACTGCACGTCGACGATGGACCGGTCGGAGCGCTGCTATCGGTGCGAGGCGGAAGGACATCGCGCCAGAGACTGCTCGGCGCGAGTACCTAAGTATCCGGTGTGCACAGACATAGGACTGCCGGGTCGCACAGTATGAGGTCGCCGGCATGTAAACCGCCAGCCCATAAGAAGAGGGCCACACAGGAGGCAAGGACTTACGTAGTGATACAAAAACTAAAGAAATTCTCATTGGATTTATCCATAATAATCCTGTGCACGATTTCCAACGCAACCTGTTTCGCACAATGTTCGTTCGCAATATTCCGTCCCAATGGAAACTGTTGTGAAATTTTACCTGATACGCCATCTTAAACTTTCCCTTCCAACAGAATTGCTCAGCTGCTAGGAGTCTACAAAATTCCGGGATATCGTTGACCATTCGCACAAAAACACTCCATTAGAAATTGCAATGAGACTATTAACGCAACCTGCGTAAGCTGCGTTGCATTCTCATAATTTGATCTTAGTAGTTATAATGAAAAGCTGAATGTAATCATTAATATAAATGAAGTCTTTAGAAAAAAATAGTACATGTGATAAAACATTTAATTTGCGAAAATTAAGTTTAACAGAAGCAATGCAAACATCAATAGGATTCCAAACATTAAAATATATTGTTATACATACTATGAAACATAATTAAAAATTCACTGTATAAATATATGTAATAATGCAAAATGTAGAGTACATATATAAACCATGTAAAATATGACGTATTAAATATACATTTAAATTTAGAACAATTGCATAAAACAATTTAATTTAAAGGCAGCTGGAAGAACTAAGGAAAGGACAAGCTGGGGGCATAGTGGAGGGTAGGAGGAAGAAAAGTATGGTCACTAACATATGCAGACGATATTGTGCTGATAGCTTACAGAGAAGAGGAGCTAAAAGAAATGTTAAAGAGGTTCAAAAAATTTTTAAAGGAAGCAGAATTAGAACTGAGTAAGGAAAAGACCAAAATAGTAGTGTTGGAAAAAAAGGAACAAAAGGAGACAAAGAAAATGGAAATGGGGAGAGCAGGAATTAGAAGAAGTGGTCGAGATAAGATACCTAGGGTACATGCTACAGAAAAACGGCAGTGATAAGAAGCACATACAAGACGGGAAAAAGAGAGCAACGATAGCAATGAAGAAAACATGGAGCTTGGGAGAAAGAATATTCAAACAGGACTACAAAAGGAGAAGATGTTTGGAGCACTGGTAGAGAGCGTGGCGCTGTTTGGAGCAGAGGTATGAGGCCGGAACATGGAAGAAAGACTGAATAAAGTACAAAGAAGATATGCGAAATGGATATTAGGCTTAGATATGACAACACCAAATTACATATTAATAGAAGAATGCAAGATAATAGAAATAAAAGAAAAAGCATTAAAAAGAGCAGCAAGATATAAAGAGAAAGCCCTAGAATCAAAAAAGGAATTAGTAAAGGAGTATATAAAGGAAAGAGAGAGAAACTGGGGAAATGGCCATGAAGGGAAAAGAGCAAGAAAGAGAAAGAAGGGACTAGAAGAGGTGAGAAAGGGAAGGACGCAGATAGAAGCAAGGGAGGAGCAAGAAAGGATAACAGCAGATCAGATTATAGAGGAAAGAAGAAAGAGTGAAGCAGAAGAGAGGGGGGAAGGATAAGGGAATCTAAATATAATATACACTACGGAAATATAGCCAAAGAAAAATTACCAAAGTACCTAGAAGGTCGGATGAAGTAGGAGGACAGAAGAATACTGGCAAGATTCAGATGTGGAAACGAGACCAAAGCAAGGGAATACTGGAAGGAAGAGGGAGAAAAAAGATGCAGACTATGTAAAAGGAATGAAGAAGACCTGAGACATGTAATAGAAGAATGAGAAATAACGGGGGAGGGGAACCAAAGGACATAGGAAAAGTACTAAATGAGACGGGAGAAGGTTTAGCAGAACTGAAAGTAATAGTCGGGAAGAGAAGGGCAAACGACAGGAAGGATGCACAGCAAGGAAACTAAAGCCCAAAGTTGCAATAATTTTTGGTCATTAGTGGTTAATTTGTGGTTCCTAGTTTTAGTGTTTAGAGAATAGAATAACTAAGGTAGTGTAATAGAATAGAGTGGAAAGAGGGGAGGAAGATATGTAAGAGAAGAATTAGACATCATAGATGTAAAAGCGAAAGTTCGTCCAAAGCCGAAAGGCACGGACTAAGCAATAATAAATAAATAATAACCTGGCTAGAAAATCAAAATGTTTCTGTGATGAAATGGCCAGCACAAAGTCCGGATATGAATCCGATCGAAAATTTGTGATCCATTTTGAAAAGAAGGCTGGCAAAATATAATAATCCACCTTCAGGTGTTCATGAATTATGGGAAAGAACACAACAGGAATGGTACAATATTGAACCAGAAATAAGTAAAAATTTAATTTTAATTGACAGTATGCCTCGTAGATTAAAAGGATTAAAAAAATAGTAAAGGAAAGTGGACGAAATACTAGGTTGAAACCTTAATTCGACGAGTATAATTAAAGTGCAAAACTGTAAACATGGTTTGAGATGTCAATTTTTGTAAAATGTTCTGTACATTATTAATGTTAATAAAAATGAACTATTACATTTCATTAATCAGATGCAGCTTGTAGTTGCATTGTTAAGAGTATTATTTTTTTCACTGTTTGTAATTGGCCTATCGCCCCTTTTATTTTAGGTTTCGGAGAGTGGGTCCATTCCAATCGCAAGGATTAATAGCACGGAATAAGCTGGAATAGGAGGAATTTACAAAGCGAAAGTTCCAGACAAAATGGCAAAAAATTGATTCTCGAAACGGCATGTTGTTGTACGGGTCGGTATGTCTCCAGGCGCGGTGCTCGAGGTCCACTCGCAACCACGAGTAGAGGTCGCCACATTACGAACCACTTGTTTGTTGACAGAAATAGAGGTTGCTCTAAGTAAGTTCCACCGTTGTTGAGCTGTTACTTTGGAGATGTTTTTGGGGGTTTCCGAAATTTTCTCGCGGTTTAAATCTATTTTAAATAATGCCTTACAGTGGCAGCTATCTATTTGCCAAGTCGCGTTTTAAGAAAAAACCTGAAAGCACGAGAAATTACTTTGAACTCTGAGTCAGTTGGCCTGATATAGTCGGCTGCCCGAAAGTTCCATTATGATATTTCATTTATAAGGATGGCAAGCGCTGTTTTCTCTTAAATTTTTTGGTTGATTGGAAACATTGTCAAGGGACAAGACATAGTTTAATAATGGATGTACATATGTAGCTTCCTATTGGCTATACGTGGCGGTAGGATATGTTTGGAAATCTTGAATGCTGCGAGCGATGCTCTGTTCTTACCGCCGAGTTACTAGACTCGTCTAGGGGATCGTCGCCCTATTATTTAGTGAAGTAAGAGGTGCCGGTTCACTTGTGAGCTATGTTGCTGTAGTATAAGCGTGAAGATTTCCCCTATAAGTGTAGAGTTTCAACTCTGGGTGGTGTTCGACGCACTGATTTCAGGACTTAGCTTTGTACTGTAGTATTTAGTCGTTTCTCGAAGGACAGGGTTAAGGTTGTGGTTCGTATTTAGCCATCAGATATATCGCGATGAAATAAGGGAACACAGGATCTAGGACAATTATCCAGCTTATTATTCGATGGAATTTGACTGTAAGTAATTTTTGAGTCACTTGTTTCACGAACGAATCGTATTTATTTGTTTCGCTCTCCGTTAATATTCCAAATTCTCTTTTGCCGTCGCCTTTTTAACACTAACAATAAGCGTTGAGAGCAATCTTGATGTGAACAGGATGATCAAAATTCTTCGGTACAGGAATCTGGGTCAATACGTTCATCTGGATCGTAATTTATCGTTGAATTTAACGCTGCAGCAGTCTGTTGCAGTTAGAAGCATCATGGCCTAAACATTAGTAGGTCTTACATTGCATTTCGTTTCTGAAATCTAATTTCTGGTGAAAAGTCGTAGACAAAATACTGAAAATCAACCAAAGATCAGAAATTGAAGAAAATTTCAGGCTGGCTTTTGACACCAATCTCACCAGACCCGGTCAAATAACTGGTTTTAAGAGTTGAGAAATCAATTAATCGGAGAATATAAGAATTCACATATAGCTAGATGAACAAAAGAAATAACGATAAATGTACAATTTCAAATTAGATCTTTAAACCAATCATTTGGCTAGGCCTGGAAAGGTTAGTGTTAATTAAATAGTTTAGTAGTCGTTGCGCTACATTTTGAATATTCATTCGTATAATAATTAGTAAAATAACTTTCCTTCATTGATTCCTCCGCCATAATTAATTTTCATTATTTACATCCTTCACAATACATTTCTTAATTATCCGTATTCAAGATATTTTTAAGAATAAAAATCATTGGATTGATCAAAACTTCAGATACTACGTCGTGATAATAAAAATGTTGTAGAGAAAATATCAATGGACTTCAAATTTTCAACCGTGAGAAAATTATTCTCTTACCACATTTTTCGCTCAGGAATAAATAACGTTTCTCTTTTATTATTTTTATATTAGTATTAAAAGCAAATACGCACTTAAAAAGCGCTTAACCCTCCGTCTGCATATTGGGTCATTGCCGACGAGTAATTTTAAGTAATTTTTCATTTTCTCCATGCTGTTGTTTAAATCTTGCTCTGTTTAACGAAATTGTTAAGAAACGTTAAGTAGGTATGATCGCTAGTTCCTACAAGCTAAGTTGGTACGACTCCGAACGACGCTTTTTTGTCTTAGGAGTAGACCACGTGTTAATTATCTAAGTGTATCCGGTGTGTTCAGACGTTTTGTACGAGGTGTGAAATACAGAAAGTAAAATTCAATCTGTGTGAATCTATTAAATATCAACCCAAACCTATATTTAATAACAGAAATTAAGGTAATAAAGTAAGGTAAGTAAGGTAATAAGTTAGGCAAATGTGTCTGTGATGTTGCCAGTACGGCTACGAATTATTGTACGATGTTTGTAAATATCGATCTGGAGAAAGATTCGTGCTGCGTATTTCGAAAGGAAGTGCTTCGTAGAAGATGAAGGTTTTTGTTGATGTATACTGTAATATCGTGGAAATTAAGGTTATAAATTTTTTCCAATTATTTACAATTTATTAATATATAATTAAATATACAAGTATAAATTGAACAGAAAACGATATTTGCTTAACTGGAACTAATTGCGATACTCGTTTCTATATCAAATAACTTCGCAGTTATTTGGTAACTCTCGTTACAACGAATTTAACACTCTCTTTCTCTCTCTCTCTCTCTCTCTCTCTCTCACTAACAACTCTACAACACTACAACACTAACGACTCGATCAGTTCTCTCAACTCAACTCTACTCTTCGACGTCTCGATCAACTCTGACCCTCGCAACACACATACTTTCCGATTCGCACGCTCTTCCCTTTCGGTCGTTCTACCTTGAAAAACACGAAATCGTCCTTCTGCTCTCACGTTGTCTATTGTTTTTCTCATAGCTATGTAAGGACTACGTGACTTTAGTCACGTAGGCACTCTTAAACATAAACCAACCACACAAAGATGACGCACACGGTTTTTTCTAGTTTCAACCGACCTCTAGTTCAAACTATTTTGCGATATTACAATACATTTCTTTGCCTAGTAACGTGTAATCGTTAACTGCGTAGCTGCTTGTGCCACGGGCTCATGTGTCTCCCCCTTCCCTTCCACTTTGGACGTTGCTTGGCGAAACGAAGGTACAAGGAGTCATTTAGTCGTCTCATTTCGTAGCGATAACGTGGTTCGCGTTGCGTCAGATTTATAACGTATTATAACCTATTGGTGGCGTCGGTTCTTTATTACTGTCATTGGTATATTTTTCGCATTATTCATTACTGTATTTTTTACTATCGTTTAACTTCGTAACTTATATTTTTTTATAGACGTGGCGCGCAAGTAAACTCAAGTACTTTAAAGCAAGATTTCGCATGCGTCTCTGTAGTATTATTTAAGTATATTTAGTTGTGAACTTTTGAATTCTTGCAAATATTTTCAACTATTTGTAACACGCGACTATAGTGTATTAGTGAAGTGTATATTTCATATTCTAGTAACGAACATTCACAGTATAATTCTTGCAAATGATCGTACTGCATTCACGGTATTCGTAAACATTTGTTCGATATCGAGAAATATCTTATAATTTTAAACTAATATTTTTCATACGTAAAAGAAAAGTAGCAGTATTTTCTAAATAAACGTTCGATAGAGAAAAGAAGAAAAACATCGAAACAATATTTCGCTTCTTTTCTGCTCCCCATCCCACCCCACCCACCTATAAACAACTTTATTTTTAGGGAATATTTGTGACCGCGCGCAATGCGGTTTGTAGAGTCAGTGTTTGCTCCGCAAAAGTATTTTTCAATATTTTCAAATCACGGTCGTTTTGATTAAATTCAATTAAATAATCACACGCGAAAGTAATAAAATTTTATTAAACAATTTTGTAGGCGACATTAGAGTTCTGTTCTGTTCGCCGATTATAATTTTAGCGGTCGCGGTAATGTTGTCTTATTTTATATTCTTTTGAACATTCTTTTTCGGTACTAGAGTCAGTGCATCTCTCAAGAGGACAAAGTCTTTGCAGGACCTGAAGAATGTAAGTAGTTTTACATATTGTATTTCAATTTGTTCTATTTATTGTATTTTGTTTGAATTATTGTTAATTATACAATAAAAATAATTGATAATTTAGAAAGGTGTAAATGTCATTTTTAATTCAAATAAAGTATTAGTCTTAAAAATACGCTGAATGTTTTGTTCTCAAACTTTTTCTAATTATGTAGAGTTTCAATTTATATACTTATTAGAGTTTAGTCTTTATTGTTGCTAAAGTTCCAAATTTGTTATTGTGTATTAACGATATTAATGATATTTTATGTTTTGTTATAGACATATCACAGCTTGGACTTCTTTGTCTTCTTTGGGAATGCTCCAACTGTGGCTCAAAAAGCCAAGAATGTAAGTAACTTTACATATCATACTTGAATTATGTGTATTCTGTATATTTTGCTTTGAATAATATTGATTAATAAATACAATTTGATTGAAAATTTCATAGGTTAGGGTTTTCTAAAATTATTCTTCTATTAAAATAAAAAAAGTGTTAAGGTCTTCATACCAAATTATAAAACAAATGACTAATATATTTAAAAAATCATTAGATTTTTGATTTCTAGATTTTAAACTTTTATATTAGAGTTTCAGTTTTTACATTTATGGATGTTTATTAGAATTTCAATCTTTATTATTACTAAAGTTACGAATGTAATATATTTCCATTTTTCATAATCTCCAACATTCCAAATAATCAGCGATCACTTATCGTATTTTGTTTTATCACAAATTTTCAACAACCTCCATTTCCACCATTGGATTTTCAACGGTTCCTGCCTGATGGTAGTCTTTCTAATGATATTTGCTGTGATAGTGTAGTATCGATGGCAACGTTTTCTGTTTCTCCGCTTCTAATAGTGAGTCGCATGCATTTTTGTCCTTCCGGTCACTCAATCATATCGTAGGATGAAAGGTCCGAATCGGCACGGGTGACTGACTGGTCGTACTATGTAGAATTTTTTGGGAGCATAGTGACCGCGGGTATTTTTTATACCCGTGGGTAGTAACATTTTTTTCATATCTTTATTTATTAGTTCAGGATAGGTCTTCTTGCACATCGCGATTATAATAATTAGTTTTTTAATAATTAGTTTAAACATATAAATTTGAGAATATATTCGTGGTACTTACAAATATGTATAATAGTATTCGATATAAATATTTGCAAAAGGCAAATATCTAGACGAATATACCTGTATGACGTAAATATACTTAATCTCAAGCGATGAATTTTAGTATAAATAAGACATATCGAAGCAATTTCGTTTGAGAATTTTATAGCGGAGAAATCGGATGCCCTCCGATTTCGTTGTAATAAAAGATGCAATTTTCACTCAATGATAATGACGATTCTTGCAATATACGATACATACATTTTGTGAGAATATTAAGTCACATTCTTTTATTTGACTTCAGATATTATAAACATAAGTAGAATTTAAAATGTGAATTAAAATTCATTTTTTGCGTACAAGAATGTGTAAAATTTTATGTGCAAGAACTTCGCGGCAGGCAGATTTTTGAATCAAAGCAATAACTTTGAACACTGTTTCTGCATTTTCGGAAATGTGTTTTGACGAAGAGATTGTCTGAGATTATTTCTATCTTTGTAATACATTTAGAGTCAATTGTTCCATTTCATCGAGGCTTAGTCTTTTTTCAATTAATGAAACTGTTTGATAATATTAAAGTTTCAGTAATTTATCAAATTAATAAAGCAGAGTTATTGTAATCCGAAACGAAGTAATAAAATGTAAAATCAAAGAACGTTAGTCCGTTAAATACAAATGAAACAAACTAATCATGTTTTTAGATTAGGATTTTCAGATTTAACCATTTCCGTACCCATTGTCAGGATCTCATTCACGTGCCCAGGTGCTACTTGTATGGGAAAAAGACATTGGGCACGATGACTATAATTAATGCAAAATTTTCTGAGTGGCTGACGATGTGTTAGTGTATCATGCACGACGTATTTTCCACATTGTGTGTGTGTGTGTGTGTGTGGTTAGCCTGTGGAATTGCGTCGTTTTTCTCATTCGTTACAACTTATGATACTAAAAATGTGGAGACATATATTAATTCAACTTATATATCAATACAATTGCAATTCGTGGTTGTTACGACCGTTCGCGGAGAGACGTGATCGCGAGGAAAACGCGTCAGCGAGAGGCGTAAATTCTCGCTACGATTCTGATAATCGACGCCGCGAATTAGTTGTTCCCCTGTTTCGATTAGGATAACAGAGGTAGTTCAAATGATTTTAACACTGAATCAACAGGGTTAATATAAACTTGTATACTTAACAATATTTAAAATTAGAATGAACACGTCACAAATGATTTAATGATGATATAATTAGTTTGTTACAGTAATTCGACCCGACTTTATGATATTTTTCGATGTATTCGTTTGACTGAGCGACCTGGATTTTATTCGTCTAAACCTCTCGATGTATTCCGTTTGAATCCTGTTAAGGTATAGAGAAGATTCGGAAATACAAATAGTTTTCTTTATTCACACACAACAGCTATACATATATATTACACTCTGATTTTCTCGTGTAAACCCATTTTACATCTAATACTTCTTTGCCTTTTTCCAATCTTCACTATTTTCACAACAAATCGCCTCCTCAAATTTACAAGGGATATCTACTCTACAATAATTTGCATGAATCTCACTAATGTTTTCTTTTTCTGGATACCTTACTGGAGTTCTCTTATTACGTGTAGATCTCCTAGGGATGTTTAAGCTTTCAGTATTGTTATCATTTTCATCTTCCCTACTTTCTAACTCTTCCTTATTCATGCTGTCTAATAAATCATTATCTTCAATGTCATCGTTATCTTCATCGAATGAATTTTCCACAAAACCGATACATTTTGTGTCTGTTTCTATGACCTCTACATGTCTAGCTACATATCTAGCTACTGTTATTTTCCCACCTAATAAGACTCTGTAACCTACTTCACTATATCCTAACAGAATTCCCATATCTGCCTTCTTATCCCATTTAGAAACTCTTTTTTGTTCTGATCTTCTTACAAAAACTTTACTTCCATATAAACATAAATTTTCAACGCTTGGTTTTCTCCCGAAAAATATTTCAAAAGGTGCCTTTCTCTCTACAGTGTTTGCCAGTATTCGATTTTTCAAGTATGCCGCTGTACTATTTCCAGCCAGTATCTTTTATGTACTTTCACTTCCGCTAACAAGCAACGCGCCATGTCCATCACTGTTCTATTATACCTTTCCGCTGTCCCGTTCAATTCATGTACGTAGGTTGGGCAATTATTTATTCTGATACCTTTATCCCTAGCAAATTTATAAATTCGATTGTTTAAATATTCTTTTCCATTATCGCATCTCAATATTTTTAGCCTCTTGCCCGTTAAATTCTCGGCTTCATTTACAAACTGTACGAAAGAATCAAAGATTTCATCTTTTGATTTTATACAATTAATTTTAGTATAATCATCTAGCTATTTTACTATAATCATCGATAAATGAGATAAAATATTTCTCTCCATTTAATCCAGTAGTCTTAAAGGGACCGCACACATCCGTATGAATAACTTCCATTATCTCCCTAGCCTTAGTTCGATTATTTTTGAAAGGTAAATTTTGCATTTTACTTTCTATACACACCCTACATTTCAAAAATTCCTTTTCAAATTTATTCGGTATACCTGTCACTAGCTGCTCTTTACCCAAAATATTTAAGTATCTAAAGTTTACGTGTCCTAGCATCCTATGCCATCTTTCCTTTTTACTCATACCACTACGTTCGGCACGGTTTGCTAAGTGCTCCTTGTTATTTAATATGGGTTGGGGTTGATATTCAATTGATTAACACAGATTGAATAACACTCTTTATTTCACCTCCTTGTATAAAACGTCTGAACTCACCGGATGCGCTTTAGCAATTAGCACGTGGTCGACTTCTAAGACAAAAGAGCGTCGTTAAAAGTCGTACCAACTTAGCTTATAGGAACTAGCGGTCATACCAACTTAGCATTTCTCAACACTCCTTCCCTTTCAATATACTTTTCATTCTATAAACCCCACTCTCTTTGAACGCTACAGCTGTAAGATTATTATTCTCATCTATTATTTTTGCAATATTTCCTTTTGAAATAACCATATTATTATTATCCGTTAATTTGCCTAAACTAATCAAGTTTGCGGACATTTCTTTCGCATAATACACTTTATTCATATTTATCTTATTTCGCTTTCCAAATGCTTCAAAATAACTTATAACATTTCCTACTTTTGTTGCCTTTATCGATCTATCGCTTAAATATATATTTACCGGTTCTTTAAGGTCGATAGATTTATCAAAATACTTGACATCGTTAATTATGTGATCTGTACAACCGCTATCTAATAGCCACATTACTTCGTTCTCACTTATCTAATTCGCCTGGCTGCTGTGTGCTGCGTGCACCGTTGCTATCCATGTGCCTGTTATTGAGTTGCCATCCTCGCTTGTGCCGGTTGTTGATTGACGATGGAAATTTCCACGTCCCCTGCTTGTATTTCCTTTGTTTCCTCTTCCTCTGCTGCGACCACGTGTTGACCCACGCCAAAAACTGTTACTGCTTCCCGCTTGGACACTCTCCATTTTGACACTCTCTCGCAAAGTGTCCTACTTTTCCACATCTGAAGCATCCTTCCTTTTTTGCAGAAGAGGCGTTGGTTTGCATTTCTCCTCGATTGGACTTATTCCTCTTTTCCGCTATTTCAATTTTACTTTTCACATACGCTACCGATTGATTTTCTTCTTTCAATGCATCTGTTATATCTGCTATGTAGCTGTATTCTTCGGGTAACGTATTCAACATGTAATTTAGTTTTTCCCTCTCACTCACTTGTGCGCCCGCACTTTTTAATTCGTTTATCAATTTTCCGAAATCACTAAAGAACGATGCTGAATCACTGTAGTTATCAAGTCTTATCTTTTCCAATCTTCTTCTGCATACGATCTGTAGTGCCGTCGACTCTTTCAAGTACATTTCGTCCAACTTTTTCACTATTTCATACGCCGTTTTTTCTTCTCTAATATATTCCAATTGTCTATTTGTGATGGCACTGTAAATTATATTTATTGCCTTCAGATCCTTTTTGTCCCAGTCTTCACTGTCTGTTTCGATCTTCACTCTAGTTGTGACAATCTCACATTCTTTATACCTGAGAAACATCGTTATTCTTTGCTTCCACATACCGTAATCCTCACCATCGAATATAGGTATCATGATTTCCGATCTCTCCATTTTAATTGATTCCTTATCTCTTACTCAAGCGTTCCTACGTGCTCGAAGTATATTTTTTCTCTTTATATCCTTTGAAAGTTTCTTCCCTTACTGAAACTTACTCGAACTGACTCGCAAGACTAAAAACCACGCACTAAATAGCTTGCAAAACTAGTAACCACGCTTTGCTACCATGTTGAGGTATAGAGAAGATTCGGAAATACAAATAGTTTTCTTTATTCACACACAACAGCTATACATATATATTACACTCTGAAGACCTCGAAAACCTACTTGCACGCACGCTTGTTTTTTTTTTTTAAATACGTTTATTTACATACCAGACATTGATTTATACAAATTTTTGATGTTCACAATAAACAGTGAACTTTGTTTGTGGGGTTGTTTACGCAACAGTATCGATACGTAACAGCACGACATAGCCATACAATATTACATTTTTTTAGCATGACAATTTATACTATGGATTTTAAGCCGCTATACAGCGGTGCTTACATACTGTATTGTTATTTATCCTTATTTCTGTCCTGAAAACTTGGTCGCAAAACAGGACAGTTTGTTAGCTTATTTGGTTTCGGAGCGGATGTGGGATTTTGGGAGGGGGTGGGAGAGGGTGGATTGGGAGGGGAAGGGGGTGTATTTATTTACATATTTACAGTATTTACAGAAGTTATTTGTATATTACGTATTTACATATTAAGGTAGTTTTGCGGTTCTTTATCTTGTTATTTCTATTTTGGTTTCGGTATCCACCAATATTTTTTTGAGTTTTTTCTGTGTTTGTTTTCTGCGTCTTTCTGGGGGAGGGCCATATTGTATCTCCACTTGGTGTCTATTGTCTTTCTATTTAAGTTTTCCTCGTAGAGAATTGCATTTGTTCTTGTATTTCTTTTTATGTGATATATTATCGGTATGTTGTTTGGGTCTTGCAGATAGTTTCTTTCGTCTAGGTAAAGAAAAGCTTCGGGGGGTGTATCGTGATGTTAGTATGTTTTTGTGATAAGTATCATTTGGGAATAGGCAACCGAAGATTAAGCTGTTTTCTTTTATCATTGCTGCTTGCGCGAAGTGGTTTCTTCGTTTTTCGCGAACTAAAAACTTCGCCGTATACATTCCTTCGACATGATGCGATTAGAGGCCCTTTACAGCCGCCTTATGTTATTCAGTAGACAGGCTAAAACCAGCCTTTGTAGTACCAGACGACCTTGAAGCGAAAACCGTCGAAACCCGTAACGTACTTATTCCTGTAAATCATACGGATACCCGCAAGGGAAATGGTGGAATTTTGCGCAACCGAAATAATGCAGGAAATACCAGTAATAGATACGTTACGCGATCCGGGCGAAGAGTTCGTTTCCCTGATCGGTTACAGGCAGGATTCGGCTAAACGTTATAAGTATTAGACACGGGTGATACCACAAAATTTTAAAATTAGACGACGTAAACACAGTAAAAACGTTAATACTGGAAGGGGGGTGATGTAGCGGTACATGAGTCATAGTTGTTGTCTCGAAGAGTTAAAACCGTTAGGCTACAAGTTAGGAAAAAACAATGTCACCGCTACCGATATCCGTCGTAACAAGGCAAATTCGAATTCCCCGATTCCCCTACGACGAGTATAAATAAACACAACGCGATAGCGAACGATCATCATCTTTTCAAGTGCGCATAGCGTTATAGCGAGTTTTTAGTAGAATCCCGAGTGACTCACGCGAATATATCAAGTACGTGATAATACGTTTGCGAGTATTTATCCTGCGATTTTATATTGCGATTTGTACTACGCATCAACGACTAACGTCTACGTTATATATATTTGTATATATTTATATTAACTTATTCGTTTAAATATAACTGACGGTTACAACAAAAAGTCTCGTCGTTGAATCTCACAAACTACGTCCTCTCCACATACCAACGTCCACACACTCAGGCAAGCACATACTATACCTACAAAATTTAAAAGATTACATCAAAGCGAAAGAAATATTGACCGCAGCCGACACAGCATACCACACGTACACACCCAAATCGCAAAAACACCACACTTACTAAAAGGGCTAGGCAATAGCTTCACAGAAGCAGAAATTCTGGAGGACCTACAAGCCCTCCAAATAGAAGACATACACTTTACAAAAGTGTCAAGATTCTCTATAAGAAAATCAAGGCAGCACAACATATTGCTCCCAATATACATAGTTCAAGTATCCCCCAATAGCAATATTGGAAAACTACTAAAAATAAATAGACTCAATTACCTAAAGGTATCATGGGAAAAAATAAAAAAAACGACATTACTCAATGCCATAAATGCCAACGAATAGGCACACAGCGCAAAACTGTAACCCAAATTACCGCTGCGTAAAATGCACTGAGCCTCATGGACCAGGCGAGTGCAGGATAAAAAAAGAAGACGCAGTAACCAAAGAAAAAATTTACTGCGTAAAGTGCAAAAATTTCGGACACCCCGCATCATACAAAGGATGCCCTAAACTCGTAGAGCTACGTAAAAAGCTCAACGAAAAAATCTCCAAAGCGAAGAAAACGAAAACCGAGCGGATTGCTCAAATAAGCTGCAGATACATGCCCGAAATAAAATTCGCAGATGTAGTAAAACAAGGAAAAAGCCTAAACCAGGCCATCGAAAACCCCCCTCAACTAATAAATACAGTCCCGCGTGTAAATCAAATCCCCAACCAGTATACCAAACTAATGCTGTTTAACTGAATCGCTAAATCTGAAGTATTTGCAGAAAATAAAATGTTGGCGCGATTTTTTCTTTTACGGACGGGATTTCTTTAATTATTATTTGCTGGTTTCGAATGTACCACTCTGCATTCATCGTAGCTCCTGGCTTTTCATTCTGCCGTCTTTCTATTGTTTTTATGTTGCAGTCTAAGGCTATGCCATATAATTGACAGGCTAATTGCGACTGTTTACCAATCAGGCATAAAAGTTTTCTATGCTTTTCGCTTAATCGATCCCTTTCTTTATGAATACGCGTTTTCCATAATAGTTTTCCGTCCAGTGTATACTTGGTTGTTTCCTGCTACAGTATTTCATTGTCGTTTAATTCTACTGGGGAACATATAGGACGGGTAACATTGATTTTAGTTGTCCGTGTTCTTAACCGGAGTTCTATTTCGATAAGATGGTGTTGTAATTCTTTTGAGACTTCGTGGGGCATCTCGATTCGAGGCTAACATCGCCGTGTCGTCGCCGAAGGTAGCTGTTGTACTATTTCGTATCGTCAGGAAAACTGGCGTGTATACAATATTTATGATACTGATTAAGTAGAATAAAGTAATAGAAAGTAACAGAAATCGAGGTGGTTCGTTGTGTTTTGACCTGCAATAATCTGTCCGAGAGGTACAATTTTATGAGAGGGTAACATGATTTTGATTAACACAGCGGTGTACCACTCTTTGTTGCAATTATTACAATCCAGCAAATTGTGACCATCTGCGATAAAGATAACAGTCAGAAGCATTGTTTTTCGATAGTTCTTCGAGTGTTGGATTTCGCCTGGGGAGAAGTATTTGATCGAATGATTTCAGCCACGCATCTGCTCGATCTGTCAATCTGTCACTTTCTTGATGACTTATTTAGTTTGCTGGTAGTTGAAACACTCTTGAAAGATGCTTGGCAAACATTTCAGCTTTTTCTATCTCAATCTTTGCCTAGTTTCCAATTTTCACTTTTGTCGGAGGAACAGGTTTCATAAGCTGTCTTATCTTTTTCTGGAAAGTGTCGTATCTCAAAATATCGTCTACGCCCTTTATATCATACGTAACAGTGTCTTAATTGTTGGAAATATAAATTTTATAACCCTGTTAATCGCAGTGTTATACTACATCAATCACCCCTATTATCCTAACCAAAATAAGAGGATCGATCTATTCGTGGTGTCGATTATTACAATCGTAACGGGAATTTACGACTCCCGTTGACGCGTTTTCTCGCGATCGCGTCTCCTCGCGATAGCTCGAAAATACACATGTATTTCATATGAATCAGATTCAAATTTTTGTAAATTTCGTTGAATTTGTTATATAATTTATTAAAAGTTCCCTGAACGAGGTTTCGATAAGAAACTGTAATTTATATTACTTAAATTATTAAAGTTTCAATGTTTATTAATTCATTCATTTCTGTAACTTTTGCGAATACTTTTTCAAAATATTTACCGTTGTTCTAAATAGTCATTCTAAATTGTCCCTGTATTTATAAACGGAATTGTAAATTAAATTACGCTTAAAGGTTTTGTTAAAAAATATTTATACTTATGGCATTTTGGCGGTAACATGGAGTTTTCAATCTCTTTGCTTACCTTCAACGATATGGCTTTATAATTTACCGAGTTTACGACGTGGACGTGACTGTACTTCTATTTTCCACATTAACTATAGAAGACTGGAAATATTGAAACTTTATATTTTACAATGGGAAAAGCAAAACGCATTTTGTTGTTTAAGAATGCTTTCAAATCGTATCTTATTTTTTTTTAAATAGTAAGTGTGAGAAAGAATTCCATGCCTTTATAAACAAACTTTGTTCCCATTTTTTATTTATTCCCAAATTAATCTTTTCTCCCGTGTTCCTTTTTAAAAAATTGGAGTGATTTTAATCATTTAAATATCTATCATTGATCTCAGTGCAGATGATTTTTTTTCATATTTCAGGTAGTAATTGATCCAGTGATTATTGCCAAGTTCAAGTGTTAAAATTTTATAGTCGTCAACACGCGCTGGCTTCATGAAGACAAAATATCCCTTGCACTGGCATTGGTATTACTTTATGTAAAGATCACAAGAGATGATTAACGTGATAAATCAATTTCTGCAGATTTTTTTGATTATATGTTGAGGGTAATAGAGCAAAACATTTAAAAATAGTTGACAAACTTTGCAAAAAACCAGATGTTTCTAACATCATTCGATACTTTTAAAATGTTCAGAACTGTCGAAAGAAGCGTAAATTTAATGCAACAAGCAAATAAAAAGTATGTTATTTATTTTGAAATTGTTGTGCTCATAAGATTTTCTCTCCTACAAGAAAAAGTAATGAGGTGGTACGTCGTGATAGGTGCGGAAGGAATACTCAAATATATTCAACAATAAATATTTATTTCACAATATATGTTGGGTGTAAACTGATGCGCAGAACTCGCGGTTATTATTAAAGGTGCGCGTTTCGCGGTTAACAGGTCGGCTATTAGTCAATGTGTTTTGATGCGACGGGAGATCGGCGATGATTGCGCTAGATGTCGAAGGCTTGGATTGCTAATTGACTCTGACCGTGTAATTGTGATTGACTCTATGTAACAGACTCGATGTAACCGACTGACTTTCCGTCACGATGATGCTGCGAAGGAAAACTGTGTTGGGGTGTGTCTAAGGATGCAAGATCATTGGATTCGTTGAGTAAAGCTTTGGTTCGGAAAATGAGGGAAATGTACGTCATTGTTTATTGGCTAATTTTGTGTTGGTCATTGGACAAGGATGCTAGCTGCCCTTCAGAGGAGGTTGCTAGCGGGAAGCGTCGTACGTGAGAGAAAGCAGATTCCTCGTGTGTTCCCGTAGTAGGTGGTATACTTAGAGACTGATAGACAAAGACTATTTGTTTCTTTGGAGGACCTTAGCTAAATTAAATCCTAAGATTTATAGCGGGTCCTTAGGCTAGCTGAAAGTATTCGGTACGAATGTATCGACATCTGGCAATCATCTTGTCCGCAGGATAGGGTCTTTGTGTCGCGTGTCACGGGACAGAAACTGTTGGAAAGTTTACTGTCGAGCGCCGCCACAGTAAGAAGTATGGCATACTTACATTCAAAGAGTTAATAGCTTTGATACAATGTCAAATTCCAATGTTAATAGCGTGCAATTAGGAAGACAAACGATTTACAATGTTGAGAAACTCTATTTTCCAGGCAAATATGTGTTTTAAGATTAAGATTTATGACACGGACACCGAAGATAGTGGACACATATAAAGATTCGTTAAGGATCAAAGTGTAGAAATCACTTTATGGATGCAGAAAATCTGGCTTCGTATAACCTGACGGGATCTGGCGGCTATATTCTCGATACCGCTAAACGTGTCACGAACTATTGACACAGTCGGGAAATCCATCATATAATAGCGTCATATAGCCATAAGTTGACACACCAGTTTTCATAGACGTCTCTACGCGTGTCACTTTTTGCTCATTCTGCGATATAAGCAAATCTTTTTTATCGAGGTAAATGGAATTTCTGTGGAAAGATTATCTCGGAGTACGTTGTATGTTATTCATCATCAAACAAAATACATTACAGTTACAATTATGATGTAATACATAATTTTCTTAAATCGTTAGATTACAGTTTTCCAAAAATAAATAAGATAGGTTTAGAAATCGCTACTGGAAGTTTTGTAAATATACTGATATCCAAGTAAAATTTATAAAAGTGAAAAACTTCCTTTCTTACTTTTAATGATATATGGACTAGTTTTTAAAGCTTGTAACAGAATGCTTCAAGAAGAGTAACGCACTTGGGAACACGAATAAATTGGTAGTTTCAGAACGATCCTGATGCATTTTTAATTGTAACGCAAAATTCTCTCGAAGCGATAAAAAAACGTGATTTTTCCGTAAAAGCTGCTAAGAGCAATTAAAAAGTAAGCAACCAAAAATCCTGTCTGTATTATGAACTGATATATCGAAACAGATATTAAATTAATTAAGCCAATTGAATTAACATTTCAGTTAACTGACGCAAGAGTGCCTGCGTGAGTGCAGAATGTATACGGCCTTAGATCAATTGATGATTCTACTTAATGCTTTACTTTACGACTTTACTGTATCACTTCCACCTATTATATAGCTGTATAGTCGCGAACAAGCCTGCTTGTGTTCTGTTCGCGAGTTGTTCGCCAGCTCCAGTGTAGTAGACACAATGCTATTTTTGTTCATGATCAGTATGCAGGCAGCTCGCTGTCTGTTCTAGTCAATGTAGACGTAGCATTGCTAAGGCTACGCAAGTATAAATTATTAAAAAGTATAATATCGTACAATTCATCTAATTATACGCGTTGTTGGGTTAATCCCTTGACGACGTAATAAAATGACGAAGAATTCAGGACGAACGACTTCAATTTACTGTACTTACTACTGTGGGATAGTGTGACATGGGAAGATGTGGTGGCGTGAGGGGTGATTGTTTATTAGCGTTGTCAAGATATGTTACGTTGTCAAAGAATGTTGTGAGCGTTTCCAAGGGATGTGAGAGAACAAGTGAGCGTGAAAACGTTACAACGAGAGTTGAGAGAGTGACAGTTGAATTTATCGTGGTCGTGTGAAGATCGTTGTGTCGTTGTGTCGTAAAAGCAGTGAGTAACGAATACGTGAAACGGGAAATTATATTCGATTTTGTGTGAGAGCGAACGATATTGTATTAATCATACTGTTACCTACAAACTAATAATATAACATTCCTACACTACTATACTGATCAAAATTTACTGTATTTCTCGTAGTGAAAAAATGTATACTTTGAACATTTTATAAGGAATAAATGTTAGTTGTATCGCGAATGATGATATTCAAGTGTGACATTTATTTCTTACGAATCTGAAGGTGTCTATTACTGAAAGTGACTATTTATGTATACAAATTTCCCATCAAAGAATTACATAAAAGTATACATCAAAAACACTTTCTTCCCAAATCAGTGGGAGCGATTTCAATTAAACTGCGAGTACTTTATCGATAGTGTTAAATAAATAGAGCGAACAGTTATTTTAATAATTTTTGTTTTACATTGTTATTTTTATGGATATAAAGTATTAATATGGAACATAAGCGCGGGAAAACGGCGGGAGTAACTATGACTCTCGTAAGGGGTTAGGTTGGGGTTAAATTGGGTATAGGTTACGCCCTGGGAGGGCCCCGAAGGTGCTGGTGTGGCATTGCACTCTTCACGCCCACCAGTGCCAAGTGCCAACTCCTCCTCCAAGTCGGTGGGGCCTGGTAAACACTGGCTTGCCAGTGGCTAACGGAGCAATGGCTATCCCAATCACCCTTCTCCTCTCCCGTCCACTTGTCACAGTCCCCTCCTCAAGCAGCGACCGAGGGTTCCGGAGGAAGATGTCGACTTTACGAGAAGGACGACGTGGGCTAAAAACCCACCCTTCCCGAGGAAGAGGATAGGAAGACAACGTGGCGTAAAACCCACACACGACGGGGATCCGACTTTCGGTCGTCGCGGGCTAGCAACCCGCCGGATCCACGTCAAGGACTTGACTCGGGAATGGACATGACTGGGAGGTGGCGTCTTCCCGAGGAGGCCTGAGGTTGCTGCTCTCCCTTCCATCTCCCACGTCTCCCACCCCCTACCTTCCAATCCCTCAGGGGCTGCGGGCTCGCTGGCGAGTCGCAGTACGGGTATGCGACCCCGAGGAACCCTAGCCCAGATACCGTACCCCATTGGTCACGTCTCAATGGTCCGGGGGTCTTCCCTTCATCGGCCGGACCGCGAGGATGACAACCTCTATAAAAAATTCCTAACCCCAAGCAGCGGTGCGCGGCGACGGGGTACCTTGCAGTCGAGTGCACTGTGAGGTGGCTGATGGGTGCATCGGTCATTAGCGGCCAACCCCGGGATACCTGGCGACCCCCCGGCGGTATCAGCCTTCCCCCGGTAAGCGGCTCTACCGGAGGCGACACCCCTTTTCGCACGGAGTGGAAGGCACCCGGAAGCCTCGGTGAACGGATGCCGCAAGAACCAGATGATCGCATAAACTAAAAACAAGAAAGATAAAAAAAGGGAAGAAACTGAGAAGCGATGAGAAGAAGACGGAGGAAGTCGCGAGAGGAAGCACCGAAGCAGAGATGACCTCTCCCAAGGAAGGGTTTTTCCGCCGCCCATCAAGCGCGGCGAGTCAAGCGATGAAAGACACGTCGGAGGACGACGAGTCCCTCTCTGTCCGAGCGCCACGGGCAAAGAAGAGGAAGTCTGGCGGATTCACCGGGTACCAGCCGGACCTAGCGGAGGAAATGAATGCACTGAGTTCGGCGGACCTTTGGGCGGAAATGCTCCGGCAAGCCGCGATGGTAGCTAAGATTGCCGAAATATCTGGCAATCTCAAAGGCACATCGGTGAAGGTATTGAGGCACGCATCGAACGTGCTTGCCACTGGCATAACTTTTATGGCAGCAAGGATGAATACCGCACCTGGCGCCACCGCCATAACGGAAGCACGCCTGGCGGCACTGGAGGAGACGCAGCAAAAGGAGCTAACCGACGTTCAGTCGCAGCTCATCGAGCTCGTGCGCAAGATAGAGAAAATGTACAGGACAGGAAGAACGAAACGGAAATCGTCTCCAAGCAGACCACCGGAGGGGTCTACACCGGAGCCGCAATCACCTCAGCAGCCAAGGGCGGACAAGCGGCTGTCATTGCAGAATGGCAGACGGTGGAAAGCAGGAGAAAGAGTAAGAAGGCGCCGAAACAGCCGGCGAAGACAACACCGGGGCCAGGGCCGAAGAACCCAAGGAAAGCCCCGGAGCGAACAACGGAGACCGCCGCCGGGAAAAGGGGAGACAAGCCTCCCCTCCCACGCGCACCGCGAACATCGGCGGTGACCATCACGACGAAGGAAGGTACGGCCCAATCCTACGCGGAGGTGTTGGCCACTGCCAGAGGCAGCATCCCTCTGTCCGAGGTCGGCGTCAAATCGATGAAGATGTGGAAGGCAATGACCGAAGGCGTCGTGCTAGAGCTCTCCGATGACAAGGAGAGGGAAAAGGCTGCCGCGCTTGCGGCACATCTGACGAGGATCTTGGACCCGCGTCAGGTCCGAGTAGCGGCACCCTTCCGAGCCGCGGAAGCGAGGGTGGTCGGCACAGACATGTCGGTCACCAAGGAAGAGCTAAAGGCCACCCTGGCGAAAGAGGGTGGCTCCAAAGCGGAAGAAATCCAACTGGGCGAGGTCCGCTTCGCCCGAAACGGGCTTGGATCCGTGTGGATGCGAGGCCCGGCTGGAGCGGTTAGGAAGCTGGCCCAGGCTGGCAGCATCCTCATAGGATGGTCGGCGGCGAAGGTCGAGGCCATCGCGCGAAGACCTCTTCAGTGCTACCGGTGCCTGGAGCTCAGACACGTGAAGAGGACGTGCACCTCCAAAGAGGACAGGGGGCACCTGTGGTACAGGTGCGGCGGCACGGGACACCCAGCCACAGGATGCACCGCCGCAAACCCGAAATGCCCGCTCTGCGATGCGCTCGGGGAACCATCGGCGCACAGGATGGGGGGACGGGCGTGCGCTCCTCCGAAGAAGAAGCAGGAAACGAGAAGAGGAACCACCCGCGAACCCGCGGCCACGAGTGGTACAACGGAAGTACCGTTGCCGCAGGGTAGCCCAGACCCTCAGCACGCGAGGAAGGAGACCGGCGCGGAGGACGCCATGGAGGTGACGACATTAGAGGATTAAGTACAATGTCGCGCCTGAGTTCCTTTACGTACACACGGATAATCTTCTTTTCAATTTCTTCGATCATGATTTTGCGCGTAATTGGTTGAGGGTACTCGTTGGTTATTGCGTACAGCAAACGGTTGAATATTCTTCTAAACCGAATGTTGAAACTCTGCACTGATTCTTCGCGCCCTTGTCTCAACTCTTTTAATTGTTCTCGGTATTCGTCCGAAGTCACTTGAGCTGCCACATTGTTTCTCAGTGCGTCGTACAGATCGTTGTAACTTTCAATGGGGATGTTGCGGATACTTTGGGCCGCCATTCCTACGATTTTTTCCACCTTTATTGCTTTTAGCAATAAATCTTGCTCCGTGCAACGGTCCCTCATATTTCTTACTTCTTTGATGAATTCTTCCACTCCTACGTCATCGTCTCCGTTGAGCGTTGGGATGCAACGTATTGCATCTTTAACTCGTAGAGTGGGAGGAACGGATGGAAAATAACCTCTCTCTTCAACCTCGGGTTGTTCGGTGTCGGGGTGCACAGGTGGGATGCCTGGAGCTGCTAACCCTGACGGTTTGCGTACCTTAACCGTACTCCCGGTGCGATCGATCGCCGTCGATATACTTTCATTGTCTTCGGTGATGATGGAACCAAAATCATCGGTCGCAAGGGATCCGAACCCAGTCTGTAGCTCTGCGACGGTTCTCCCAAGACTTCCGAATTCTGCTACCCAGTACCGGTTTGTTTCGTCACTTCGCATAGACAAACGTAACACATCCTCTTGCAAACGGGCAATACTTTCCTGCTGCTTTTGAATGCTGTCCAATATCGTTCGCAACGTTGGATCCGTTGAGGTAGAGGTTTGGGGTTCGTTTGTCTTAGACATTATTAAGCTGTTCTTGCTGCTTTCGGACGAAGACGAGTCTTGACTACTGAAGCTAGATTTTCTTTCACAGTAACGTACAAATGAATCCAGTTTACCTGAGATTTAGCGTCCGTAGATGCTTTATGCTTTGCAGGTGTTTCTTCCGGATTCGTTGATAGTTACTTCGTTGTTGCGGATGACCGCAGTCCCAAATAATTCTTCTATCTTCTGTAGATGATGAATGTCTTTTGGTTTCCGAACAAACACTTTTCACTATCCTGGCAGGATCGCCAAAAATGTCACGTAAAATAAAAAAGGGGTAGCTCAGACAAGAACAAAATAAAATGTAACGAAAAAAAAACGAGAGGATTTATTTCTTGAACTTTGAATTTACACTGACTGCGATTTAGTTCTGAGCTCCAGCCGTGACTTTCCAAGACTAAAGCTCTTACAATTTGACTTTCTGTGAGATCTGTTTCCTTTTTGTTTGTCACCCCTCAATATCCTCACTATCCCCTCAATATCCGCGCGTCCCTTTTCTTCTAGGACATTCGGTGGAAGGACCGTTGGGATATCGATGATTCATTAGGCACTTCGGCGATATACTTTGTCGCCAAGGCCGCCGAATCTTTATCTCCATCATCGGACCATCGGATTTGAAGAGTGCCGATCGTGACACTAGCGTGGCGTGACGCGCATGAGAGGTGGTTCGCTGCGTCACCATGTGGCGTCGCCACCTTACAGGCGGTGATTTGAATAGCGTCCCAGGCTCGACCCGACGGTCATCATACGACTGGACGTACGACGACTTGCCGAGTTTTTGGACTGTTTGTGGGCATATTTGGACGGCTTCAAACAAGGCTGACGACGACTTTGGCTACTTCCACGGACAAGTGCAAACTATAAAAACATGGATAAGGCAAATAAGGAAAAAATAATTACGGCGCAGGGGGGTTTCGAGCCTCCAGGCCCCGTCGGTGATTCGAGTAGCGTCCCAAGCTCGACCCGGCGGTCATCATACAACTGGACGAACGACGGGAGGAAGGTCGGTCCCAGGGCCTCCTCTCGCTCGGTAATTACGACCGGGGATCATAGTAATAATAGCTGCGTCGAGAGCGACGGTGAAGTCGCGAGTGGCAGCGCAAAGAAGGGTGGAGGGAACAAAGGAAGCGCCCGATCACCCAAGAGAAACGTGAAACTGCTGAAGTTTAGAGACGACTTCAGCGATTAAAGGAGAAGAAGGACCTGGGCACCCAGAGTATAAGTAGCGGTAGGGTGCTACCGAGAGTGACGGCAGTTGTAACAGGAAGAAATGGTTTTTTGGTTCCCGTAATGAGAGGAGTTAAAGGGTAGGAAAGCACCTCTATGGTAACGTGGTCCAGTATCGCCGCGAAATCAACGAGTGAAACAGCTGAGGGTAGCGTCTCCGAAGGGGATGTGTCCACGGCGGAAAGCAGCTGTAGTGCCACGTCGATTGCAGGTAAATTGAAAAGGCTGAGAGAGACGCAAATGAAATCGGCGCCGAAGGTTGTAGGGAGGGTCGAAAAAACCCCGGAATAAAAGGTGGAGGAGTGCGTGATGGTCCACCCTGCCGAGTTCGAGGAGATGGTAGAGCTCTTGAGGGGAGCCTACGAGGACCTGAAGAACGCAGCGAGAAGGTTACATCTTATCTCTAGAAGGATCCAAAAATTCACGAGCTTGCTTCCGCGGCTAACAGCAAGACTGACGAAGTATGGGGCAAGCTTATGACGACGGTTAACAAGAAAGGAAGGAGAGGTAAGAGAAGAGTGGGGAGAGACCTGAGGAAGTAGAGGTATCCACACAAACCTCTCCTCTGTTGGAGGAGAAAGGAAGAGGAATTGGGGACAGCAGAAGAGGGATGTCCTCAGAAGTCCGAAACAAAAGGAAGACGGTTTCTCCGTTGGAAACCAATGACAAGGGGGATAAGAGAATAAGAAGAAGCGATACCTCTTATGCAGAGGTATGCGGTTCAAAGAGGAGGGGTGCTATGGTCACCAGACAAGTGGAATCCTGCGAATCCGGAGATGAGTGGATGGTTCAAATGAGCAGGAGAGAGAAACGCAAGATGCGTGATAAGGGAAGTAATGACAAAGGGGACCGCGGACCACCGCCGCCGACGCCCACCGAGAACCGAGGGCCGAAGATGCCGAGAGCCCGTAGAAGGCCTGAAGCCATCCTTATAAAATAGGAGAGGGTAAGGATTGGCTTCAAGCGTATAAAGAGCTTATGGCAGCGAAGGATGTCCTTAAAGAAAGCTCGGGCATCCGCAAAACAAGAGCAGGGGACATCCTTATAGAAATGAGGGCTGGCTGTGAGGTGAAAGTCGCTGCCAATAAGATAAATGAAATTATTGGCGATAAGGTGCGAGCGACGCCCTTGCAAGACAAGGTGTCGTTAGAGATAAAGGAAGTGGATCCGCTGGTGACTAAGGAGGAGCTCGTGGAATCCCTGATGGAAGAGCTGAAAATTAAAGAGATCGAGGAGTTAGAAGTTAAGACGATGAGAAGGGCGCCGTGGGGCACGCAATCGGCGATCGTCGTACTGCCGAAAGCGTACATTGATAAGGGCGGCGACAATATAAAAATAAGGACGGGCCTAACTATAGCCACGGCCAGGGTGTTGCCCAACGTAATTAAATGCTTCAGGTGTCATATGTTCGGGCACACTGCAAACAAGTGCAAGGCTGTGAGCCCAGGAAAGGAGGTCTGTAGAAAGTGCGGAGGCAGAGACCACACGATAACGACATGCCCGAATTTACCGTGCTGCGCGATATGTAGCAAGGAGACGGGTGTTAGGTTTGACCATGTGACGGGGTCCTTGGCATGCCCCAGCTACAGGAGAATGTTAAGACAAAGACAAGGGAAGAGATGAAGATACTCCAAGTCAATCTCAATAGATGTAGGATGGCGTAGGATATAATGTGCCAAAGCGCGATCGAGGCCTGGTCGGATGTGGTAACAATATCCGAACCGTACAGGCAGCTACCTTACTGGTACAACGATACAAAGGATGATGAAGGATCTGGGTCACGCAATTCAATGGACGAGCACCGAACGAAACACTTCTCTACAGGAAGGACGGAATAGTGGGTATTGGAGTAGGTGATATCCTCTGTTTCAGTGGTTATTGCTCCCCCAATATCAAGATTGAGGAATACATTATGTTCATAAATAAGCTTGCATCGGAGATAAGGAAGGGTGTAAGCAGAAACAAGAGAGTGATTGTGGCTGGCGACTTTAACGCTAAGTCCACTTGCTGGGGAGGACAAACCACAGACGAGCGAGGAAGAATTTTAATGAAAACCATATGCGATTACGGCGTGTTCCCTATTAGGTTGGATGATAAATACACGTTTTATAGGAACGGAAGGACGAGTTGCCCTGACATAATCAGTGCAACAAACAAAGTTAACGACCTCCACGTAAGGAGTAAGGTTTTAAATGTTTTCAAGGCATCTGATCACCTATATATTTCGCATACGTTCAAGACGAAGGCTGTAAGTGATCGAACTATCACTATTCTTTAAATATGTAACGAAGCTGAAAGTAAAAAGAGAGCCTGGGCCGGATTCTGCGAGATACTAGAAAGGGATCCGTGGGGAAAGCCGTATCGCACGATTATGAACAGATGTGGTAAAAAAGGGCTTCCAAATGACATGCCTGTAAATAAGGTAAAAGAAATTTTAAAAGACTTGTTCATCATTGGACGCAAACCGGAGCTAAGAGAGGTCGAAGAACATGATAGGGAGGATATCACCTATAACATGAAGCTCGAGGAGGAAGAGGTCAAGCATATCATTGCAAAAATCAACGGCAAGAAAGCGGTGGGAATAGATTGGGTCCCAGGTGATATTGTTAAGCTGTTAGTAAACTACCGAACAGAGCTTATCACTAAGGTGATTAACAGTATCACTGACTCTGGTAGAATCCCGGGGTGCTGGAAAACGGCGAGAGTAATATTGCTCAGTAAACCGGGTAGGGACCCTAAGCTCCCTAATGCATACCGCCCAATAAGTGTACTTCCTGCCTTGAGCAAAGTGTGGGAGAAGTCGCTCAAGCGGATTATCGAAAGATGTATGGGAGTGGACTCATTTCATAGGAGACAATATGGGTTCAGGAGAAGAAGGAGTACGGTGGACGCGATTACACAGGTGATTAAATTCGCGGACACCTGCAAGAAGAAAAGGATGGTATGCTTGATGATCGCGTTAGACATCAAGAATGCATTCAACACCCTTAATTGGAACAGCATTGTTTGTTGAGGTTATTCGGTGAATAGAACAGAGACGCGTGGATAAATTATAAGGTAGGAAAAATATATTTTAGATATAAACGTGAAAGTACAAATATGAGCTGATCCAGATCCGCACGCTAACAGTGTTACTCTCTAACTGAACAAACCCTTGAAGCCACCGTTGCCTGTCGACTGTTTTTTATGGCCTGCCTTCGTCGCAGTCTTTTGTCTATACGCTGTCGATGGCTTCAATATGCTGGAGAAAGTTAAAAAGACCAGATGCAGAGTTTTCTTAGAATTAGTGACCTTCAACACCCCCCCCCCTAAAACTCTACATCCTCACAAACAATTATCTCCCAATATTTTTCAACTCTTGTAATTATCTGAACCTTGACTTCGTCAATACCTTCACAAATACATTTGCCAGCCGCCTTTCTCTTTTCCATTCAGATTAATTTATTACTAAAAGCTACGAGAAGGCTAAAAAAATCCAGATGTAGAGTTTTTCTTTTAGAAATAACCACTTCGACACCCTCCCTAAAAACTCTACATCGTTACAAACAATTACCTTTTAATATCTGTTTTACTTTTCAAACCTAACTTTTGTCTCAGATATTCAAATCTTGGTTTTGGCAACGCTTTTGTACATATATCTACCAGTTGCTCTTCGCTTGTTACATATGTTACATCAATTTCTCCTCTATTGTATAAATCTCGCAAGAAATGATATCTTACGTCAATATGCTTACTTCTTTGATGGAATTCTGGATTCTTAATTAATTTCACAGCACTAGTATTGTCTACACATAGCACATACTTAAAAATCTCTATTTTACATTCAAGAAATATTTTCTTTAGCCACATAATTTCTTTCGCTCCTGAAGCTGCACTGACATATTCAGCTTCTGTCGTAGATAGAGCTATACATTGTTGTCGCTTACATTGCCATGTAATGGCCGCATTCGCATACTTACATACAACGCCTGATGTCGACTTTCTTGTTTCTTTGTCGCCTGCATAGTCAGCATCGCTAAAGGTTTCGAGACTGCCTGCTTTCGTATATAAGAGTCCCATGTCTGCGGTCCCTTTTATGTAGCGCAAAATTCGTTTAACCAATTTCCACTGATGCTTGTTTGGATTCTCTAAATATCTCGACGCAATATTTAATGCAAAACTAATGTCTGGCCTACTTACGGTTTGTAAAAACATTAAGTTTCCTGTATGCTTCTCAGTATGGTGCGTTACAATCATTATTACCTATGTTATTTTCGCTCCAATTTGTCTCGATAGGTGTAGAAACACTATTTGCCTCATTCATATTAAATTTTTCTAATATGCTTTCGATATACCTGCTCTGATGAATGAATATTGAACCATCTTTTAATCTATTAATTTCAAGTCCAAGAAAACTTTTCACTTCTTTCGAACTCGTAATTTTGAATTGTTTACTTAAACTATTGAAAAATTGATCGATTAGAGATTCGTCTGAAGCTGCTACCAGTCCATCGTCTACGTATATGGTCATCAACATTAATTTGTCATCTTCTGTATAAATATAAAAACAAGGATCTGCGTTACTCTGATAAAATTTTAAATCTGAAATAAATTTTGTGAAACGTTCCGTCCAACATCTTGGAGACTGCTTTAAGCCATATAGGCTTTTTAGCAATTTACAAACGCGATTCGTACCATCATCATAGCCTTTAGGTTGTTTCATATAGATGTCTTCTTTTAGACTTCCATATAAAAATGCGGTTTTAATGTCAAACTGTCCAAGGTGTAAATTATTTTTGGCAGCAATACTGAGCATTAATCTAATTGTGTCAAACCGAGCAACGGGACTATAGGTTTCCTTATAATCTATGCCTTCTTTCTGTGAACATCCTTTTATTACAAGTCGCGCTTTGTATCGTTCCGAATTGTCCGGATTTACCTTTACCGTTAAAACCCACCTATTACTAAGTATTTTCTGATCTTTTGGTTTTTCTACAAGAATCCACGTCTTATTTTCATGGTGCGATTTCATTTCATCATTCATAGCCGTTTCCCATAACTCTTTCTTTTCGGATCTCATCGCTTCGTTAAAATCCACCGGTAATTTTTCCGCTACGTACGTTACTGGGTTACCATAAAAATTGGTTCGTTTGATCTTACCTCTATCTCTCAATTGTCTCACATTCTCGCTAGTTACAGGTTCTTTTTCATGTTCATTCTCTTCACTTTCATACGTACATGCTCTATCGCTCTGCGCACACACATCTTCGCGCTCGACAATTTTCGGTAAACTTATGTTCTGATGACATAGCCGTTCGTGCCATAACTGTAGCGTGTCCGCGTTTGACTCCGCTCTATTACTAAAATTGCAAGTTGACGGTAAAATAACTCGCATATCGACCTTATATAAATTTCCGATACTAGAACCTCTTGCTATTATTTTTTGGTTTTGTAAAAATATACAATTTTTCCCTTCCTTTAAAATACAGAAATCTATGCCTCTCTTTGCGACCGATCTAATGGAAAATAGATTTCTTTTCATACCTGGTACATACAAGACATCATTCATTGTACATGCTACCCATTTGCCGTCCACAAAAGTCTCTACTTCGATGTTTCCTTTGCCGCACGCATCCATGAACGTACCATTGCCGATCTCTATCTTCATCCTGTTCTCGAATTTTTCGAGGACGCTGAACCATTCTTGTCGTCCTGTCATGTGATCCGTAGCTCCTGAGTCGATTATCCAAACATCATGGTTTGCCGCTTGCATCGCCGAGGTGCTTCCTAATAGGCCAATTCTGATGTGATCTTGATTTTGTTTTCTGGGTTCCCGGTTATCTCCACTGTTGTTTCCTTTATTGTCTTTAAAACAATTTTTGCTGGTGTGGCCTTTCTTTTTGCATATAAAGCATCTATAGCAATCCTTCTTTAGATGGCCAACTTTTCCACAGTTGAAACAACTTGGTCCTTGTTTTCGTTTAACTGCTTTTTGCTTTTCCCTTTTGTAATTGTTGCCTTTCGTTACCAGCGCCACCGATGTTTCCTGGTCGTCTTTCTTCCATCTGTTTTCTTCCATCATCAGCCTGGTACTAAGTCTCTCTAAGGTCTTTTTTTCTTCTTCCACCGAATCCCACGCACTGTGAAAGTGGTCAAATTTATTTGGTAACACCGTTAGAATGCGCGTTATTAGCATTTTTTCGCCAATTTCACTCCCAAGGGCTTTCATTTTCGCCGCTATCAGTTCCAACTTTGATAAGTTGTAAGACACGTTTTCAGATTCTTCCCATTTAAAATCGAAGAACTGCTTCTGGACCATATTTAGATTCTCATCTGACTTCATGTCATATACCGTATTCAACTTCTTCCACATTTCATGTGCTGTTGTGCAACATAAGAGAAGATCCACTGGTTTACTTCCTACTGAGGTCACGATTAGTTTCTGCGCTAACCGATCTGCCTTCAAAAATCTCTGACGGGCGACTTCTTTCTCCGCGCTCTTACCTGGATGACGCAGATTCCCTTCACATACGTTTATCAGGTCTTCATCTTCCGTCAAAAGTATACGCATGACAAAACGCCACTGGAGCCAATTTTCTTCGCCACGTAACATCTCGATCTTCGCACTTGCTGATTCCATTTTAGCACTATCAATTACTTTATTGCACTTAGCACAACACTTTAACAATTTATTCACTTCGCGTTGCTACCTTATAATTTACAGCCCTGGGCGCATAACCTGTTGAGGTTATTCAGTGAATCGAACAGAGACGCGTGGATAAATTATAAGGTAGGAAAAATATATTTTAGATATAAACGTGAAAGTACAAATATGAGCTGATCCAGATCCGCACGCTAACAGTGTTACTCTCTAACTGAACAAACCCTTGAAGCCACCGTTGCCTGTCGACTGTTTTTTATGGCCTGCCTTCGTCGCAGTCTTTTGTCTATACGCTGTCGATGGCTTCAATATGCTGGAGAAAGTTAAAAAGACCAGATGTAGAGTTTTCTTAGAATTGGTGACCTTCAACATTGTTGACGAACTGACCAGGAGGAAGCTACCCGGCAAGATTATTAGACTGGTAAAAAACTACCTGACGGACAGGAGGATAATCGTCAGTAATCGGTTTGATACGGTGGAGTACCCGGTTGCGGCTGGGGTACCACAAGGATCTGTGTTGGGGCCTTTCCTATGGAACTTAGTGTACGACAGGTTATTGGAAAGGCTCGACAACAGAGTAATGTTCAAGGCGGTCGCGTTTGCTGATGACTTGGCGATAGTATGTGCCGCGAAGAAGAGCGCGTATAACATGATAAAGTGATAAAAATTGAATGGTAACTATTTTGTACAAATAAGTTTGGATGTGTAGCGGCACTCGACTTTAAGGGGTGATTCTTTTCACCGAAATAAAACAAGATTTAAGAATAGAAAAATGGCCATTTCGGTTATGCTTTTTAGTTACTGACAATAAGAAATCGCCCAATATATCACGGTACATGAGCAAACCTCCTTACACAAAAGAATGAGTGTCATTCTAGGCAGCGGGATACACAGTAATGCTCAATCCGTACGATACATGAGCTGCAGCTTACTTGGTACACCCCCGGACACAGGGATGATATGTTACGCCTACGACACGTTTGTCTGGCCGGGGGACATTGGTGGTACGAGACACTGTATCTCGACGAGCTCGCCCTTGCTTGCGTGGTGCGTGCCGTACGCAGGCTGGGCCTGAAGGTGTCCCCAGCCAAGTCGGAGGTTATTTGGTTTTACGACTGGCAGTGTACGGTAGCTCCTCCGCCCGGCCTGTGTTTGGATATAAACAGGTAAAATGTCAAGGTGGGGCTTCAGATGAAATATCTGGGCTTCACCATCGACAGGCTGCACTTCAGGCTCTTGGTCCCCAAAGTGACGGCAGTAGCTAACGCATTATGTGATTTACTGCCGAATATCGGTGGGGCCGGTGTCGGAGTACGCCAACTATATGAGGGGGTCGTTCGTTGCCGAATCCTGTACGGGGCACTGGTGTGAGCAGGAAATCTGATAACGCGTCGTCACAGTTTGCTTTTGCTGAGGATGCTGCGTAGGACGACCGCCATCAGGATCATAAGGAGATACCGGACGGTATCTTATGCGTCGACGTCTATCCTTGCGGCGTTTCCTCCGTTCGAGTTCCAGGCCTTGACACTCCAACGGGCGTACGACAATCTTAGGGCCTGGGCTTGGGCGGGGTCTCCTCCCCCGCCTGGCAGGCGGCCCGAGATGTACTCGCCGAAGATCAGGTCCGTGGCCACCGAACCGTTAGGTCGGACCGTGGGGGCTCCCGTTATCCTTCCGGATGACGCACGAGCTCCCCGGACATGGAGTATTCGGTGAGTATCTGCAGAGAATTGAAAAAAAGGAGACGAACATCTGTCACCACTGCTGAGAGGACCTTTGTCCGGCGTGGGAGGCCTCCGGCCGTGTTCTGCGACTAGCGATTGGCGAGAGTTCGAACCCCTCGTCAGTCGTGGAAGTAATGTTGAGCGGGTAACAGGAGTTCCTATTGCGAAGAAGTAATGCTCGCAAAGGAGCGGGCAAAGCAGGAGAGGGTGAGAACTTCTCGCTCTTATAGTGTTCCGTGCCGAAGGGCGGCCTTGCACCGCCCTAAGTGATCGTGGAGGTGGTTGTAACGTCAATTGACATCAGAGACCAGGCCACACACCACGGACAGGATGGCACCCAGATGTCTGCATATCCTTGGCGCGGGCCCTCAATAGTCTTAAGTACCCACCAGGGGCCTTGGCATTTTCATAGTCAAGGTCCTTCCGTTTGCGTTTATTGTTTACCACGTGTTAGTTTAGAAAGTTGGTTTTCTCCACATCTGGCATGTTCCATTGGCAACTTTCTCGCGAAGGCGGCTAAAACCCTTCCTGGTGCACCAACCGTCCTATTGCCCAATCGGGGACAGTGTCTACTGCCCTCACTTCCTAGTTTCGTGTCCTTAGACACACCCACCCCTAGCCTTCCTCAGACACAGTATAGTCAGTAAGACTCACTTATTCGGTATCCTTAGAATAGTCAACGTGGTTGGAGTGCGTGTTACAATAAAGATTGTTAATTGTTGTGTTACGACTCAACTATATTTTATTTTCACCAACCAACCCTAAAAATTACGTGACATGGTCACGGCGAGGAGGTTCTGGGATCTCCTTTCACTTGCACGATGGCCCAGCGGATAGCGTTGAGAGGTGTAGTCCCTCTCAATGTTCAAACTAGACCAGAAGAATGGCTCCCTCAGAATGGGAGAAGACGCGGAAGTGCTCCGGCAGCAATTGGAAAGAGGTCCCGGGGCACTCCTGTTAAGCGTTAGGTAGGTCACCGTGGGGTTTTAATCTATAAGTCTGACACTACCCCGCTGCTCTTCTGAAAAGTAATCCATGAGGATTTCCCCACGTTTAAAAAGAAAAAGCTTAGCTCGTGAAGAAGACCATGGTATTCAGACACGTAAACAAGCCCGCGCGACATTTTGCAAAAGAAATGGTAGGTTGAGCATTAAACCTTGTTACTATGAAATTTCCGCGTGGAGAGGATTAATGTTTCCTCTTGCGTTACATAAAATGTTTAAGACATAATGTGTGCGATTTCAGGAGAAGAATGCAATGCAAAGTATCTACCATTTTGTGCTTGGAGAATTATTAATAATTTTATTGAATAAGATTGTAGCGGACCGTTATTGAGGAGCCTAATACTCGAGTGAGCTGGAAAATATCAAGCGCCCAAGTACTATTATATTTACTTTATTTATATTTACTATATAGTAGATATAAATATTTACTACTATATTTACTTAATCAGGGTACCTTTTCTCTCCGCAACATTCAAGAAAAAGAACATATTTCTGTATCCCGAGTGGCCACGGAAAAAGGCAACAAAAAAGATTTGAAGAATGTCACCACCATTCATGATGCACGTTTGCTTCCTTCAGTCATATAAATTGTATCTTTGTCAGTAATTCTCGTGATCTATTCTCCATAAACGTATCTATCCCAAAGATTATTTTATGATCATGTTATGGGACATGTTTGGATGCGTTTTAATTTCACTTTTTTAATGATAAACAAAAAAAGGTTATTCCGTTTAAAAAAAACGTTACTGCGAATAAAATATTAGAGAATATGACCTTAAGAGAAGGAGATTATAAGATAAATTTAAATTTAAAAAATTATTGCATTTAATCAATTTTGAATAATAGTCCTTGTTCTTGAATTTTGTACAAGCTTATTAGAGGTAAGAAAATAACATAGCTCAATGTGTATTAAAGAAAATTAGTAATTAAAATGAAATTATTTTATTGTCAATATAATTGTTATTGTCAGAAATATAAAATGTAACATATTACACCATTCGTAACAGTTAATGTATACCCGTAACTAACGATAGACGTACGATTAAAATACACAAAAGAAAGAATAAATTGTAATTTCAATTATAACTTGAGACATATTTATAAACGTATTTCGTTCCTTATTTCTTATCTCTTACACTACGTGTAACACATTTCAACCATGAATTGAGCGACCTCGCGATCTGAATGTTGTAATCGAAAGCATTCCAATCATATGATACTATTGATATTCCGACTTGATCTTCAGAATCTGGTCTTTAAATATCTGAAATTATTTTACATATGTAGCAGCACATGAGTTAGAGGACAATTCAAATCATGTTGTTGTTTTGCCTCGGAGTATCAAGACCGTTAGATTACAAGTAATGTAAGAACAAATAAACTCTGGGCAAAACAATGTCGCCGTTACATGCAACCGTCGAGTAAAGACGAATTTGAATTTTCCGACTCTCCCCCGACCAGTATAAATAAACAGACGCGAACGCGGGCGACATAGTATCAAGTCAGTATCAAGTGAGTATCAACAGAGATCAACAGCACTTAACGAATTATGCCGAGTATTTATTCCGAACCATTTGTTGTATTTACGACTCAGTGTACGTCCAATAATTTATTTCAAATATACTCGACGGATTGCGACAGCAACCTTTCATCCGTGTTATTTAATTACATCTAACACAACCTAATCTCCACACATACATCGAATCAATGTTAACGTTCATGAAATAGTTAAATAATTTCTGTAAATTACCTTCGTCTTTTGTATAAATGTTCTCTATATAAACATATTCTTATTGTTCAACTTCTTCATCACTGATTGTTTTTAGTAGTTCTTGAAACCCTACTTCCGATGGCAAACCGAGCAATTCACAACTACGTTTCCATAATCGGGTTGCTAATTCAGCGTCACAAGCCTTTGACGAGGGTCTTACTGTTCTGCAGTTGCTAAAAGATAAATATATATTGTAGAAATAAATAAAAATTTTCAAAGAAAGGCAATGTCTCCTCTCAGAGATTCAAATTACCATAATAAAGAACTAAATAAGTATTCTGTAATTAGAAACTTCTTACAAGTATAGGCCTATTTTTACGCTATTATACAATTTTGGCATGGGTTCCGTCTGGAACACATAAAAGAACTACGTGGTCTCTTTGTCGGTAATACGACGATCGTGAAGAAAGATATTTCTGAGTTGGAATATTAAATCATTAAGAAGGTAATATACAAATTAGAATTTGGAATTTTAATTTGTTCCGCGCTCAATAGTCAAGGACGTGTAATAAACTCGGTATTTCCGACGAATAATTTGGAATGAAAGGAAGGAGAACTGAAAGACTTGATAGAAGAGGCATGTGGCGAGGGAAACGGGGGCGGATAGAGAAGAAAGAGAGGAATGGAGATGTGATATGGAATGTGGCGGGCCAAGAGAGTAAATGAGGAGAGGTGTGGAGATAGAGATGAAGGATTTCGACTTGGTAGGGCTCACTGAGACGCAGATAGAAGAGCAAGACTGGCCAGCATAAATAATAAACTACCGGCAAGATCCAAGTAGTGTATTTCGACTATAAGGGAGAACAGGAGGGAAGGGCATAGTCCTGACGACGCGATAGCACTTGAAAGAAACAGAAAATATGGAATATTTATCAAAATATTATCAAAATATGGAATATTTAGGAATATGGAGGTTTAGCAAGAAAATCTGAAGAGTGGTGACGGTGTACAGCCGGAAGACGGAAGAAACAATGAAAATGATGGAGGAAGGAGGAGGAGAAAGAGGAAGAATCGCTGCTGATAGGAAGAGACTTCAATGCGAGAGTGGGAAAGAAAGAGATGCAAATGGGACGAAAGAAAAGCAAAGGACAAGTCTCAACAAAAAGCCTGGATAGTGGACTACTTGATAGCAGATGAGAAAGCAAGCGAACAAGGGAGTAAGGATGGACTCGAATCACGTACAGTTAGGGGGAGCAATAAAAGGAACAGAGGGGCAGGAGAGATAAAGGAGGGAAATCAAAAGGAGTGACTAGTCGGAGAAAGAGGTAGAGTTTTACCGCAGAGCGAAGAGAAAAGGGACAGAATCAGGGAGTCAATAAGTTTCGAAGCGGAAAGATTAACAGGGGAGTTTATAACCAAGAGAAACGAATATAGAAACTGAAAATATAGGAAAATGGAAAGGAAAAGGAAGGGAGGAATGAACAAGAACATCAGGCTGAAGGAGTGAAAGGCATATGTCGCAAGGCTGCTGGGAGTACGGGAGAGGATAAAGTAGGAAATGAAAAGCATAACGAAAGAAGCGATCAGGACACTCGGAGAGTCGAAGAGAGCAGAGGCATAGGCAAAATTGAGAACGAAACCTAAAGACTCATGCCGAGAGAGATTTGAGAAGAATTCTTTGAACAAGATCTGGAAAGGGGGAGGGTTGTCGAAGGAATGGACGAACATAATTTACCCCAAATACAAAAAGGAAAGAACGGGAGAGGCAGAGTAGCGTACATGCACTCGTACATGCTTTATACAGCGTACAAAATATAGGCAAACATCCTTAATGAAAAGCTGAAGGGAGAGATAGAGAGAAAGCTTAGAGGAGAGAGAACATCGTCCAAAGACGATGGACGCGATATACGTGATACATCGTGTAATTAACAGAGAAGAGAGCAGGAGGAGAAGCTGTATGCATGCTTTATAGATTTGAGGGTGGCTTTTGATTGGATTGGTAAAAGCAGATTGGAGGAGAGGTTGGGATGCAAAGGTGCAAAGGAATTTGAGGCGAAAAGTAACGGAAATCTACCAGGAGGCGAAAATATGATGAAGGCAGGAAAGGGAAAAATGCAGAAATTTGAGACAACAAGGGGCGTACGATAGAGACCCATGCTATTCAACGTATATCTGTTGAACATGGGGGAGGCTTTGAGAAAGAAAGGGGAGAGAAGGGTACAGATAAGAAGGGAAAAGATGTGGCCATTAACCTACGTGGATGATATACCGACGATGGCTAGAAGGAGTGACAAGTGCGTTCAGAAAACTGAGCAAGTACCTGGAGAAGAAAGGACTCACAATGAACACGAGGAAAACGAAGATGATGCTACGTTGTTCGAGAGAAGAGGAAGGAAAAGGAAAAATATGAGAAGGAGTGAAACTGAGCAGGAGAAAGGTTGAAGGAGGCTAAAGAAGTAAAAATTTGAGAGTCGTATTGAAGACGAGTTGCAAGATGTAAAGACACAAACGGACAGAGATAACAGGGCAACGATAGCAATAAAAAAAGACGTAATATTGGAGAGACAGGCTATTTAAAGAATCATTCGATAGGAGAATGAGGATGTTCTAATCATCTAATGGAAAGTGTGCTAGTGTACGGAGTCGCAATTTGGATGCAGTACGAAAAAAACGGGATTGGAAGGATAAAGAGAAAATATATCAAGGCTATACTGGGATAGAGGAACGCCAAACTACTTCCTGGTGGAGGAGACCAAGATTGAGAAGATCATAGACAAGGTACTAAAGAGGGCAGTCAGATATCAGGTATCAGATCTAGTGGAGGAATGTTTTTGGGAATTGGACAGAATGGGGAGAAGATGAGGAAAAGGGGTGAGATGGAAAGAGAGGAAAAGACAGAGGGGTGAAGGTATAACTCCACATACAAGAAGATAAGGACAGAAAGCATGCCGCGTTATCTGAGAGAGAGAGGACAAAGAGGAAGGACAGATTCATGACAGCAAGATTCAGATGTAGAAATGAGAATAAGAATGTGAAATATGCGTAGAAGTAGAAAGAGGCGATAGAATATCTGGCGGAGAGCTGTGGAGGCAGAAATGTGAGGTGGTATGTAGAGGAGACTTTGTGGATAAAGCGGCAGCGGGGCGGGGGGAAATGAAAAGAATTTTGAGAGAAAGGGAAGAGAGAAGAAGGTGGTAAGAGCAGGAAACAGCACCAAAGAAAACAGGCAATAACAGTAAGATAAAATAGGTTAAATTAGTTATAATAAAGACTAGAGAAGTAAGTAGTAAAGCGTTAAAGAAAAATATTATTATCGTATTGGGTAAAGATTATGTAGGATTATTGGGCTAATAGCTGGAAGCCATTTACAGCCGAAAAGCAAAGATTAAATAAATAATGAAAAAAAAAAAATATGTATATATGACAATATGAGTGTGAAGATATACGAAACGACATTATAAGGGCAAATGTCCTCCATATATCTGATCAACTTACTCATAGTATAGACCACTTTCTTTTCCTGCATTTTCGTCTACAGCACAATATAAAGTCGTTTGAGCGCCCTGTTCAGCAGTTTTCATGAAAGGCTGGATCAACCTTACAATTGATGTCATACCTCGGAAGAAGGATGCATCCATATATCGACACAATTCTGTTTTCACTACTCCAGGATGTAAAGAATATACGTGTATGCCTTGAATTTCAGCTGCTGAAAATGCGTAAAAAGATATAGGTATAAACAGAACTGGTAATTATATGCGGACATTCAAAGCTCGACAAAGCATGCATCAAATGGAATGTTCAGATGTTTAGGAATAACACTAAAGCTTAAACGACTCCGAACAAGAATAGCGATAATCTCACTAGATGCGAAAAGATTCTGTCAGATGGAGAGAGAAGTAGAAATAGGACACTGGACATCAGGAGTCAGCTAGCTTTCGATAACAATAATCGTGAACTCGCGAACAATAATCCTTTGTATATCATGCGAATGGAGCGAAAAAGAGCGAAAATTCCAAAAGAGAATTTTTGGGAGCGTTACGGAGCGTCAAATCGTTACAGTCTGGAAGGCCTGAAATTTATCAAATGTGGTACAACACTTGCACATTTTGCGTATAAGTGCGTTAGTCGTATCTAAAAGGATTTGAAGAGTCGCAAGAAAGCTTAATTCGCGCACGGCATCTTGTACCACTGCCTTATACAAAACCCCACTCAATCGCATAACGGTTCACATTCAGAAAAATCTGGCTAAAATTGAATTTTTTTATTTTACATTTTTAATTTACAAATCGTATGCATTCTACCAAAGCATCTTCCACGGTATCGTTAAAAGATTGTCATTCGAAATTAAAAGAATGTCAATACAATTTTTTTAATTCTTCATAATTTTTAAGGCCATATGTTAGTCTGGACATTTCACGACACAAAACTCAATTAAATTACATTTTTAATAAATTTCGAAAAAAAGATAATAAACAAGAGTGTTTGCATGAGTGGTACTGTTTAAGCGTTCCAATTTTCACAAACTGAAGAACAAAATGATCTGAAACTTAATGTTTCACAATTTTGAAATAAAATTAACAAACTAAAAGGTTCCAGTGGGAAATACAAATACGAAAACATTTCCAAATTTGCAATTTTGTGTTTGTCTTTGCCCGACTCTGATGCAAATATAGGAAGATCTTTTTCTTTTTCAGTGAACGAAATACAAACGAGAGGTCGGAACAAATTGAAGCCAAAAATGGTTATTGCATTAAGCAGAATTCGATTAGATTTTAAAAATCTCAATGCACGTTGTTATTGTAGTATCGAGGAAATTTAGGTATAAATTTTTCCTGATACTATTTATAATTTATTTACAATAAATAAACTAAACAGATATTAATTAGACAGAAAATGATGGTTGTTTAACTTGAACTAAACGCAACAATCTTATTTTACTTCAATCACTCTCGCAACTTGACAACGCTAACAACTCAATCTGTCAGCTACGCTAGCAACTCACGCTACTCCACAACGCTAATAACTCAATCTTTCAACAACGCTAGCAACTCTCGCAACTCGACAACGCTAACAACTCAATCTCTCAACAACGCTAGCAACTCTCGCAACCCGACAACGCTACAACTCTACTCTTCGGCTTCTCGACTAGCTCTCCTCTCGACTCACTTTCACTTCTCGATCAACACTCTTTGAATTCAAATCGCCCCCCCCCCTCCATTAGCTATTTTTTCCTCTCTTTAATCTCATCATGTCAACGCTCCGCAAGAACTAGGTGACCTTAGTCATATAGGCTTTTTTCCCTATGTAAACTAACAACTGAAGGACAGACGACACTGTTTTGATCGATCTCTAATCAAGCTTTTTCTTACGATACTACATTATTATAACTAACTCAATAACTAACGAAACGCTACAACTTTTCAAGAATAGTATGTACAAAAAAGAAACAAAACCATAGGAACTCGTTCATATTCTTAAACTCCATGAAACGTATGATAGTGATAATATTGACTGTTAAACTGCCTTTATATTTTATTTGTATTTTGCATTTTATTCGTTTTCTCAATATTCTACAATTAGTCAATATTCTACATTTCATTCGTATTTTGTATCTTTTTCGTATTCTGTATTTTTTTATTTGCATTCTATATTTTACATCTATAAAATTTTAGGAACGTTTAAAATATTTGTGCAATTACCTACATTAATAGCTTATGAATAAATGAAATTATTTACAATACATACAATTATTATATGAATAGATACCTCTCCTAACTAATAGTTTTGTGCTTTTATCCAAATTCATTTTAATAATTTTTTAAATAATTTTGTTGAAAGAATTTAACTTATATCAAATGATTTCTTATTTATTTCATTAAAAGAAAGTGTCGTGCAAATCTTACCACTGAAATACATTCGAGTGTACGTGTGACTGTGAGTTAAAGACTATGATTAATCTACAAACTACGACCTATAACCCACGCTGTGTCACTCACGTAACGCAACGCAACGCACCGCGAGCGATGTGGCTGTAAAATGATAATGGGGCAACCATGGCAGGGAAAGAATCGGGAATGCAAGTACATAATTTAGCGAAAGTCGAACATTTAGATTAATTTGAGGTGTGACCACCACCGTAATTACAATGAAAAAATGTTGATCTTGGAATTGAAGGTCTAGGTCAATTTTGCGGCTACTTTAGTTTGTAACTCTCCACCGATCCAAAGGTGTTGAATCATCTGCCAAAACCATAACAAATATGTAACTTTTTACATTCTGTACATTGTACATATACCTTTACTAATTATTATTATCTCTATGCCTTTACGAACATAGTAACGTATATATAAATATTCTCTTTCTTCGCTTCTCAATTACAGATGAAATATTTATTTTAAAAACAATTGAATCAGTTCGTTTAGAGCGGAAATAATTAAAATTAGTAAAATAGTTAAAAACCATATAATTTTTTAAAAGCATAATTCTGCTACTTACCGATTAACTTTTTGTTCAATTCTTTAGTAAATAAAATATTGGCCAGCTTACTTTGACAATAAGCTTTAACAGGTGAATAAGAACGTTCCAAATTTAAATCCTCAAAATGTATATTACCACCTGTAACATGATGTATGATGTAGTATGTATAGAAATAACTTATATAAATCAATAAGTTTCATATTTTAAGTTAAATACTATTAGAAGTAACAAAAAGACAGGCTTTAATATAATACCTCACTCCTTCAATATGGATAACTATGCAAGTCTTTGTACAAACCTTTTCTATGTGTTTTATAACTAAAAATGAAACGAAAATATCATATAAACATACAACTGCAAATATTTTATCAATCATAATAAAAATATAAAATATGGGAAGAATCACAATGAATTTACTTTCAATATAATGGTATACAGCAATAAATAAATAATTTACATATTTTATATTAATTTGTTGAATTAACTTGAATGATAGAGTTAAGTTGAGTGAATTATATTAAATAATAAATGGTTTTTCTGCATAAAAATTCGATAATATTATATTATACCTGTGTTTTTATATTATTTTCGCATTTCGAAATTTCATTCGCTTCTTTGCGATACAAAACTCATTTCAACAATTCCATCAGTTCGCTCTCAGAAGAAATGAGTATGGAACCACAAATCTCAGCAATAACTAAAGCTGCTAAATCAACTCCTATCTATATCGAGGCACAGGTAATAGAGTCAACCCCTAAATAATAACGCAGGAATTGACAGCTATAGCGTAAAACAGCTAAAAAGCAGCTTAAATCAAATCAAGGTACAGACAAGTATTCCTGGCATATTTCACAAAGTGATTCAGGAACTTAAAATAAATATGCTGGATGGCATACGTATCAAATTAAAATTGAAAGGAACCGTAAAATTGTCATTACAGGACTTCACTCGCGAACTTATTTCAAAAGCATAGCAGAGGAACTGCGAATGCTGAACCATCAAGTAAAAACAATAGCTAATACGACCAAACTTGACACAAAGTAACCACTGTCATTATTATTAGTCAAACTTGAATCTAAAAGCAACAATATTGATATTTTCAACATGAAAAAAAATTAAATATAGTTATAACAGTAGAACCTCCACGTCACAAAAGAAACATATTTCAATGTATTCGATGCCAAAAATATGACCACTCTAGGAATTAATGTAACGATTATTAATGTAAATTTATTCACTATTAGTTCATCTCCCGAAAATCAATCCCATGTTATTACAGCAAATAACTCAACTATAGCAACCCAACATAGCAAAACACACGGATTTAGTGGTCGCAGCCGGAGCCCTTACAAAGTTATTCTATCTAAAATGGCTCGTAAAGTCCCTTCAGATGGCCTCCAGATAAACAGGGTGGCGAGGATCCTTCTGATGAATTATTTGTAACGAAACCTATTTACCGAAGAGAAGAGGAGCATTGCCAAGTTGTACCCTATACCAACGACGACAGAGATGGCAATTGTGACATAACAGAAGAAGACATAGCGGCCTATAAATAGATGGTATAATATTGGATATAAAGAGTTGCTAACTAGGTTTTATTACCGAAGTTACGCAAAATGATTTAGTGGAGTACGTTTGCTCGTAATAACATTGTTTGCTCGTATATAACATTGTGAATTGCAACGACGACCTGGCTTCAACTGGATGAAGAAATGGTTTTATGAATTTATGTCGACTCGGTCAAATACTAGGAGAAGATATAGGACCAACGACGTATGACGAACACGGCTATGACTCTGGACAACGCATAAAATTAAACAATATGGATAAGTCGAGCAAAGGAAAAGAAGCTACGGCGCAGGGTACATCGAAGTCCCCAGGACCCGTCGGTAATATGAGTGGTTCTCCAGGCTCATCCTGACGATCATCGTGCAACTGGAAAAACGACGGAGCAGAAGTCGGTCCCAGGGCCTCCCCTGGTGCGATAAAAACGACCGGAGATCTTTCTCAGGCAGAAAGCGATGTGAAAGTAGTTAATACTCGCTATAGAGCAGTAAGACCTGGCAATACGTCGAAGGAAAATGCTAAAAATGGCATAGGCCTTCAAACAGGTAAAGTGATGGACGAGATATCAATAATTCCCTAAAGAGGAAGAAACCAAAAATGATGATGGTGATATGTATTATTAGGAGGATGTCGAGGATCCAACAGATATATGGGATGTATAAAAATAAAAAATGGCTTCCTAGTATTAGGTTTATAGGTTGGGGAGCACGAGGCGGGTATAGGTTTCCAAGGCGTAGGAGCACGCCGTGGAAGATCCCGATGAAACTGATATATCTCCTATAGTCGAGTGGCTTGTTTCGGTGAAGTTGATAGCCCCATGCCTGTCAAAACCATTCACCTCACCTTCACGTTGGGGCTCCCCATCACCCTACACCGGCTCTGACCGGGATAGGAAACAAAAGAGTGAATGGCACCTGGACAGGGATTCATGACAACGACCTGGCAAGGAAAATTTAATAAAATCACGTGGGATACAACTACAAATACGAGTAACGATAGAACTAGACTCGTTAGGTTTATGACGATCTGCGGTACAATCGCTCTCGAAAGTACATTTTCAGTGAGAATGTGGCTAAGCAAATACCATTCGTATTTAATCATCACGGGACGAAATGATCGCCAATAAGAGACACGTTTCAAATAGTACAATTGCATTGTAAACTAGCTTAGGTAGGATAGGGAACCGATACAGCGGAAGGGACCCTCAAAGCAGTATCGGGTCCATTCCTTCCGTCACCGGACGCATCCGTGAGCGGAGCTCCTACACCATCACCTTATATGGATGTCCCCAGGAATCGAAGTCAACCGATTGGACAAGATCCGACCAAGCCCAAACTTTCGCTACGTCGCGGTACAGTCCATGACAACGTTCGACGCAGGAAATTTCAGCCTCGTCACAGTGACTGCTCCACCGGGTCTGATAAAATCGTCGCCGAGCCCAAACGCACCGCACTCTGAGCTTAGTGATCCCAGGGATCCATCAATATATAGACCTACAGCGACATGGAGACACCACGAACCGTATCCTCAACCACGTCCAGCTCCTCCCCAGAGACATTCTACCCCCAGGCGTCTGTAACAGTCACCGCCCGGAAGGTCGACGTTTCTACCCTTCAGCCGCCATTTTGATGATAGGTGCACACATTCTCCTTTTGGATCAACACTGTTCCCGCAGATGAGAACCATTCCGGATCGGGAGACGCCCTAAGACGTCACCAAAAGGGTTGTCGAAGTAGTCCGAATAGGTCTCTATCTCTTCAGCTACCCTCAAGATCGACAATCGCCTATAGGCGTCAGAGATGACCCATCTAATATCAATCACGGAGCACCCCTTTCACCCGACGCAGGTGCTTACCGAGCTTCGTTTTACCATGTTCAACAGGAACCCGAGGCTCTCAGTCCAGTCCGAAAGCGTTCGATTGCGAACGTTTGTCCTGAGACTTCCCCATTTCCTAGAGTGAGCGTTGAAATCATTTAAAACGAGAAACTGACACAGACAACATCTCCTCGCGTAATCACCAGCTTCAAGAACTTTACAAACACCGCTGACCCACTGTTAGATGGGACGTGTCTACCGCATGGGGGAGGTATTAAAACTGATCGCAGGGGAACATATCTGTTGGATACATTAAGTAAAAACGGGATTGTACCCATTAGAGTAAATAAAAAATATACGTTTCACAAGAACGAGAGAACTACTTTCCTGGACATAATTAGTACGGACAAAGGACTGGCAAGGAAATACAAGGAAAGTAAAATACCTAACGTGTTGTTAGCCTCTTACCATACTTATGTTTTACATGATTTTAAAACTATTAAGACGAGACGTAATGTCCATAATTTTAAATACTCAACGAAAGAAATGGGTAGAGATAATTTTATTTTAAAACTTGACTTAAATTATCAAAACTTATTTATTCAGAATTCAAACGACGAGGAGGCGCATGGAGAACGTTTCCAGACTATTGTAGAAACGACATGTGCCTCCGAACTAAAGAAAGTTTATCCTCCTACAAGTGAGAAGTGTAGAAATTATTGGTGGTGTGAAGAAGATACTTAGGACGGAGGTCTTTATCAAGTACTGTTTCTTCAAAAATTTGATCTAAGAGAGACTAATCGATGTACTCACATAATGTACTCTCATTTCAGTGAGATAATATTCTCACTGAAAATCTGTTAAAGTTAAAACATCAAAATTTCTTAGGACTTGTAGAGGATGGTTGAGGGTAACAATATCTCCCTGCATTACGAACCGCGCGTGAGCGTACGGGCCAATTATATCCAACATGGCGATATCGAATAAACATGTGTTACTTTGTCTTCCGTATTTTGTGCATTTTATATTCAATAATAAGCGCTCGTATATTTAAATATTCTGTCAATGCATTCTCTACACTGCCAAACATAACTCAAATAAAATAAAAAGGAAAATATAGTAAAAGAAAAATAATAGAAATTGCGTATTCTTTGCTCAACTTTCGTTCATACATATTGATGTCTTCACACTTTTAGCTGGAACACGTTTGAGGTACTCATACTGTAGGGATGTCTCAATCTGATTCGACTCTTCAGAAAATCGGTTTCTTTGTTTAAAAGATCGATTTTTTAAACAGAATTCTTTGCTTTTCGATTTCTCTGAGAATCGGTGCTCTATCCTATTTGCCGACTTTAACAATCGAAAAAATGATGCTTTAATGGGTCTTCCCGGATTTGAAACGTTACTTGGATCAACCAATGAGATCGTAGCATCATCCAAACATGCAACAATATATCCAACTATCAACATTATTGCGAAAAAGAGTATTCCGTACCATTTAATTATGTTATAGGAGACTATCGGATAGATAACCATGTGTAATACATGCGACATGGACTATGATACTTATTATCATACGAACGCTAATAGAGACACATGATATAATCACAATTGCATAGAGATATTTATTATCTACACCATCGGCTGGTTACAGAGTCAGCATGTGATGATCATACGTTTGAATCATCTCCACCAATAACTTCTGACAAATACGTGACAGAATATCCTCACATGACGAATCGATCCAGATGATGCTACAAACGATTCATTTTAACAATTTTATTATCGAGCACAAACTTACTTTAGGAAATGTTTATATAAACTCCAAAAGCATGCGCAGACCGACGAAGTTTAATACAGAAGGAGTCCACGCGGTTAGTTTAGGTTGCCGACATGTGACAATAAGCCTATTATTTTCACGACACTGACGAGGAAATCGAAGAGAGGTCTTAGTAATTTCAACAAATTTACAAGTGATGACTTACCATGAATCAATTAGAGATATTATCATCACTGTTTAATCAGTGATGTACAACCACGTACCGAGCTAACAGCAATGGGTAAATACCTGAACCTAATCTTCATGCTTGAAACACGTGGCTAAAATCACTAACGACGAACCCACTTTAAATGACTGAATAAACGTAACATATTAAACTAATTGACGGCAAATAAATGTTTTATTTAATTTATTTAACTATGATTCGTGAACACATGCCATCACTTGCGGTCATGTTGGTTTAATACGAGTAAAATGTAAAACCACCAGCACGGAGTCGTTGCTGTGGTCATTCAGCGAACTAATGTGACGAGGTCGAAAAAACGAGTTCATAATAAGATGTATCAAGAATAATTTTAATAAAATTAAAAGATGTAATTATTACAAAAATTTTAGTCTCTCTCTCTCTCTCTCTCTTTCTCTCTAGCTTTCAACTAATCATATACAATTATTATTATTGCTACTTACCCAAATGTGCAGCTGATGAAACGTTAATTATTCTACAACCTGGTCCAGATTCTATTATTCTTGGTAACAGTAGAAGTGTTAAAAGAAAATGTGCCAAATGATTCACTTGAATATGAGTCTCGAAACCATTTTCAGTTTTTTCAAATGGATGCAAGAATACTCCTGCATTATTAATTAATATGTGGATGGCCGGTTCAGTTTTTAAAAGGTGCTGTGCACAGTTCTTAACGCTTGTTAAACTACTGAGATCCAACTGACAAATTACTAATTGTCCTGGTTTATCTTCAGAGTTTTTCTCACTGGCACTGAAATTTTATGTACCATAAATCTTATAAAGTATATTGAACAGTAAATACAACAATACATACAAAAGAAAATTGAATTCTTCTCGAATTCCGCTACGAACTCTTAAACAGTGTAATAGCTTCAATAAATCAATATAATCAAATTAACAAATCCAATATAACAGTGTTTATGGAATGGAATAAAATAGTGACTCAGAAAATATTTCCAATAGATAGATACAATGATAAACAATTTTAAAACGAACTGTGAATTTGTCTTTTAAAAATTATTATCCAAGTTCAAACTTAGTGCCTCTTGTGAAACAGTAAGCCATAAAAAAATGGCTTCGATCTAACATATATAGATTTATAAAACATAGAAAAGATTGTGTGAAGCAATATTAAATAATTTTGAATAACATATCGCCTCATACAGAAATAATGTATTTTTAATAAAATCCTATGTTTCATATAACTGATATATTTTTTAATTCTTTCTTAATTCAATCAAGCAGAAGGATCGAAGCATTTGTATCCGATAATTTTGCAGAATTTGCATGGGAAATTTTTATTTACAGAAAGCAAGGAAAGATACAGAAAAAATATATAGTAATTACTAGTTTACAAGATAATAATTGGAGAAATATGGACCAAAATTAAAAATTAAAATATTGAAAAATAAAAACAAAAATATAAAATATCGGCAATTATTTACATAATTGTAATAATTATCTATCTTATAATTATTTATCTCGTTGATTTTGAAAATATTAATGTACGTTGTTGACGTTAATATCCTGAATAACCGCTTATACAAATAATCGCTGCTCATATAACTTTATTATACATATAACTACAGTTTCAGAGTTATACGCGAAAATATCGTATTTACATATACGAGGAGTCTCGTTTAACTAGAAATGACACAATATCTCACGAAGAATTAAAGTTATCACAAAAATGTTTTAATAAAAGTTAGAAGGAATCAGAAAGCGAAACTGAATCAATCGCCTGAAATAGTTTTGAAAAGAATGTAAAAAAAGCAGAACTACGATATATTCTAGACATTGTAGAATACAGTCGATTTTTATTCTTTTAAATATTTTATTAAAATGACGCAAGACGCAATATGAGCTTGCGATTATCGTAAAAAACATGACACTGAAAAGAATGAAAATTTCAGCGTTAATTGAAAATCAGCGAGAATACGGACATCTTAGAACTTAAACACGGAAAGTGTAATTTGTCCGTAGTTGATGTTATTGGCATTTGTTTACATGGAAATGTTTTGGTGGGGAAGCGCACCTCGTTAGTTTCCCACTTACTATAAAACACTAACAAAGTTACTGTGCTTCCATGTATTCCCACTTTTCAAGAAATAGGAAGAGACAAATTTATAAAATCAATTACTGACTGGATCGGTCTTGATAGCGATCGTATCTGTCATATCATCGCTGATAGATAAAGAGGTGAGATGATGTCGATAAAGCCGAATTCATCTAAAAATAAATTGATGCAGCGAGACTCATCATGAAGGTACACTACAATAGTACAACGTCTCGAAAAATCTTAATTTTGCCACAAGTTTCAAAGCAAACGACAATAGTATGGAATAATACAAAAGCTGGAAAGTGGTTGTTTCGAGACAATCTTACAAAAAAAAGTGAGAAATAAAAGGCTATTCAGAAAATTTCTCAAGACAAACAGAATTAACCGATCAAAAATAGTAGAAATAAATATAAAATGAAATTACATGAATATTTAAATACACGTATTAACATTAATTAATCAATTAATTTCTTAATTGATGGAAAAATGATTCATGGTAATATGAATTGCATTAACTGTAAAAATCAAATCGGGGCACCACCGATATGCCAAGCGGAGAGTTCGGACTAGTCGGAAAATGATCGCATCACGTATTATAGAATCATCATCAGAATTACTAGAAATTAGGATTTTTAGTGATAAATTCATTCTGTATGATAAATTCATTGGTAGATGGATTTATTTACAGTGGTTTAAACAGGAAACGATGGTTATTTAATACGAACTTAATAACTTAATGCAGTAATGTGATATAACTAAGACAACTTAATTGATAATTCACAACTCACAACTTACAATTAACAACTCATAACAACTCCTAACTAATGATTTGTGGCGACACTCGACAGCAAATACCACCGAACGACACCAACTAGTGTCGGACGACGGCAGCACAGTGGTTAGCGCCTTAGGTTACGAACATTTGGCACCCGGGTTCAAATTCCGACGACTGTAGTTCGATTTTTCTTCCACGATACAAAAATGAGAAGAAAAGCAGCAGTACCTCAGCAGCGACATCTACATCCGCAGCAGAACCTGTCCCGGTCTGCTACAGCCAACAGCTACAACTAAACGATTAAACTTTTATTTAAACAAAAACTCAGCAAATGAGACAATACGCGACAGGAGTAATTAATCTTACAAGTTTGATAATTATGTGTAGAGGACTGCTGTAGAGGATGTTTGATCATGAGATTTATTAAATGTTATTGCTCGTTGTTGAAACCGTCGAATATATTTCAAATAATAAATTAGTGTACAGGCTATATTCGCTGAGACGCTTGTGTAGTGTATAAGTCGTAGAATAGGATCGCTAACGATTCGTTAATTAGATCGCTGATAATTCGTTGATACTGATTGATAACTGATCGACAACTGACGGTAACTCCTTCCTTACGATCGCGTCCACTTATTTATACTGGTCGGGGGAGAGTCGGAAAATTCAAATTCGTCTTCGTTCGACGGTTGCACGTTACGGCGACATTGTTTTGCCCGGAGTTTACTTATTCTTACATTACATGTATCCAAACGATCTTGATACTCCAAGGCAAAACAACAACATGATTTGAATTGTCCTCTACTCCATGTGCCGCTACATCACCCCCCTACCAGTGATAACGTTTTTATGTTATATTTACAATAGGTTTTCTTTGCTGTACATACGGTCGTACAACTTCGCTCGTCGTTTTCGAGTGTGGTTGCGAGAGAGTTCGGCATCTGCGGGTTTGTCGTTTCGATACGGGGTTAAGCGCTGTCCGCTTATTGTCAAACCCGTGCAGATGTTGCGCGACGTCTTCGATATGCGGCAGTGGATACCTGTCGGTACGATGCAGGCGTTCAACACACGGTCGCCGCGATGTCGTAAGTCTCCGTTCTTCTTTGGTATGACGTGCAGAGGTGATGCCCATGGACTATTTCTTTTTTTTTTTTTTATTTATTTATTTGTATTCACAATTTGTCCAACTTGGACATTTGGTGAAATTTTGTAGCGTTTATATTAACATGTTGGTGGCTACCCCCAGCGGGGTACCATCCTCGCGAAATATTATATCTTAATAGTAAAATATAGCATGTGTATGATTGCCCCCAGCGGAGTTGTTTACTGTATTTCTGTTGTGAGGTCTGTGGGGTGCTTCTTCTTCAGTCTTCTTTCTATTGTGTTTTTGTTCGTTTCAGCAACCAGCTGGTTTGGGTGTGTTTCAAGTCTTTCTTTATACTTTTTTGCCAATCTGACGATTTCCTCTTTGACTGTTGGAATTTTTAAATCTTTACGTATGTCTTCGTGGTATGACGTGCAGAGGTGATGCCCATGGACTATTCACTGGCCGCATCACTCCTTGCTTGCTCATCGTCTCAAATCCCGTCTTCGCCTGTGTCACGACCGGCACACTTCAAATCCGATGGACTGATGACGGAGATAAAGATGTGGCAGCACTCAGCGACAATGTATATCGCCGAAGCGAAGTGCCTAATGAGCCATCAATATCTCAACGGTCCTTCTGCCAAATGTACGAGAAGAAAGCGTGCGTGGCAACGGTCGCGGACGCCTACCAAACGCGTGGATGGGAATATTGAGGGGTGACAAAGGAAAAAGAAACGGATCTGATCGAAAGTCAAATTGTAAGAACTTCAGTCTTGGAAAGTCACGGCTGGAGTTCAGAAGCAAATTGTAATTAGTGTAAACCAAGTATTAAGAAATAAATTCTCTTTTTATTTGTTTATCTTTTTATTTTTATTTTCATCTTCGATTTCTTTTTTTTTTTTTTACGTGACACCTGCTTGCGTCGAATTTCGCTGAAGACGGAAGGGCCGTGCGTGATTTTTGAAATGATGTACCACGCTGTGTCGTATTTTGTCTCTGCCGAACGAATGGACGAATCGCGTCTGAAAATTCGACGAGATGTCGGTGATACGTCGACTCACTGACGATTGTTTTTCTCGATACAGCCTCAGTCGTGTCCGTCGATAAGTTGCTAGTCTTGTCGCTGTGGTGTCGATTTCAAGGGTCGGCCAGTAACCCGTAGTGGCTTAAGAAGTCCACGCCGATGAAAAGCGTGCTAACGTCTGCCATCGTGAAACGCCTTTCTGTTTTCGTCGTGGTGGTAGGTCCCGTTCCTGATCCCAGGTGCCTGGGGAATGGCACTTCTTCGCGCGGCCCTGGAACATCGTGTGGAAGCAATAGAGGCCGGGCTGTTGTGATTCGGGAGCTTCCAGCTTCCGGGTGCCTTCTGTGGATGTTGTCGGTCACCTTGATCAGGGCGTTCGTTTCCGTTATCCTCAGCGCAGTCAGTACTTGTTGAGTATTCGCTGGGAGGTGTTTCTTCCAGATCGCCAGCACTAAGTCGTTGAAGGCTGACGAGGCGACGAGCTTCCTCAAATCCGAATAGAATTAAGACGGCGTTCTATCGCCCATTTCTTCGTTCTCGAACTCCCAGTGCAGTCTTGAACCGTTTGAATCTTTGAATTCTGTACGAAGTTGTCTGTTGCTACTCGTCATTGTGAATGTTCACTTTTCGCACGTCGGTGTCACCAATGTAGAGAATTGTTTAATCGTGTTCAACTCACGTTGGGGTTACCAATTTGCAGAGGACTGGTGTAGTGGTTTGATCGTGAGATTTATTAAATGTTATTGCTCGTTGTTATGTAAGCCGGGCGTAACAAGATTGGTCAAGCACGAACACGTACTTGCAGATTGGACAATTAGTAAAAAAGCAGAGAAACGGCCGCTTAGTCACCTGCGATATGTAAAAACTTTGGTTGACCAATTGAGAGGAGATTTTCACCAGACTCGTGATCGAGCTTCCACTTTCACCTCTAATTCCGATGAAATCCGATTGAATGGGAAGCTACATGTTATTCCAACAAGAGTTAAGAAGAATTGCAAGGTTTGTTTTCAACGAAACAATCCCGGCGAAAGATATTAAACAACATATTATTGCGATACTTGTCCCGAAAAGCCGAGAATACATCTTGACGATTGTTTTATAAAATACCATACAAAGTGACAATACAGAACTTAATATTTAACGAATGTTCTTCTTTCAGATGTAAAGATACATAAAATATTAAAATATAATAGTTTCATACGTTAATTTGTATAATTTATATTAATTTGTATATGAAATCATTTTAAATTGTAAACTGTAAGAGACTCACCAAGTATGCGGAAAATCATCTCGAGTTGCTGACTCGGCCGAGTGAAAAACACCTCGGCTGCAAATGTTTAAATGTGCAATGATTCCTTTGATTCCTTTGAATCTTCCGGAACACACAGAAGTCGAAACCGTTTGAACGGTTAATGTACAAAAGAGTCAACGACGCGAAAGTGTAAACAATTATCGGTCGCCGCTGTCCCCTACGATAACATCAAAGAGCAACGGAGTCCGGAGTTCGCCAATGGGGCTGTCACATAAACTTGTGACTCAGATTATAAAAACAAGAAGGTTGAGCCGTAACACAACTATTAACTTCCTTTTTATTACACTTTATTATGCACTTAATAGTCACAATTGAGTATACACTGAATTGACACGTATAAATTACACTTTACTCTAACAACTTTATATAAATTAAGTAGGCGACTGATCTAAGGGTAGAAACTCGGTAAAGAGATGTTGACTGTTCGAAAGATGGAAAATCAGTAAAGTTTAGTGACGATGTTGTGGCGGGGGAAAGCTAGTGATAGGTGGGTCTAAGGACACGAAAAGAACTGATTTGTTAAGGACAAGTTTTCATTAGGAGAATGAGGGAAATAGACTTCGCTGTCAATTGGCTAATTTTCTAGGTTGGTGGGTGAAGAAGGGTGCTAACCGCCCCTGAGAGAAAGTTGCTAACGGTAGATACCGAACGTGATAAAAACTAACTTTCCCCTATCTTCCCGTAGTAGACAAAAATGTAAAGAACACTCGAAACAAAAGATGCTTGTTTGGTCTGAAGGACCTTAACCATGAAAATGCCAAGGTTTATGGTGGATCCTTAAGAATATTGAGGATACGCAGCAATGATGTGTAGACATCTGGTTGCCACCTTACCCTCGGTGTGTGGCCTGGTCTCTGATGTGGATTGAGATTTGGTTGATGTTACAGAGCCAAGGCACCGGCGCCAACAGAGCCGAAAATTGCCGGACTAGGTAGTCGGCTCTCAGGTATTACAAAAACAAAGGAAGCGCGACAGCGGAAGAATGACGGCGTTCTTTGATCCGAAGCTTGCAAAAAATAGGACGACTTAACGCTTTTTGTTCTAAACAAATTAAATAAATTAGCGAACAAGAAAGAACAATAGGGAAGGATACTGAAGAACCTGTCGCTACATTGCGTAGAACACCGAAACGTGGTGATTGTAGCAAAAATGATGTAATAGAATGACTTCAGTGCGATAAAGACGATAGTTCTAAATTTTACACAGGCTGAAATGGCAAATGAAGGTAATGACGAGCATGTGCCTTCTCACCGAATCTTCGAAACATTTGAAATGTTGCTTGCTTCAAATGCGTCATTGGTTTCAGGTAAAGAACAAAAATAAAATCTTTAAATATTGAAACAAAGTGTCAATTTTGTTGATTTTCATTTAAATAAATAATGTTTAATATAAAAAAAGTGGGACTTTCGGTTTGGTTCGATGCGAGGGTAACACGCGGACGGAGAGCTCTGTAGAAAAAGTGAAGTGTGAAGGGAAAAAGGTGAAGGAAACACAAAGTGACACGAAGAAGGGAAAATAAAAGGTGAGCATACGAGGGGAAAGTGAAAGAAAAGTGAAAAGAAGTCGGGAACGAGAGGAAGATACAAATTAGAGAAACTAGAGGAGAAGAGGTTAGGAAGTCAGAAGCGCGACAAACAAAGTAAGGTAGGGAAACAAAAGATGGCAACAAACAGAGGAAGACCGAGAAAAATGAATAAAGCGGGAGATAAGGTAGATTCCAAAAACACATTGGACAAATACAGCTGGTCAGAAAAAGAGACTCCAACCAGGGAGAGAGGAATGGAGGTAATGATGGAAAAAATTGAGAAAATGGAAAGAGGGTTCGAGGCAATGATAAAGGAAATAAAAGGGATATTCGAAAAGCAAGTGGATGAGATGAAGAGAGAAATAAAAGAGGAAAGGGAAAGAAGTGAAAGAGAGAGAGCCAGAGAGAAAGAAGAGTGGGAAAGGAAAAAAAAAGATCTATTGGGCAGAATCAGAAGAATCGAGGAGGAGAAGGACAGAGCAGAGAGAGAGAGAGAGAGAGAGAGAAAAGATGAAAGAACATAGTAATCAAAGGATAGATTTGAACGAAGGAAGCAATGAAGGAACAATAAAGGAGTTCATAAGGGAAAAATGAAAATGGAGGCAGAAATAGAAGGAACATAAATGATAAGGGTGGAGGAGGGGGGGGGGCAAAAACACAATAATAGTGGCGACAATGAAATCGACAAAAAAAGAAAGGAAGGTACAACAACAAATAAGAAGAATAGCCAAAGCAAGAAGGGAAAAGAGCGAATACGTAAGGATCGGATATAAAAAACTAAAGATAGAAAATAGATGGTACAGATGGAACGAAAATGAGGAGAGGCTGGAGGAAGAAAGAAAGAGAGGGGAAGGAAAATGAAAAAAAGGGAATAAGGGGGGACTACAAAGGGGATGAAAATGTGCTTCTGGAATGTAGCAGGGTTAATAAGTAAGGACAAAGAGGTGTGGGAATATTTGAAGACATTCGACGTGATCGGACTCACGGAAACATGGATAGAGGAAGACAATTGGGAAAAACTAAAATATAGACTACCCAAAGAATACGACTGGAAATGCAGGGCAGCAATGAAAGTAAGGAAAAAAGGAAGAGCAAAGGGCGAAATAATAACGGGTATAAATAAGGAACTGAGAGAAATAGAATACAAAGAAATAAGTGATAATATAGTGGAAAGGAAAATAGTATACAATGATAAGACGTATAGGGCAATGGTAGTTTATAATCAAGACATAAAAGGAACATTTTTTTTTTTATTATATTATTTTAATTTTACAATTTGTCCAGAGGGACAGTAAAAGGAACATGGAAAGAAATAGAGGAAAGAGTAGACGGAAGAAAAGAGGAAGTGATGATCATCAGCGGAGACTGGAATGCAAGAACGGGAGAAGAGGGAGGGCCGATAAACGAGGACGAGTGATGTAAAACCGAAAGTTCGTCCAAAGCCGAAAGGCACGGACTAAGAAATAAAATAAATATAAAAAAAGTGATTGTTATATTATCCGAAAATTCTCTTACCCGATCACTTTTTTTCTTCCTATTAAATTAATACTACGGATTAATAATACTGATACACATCTATGAAACGAAGGTTGAGCGATATTTATACAGTATATTTAAGTTTTAAACTACTCAAAACATTGATCTTAACAAGATCAATTCTGAAGATCATTGAAATCGATGAAATATGTCCTTTTGTAGATAATTATCAAAACATATTCCGAATTAATATTTTTAGAAATATTATATTATTAAGAAATACATACTTTTGCAAGTTCCACTACCGGAATTCTCTTTCTTTTACGACCTTTATATCATTTCGAGGTTACGATCCTATTCGATGGTTGAGACACCATGTATCCGAATATATAATTCTTTATTAGTATATGGTTAGTTTCAAAATTAGTATATAATCTATTTCTGTTTCAAATTAGAATAATTATTCTAACTTATCTCTTCAACTGTGAATATAGCGAGAAATGCTCTTTTTAATATTTATAAAATTTTAATAAAATTTGGTTTTCGAAAAATGGAGTTACAAGGTAAAACGTTAAACGACAAGAGAAATATACAATATTTTATCAAAACAACTAAGTAATTAAATTATCGATTAATTTTAAATACGTGCATTTTTGAACCACTACAATTTATTAGAATTTAGATTTCCATTTAAACAATAATGAGATAAGCATAAAATATATCGCGTTACTCTAATTTAAAAGGAAATATTTTTTCAAGAAGTATATTTCAAATTCATTTTTTAAATAAAAAATAATTTTCAAATACCTTGACGTAGTTTCTTTTATGTCATTCACTGCTTCTGTTGCTTTATTAATGTCACGACATGCTAAAATCACTCGAGCACCTAAAAAATAAAAAGTATCTTATTATTTTTGTTAATACAAACTACAAATAAGTTATGATTAAAACAGTTGTATATTTGAAAACGTATTCTAAGCTATATCATATCCCTAATTGCTATATACGTTCTCTATAATGTAAAGAAGAATCGCACATTAACTTACAATCCTCTTATCAGAAGGCATTCTTGTCTTTCTATTTATCACCTGATATTAACACTAAACCTACCGATACTTCTTGTATACCTATTCCTACCGTGCTCAGTCAAAATGACCGTTCCTTTAAAAAAAGTTATTGTTTTTATAATTAAACGTAGAACATATATAAATAGTGAATTTGTTGCTGAATGAATTAGTATATGAACAATTTCCATAAAATGACGATACAAATTTATTTTTATATAATTTCAATTATAAACTAGAAAAGAGACAAACAAAATTATTACAGACAATTACGCAAGCAGAATTGATGGAAAGTGAGGAATTAAATAATTCAGAGGTTTTGAGTGCAGATAAGAATGAAGGAGTGAGTCATGCAGGAGGAAAAGTTGCACTTGAAACCGCGATGAGATATATTGAGCAGTAAGAAAATTCATCTGCAATTGATATCTTATTTTTTAAAAAGTGGCGCGATATCGGATTAATAGACGAGATTAAACAAAAAAAGTAGAAAAAGATTACCAATTCTTTTGTAAAAAAAATAATATTTTATAAATATTGTTTATATGTATATACTAGGTATGTACAATAGAAATTATTGATATACTTATTCGTTAATCTTTGTTCTGTAACTACCTAGAAATAATAACTGAAACATGTTGTCTGATTAACCGGCCAGGAGTCCAATCTTACAGCAGCCGGTTAAGCATAAGTGTACTGTATGTATAATATATAACATTTTAGTCAATAAGAACTCTTTTTGTACAATAACAAATTTAGTTATAAGGTTCACAGAAAACATCACCATTAATAAAAACAATTTAACAGTAGCAGTGCCTCTGAATTTACAAAAATTGAATTGTGCATGAAAATATATAACATAAAAAAGTTACGCATAGGTAATTGGTAAGAACTCTTGTTCTTATTACTCTTTTTGTTGCTAGGTAATAATAATTTTATTAAATCATGTACTTTGACTTAGTAACATTAAAAATATTTCTAAAATTTCATATTGATTACAATATAACAATACCTTAGTTACATTAATATATAATGATTATAAATAATGAGTCTATACTAGATGTAAGAAATGATAAACTAAATATTTGACTGTATTTGAAATTGTACATACAGTAGGTTACAAGAAGATCTGGACACTATACAATTTTAATTTCTGAGCTCTATATTTTCAGTAAATACAAGGACCAACAAAAATGTATTACGTTAAACTGCACTATATAGACAACAGCAGAAAAAATCTTTTATTATTTATTGTTGTCTAAATATTTAAAAAAACATTGAGAAAGAATGAACCTTTACATCATAAAAAGTTTTGGACACTAATGCTAATTATGCATATAAAACTAAACAACAACTAAATTATACACATAAAATTAAAACTAATAATGACTATTTCATTGTCATATATATATATATCTGTATATATATCTGAATATATCTATTTCCATTCTCCTTTCAAACGTTTTTTTTTCATTGTTCTATTGACATTTCTAACATTCTGTTAATTCTGCAATCTAATTCCTCCAATACATGTTTCATAAGATTTAAGATCAGGGGACACGTAAAACATGTGCACAGTTACAAAGAAAAGATTCTTGAACATCTTAAAAGTCTTATAAATCCCCATATTAAAAGTATTTTCTTGAAAATTGTTTTTTGTAATGTATAAATATTTATGTAAAATGTGTAAATATGTATAAACGTTTATCAAAAATACTGTAACATATAATACACTTCTATTGATCCTTGCATATTTATTGAAATTATAGAACTTAGAAATCAAAATTATACAGTGTCTGAATCTCTTTTGTGAACAATTATATATTAAATTCAGGTATATTCCAAGGAAATTTCATGCGATATTAATAATAGTATTAATAATAATAATGTATTAATCAAACTGTCCATACATATGTATTTATGAAGAATGAATGTAGTAATTACAGTCACATGTTTCCATCCATAAATGTGTCAAAATACACTTAACCTTATGTTTTTTATTGAAACTATAGCAAATTTTTAAAGAAAAAACGAATTTCCACAACTAATCATACACAAATTCATAATATACTCAACAAGACGAATCGAATAACATAAAATTTGTCATTTCATTCCTTTCCCTTCAAGTTTTTAAAAAACATGACATTAATAATCATAAGCAAAATAATACTACAATAATCCAAGCTTGAATAAACTTGGTGTGACAAATTGATTTAACAATGCAAAAAGTAATCTTTAATGAACTACTTTAAATAAATATACTTCTAATTATATTCTAAACGATATAATACTAATAATATATAATAAATAATATATTAATAAAGGAACATATACATATATGTATATAAAGACTCACCACTCTCTTGCACAATCGAACAAATACTATTAGTGAAATTTTACTAGTTACACTTTACTGCTATTAGTTAAAGGTTATAAAGTACTGTAGTGCTAATAAATTGTTTTGCATAACAATAGCAAATTAATAACGAAACAAGCTAAATTTTGTACGTCAATTTTATAAATTACTAAAGTATCTAGTCCTAGTATCTCTCATATTCGATGGGTATTCGATGTAAAATAATATAATTGTTCAACGAAAGTCTATAACCTAAAACTTATTATACGTCAATCCAATAATGGTATACCAAAATTATAAAATAATAATTTATGAGAAAATTTATATACCATTTTCGATATTGACTCTTATTTCTCACTGTTAAGATTAATAGTAGTGAAGAAGTTAAATATTTAAATAATATGTGCATGCAAAGTACAAATCTTATAGTTATATATACTCAATCTTATAGTTTTCTATATGTTTTCATCTAAAATGTGGTGTCAAAAGTGTTTCCTGATATGTAATATAATCTAATTTTTTATATATTTACCTATGTAATTTACTGTAAAGAACGATGTGTAGGCATTTATATTGTGTGTTACAAAAATAATGTATAACCTTCACAAAATATATATAATATATTAAAACTTACTCAGGTAATGTAGATTATATAAAGATTTACATATATTTTATTATACATATTATATAGGAATAAGTACAGTTAAATCAAAATAGTACAAAAGATAAAGAAGAGGATAGGAATCTATTAAAATAAATAGTGAAATTTGTCTTATAAGACAAATATGTTACAGTACTTAATGAAAAGAGATATAAGAGAAAACCAGTCTTATGACAAGGTGCAAATCTAGGGTAAAATGAGGTAATATGGAAAAGAATATGAAAAATAGATAATGGAGAAAAGAAGAAGAAAGAATGTGCAAGATATGCGAAAGGAATATAGGAAAGATTAAGTACCTGGTGGGTAGATGAAGTAATGGAATAACTTAGAAGCACATATAGAATAAAAATAGAAGAGAAATTGATACCAAATAGAAACAAAGTTCCATTTCTTAAGTACAACATCAAAGTTAAATAAACATATATGTATATACAAATATATATGTATTGTCTGAATTTATAAAGTTCTATATCATGATCATATAAAAACCTTGTCCTATACACATACATATGCATAAATATACATATACATATATGTGCATGTAATATATATATATGTACATGAATTTCTTGTTCATGTAACATTGTAATAGACAGTATTATTAGAAATATATTAACTGCAAAAATGAATAATTAGATATTATCGTATAATAAATTATAATTGATATTTTCTCTTGAAATTTCTCAATAATTAAATGTCTGTAATAAACAAAATTATACATTTGATAGCATTATTATTTTGTAGATTTATAGGTAAAAATATTTGAAAATGCAAATGCAAAAATTATTCATAATATATAAAAATATATAAAATATCCCAAAGACGGTTTTCCTTATGATATTCAATGGACACGAAAAATCTTCCGGAGACTAAATTTTATATCTTTAATGATGTTCATAAAAATATAAATTTGTATAAACATCTACAATTTATTCATAACACTGAGAATTTATTTTAGAACCTGTTATCACATTCATACTTATATTGATAATATTAGTAACAGTAATAACTGTAATATATTTTGTTTAATTTAAATATTACAACATGATACTTATGTCACTAAGTACATGTATACATTTAATATATGATCTACTTATGACAATATTTGGCATTAATAAATTTTTAAACTTTTCATAACTAAAGTGGAATGTTAATATGTGTAACGTAGTAAATGCATGACATATAATAAGATGTAGATATTAATATTAAGATACTAAATGCAAATATAACATATATAATGTACTAATTGTGCTACAAGTACAACATCATTAACTATATAAAATATATAAAATTATAAGTGTAATATTTCAAAAATTATAGTGTAAATATTCTTACCTCTTCTATATATGTCCCTAGCTGTTTCTTTCCCAATTCCACAATTTGCACCTGTTATAATTACAGTTTTTCCAATCAAACGGACATTGTTGTTACAATAGTTGCTAAAAAACCTCATATTTAAAACAATTTACTCTTACTAATTGCAATAAAAGTAACATACAATAAAAGAATCTATTTATCCAGAACTTCGATCCGCCTTTTTAAGTATAACGAGGCTTTCTACCTTTCAATTCCACTCACTTCGTCATTACATTGAGCGGGTATACCGTACTTCCACCGAACAGCATACCGTACTTCCATAAAAAAAGGAGTGGGGTACAAAATAGTCATCATATAGCAAATAAACTCTGCAAGATTATTGATATCGTTATCAGAATGACAATATAGTTAAACGTCCTAAAACAATCATTGATTGATAAATAGACTATAGATATTTCTACACATTAAATATCTAAAAACAGTTTAAAATACGCAAATAGGTATGTATAAAAATATGCATAATATACTAACAACACATATGACATAAGTTTTATCTATACATGTAATAATAATATACATATAGCAGTATCATCTATGATACATTATTTAATAATGTACGTACATAGATTTTTTTTTCATAGATTTCATAAATTCATAGATTTACTTTTACAGTCAATCTGATATATCATAGTTTACGTTACAATAAATTACCAACATTTTATCCAAATTTGAATTGTCAATTTTCTGTAAAATACAACCATTGTCTACTTGTTAAATTTTTCGATATCTTAGTATGTCTGTTTCTTATTCGATTTCCAATTCAGGTTACAGATAATGCAATACATTTAAGCAAACTAAACTATTTAAAATTCGAGACACTAAGCTAGCAAACAATTAAAAATTCTGAACATGCAACTTGATGCAATATATATAAAGTTGACTACATTAACTACATATTATCCACGCGTTGCAGTTATTGCGCGAGAATTTACTGATAAACTAACTCAATTTTATAAGATAAATATATCATACAATATGGATAAACTTTCTTGGATATGTTCTTAAATATAAATAAGAGAAAGTCATATGTAATATGTAGAAGACACAAAATAAACAATAATTTTCTAATCACGTAATAAATTTCTATTTAGGTATAATTTCTCTATTTGCATTATATAGAATTATGTATTTATATGAACATCCATTGTCAATTTATAAATTATTAAATATTACCCATTTTATTAATTTCTTTCGTTTCTTGTACTTGTTATCGTTTGACAATAGTTGATTCCTAATTTTTAAATTATTATCATTAAAGTACTTATTTCCTTTCGCAAAGTGGATTAACAAGAGAAGTTCAAAAATCTTCAACAGTTGTATTTTCTTTAAATCTTTGTTAACTGATTAATAGATTTCGGTTTAAAGATAAATGAAATGTACGCGAAGATGCTGTCGTAACAAACCTATCGGAAAATTCTATCTTATTAGTTGTTATTAAGAGGAAATAGAAGTTACAAAATCAATATTTACTTAAAAAGAAAAATCGTTATCTTTTTGTGTTTAGACTCATTTTCATTAATTTGCGGAATTTTATACATAACAAACATATTATAAAACTGAATCTGCAATGTTTTCATTATTGGACAAGCACATTGTTGCCGTGTTATGTTGGTGTTATGTTGATTACAGTAAGAAAATTTTTAGATAGCGGAACATCTATATATTAATATTACAGGAAGAATTATGCAAGTAACGTATGACAAAAGATAAATTTTATTGTTATATGCCATAAAACCATTGAAGTCCTTGTTCTAATTCATACCATAATATACAATTGCAATGGTATTATGTAATTCTTGCTACTTTTGTAATGCTCTCATACTTTTAGCGCTAGTCAAAAGCTTTTTATTTGACATTGTTAATATCTAACCTTTGGAGTACGAGAGATCTTCGAACTTTATGTTTATTTAGAGCATCTTACATTTTATGCAAAACATCTTAAAGATCTCTTATTAACGCTTTGCGAATGCCTGTCCACTACCAAAGTATAACGTAAGTAAATAAGGTGCCTTAAGGACATCTTGATTTATACATAACATAAGATGTTAAAAAAATGTGTTGATACATTTGTAGGATATTACCAGTACCAGATGTCATAAAGATGTCTAAGAGCAAGAACCTTTAAGCAACGCCTAGAACAGACGCCTTTGTGCTGTACTACATAGTACTAAGTATACAAAATGTAAATATATAAATAAATATTTTTTTCATTGTTATTTGATATTTCTTTTACATAAAATTATAGTTTTACACAGAATGTTTATTAATTTTATTACCAATTTTTACTTTATTATTTATAATTAATTTTATTTTATTATTGTCGTTTCTATTGCCTTTATCATATGTTTCTAAAGTGCTGTCTTATTTGTTTCAAATTCAATAACTCATCAGTATGTGTTTATTATTAGGTCATCCCATAAGTTCATGCCGACTTTTGTGTATAAATTTCATGTGTCGATTTATAAACATACGGCGATAAGGGACCAATGCACTTGAGCTTAGCTGATCGAGACAACAACGAGAGGGGGATTACATTTTTTCATGAAACTGAAAGGTACGTAAACAATCTTAACATATATAACCGCTCGAAAAACGGCACGAACTTATGGGATGACCTAATATATTAGCTAAAGGTCTTGTTCATCCTTGTTCATCCAATATCATCTTCGCTATTTGATTGTTCCCAAATACGTATCTAGTCCTCAATGTATAACTGTATAACAGTCTGATTAATACCAATTTCATATTAAAGTAACAGAAGAAATATATCGTTCAAATAATTAATAGAATACTTGAATAATAGATATACCAATCAAATATGTATATAATTACGTATATGGCATACATTCTATTGCATATTATACAATACATATATTTATTAAATGTTCAGTGAAAGATAGAAGTAATTTCAATATACAAGTCTGTGAAACAAAATGAGATAAAAATAAGAAACCAGAAAAGTATATTTAAAACTTTGATTTTTATTTATCTCATTTCATTTATTGGAAGGTTTTTCATGATTAGTTGATGAAATATTTAACCAAAGCACAATCTTAATCATTGCATAATTTTATTAATTTAATTTTATACTTATAATACCAAACAAAGCGACTAAAATAAGTAACCGTTAGAGTTTGAATGCCGATTTCCGATTTGCCGTTTCTCGCCACTAGGATTTATTGAATTGATCAATCATATATATGCGTATGTAGCGGAATAGTGCTCTCAGTTTCGGTTAACGACTCGATGATTAAGGACATATCTTCCTTTTAGTTCGAAAGACAAACGGTAAGTTTCATGGTTTACACAATGCTACGGTAGCATTTTTTTAAATACATCTCCATCGATTCGAAGATATAGTATACCATTGTGATAGTTGTGACGTACTTACATAATATTGTATACACCTTATACAGATAAAGTTTATTTTATCATGTATGATTTCAAATTGTGTCAAGGAATTCTAAATACGAAACGAATGCTAAACATAAGCAAAAAGATCGATGAAAGTTTAAAGAAACTGCATGAATAATACGTATATTTTATTCATTACATGAATCTTTTATTTGACATACAGGGTGAGTGAATAAGAATCACTATCTAAAATAGCTCGTTACATATTGGTTTTATCAAAAAGCGTTTTAAAAGAATTATGTTACATTTCAAAAAACTCATCGGATGGATGCTATTTTATCTTTTTATATCTTGTACTTTTTGACAAGGGAACCCCGGTGATTGATACGCGCCAATTTTGATGAAACTTTGCACAAGTGTTTATTAAATCTACTTAAGAATTTTGCCGTAATTCGTTCGTGCCCGTTTTGGTTTTTTTTTTTTTTTTTTTTTTTTTTTACTTTAAGGAAGAAATCATTTTATCTGATTCGGTCCTCCTATATAAGTGCTTATAAATTGTAAACGACGAAAGATATCAGAAAATGGTTGAAATAAAAGTTGTGCCGTGTTTTGAGTGCCACTTAAATATCTCAAGTACATCTATCTCGGAAAATATAAGATATAAAAAGATCTCTTGACACGCAACATAATTCATTAAAAATATTTTTCGATAAAATCAATATGTAACGAGCTATTTTAAATAGTATTTCTTATTAACTCATCCTGTGTAATGAATGAAGTAGCTGAAAATGAATATAATCTAAACCTTTCAAAATTCATAATCATAGATCGTAGTTCCATACAAAATGATATCACCCTTATCTAATAAAAGGAATATATCGCTAATTTTTAGAATGAGTGTAATACATATGTACTACATAATATCTTCCTCTGAATAATTTTGATATTGTTATAATTTACTTCATGCTATTATAATTATCGGAGACTAATATAATGATATAATTTGATGCAATATTATCAAATATATAGAAATTTTATATCACAGCTTTGATGTAATTAATATGTTGTAGGTATAGTATGTGTATAATCAGCAATAAATTAAACTTCTTGGTCATTAGTACTTCATTTTTTATTTCAAATATTAGGTATTAAAAATGCTTTTGTTAATAATTTATTATATATTATTTTGCTACACTATTTTATCTTATCATATTTATTAAATTTCATTATAAATATAGAATAACGATACATACATACATGTAACGTATAAATGATAAGATATAAAAAAATTTAATTTAATAGAAAAGCGGAGTCAGATATTATTACTAATTGTTAATTATTTGCCAATTATTATTAATGTTGAACTTGATTTCAAATAATAATTCATAATTAAGATTTGTTAAAGATCTAATTCTTCCTGGTTAATCTTCGTTCGGAGATTTTGTCAGCTGATAGAACCCATTAACAAAACGTTTTATTGTCGACACATCGAATTCAGGCGATGGTACGCAACACATTGAAATTCTATGTGTAAACTGGACAGAGAACGATGATGCAAAGTTAGAAAGAGATGATAAAATAAGAAAGGAACGACACATTCGTGGGCACGAACGGGCACTAAAAGGTACAGACAGATAGTCTTCAAAATCAGTCTGATGTGGCCACTTTACTCCTGAATTCTTGTTAAATCTTTTTCAATCAAGAAAATTGTGATACTTACTTCAATCCACTTTTTACGACATTTTATAAGTGCAATGTACACATGGTTGCGGAAGTATAGTCCATATATGACAAAAAAGAAGCTATATTATATTAAATTTTACTCTGATAATTTTGCAAAATGTAACATCGAAACGAATGATCATCAACCAAAAGCTTTCAATAATATTCCTGGACCAAAATCTTTACCAGTTATTGGAACACTTTACAAATATCTACCATTTATTGGTAAGAAAATCAAACTCAATTTAAAAATTACTATACATGTACATCTCAACATCAGCAATTCAAACAAACAGAAACATCTTGATGTAGTATTTATGATATAATTATAAAAGGAAATTATACGTATTTACTATACATACTACTATATCTGATTATAATCTTTGTGTGAATGAATTTTTTATTACATCAAATAAATATGTATTTGTATATTTTCAAGTATGACACATAGTACTTTTAAAAAAATTAGAAAAAGCGATCTCTTTTATATAAAAATTTCTTTTTCGTGACTGTCTAATATTACAACCTGATTATATTAATACTGTTTTATTTAAATTTGTTAATATTTAACAGGTGAATATAGTTTTACAAATTTATATGAAAGCGGAAAAAGAAAATTGGAACAGTTTGGGCCGCTAGTACGCGAAGAAATAGTACCTAATGTAAATGTCGTATTGGTTTATAGGCCGGAAGATATAGCAGACATTTTCAAAGCGGAATCTGGTTTGCATCCAGAAAGGAGAAGTCATTTAGCACTTTTGAAATATCGAAAAGATCGCACTGATGTATACAACACTGGAGGTTTATTACCCACGTAATACACATATTTTTACGGTTTACAACAATTTACTATAATTTTTGTACAAATTTTATATAGCTTCATAGCTAACTTTATATACTTGATGTCAGGCTATAAATGTTCCAATTAATATCAAGTAAAATTATTATAGTAATTTATATTGTTAATTAGTCATATTATTTAATTATTAGTAAGTTAATAACAAACACAGGAACATTAAATGCTTTTCTATTTGATGTTAGACCAACAAATAGTAATTCAAATCAAAATGTAAATTCATAACATATTATTTTGCAAGATTTTTATTATATACTTATATGTACATATATTTTCTTAATCTTTTCGTAACAAAATATTGTACATACAATCTTTATTTTTTTTAACATAAAATACTGTATAGATTACGCAATTTGTGGCGATAATTTTTTATACAATTTTATATTTTACTACACGTCTAGTTTTTTTTTGTAATTAGAAGAAACATGTACATATGTATGTCATTAAAAGGTATACATAACCTTTTATAATGTTTTACAGTTGCCTTTTAAGAATATGTATATCTAATTAGAATATCTATATCAGATATGAAAGAGATAAACGTCTATATGTACTAAGTATATAAAATCTATATGTATATTTAATGATTCAGCATATTTTTATATATAGTGCATATACATATGTAGTACATAGGTATTTTGTTAAAATATTGCACTATAGTCAAATTTTTGGATATCAAATATTGAATGTAATTCTAACCGAGTTGGATTGATTAAAACGTAATAAATACACGTTATAAAAAGTTACATTAGAAAAGCACTTGCCAATTCTTACAGATGTTGTTATTATATTAAGTTTTTAGTAATCTAATTCTAGTGTAAAACCCTATAAAAAGTTTGTAATTTTCGGATATAGCATTAATAATTTTTTAAAATGTTTAAATAGAAACAAGTTAAATTATGAAGAAATTAATCTTGTAAAATTTTGTGCACTTGACTACTTGACTCCTTGTCTACTTATTGTTAAAAACTAGTTTTTATAAATATCTTTATATAGTACATAGTTTAGTTAGATATTGAAGAAATAGATATTAAGCATAGTATTAATATGATGCGTATACAACTTTCTATTAAATTAATTTACTCTAATATAGTATTACAAATTTCAGAAATGGAATAGAATGGTGGAGATTACGAAAAGAGTTCCAAAAAGTTTCCAGTAAACCTCAAGACGTGATCAATTATTTAAAAGAAACAGATGATGTCATTCAAGAATTTATTGAATTATGTAGTAATGAGAAGTTTGATGACTTCTTACCTCTTTTATCACGCTTATTCCTTGAATGTAATATGATCACACATATCTCTTAATGTATATAGAACTGAAGTTTCTTTTTTGCAATTATATTCTTTTTCCTAAATTTGAACTATGTTATACTTAAATTTAATGATTGGTGTCATTTCTTAATAGACAAACAGACACACATACTATTAATAAATTTATATACATATAAATAAAAAGATGTACTATTAATGTCTAATAATCTTTTCTATGTTTGATTTTAGTGACATGTCTGGTTGTTTTTGATGTAAGATTGAATAGTTTCTCAAAAGAAGAAAGATGTGAAAATTCTACAAGTTCAAAATTAATCGAGGCTGCCTTTACAACAAATAGCGTAATGTTAAGGTTGGATAATGGATTGCAATTATGGCGTTTTTTTGAAACCCCATTGTACAGAAAATTACGTAAGGCACAAACATACATGGAAATGTAAGCAATAATTTTTAATCTTACACTGGATTATCATTTATTGTTTATGATTACTAGATTATTTCTCATTATACAAAGTCTTCAAAATCACGAATTTATTGAAGTTGCTCATGGATAATTTGTATAATTTATTATCATTATATTGTAAGTTCTACAATAAGAAAAGCACAGAAGGTTTTTATATGCTTAAAATCATTATTAACAGCACATTAACAATATTTGTCATAAGTAGACAGAAATGTGTGTGTATTAATATGGTTTTGTATCAGTCAGCTTAACTCAATGAAAGCTCAAGCAATCTAAATATTTCATTCTGTACATTATAATTAGCTTATTTTTAAATGCTATACCTCATATGTTATGTCTTTTTAATGTATCAGGGTTGCATTAGAATTGGTATCTCAGAAAAAACAGAGCACGAAAACTGGACATAACAAATCATTCTTAAATGCCTATTTAGAAAATCCTGCTCTGGATATTAAGGATATTGTGGGCATGGCTTGTGACATGTTACTTGCTGGTATAGATACTGTAAATATTATAATACATATCATTATAGATGTAACTACGTATTAGTGTAAAATTTGTTTATTTTATAGAAAACAAATAGATTATTATATATATACATTTTATAGTGAACAAGTAAATATCTACATAATGACATCATTTAATATGATATTAAGTCTGAAAATAATTAATGCTCATTATATGTTATGTTATATGTTTTTATATAAAGTGTAATGTTTAGGAACATTATGGGTATAAATGCTACTATTAGAAACATTATATATATATAGATACTATTATATTTTTAAAATAGATATATGTCTTATTAAAAACTTGTGATATAACTTATATTATTTTATAATACGTTATACATTTTTAAGTTTACACACAATATAAAAATTTAATTGAATTTGACTAAATTCCGTATCCTTTTATTAACATTACTAATTTAATAGTGTAGGCTAACTATTATAAAAAAAGGGAAATTAAATATATAAATTTTCTGTGTCCCTAGACTACTTACAGTACTGCTTTTACATTGTATCACCTGGCAAGACATCAAGATATTCAAGAAAAATTGAGAATTGAAGCCACACAGTTTTTAGCTGATCATAATCAACCAATAACAGCAGGTGTGTTGCGAAATGCTTCGTATACTAAAGCTGTCATTAAGGAAAGCTTGCGATTAAATCCAATTTCTATAGGAATAGGTCGCATATTGCAAAATGATATTGTTCTTAATGGTTATCAAGTACCTAAAGGGGTAAGTTATAAATCTTAACAAAATGTAAATTAGTTGATGTCCTATAAGTTTCAATAGAATTCACTTTTGACTGATAACAGCTTCATTTTATTAATACTTTTAATAATGTTTTGTTATATTAGAAAAGCTATATATAACATATTTTCTTTTTATGTAAATTCCCAAAGTAAAAATATGTTCCCCTCATTCGTTTCTTTTAGACTGTTATTGTAACACAAAACCAAGTCACTTGTCGTCTTCCTGAATACTTTAACAAACCAGACTTGTTTATACCAGAAAGATGGCTACGTAAACATTCAGAAAGTAGCAGTAAAATAAATTGTGGAAAATCAGTACATCCATATGTATTGTTACCTTTTGGTCATGGTCCTAGATCTTGTATTGCTAGACGATTTGCAGAGCAAAATATGCAAGTATTGTTGTTAAGGGTAAGTTTTTAATATTTAATATAATATTGATTTTTAGACATTTTTATGCCTACACAAAAAATAATACCTAGTTTTTAACAGTAATATTCAAGTTTAATATCTTGTTTATAATTCTTCCGTTTTCTGCTATTAATTAAATATTATACAATATTATCTTGTGTTGTGATTGGCGCTATCCCCATATTTCTTGAAATTCTTTTATTTCACGACCAATTATATTTTCTTCTAGCTTTGTTCATCTATACTGATTAGAACTTCATATTGTGTGTCCTCAATCACTTGTTATATATTCTGGTACTATTTGTTGTCATATTAATATAAATAAATAAACGGTAAATCTTTGGGTATCAAAATTCGATATAAAGATACGCAACAGGATCGATTGATCATTTGTTGCTTTTTCGCCGCCATATAAAAAGAATGATGTGATATTTAGGTAATTATTTTTAAAACGGATAGTCTCATCGATATCAATGACCTTGAAATATGTCGTCAAAATTAACATTACCGCCGCTCAAGTCTTAAGTTCCGCGATATTCTCAAAATGCTTCATAAAATTTGAGTTACATTTTATTCTGGAGTAGGCGGTCACATTTTTATATAGTCCAACCTAATAGACTTAACTCACTGATGAGACAGATAATCATTTTTAGTATTGTATAAATAAAAGAGGAAAAATAATGGGTTATGGATTATGCTAAGGATGTATTCGGCTGGTAATGCCTAGCGTGAAATAATTTTTGATGAATCTTTTGGAATGTTGCACTTTATTTTGATCTTTAATTGATCAAAATAATGTATGCAAAATGTATACCCGTCCCCGTCGCAACCTAATGATAACCGTGTACAGTCTTATATTTTTGTATTTGTATATAACACAAAAGCTGTTCGGTATAAGTATATATGTATATGTATATAAATAATAATAAGTGGTAATAATCGAACTTATACTTACAAAATTAGATAAAATAAAGATTAAGTTAAGCTAACGTTACCAGCTTCCGTGAAACTTTGTAAATAATTACCGATATTGATTCCCCTATTAAATGCTAATTTTCTCATGGATGACCGAGTATTCTGATTAGTTTTGTTATATTATGCAATACATATACATGTATTATGTTTGCATTTGTATGAAAAGTCCTTTTATCGAATTCTATATTATGTTATATTGTTATATTCTATATTATTCTATGTTATTAAAGAAGAAGCATACAAGGTTATACAATAATAAATTGATATTTGCTTTTAAAATAGCTTAATTTTAAAATACCTTTGATAAATCAATGTCAACTTTGTGAATAGTCATGAAATGTACATGATTGATATAAATATTATATGTTGATAAATAAGTAATGCGTGTTGAAGAATCAGATATTAAATAGAATGTCACTTCTTAATAATATTGAAAATTAGAGATAATTTTGGTGACCTTAACCCTTTGAGTCACAGGGTTCCTTGAAAAAACAGGGTCGAAAAATCCCGAATAGCGCGTTAGCGCTTGTCTAAATCGATTGTGAAGAGAAACAAGCGGCGCAATAGCGCTCGTCATATTTGTTATTTTTATGAAATACATCTATATTATATATGCGTATATAAATATTTCAAGTTTTGTTCAATAAAAATTATTGAGATGATAACAATGAAATACAAAATACCGTCAGTCGTTCGTAGCGTTCAAATGTACTGGGACTTTTCGACACAAAATCTAAACAGCGTGATCGCGCTGTTTGGGACTCAAACGATTAAATAATTTATCGATAACGTAGTAGATCGTGTGAATTTATAATCAAACTTATTACCGTCCACGGATAAATAAAATATAGCGTCCCATCAAAGAAATAAGATTAACTTTTATTTTGTTAGCTCTTTCTAAGAAGTAATTTTTGTTACTATATGTTGTGTAATTTTTTTGGTACAATTAAAATATATGCAAATGTTTTATATATGCTATATAAAGTAATATAATCTTATTTTGTGCAGATGTGTCAACGACTCAAGATTTTTTGGCATGGGGGTGAACTTGGAATGATATCTTTATTAATCAACAAACCAGATGCCCCATTAAAATTCAGTTTCCATGAGGTCTTAAAAACCAATTCTACTTGTTTTCAAAAGAACGAAATAGTATAAGCGAGGAAATATTATTTTTAATGAGAAAATATGTATAAAAATAAAGAAAGTATAATATTAAATAAGAAACAAATTACAATTTATTGTATACTTAATAATTGAAAATTAATTATGATATTATAATTAACAGTACAATATTGTAATATTCTTATATTTTAGAACAAATAAGAATAGTATACATAATAAATTTAATTATAGGTCATATATTTAGGAGTTGCAGAAAACTTAGCATAAGATTTAATCACTTTGTTTACGGCTTCTAAGAAGTCTTTCTCTGTAGCTACCTTCCGACGTGCACGAATCGCGAACATACCAGCTTCTGTACATACAGATCGAATCTCAGCTCCAGTACTATTAGGACATAAACGTGCAAGGAGTTCAAATCTGATATCTCTTTCAACACTCATTGAACGTGCATGAATTTTAAAAATATGTGTTCGTCCTTCTAAGTCTGGTAATCCAAATTCTACTTTTCTATCTAAACGTCCTGGTCTCATCAATGCTGGATCTAATGTATCTGGTCTATTTGTTGCCATTAAAACTTTAATGTTACCTCGTGGGTCAAAGCTAAAATATTTAAAATCATATAAATATCAGCATTACCTGTTATATATTACTTATTAATTATTGAAGATATTTAATAATAAAACATATGTTTTACCCATCTAATTGATTAATCAATTCTAGCATAGTACGTTGTACTTCATTATCACCACCAGCTCCATCATCAAACCGAGCTCCTCCAATAGCATCAATTTCATCAAAAAATATTAAACATGCTTTTTTACTACGTACCATTTCAAATAATTCTCTTACCATACGAGCACCCTGTTAGATATAACAGTTATATATAATGTAATTACATGTATAATATAATACAACAACAACAATAATGATAATACCAATATAATATGATACAATATTGGTTTGAGTAATATGTTCATTCATTTTTCATTAATATATCATTTTAAAAGACATCACACAAATTTATTTAAAGAATATAAAAAGACATGTATCTGAGCTTTTTTTGACAGATATATACATATTTATAGAGTGAATAGAGTGAATAAATTTTTTCTTGATTAATATTATACAAAAGTACTAAAATGTTCATGTGTCTTTTAAAAATACACCAATGAACTTATTACTCAATCTAATATAATAATACTAATTTAATATTATTATGTTTACTCCAGAAAATAGAATATTCTTATTATTCTTATTACGTAATTATAAACTGAATATAGTTAGAAATTGAATTTCATTTATAAAAAAATATCATATGTAGTTAGTGTGAAAAGCATTTGTACAGAATTTAATTTCGACAAAAATTATAGAACATCGTTTATTAACAAAATTTTAACAAATAAAAAATATACACATACTCTTAGAAGTCTCGAAGATAATTAAAAAAAAAAAAAAGAGAGAGAATCCAATATCTATTTCTATCGTAAGAAAATATTAATGTATGTTAAATATTAATAAATATCCAGGAAGCAGTAAAAATATATGTGTAATAAGTATTCGTTCAGTTACTGCTTTACTTTTTTTACAATATGAGACATCGAATGTAGCCATTATTAGCGTCGGTTGTCTCAAGATCATTGCTCGAACTAGTTGTATACAAAATTTATCACTACAATTCATCACCACGAATTAATATGGGTTGAAAACCACAGAAACCACATTAAAAAAACGAAAAATTATTATAAATTTATATAACAAGTGCAAATTGCTGAATGATATTTCTTCTACTGTTAGTGGACCTTGGCCTACAATACAAGGAATTATCCATAGATATTGTTTGTGAAATATAGTTAAAAATAATTTTAGAGGCGATCGTCTAAGTAAAAGGAAATCGTAAAATATCAGCATTGAAAATTGATAGTGCGCTGAAAAATGAACTGCATATCGAAGTAAATACTAGTAAAGTACGAAATTTTTTAAGAAACATACCGTGGAAGGATGACTTGTAAAGAGTATTATACAAGCGAAATTGATAGAATTAAAGGATTAAGATGTGCATAGAGGTATGTGAACATGCTAATTGAGTTCTGGAAACGAATCATTTTTACAGACGAAAGAAAATTTGGTATCTTTGATTCTGATGAATAATTTAGAATTTAGATCTAGAGTATGGAGAAAAAAAAAATATGTAACGTAAAAAACAAAACCTGCTACCCACTATAAAACAGTGGAGCATCTGTTTTATCTGGGGATGTGTAAGTGCTGATGGTGTTGAATATCTCTTCATTTCATTGACACTATGAATCATAAAATATACATGGATATTCAAAAAAATAATTTTCACCAAAATGCAGAAAAAATTGGTTTAAAAGACAATTTTATTCTGATGCAAGCATCATAAAAATGTTGGGATCATAATGATCAAAAACACAACGTTAATAATATGCGAGCAGAGTCATATATAATGTTTGGAAACCCATGGATACACCAAGTTGTATGTATTCATCATGTATGGTGAAATAATTTAAAGGGAGCATTTTTGGAAGAATGGGATAATATTTTTAGTTATCTAGTAGACTACTTATTAATTAGATAAATTCAACGCCATGACAGCTTCAAGCTATAATAAAATCAAAAGGGAATGACACTAAGTATTAAAATAATTAAATTTCGTGATTTAGTGCCCTTTAGATATTAAATTTTACTATATTTTTCCATTAAACTGTAACTGTATCACATTTTTTTTAAATGGAAATTATTATGAAGACTTCTAAGAATATGTATATATTTGTTATGTGTTAAAATTTGTTTTGTCGAAATTAATTACTGTACAAATTCTTTTTACACTGACTGTATGTATACTTTACAAATTTAATAATTTTTTACAGATTTCAACAACATAAATTTTTATCTCTAATAACTCAAAAAATTAACAGACCTAGAAATATAATAAATCTTATTGTTTATTAAGTATATGAATCAAACCTTGAACCAGTAACTATATTGTTTTTGAGATTTTTAACTTTTTGATTTGATTTGATGAATCAAAATTTTACTATAATTTTATGTATATTATAAAATCAATTGTATTTGCAATGTGCGTTGACTAAATATGTATATAGTATCAATTATATTAAAAAAATTGTTAAATTTGATTTGATAATCTTATTTTAGGGATATTTTAGACATTTTTATCACAAAAATATATTATTTTACAGGCAGTGTATCAAAAACTATTATCAAGTTATTCTAGAGAATTTAGACATCTCCGAGTACGTACATTTGTGTACAAAAATTGATTTTTAAGCACATTTTTAAAATACTTGTTACACCAGGCAATTCATAACTTGAAACCTAAGGTATACAGGAGATATGTGCATATGACGTTCTTTACATGTTTTAATGTGTAGTAATCGCCAGAATATCAACATGCATTTATGAATTACCTTGTATATTCACCATTAACAAGTTATAAATACTTAAGCTATCAGAAATATCAAAAGTCTGATTAACGAAATAACAAAAAGAATGATTTAAGTATCATTAGTTCGCAAATCTACATTATATTTGCTTAAAAATGATTTTTTGTTTACTCCTGCATACTTTATTTCTTAGTTAAGCATTGCTTAATAATTCCGAGTCAAGACATATGTTATACTTACTTCGCCAACATATTTTTGAACCAATTCTGAACCAATGACACGAATAAAACAGGCATCTGTCCTATTAGCTACAGCTCTAGCACATAAAGTTTTGCCTGTACCTGGTGGACCAAATAACAATACTCCTTTAGGTGGCTCAATTCCCAGATTAACAAACTTTTCTGGCTGTAATAAATAAATAATTTTTTTCTAATTATCTTGTACAAAAAAAAATAATTTAATGATTATAAAATACTAACATGTAATAAAGGTGTTTCAACTACTTCTCTCAATTTTTCAATTTGTTCCTTGCAACCACCAACATCGCTATATGTGACGTCAGGTTTCTCTTCAACTTGCATCATTGTTACAGTTGGATCAATTTTTGGTGGAAGTGGAATATGAATTTGATATTTATTACGATCCACTCCTACTCGCATTCCTTCTTCGATGTCAGTAGGAGCAACTGAATCTGCTAGATCAACTACAAACTTTGCGAACTGTTTTACATTTATAATGTATTTAGGATCGTCTGAATTTGCATTAATTATTTTAGTGCAGCGTGCAACTTGCAATGGTTGCTCATTTTGTAAAGTTTGTTTATCTGCAGCTAAATCCCACAAAGCAGGCGGTGCAAGACCCGTATCGGACTCTTTGATTCCAGTCAATTCGTTAACTCGTTTAATTATTGTTTGTATATCTTCTTCAACTGCTTTAATACTTTTAGTATATTGTCCTTGACCCTGTATAAAAAGTAATATGTTAGCGTTATTTTTGTTAGAATAATTCCAAGAATCTTTATTGTAATTTAAATTTATTTTTTGTTAATATTTTATTATCTATTGTTACCAAAATTATTATACAATTTCACTTACGTAAGTTTTAAGCAGAGCAATATCTCCTTCATCGAGAGCTGAAATAATACATTAATAAATTCTTTTAAATCACAGTTAAAGGCAAATAATTAATATTTAAAGCTTACACTTTATTTCTTTCTCTTCTTTGCTTTCTTCGCTTTTTACTTTTCGCATGTCTTCTCCTAAGTGATCAGGCATTGTTATATTCGTTAAATTTTACAAATATTAAGAAATGTTAAGGATACTTTATTCGACAGATAAAGAAACTGATGTAAACCGAATTTAAGGTTAGGTATTTTCCATTACTAGCAAAAACTCTGTAGCGGCCAGCGTCACTGACTCCCGATGTGCCATCTAGTTGTAATTAGATTTAGTTAGTTCCTTTTATTATTGATAATCGGTAAACAGCAAATAAAATAAGCAGCATAATATCACCGACGACGAAATCACTATAGCCTATAATTTATTTATAAATTTTTAACTATAATATAAAATATACGAAATAATAAAGCAATATTTCTTAAGTGTTCATAAATTTGGTTAATTTTTGTTACTTTGTTTACCTTTTCTAGGAAACGATTTTCGATTCTTACATATTAACGCATACGCATTGTAATGTAATTGTTACGTTACCGCATGAAACTGATTGTAATACTACCATAACACTCACCCAACCGAATGGGGAGAGAGATCTCCCTACTTTAAAGTAAATCGTTGCATGACCGATCGGGGAAATCTCCCATTTTGACCTTAGCAACGCGTTTTCTTTTTCTTTCTTTTTTTTTTTTTTATTATCAGTTATTGTTTAATTGGAATTGTTCCCAATTAATTGCGGATTTTCTCTGTTCTTACAAAGTATATAATAAAATATACCAATTTAGTGGTGTTGGCTTGTCCGAGCGCGGTGAGAAACGTATAGTTGGCTGTGGCGCGCGTGTGGTTGATTAAGTATTAATATCGTCAGTTATGTGAAATTACGTTTAGCATGGATACAGGGTGATCCAACTAACTCGGAACGTGCGCTCGCCAAAACATGTGAACGGCAATAGTGTAACACGTACGCTTGCTACTACAATAAATCACCGAAGGATTTTAAATTTGGCGTTATAATAAGGAGATGACGATTGCAGAGAAAGCGGAACTCGCGTTTTCGCTCGATGATTTCATGTGCCTCTACGTTCCCGAAGTTTCGAAGCAAGAAAGGGTACCCGGTTCTGTTCGCACGTGTAGCTCAATTTTTGCTTTTAATATCTTTTGATATCTTGGATTATGCATACCTGAGATGTCATTTTTTTAAATTTACAATTGCATTCAACTGTCAGAGTAATTAGCGAATTACAATGAAATTGTTCACGTTCTTATAAACATCGTGGTCCTTTTTCTATTTTGTTTGGTAATTTTTATTTTAACGTATTAATTCTTCTAGGTCGTAATTGAAAATTTATTAACGATCACTTTCTACTAATTATTCGCTATTACCTGCAAATATAAGAATAAGGAACAAAGAAAATAATTGAGATACAACGAGACATTTCACAGAATTCATATTTAGACAGACCAGTTTAAACAAATAGAAATTAATTGAACTCTCGTACTGTTGCGCTTGGATCCCTTTGGACTTGATCGCTTTCCTTGTTCTTTATGCTTACATGCGACGCATTTACAGTTGAGCGACCCAAAATCGATCAATTCGTAGAAAATTATCGTTAATAAATTTTAAAATATGTAGAAGGAAATGTGTAATACGTTAAAAATGAAAAATTGAAAATATAATTGTATTGTAATTCGCTAATAACTCTGGAAGTTAAATGCCACTGTTTGTGTTCAACAGTCTTTTTTTAAAATAAACGGGGTAGAACCCATAAACATATATTCATAATTAGAATAAAGTAATTCTTGAAAAGATAGATGGTTTCTGTGAAAATAATTATTGTGTGTAACAGAATAAACGTTTAGAAAAATATGAATAATTATGTATCCCAATATAAAAAGTGAAAATAATTGCACGTTATGCGTGACTTAACCAAGCTCCATTTTTCATTCGAACAATTAGAAAGGAGCGAAGAAAATTTTTTTTAAACGAGTTATATTGTCGTAGTAGTATCGATCGATACATCTTTCTATCCTGTCCAAAAGTTTGGAACTTGATTAAACTGATTCGATATATCGGCTAGTGTCATTTACGATATAATGAATTTTTGAATAATCCTCCATCGACTTAATCACCTTTTTTTTTTTTTTTTTTTTTTTGTAAATGTTTATTTTTACCAGAATTACATTATACAGTATTTGTTAGTTCGCAATAAACGGCGAACTTCTGTTATGGGTTATTTAGGCATAAGTACCGATACGTGACGGCACGGCGTAGCCCTACTATATTTCATTATTATTCTATTTTATGCATTTTATACTATGCTTATCCTATGGATTTTAAGCCGCTGAGAAGCTGTGCTTACCTATTGTATTGTTGCTTATTCTTATTTCTGTCCTGAAAACCTGGTCGCAAAACAGGAGGACTTAATCACCTTTCCATTCTTCTTCTCACATTACTTAACACGTAAATTGTCTCTTACCGTAATTTTTTCTGTTTCTAGCAAAACGTATTGTCGAATACTTCATATATTAGTAATATAGCCCTTTAATATTTTGGCGTTCTTTTCTCATGGAAAAAAGCTAGTAGCGTTAAACTATACTGCGACCATGAAATTATACATATACGAGTCAATTGTCATTATATTTTTCATTTAGATATGTGGACGTTTGTTTGTGAAGAGGACGTAGGTCGTAAGGATCAATGACGAGACCCTTTGTTGTCGTAACCGTCGGATGTATTCAACAAATGATTCAAACAAATAAGTTAAATATAAACGTAGACGTTAGTTGTTAATACGAAGTACAAATCGGAATATAAAATCGCGGGGTAAATACTAGCAAACGTTTTATCGCGTACTTGATATACACGCGTGAGATATTCAAAGTCACTCCGGATTCCGCTAAATACTTGCTATGAACTCTATACGTACTCGGTAAGAAGATCTCACTCGCGATCGCGTTGGTTTATTTATACTCGTCGGAGGGGAATCGGAGAATTCGAATTTGCCTTCCTACGACGGTTGCCGGTAGCGGTGACATTGTTTTTTACCTTACTTGTAGCCTAACGGTCTTAACACTTCGAGACAACAACTTGTCCTATGACTCATGTACCGCTACAGATATTTAGTAATATGTAATTTAACAATTATGTTTATATGCTGAGAAACTAAATTCTATTAAAAGTACTTATGCACCAAGTAAACTTACTATACAGGCAAAGGAGTATCTTTATCATGTAATTAAAAGTAAGACCCATTTATTCAATATTTGACGAGATTTTCTGCGTATAACGAGAAAAATAATAAAAACGCACGGTGGGATTTCAATGATTTTGAAAAAAATATAGAGCCGTCAATAAAATACTATCCAATATACAAGAAGCAAAACGAAATTACATGGCGTTTGATGGAATGATTGTCTACAGGACGTTGCTCTACTGTCTTCGTTTTGTTGCATCAATGAATTCATCGAAAATTATTTGTTGCCAGAATAGCTGCTTCACGGCAACCAGGATACAAGGTATAAAATGCAATCTAGAAAACCACTAATACACGTCTTGTGATTCGTGGCTTTGTGCGAACAATATTCTATTTTTTTCAAAGTTACTGGATTCGATTGACCGTTTTCATTAGCTTTTTTGTTATATGCACAGCGCAACAGAGTAATTAAAAGATATGCACCGATAGGTTGACCAAACATTTGTTTAGTCTGTTTATTGAATATGCCAGATCAGAAATTAATATTTTATGAACCGTGTTGTATTTAACTATTAGATTTTTTTCTATACATGATACTCGAGTACATTGATTGGTCATTATGTCCCATTACTGGTACAGCTAGCTAAGACGTAATAATTTTGTTGTTTATTTACAAAATTCCAAAAACGAAATTAACATCCACTTAGATATGTCTAATGGAGTGCCAGCAACAGTATTTTGTTATTCGCCGAATTTCTATCAACTCAAAATCTCAAAAAAAGACTGGACGTTCGTCCAATCGAACATTGATAAGGATATAATTATATAAGGTAAGGTTATATATTTTTAGAATTTGATGAGAGGAAAATGTTGGCATGTCGCATTCATTGGAAATAACAATACTAATAAATGACAATAAGATAAAAAATGGGTACATCGGGATTATTTGAAAAAGATTTTGATACACTCTTCTTCGATTTCTAAAAAATAAGATATGCACAGTAGGTTCGTCTTAAGCGTATGTGCGTTATTATTTCTACGATCATCGATAATGCAGAAAAATGTTTTATACGAAAGTTGTTTTACTTTAAAAGTATCTTATTGGAATATTTACATTCTTTCTAATTGCTATTTAATCGTTCTCTATATCTATTGTATACAGAGTGACTGTTTGAAGTTAAATATAGAAAACAAGCTACTAATCTATAAAGACATAATCAAAGCAACACGTACGGCATCCAATTATGGGATACAATGGCTAGAAGCCACATCGCCGAAGTGGAAGCCGTGCAGTCGATCATACTTGGTACGACTTGGTAGTGGACGCATCTTGCCACATATGAAATGAAGAAATACGCAAAGATTTTCAAATCCTGACTGTAAGGGAGGAAATTCAGCGAGTATCCGACAGGTGTAAATCAAAAACAATAAACCACCCAAATCCATTAGCCGATATACCGTACATCGACAGTACCATTAGAATATTGAAAAAGAAACAACAGCAGGACCTAGTGACGCAAACTTAAATATGAACGTATTCTTACGAGATTAGCAGCCACACGCTATCCTTAACAACTAAAACAATCTGCCGAATGTTCTATAGAGCAAATTGCAGGAATCTATTTTATTTTTTATTTATTTAAAAAGAAAGAAAAATATCTATAGTGTATCCAATTTACCCGTGAACTGTTAAACATCTTGGAAAATATACAAGCTACGAAAAAACGATTCAGGCGAAAGTCATAGCAGATTGAAATTAAATTCTCTATTACATATTCTTGTAGCTGACGTCAAAACATCTTCCAAACCTTACGTACGAATGTATTTTGTGCAAGATAATTTCGAGACATAAATTACTCGCTCGGACGTTGTACATTATGGTGGTATTAAAAAGAGTTGATTTTATGCGAGTAATGTAATGTAATGCAACGTAATGTGATGCAGCTCAAAACAGTTTAGCGCGATGATCCACAAATGAGTGGGATTCACGTAAATTACAATAATGCTTGAAAATGTTGAGGAATATTTTTTGAAACGAATAAAAAAATATATTCTTTTTCTTATCGTATCTAATGGAAAGCTCTTTATGACAAATTTGGCCTTTCGTATCTCGAAATTGTCTTGTGTAAAATACATTCGTATATAGGGTTTTGGAAATGTTTTGACGTCAGCTACAAGAATATGTATTTAAAAATATAAAAGTAATGTTCATAGGGCATTTCAAAGTCATTTCAAAGTTGCATAAATCGCACAAGCATGATATGTGCCACCTGATACGCTATAACTTTTGTTCCAATCACTTTTCGTACCTTGCATGTACATTTTTCGAGATATTTAACTGTTTACAGATAAACCGGACTAACTGTATGTCGTATTATTAATAAATTTGAATAAAGCAATACGTTTTTAAAAGCACGCACGTGTTGAAAGTTTTGACTTAAAATATGTTTCTTTACGATGCTTTAAGATGCTTCTTACGATAGTAGTATTTTCGTCCGTTGTGATCCACACATGTATCCTGCCATGGCATATATAAAATAATGGCACTTTCTGACAATGAACGAAACTTTACTAATAGCATCTTACACCGATCGATATTAGCAACAGATTGCATAGTACGGTAGATACAGCAGTAGATAGTAGATAGCAGTACAGTAGTGCTATACAATACCACCACATAACAATGCGTTAGCGAAAGAATACTGATGAACAGAAATATAATTGAAAAGACCTAAAATTGTAATAATTTTTGAGCAAATAATTTATCTAATTTTTTCTTCTCCAGAATATGAAAAGGTTCGTTGATTAGTGCTATAAAAAGAATATAGGATTCCTGTGAAAGAAGCACTTTTCAAATATACAAAATTGATTTCATGTACGTAAAGGTAGATACGTAAAATTTGTTTCATGTTCTATCTTCTATATATTTTAATTTTCTCTCGTGGTTATATAGATACATTCTGTACAGGTTTCATAAAATACTAATTTGTTGAAATATCGTCAATCTGGAAAGAGTATAGAATTAGAGTGTATTAGAAAGGAAGATGCACTTAAAAAATTGTTTATATAGAAATCTGTGTAAGTTTTAAAAAAGACGTAATAATTTTTTAAATATAATAAAAAAATTAATATTTTTTATAAAGATGTCAACAGAACACGAGAGAATAAATATAGATTTTTAGTACGTACGTAACGTATATATGATTAAAAGTTTTTACGAATACAACTTTTATCATATCAAGTAATATATTACTCTATTAACACAATTGAGCAGTGTTAATATACCTTCTTTGAATTTTGCGAGCTTAATACAAAAAATAACATTCGAATATCTGGTATGTTTAGACAAATTGGGGCATTCTATTTGAATTTACGTTTTGCACAAGATCGTTAGTGGATGAACGTTCGAAGGAAGTGTAGGAACCGCCCAAGTTGCATCGTTCGTGTTAGACAGTCCTTGACCGGGATGATCTGTAGAAAAATGTAAGATAATGAAAGATCCAATAGAACACTTTCACCTGGATTCATCCCAGCCCTCTTCTTTTACCGCAATTCTTACGTATCAGTCAGAGGCATGGTGCAATTGAAGTTCAACTAGCATGCTTTCCCGCACTATTAAGGTACGAGCTATATACAGGTCATACTATACCTGTACTGTATTTCATTGTGGTTCATTACACATAATCGCAATTTGGTATTGAGTGGTGTCGAGTTCTATCGAGTCCATAGATTGCTTAATACACGCGAAAAAGTTGATTTGTTTCTTGTAATCGAGTTCAGTTATTTTTGACCTTGTACAGAATGTAACGATGTCGTTACGTTAAGAAATTGCGTTTGCAATTCATTCTTATTCTTAATAGGACGTCACGTGGAAAGATGTTTTCGTTAAGTAGCGTAATTTCTTTCAATTGCATAAAACATTTCTTATTTGATTTATATTCTTTCGTATATGTCTTTTATTTTCGTTTTTATATTCGTAAAAAATGTTTCTACTTCTATATAATTCTTTTTATATATAACTCTCTCTTTCTCTTACTTTCGTTGTACGTCTCTAGTTAATATTTTTCTCGTTTTAAACACTGGCAAAGTTTTATGAGACAGAGAGAGAGAGAGAGAGAGGGGGGTTAAAATCTCTTTGGGAAGTAAAAGTTGAGGTAATATGCACGCTAGTTAATTTATGGCGTTTATACGACTGCTTATTCAAACATGTAATTTTAATTCTGATTATATTTTACTAGTTATTAAATTATTATATTTTACATCATTTGTATCGTTAATTCGAATATATATCGTTTCAGTTGTATAATACAGACATTGGACGCATTATCGGATCATCTCGATTTTAATAAATTCCTAAATACAACATAAACGAGGAACAAGTTATCACTTCGAAAAGATCACTTGTTTCTCCAGGTTACACGACACCTGCATTTTAGTATGCTCTAGGTGTGAAGCATTATGACGATGATCGTATTTCTATAATTTCTATGGACATTACATAAACTTAAGCGTTGCACGATAAATAACATTGTCTTAAATATGATTCAAGCGGTAAATAAAGTTAAAGAAATGAATTGCGAGGTAATAAGATATACTGTTTATAGGAAATATCTTTAAATAAAGGGGAAAAATACAAAAGGACATGGAATAGAGTGAGAAAAGATAAAAAAGATTTATTCATCTATCGTATAGTGACTGTTATATAGTTTTGAATCTTGGTATCTCCGTTATATACGATATACATATGTACAGACATTTGGTCGTAATGTAAGGCCGTAAAGATTAAATGCAAGCTTAGAAGTTCTTAAAATCATTTAGTTAGTTAATATTTTGTTTAATATCTTCGGTAAAGGTTTGGATTATATGGTTGCCTATAATCTGAGTCATCAGGCCCAGGTGGATTAGCAGCAAGAGCTCGTCTAATTGCTTCTGGGATGGGAGGTGGAGTTGGTAAATGTGCACCTTGTGGATGGAAACCATTTTCGTCTGCTGTATATTCTACGGTGATGGGAGTTCCATCCGGTGCGGAATATGAATATCTGCCCTGGACAACCTGCGAAAAAAGAAAATTACAACTCATCGATATATCAAGGTATCAAGGTGTACGCTTTAGAATTCATTCATATTGTATATATTATACAACATATAAAACGCCGAGTTCCGATACAACTTTAATTATCCCAAGGTATTCTAATTATCCTACTGATGTATAATACAAACAGATGATTAGTCGCAATACGAACTTGTACTTAAAACAATGTGAACAAATAAATGTTTTCTCAATTATTTTCGTAATATGACATTTTTAAAATAATATTGTTTACAATAATACACGTTGCTTACTTGCGGCATAGTCATAGTAAAAATTACAAATATAGTTTAGAGCAAGAATAAGTATTTTTCTAACGTAACTAATTTTTGTTTCGTTTAGGATAATTATTAATATTATAACGATAGAATCTTACCTCGTTTTGTCCCTGTGAAGTGCCTTGAGGTCGTCCGCTTTCGGCTACCGAAATCCCATTTTCGGTATCGTAGCTAAACGTATAAGTTCCATCTGGATAGGTATCTTTCTGTTGACTACGTATGGCTATAAACCTCCCAGGGCTATCGCAAAAGAGATATCCAAGTGCATTTAAAATGTAATATCTTTAAAATGTAAATATAAAAGAAGAGCTACATGTTATATTAATGTCATTATATGCCTTTTTATTTCTGATAGTTTGATAGCTATATGTTTATAAATTATCCCATTATTGACTAAAAAGATGTTATGCTCAAGAATATTAGTATAATATTTGATATTTATTATTACTAGACAGTACTGTTGAATCGTAATATGATATAAATGCATACCTATACTGGGGTGTATATTGTGGTTGAACCGTTGGTTGATAGGCTGGCCTAGGTGTTGGTCGATAAGCATTTTGATTTGGGAAACCGCGAAACGCACCATATTGTCCTAAAGCGCAGCCAAATAAAGTGAACGCCAATAACTGAAATCGTTAACAATTTGAATATCAACTTTTCCAAGTCAACGTCATAAAGCCTGTTAACTTTATTATAGAAATACCGTCTGATTGCATATTTCATATTGTTAATAGATTAAGAAACCTTGTGGTACCTTTAAAATCGTTTTAGAACGTTATATCGCTATAACTTGTATCATACTTTAGCAATTTACGGTGCAAGATAACGACGCTATGATAATCAAATATTGCTATGATATAATTTCGAAAAAAATAAAGAAATTTCGTCGAGGAAAACGAAATTTGTCAAAAAAACTTTTGTTCTTTTGTGTCACACGATCAGGTTGCATGTAACTAACCAAATATTTAAGGTAAAGAATATAAAACTGCAAAGAAACTATAATCAGTTCTATGCGACGTAATGAAATAATGTAATACCTTGTGAACTGATTTATACATGTATATTAATAATTATAATTTTTGAATATTGTAAATTCTTTTATTATTGAATTATTTTATTGAAAATCTTGTTCACTTTAATTTTAAATCACTTATATATCGATAGACGTGTAAAACGAACACTCACTATACGCTGCATGATGATGGTTGCTGTGTGTCGTCGCTTTGAACAAGACCGAATCTGCAGTATCGTGTACAAGTACCTACTGCCAGCATTTATATGAAGACGCGCAAGAAGATTTTCCCTTCCCATTGCCTCTGTTCATATGTCTAACCATTCTCCTCATAGTTACTCGCCCTCACAATTTTGCCCCACCTCAGTTATGTTCTCGATCATCTTACATGCTAGAATTAATGTTTCTTTACGCAAATATTTTAAGAACGAGTGTCAGTCAATAGCAGTTTGTTTGTCACCTACATATATGCGTATCTATTGCTTTTATCGAGACATTTATCAGCAATTACGTAGTCGGACCTGCTATATCATATATTTTGTACAACTTTCATATTTATGGCTAATACTTTTATAACAATTTCATATTTTTTCCGTTATTTCTGTAATTTGGAATTTTTATTAAAGATTTATGACAATAATATACAAGATTATGACAAGGGTGGGCTTCGTCTCAGTAAGTATAGATGAGCATTTCATTACTTGGCATTTCTAAGCCTTGTTCCATTCGTATTGTAGAAGATCATTTTGCACAATACTTGGCCTTGTTTTATATTTCGATAAACAAACTATTATTATTATAACAATATCACACAAGCAAAATAAAGTATAAATGGAATATAATAATGTATATATATGTTAAATAAGAATTTTTTTTTATTATAGAATGAATGTTTCGTTAAAACGGAAAAGAAATATAAACATAATTTGGTAAATATAAATATAAATATATATATATAATTATTGTTGATACCTATATATATATATAATAATAATTGTTATTATTTCTTTTCTTGATATGTATAACAAAAATTTTGGAATTGAAAATGCTACGCTTTGTATCGTAATTTCGATATTAGTCGTTAAAACGGGTTCGAGTCGTTATAGCAAAAGGTCGTTCCAAGATATAGAAGATTGTAACCTTACTTTCTAGTACATCCTTTCTAGGTTGTAAATGTACCTTTTAGAATACAAAATCCCTTAATCAAAGATGCATAATGGCAAGATAAAGGAGAACAAAAGCAATAGATGGCTACAAAGATACGTCGACGAACCAATAACGTTTTATCGTTTTTCTATGTTTCCCGTGGTTTATTATCATATATATTACATATATAAATTCATGAAATAATCAAATTTTTCAAACGAGTAAATTTTCATTTATTACGTATAATATTTATATACTATACATAATGTGTAATTTCATGCAATTTCAATATAAATACTTATTTTGTTAATGTTAAAATATCGAAAACCAGTGATCAAGGTAGAGCACATTTGTAACATTTGTACTATGCTCTTGATGGTTTACAGCTTATGCAATCTTATTGCTTTTCAGTAAGACCACACCTAAGGCCACCAATTTTGCTTAATCTGCACATTATGTGTAGTTGTAGGTGTATACACATCATACATCATCAAAATAAAGAAAAGAACGAAATATCATATGGTGCGCATGAAAAAATGAACATGCCATTTGTGAGCAGATTGTAGAACTGAATGTAAATATACTTGTAACAGTTGAATAATAATTTTAACTTTTTATTTTTTGTCTATTTCGCAGTAATTGCTGTAACGACATTCTGAATTTTCAAATGTGTAATATTGTATTGAATCGATAGTAAGCTCTAGAAATGAAAGACGATGTAAAAGGTATAAGGAAAGGATGTAAATGTAAAAGGAAAATGCAAAACAAAATCTTTTTGCCTAAGGCTTCGTTTTTGAGAAAGTAGATTTTGAAAATGTTAGGTATAAAGTGTTACCAACTTTGTTGAAATAATCTATATATGTACATACATACATACATATATATATTTCTGCTGCTATAGTAGTCATGATCTGTAAGTAATATCTTCAACTTTTAACAAATTATTTCAGTACTTAGATGAAAGACAAATAACGACATACACATATGTGATTTTTCAATTGAACGAGGAGTTTGATAGAATTTTGGTAATTCTGAAAAAATTGGATAAAAATCGAGTCTCGAATAAAGAGCTATTTTAAGAATAAAAGGAGCAACACGTCAAAGCACGCGTGTTTTTTGGTGGAAAAATTATCAATTCTAGCAATTTATACGTTTATTTTAATACGTTATAATTGTAGAAATTACTGAAAAGAAATGATCTTTTGCCTTATTGTGTACTTTCTACTATGCTTTTCTCAAATGTTGATGACCCAAGGGGAAAGATGTTATTCCTACACCACCTACTATATGGCACCTTATATGTATAATTATTTTATTACATGTTACAACGAATATAACGACCGAGAAATAGTAATCTGTAATCAAAAGCATCAAATAACGAGTAATTTGAGTAAGAACTGATTTATTTAGGTTTCTAGAGAATTTACATCGATTCAGTGAAAATATAATTTAAGAGTTGTTATGTCTCCAAGTTATGTCTAAGGAGAGAAGATAATATGTATAGTACTCTTGCCAAGGGAAAGTACTTATACATCCATTCCAGAGCCTATGATAATTTTCTGTTGCGTTGAGAAATTAGATTTATGAATTAAAGACTCAAGTTTCTTTAACAAAATATGTAAATATTGATAAATTTCAATTATTAATTTAATAATAACGATATTATATATGATTTTATTTGAACATATCCTTAAGCAGATTTTTAACTTACGTACTTGAATGTTCATAACTGAACTCGAAACTTGTTTTTTACAATCTTGTTTAGTTTTACCTTCAAATAGTAATACTTGGACTGTAAATATTTATGCATAGAACGATTGGAATATAAATTTCTCATTACACGAAAAACTAAGATAAAATAAAAGTATAAGTTTCGAATTCTGTAAAGTAAACATTGACTTTATGAAAATGAAATAATCTATATATGTTATATTAATAATAATTTATATCACTATACGTTGCTACTACATACTTTTCTTTATTATTTTCCTGTATCCATGTATATTTTAAACACTTTAGATTAAAATATATGTCAAGATTCAGGAAAGGATTCGTTTCATCGTTTCATCCAACGAATATAAAAAATTGTGCCTCTAGTTTAAAAAAGGAGCACGATGCAGTAACGTGTAAATTTCGTACTTTATTTTCCAAATTGTAAAAATTTATTTAAAAATATAATTAAGAGACTAAAATGTTGATCATTGGATAGACAGATTTCATTTACTTAAATGAGTTCGTCAATAAATAATTTACTGAAACACTTCTAATATTTACCAAAGTATCTTTTTAATGAAATAAATAGTGCTATTTGTTTAATTCTCGATAATTACATTTGATTAAGCAGCTCTTAATTTAATCAGCGATTAACATTGTTTAAAAGCGATAGATGATTTGTTCCTTTTATGTAAACGAGATCGAAGGAGAATCAGAAAGTGAAAAAAGATCTATGTCGACCTATTGGAGAAACGGATTGGAAAGAAAAATAGAAGCTATTTAAGGTTGTGTAGAGACGATCAGTTTGCATAATTCCTAGATACAGTTGATCTGGGAGGACCCCGTAGGTATGCGCTTCTATCCGTATCTTTATGAGACGGTAAGATATACTTGAGATGATGGGGCATACCTCGGCTGACGTGGTTAATAAAACGAGAAAGGTCAGACTGGATCCGAATAACTTTCAAGATCTAGCGGCCACGCCGTAGCATAGAGTATTTTACCTTAATTAGATTAGATCCTCCTATAAATCATGAAATTTTTGCATTTTACTGGATCACTTGCACATTTATTTCACTGCTGGGCTTATACGTGTATGTGCATTATTGCATATATATGCGTAACATCACATACGCGTAAGCGTAGATATCTTTTTTCGAGTCAGCTGGGTAAATTGGAATAATTTGCCAATTAATTAATATAAGAAAATAAGTTTTTAATTTGCGATTTCTAATTGAGAGTCTCATGTAACAGGAATAAATAGTAAATAAGAAACGTAAGGCGACATTTTGTTACAATATTAAAATTAAAGGCACGCAATACAGCAGAAAAACTAAGAGTTTACAAAACATTGACGTTATTAGAAACATTAACTACTTTGCTCGAGTATGAAAGTAAATCCACATATAAAAATTCTTACATGCAAGAAATTCCATTTGTTGGCCCTTTCCTTATGTTTACCTTGAAATGATAAATGACTATTACACGTGTTAACGACGAAGGAATTAATATGACTTTTATATTTTAAATTTTATTGCTGACCGCGCATCGCTTTGGCATAAACAAACATTGATAATATTCATTATGACAAAGTTTATTATTTAGCTACAACGTGTGGGATCAAAGAACTTTTAGCATCTTTGTACATTTTACGCTTAACTAGACACAAATAACGATCAGTTATCCAGATTTATCACTATATTTTATTTTGTATACAAGCACATTTAATTAAGTTAATTTGCATATATAATTAAAATGTTTATGTTATGTTAATATTCATATAACAATTTATATCATATAATTATATAAATATTAAATCTCCGATGTTTACAGATATATAAACACATTGTTGAGAACGTAGTGAGACTTGTTCGAAGATACAAATAAAATATCAGGGAAGAAATTGGAAAGTAAACGACACTTTAAGAGAAATTTTTAAATTTAAGGTGAAAGTTGAATCTGAAAACAGATTGTACTATTTTAACATTTTGGAAACATCTTATGAATATTATGCAAAACTATCGTGATTCTTCAAGTAATAGAAAAGTAGCGTATAAAAGTAGCATCTAACGATTACTAGAAAAATTAAAGCAATTTTGTTTGCATCGTGTAATTCTCCATCCTCTACCTTCAAAGCAGCAAAACAGAAAAACATTTTTATTTCATCATACATTTTTATGAAGTTTTTTCCTTCTTTCCGTAGAATGAGAATTCGTAAAGAAAAGATACAATTTCCATTTGAAAAAAGAAAGTCAACCTCCAAGTAATCTTGAAGACGAGTAGCAAATAAGAAACAGATAGGACAGTTGTATTCCCCTCTTGAAACCGTGAAACTTTTACAATCCACGCTGTTATCCTTGGTACTGTTGTGATGAATTCCTACTTTCTGTCAGCATTGCAGTTCATCAGGCAGTCACATTGATACTGGCATGCACCTGGAAAAACACTCTTTTACGTAGGTGGGGTTGTTCCGGATCGATGATCAGGATGACGAGGACCTTCAATTGCGAGTTCAAGATCGTTGATCCAAATCACGGAAACTTCCGGTTAGGACGATAGGCTAACGGTATTTTTAATTGGTTAGTTAATCAATTATAAGAGTGGAATATGGTGCACTATACATCGTTGAGATGAAAATCCGTATCTACGTTGATGTTGTTTGAGCGATTCATGATCTCTGTATCGTTTCCCTCTATTTCAGGAAGTCCACGTTGATATCATACCGATATCGGTGCGACACCTTGATGAAGCCAACTGTACTGCTGCGACTGCGAAACGTCGGAATGTATTTCCTTCTGGACACGGCTCTTTCTTTGAAGCTTTAAACAACGTTAGACGAAGCAGTGTTAAATACGTATAATAAGAATATCATTCGATCATCTTTTGTATCCAATATTTTTCTCGAAAATACGTCACACATCACAGATATGTAATATATCAATTTATATATTTGTACTTAAAAGTGGAGGAACCTGTAAACACAATTGTCGGATATTGAAGTTAAAAAAATTTATTTCTTCGATATTTCTATTCGAAGCAGCAAAGCAAATCGAATGTGTTGCACAGTGCAGAAAAGAGTCGATGTCGCAATAATATTTACGAAAAACAGATTTTAGTGATATATTTATGATTGCGTACATTCTCTTTTACATACTTTCTTGTTTTTGTTTTTAGATCTATTGTCGCTTCCAATTTGATCTTTGTTGGTTGCAGTTATAAAATTGTTTTCCCCTTGTTCTTTTAATGCTTTATATTCGTGAAAATCTTCTGAAACTCTATTTCCACATTTTTGTTTTAAACACGATCTAAAATTTGACGTGGATGCGGACGAACCTTCAATTTCGATACATTGCTGGAACTATACCTTTTATCGACAGTTTTTCTAGTACAATATCGTAAAATGTACCACTTGGTATCATGTTAACGCTGTGTCTAATAATTTATTTCTGCCTCGCACTCCTTTTTCCATTCTGTTTATGTTTTGCAAATCATCATTATCGAACTGTAGCACTTGTTAACAATATCTACCTTGTTCAACAACGTTCTTCATTATGTTGCTCGTAGAACACAAATCGAAAAAAACTAAGGATAAGAAGCGTAATACAAACAGAATAGAACACTATAAAATAAGCATTGCTGTTGAAGTAACCGTTAGTGACGATACATGTTATAAAAGCTAGAAAGCTTTAGCTAGAAAGCTATAGCTAGAAAATATTTTCAAAGTGAAGTCAAATAACAAATATCTAAATTCCAAACAATAAGAAATGATGAAATAATTTATTTTTCAAATATATTGTTACTTAAACGAAATCATCGAAAATGATAGAGTAACTAAGAGAAGAGCAAATAACAAATGGGATAAAAATTTCGTTTGAATAATGGTTTATTTCAATAACGCTCAATCTGAAAAGGGTCTTTTCCGTCGAAACAAGAGGAATTATGGAATGATCATTCCGTTTCTTGGCGCGACTTTAGTTATCGGCGAGTTCTACTCGTGCGAGTACTAGGGCGTACGATAGTTTGATCGAAAGCTTATGCCTCAAGGATTACGCTAATAATCGATAATAATAAATCGAAAGGCGCGCAAAGAGACTATCGGATCGGCTGCGTCCGTGTACACTAATTTACTTTTCTTAATATATCGAAAACTATGAATCTGCTGCACTTCGGACCACCACCACTTTAATCCTGAAAACACAAGCTTTCGACAAAAATATCGCACGTCCTCCTATTCGTTGTCTCATTGACTAAAGCGAAGCCCGCTTCTTCAAGCTTACCCCATTATACTGGTATAGCGTGCGAACACAACTGTGTACTTTGCACAACTGTGCGAACAATAACCATTATACTTGGCAAACTATTATATTTACTTGTCTGGCAGGTTGGACACTTGTGAACAGCGAGCAGCACGTAGCGAACCCGTCATCAAACAGCAGACGGTACTCGCTCAGAAGGTGGTATGTTAAAGAACTTATTAACGTCGTTGAATCTTTCTTTTTATTTTTAAAAGTGAGAATGCAGGAAAAAGAGAAGGAAGTTCCGGGTAATTTATTGTCGAGAGGCGGACTCCTCGCTGATCTTAATCACCTTGAAATATATTCTTCAAACCATCATTCTGAACAATTTCTCCCTCTACATGTTATTGCTCCTCGACCTTACCTTCAGAGATATTTACAAAAATTTCATCACACTTCATTTTGTCATCTATTTAGGTGGACATATTTTTACGTAGTCCACTCTAAATTTAACTCCTTGATGTTGATCATCTTTGATATAAATAAAAAATGGTAGATCAATGGATTGATCGGCCGACTATTTATCGTTTTTTACCTTCATCGTTCCTTCATTGATCTTCCCTTCTACGTTGTCGTGTGAAGCGTGACTGACGTATATAGACACTCTTGTATTTTTTTACGATCGATTGTTTTTCGGGCGGTCGACTGTTGTGTGACATGCAGCTAGCACCTAGGACCACGCGAGTGACAGCGACAGATTGTAGCCAATGAGCGGAGCTCTCAGCGTTAGATGTGCGTGCGTATACACTTTATATTGGTTAAGGACAGGATAGACGTGGTATTAAATGGAATTTTTTGTCTCAGGTTTTGAAATACCGACGTGGAAAGAAATCAGAGTTTCATCTTTGTTTGTTAAACTCTCGAAAAAGAAATTTGTCGCCCTACTGACAATGAGATAGACTCCAACTTGGCTTAACGAGTACGCACTATTACCGTTTTGGTTTATAAAGTATTCTCTATCTTCCAATTATCAAAAATGCAAGGAGATATTTCATATGAAAGTTGTTTTATTCGATAGGGAAATGTAATATAGTATTTGGATATCTCAAAGAATCGATAGTTTTAGAGATTTCAATATCAACATAATTTTTCTAAATGGAAATGCACAATTTTTTATTATTATTAATTTGTTATTCCAAGACGAGCAAACAAGCTATGTGACATTGCTATGCAAACATGCAACCCTCCTATTAGAAATAAAATAAAAATCTGCCAAACCGCAGTCGTTCGTTTACATATATATGTACATTAGGCAACTGCTGATGATCGAAATTTGTATCGTATTTAATGTATGCATATTTAATCGCATGTATTTATAATTCGTTCCAGAAGAAGCTGGCTCAACATCACGGCTAACTATTTCTTCTTGGATTTTAGTGGGACGTTTTTCATTCGCCTTGTTATGACATACTTATAGCAAGAAAAATAATGTAATTAAAAAGGGTGGTTGGATGCCAGTGATCGTGAAAGAATAAGATACTGTTGATACTAGTAGGGCGTCAGTCGGATTATACAAGTGTATGCGTGAGTGTGTGATTCATGATTATTAGATAAGAATTGGGCCATTCATTATTTTTCGGTTATACTAGTGCAAACTAATTTTGCGACAAATGGATTCGTGTATTTAATATGACTCGTGAATATGCTAACAACTTATTCAATTTCTCTTTCTGTTATTCGCATGTCATAACAGCGATCGAAAAATCCCGTTTAAATCCGTAGATGTATATGTAGATTTTCGATAAATAACAGAGTATTTTATTTCTTTTTAAATCAAGAAAGTAGCTTTTCGCTAAGATCGTCGAAGGATATTTTTAAAATTCCTTTTCCATTTATGTCATGATATATGGAAATTACAAATGAATCTTTATTTTGCAATTCCTTCCGAATTCCAGTACGAGATTTTTGAAAAATTCCAAAACTGGCATTCGTTTGTAACATAGCGGTGTTACAACAATCGTTTTGTTCGAAACGAATGAAAGAATACTTTTGTCAGCTCGTTGTTGTATACGGCACATCTCGGCATATCTCGTGTAGGAAATTCCTACTAGGAATGGATTTTTAAAGTTTAAAACAAACGGCGATATCAATATCATTTTATGGGGAATCGGCAATAGTCGTAGAAGTATAAAGAGAAAGACATAGGCTACATAGATGCCGTTTGTGTCCTTGTTTAATAACTCATGCACATTCGTAAAATAAATGTGTAACTGTATGTCAGCGTGCATATCGGATTAGACAAGAATAGAAAAGATCCACTTACGCTACTCGCGTACTCTATTTTTATATCTCTATCGGAAGCAGGCGAAAAGCGGAGAGGCGGTTGCCTAAATTATTTTTTACAGCGATCTCCAATTTGAAATTAATTGGCAAGTGAATTGTACGTAAAAGTGTTACATATTTGCGATTAAATCTCAAAGAATATAATAACTGTTTTACATTTTTAAAAATGAATGTTTCCAAATAAGCAGGTGATACACGATTCTGACAGAATTCATCTGTGATCCGTCCGTAAAAAATCAAAGAACGATTAAGTTGTTCACAATTTTGTTAATTACTCAAAAGCGTAAATTATAATTTTTTAATTTTTCACAGAATCTTTCTAAAAGTACGTACGTATTGCAGTTGAAATTAGTAGCCCCAATGAAAACGACTCCTGACTTGACTCTATTCGTTCCAAATATATAAAGGAGAGATATATAAGAAAAGTGTAAGTAAAAGGTAAAAGGTAGAAAGAGCTTAGATAAAAGTGTCGAGGAGATTATCTAACGTAATTAATTTTTCTGTTAATCAAGCGAAACAGTCAATTAGTTGAAACCTGGAAGATGCGATGTAAAGTAAGTAAAAGCTTAAACTACATCATAGTAATTACAGTTTCGTATATATATTATAATGTTAATTATATTAATAAATTATGTAATATTTAACATATTTGAATACGAAATTTCAATGCCGTGTTATGCGAATTCGTGTTATACGAAACACAGTACTAGTGCAAGAGAGGAAAGGTTAGGTTCCAACAATTAATAAAAATAAATAAATTATTGATTTTCATAACTAAGAGATATATTTTTATTAAAAAGATCGATAACTAATTGAAAGTACTACATTCCACACGGTATTATTTATGTTAGTTATAAAAAAATGTGGTCGACTTTTTTATCCGTAAAGCTTCGAGTTGCTACTTCTCTATAGCGAAACAGTTTTCAGATGCACAGGATTAATACTTCACAAATTAATACCGAATTAAAAAATTCAATATTCCATAATTCTGTATGCAGATCCGAGACAATGCGTACCTTTGCTCGAATGAAATATACCGAATGACGCAATCTAAGTGCCTGCATTAAAGAATTCTCATTGCCTTTTTGTACGGGGATTTCCCCAATTCTCAGAACGTGTTAGAGCAAATTCGTGTTTTATGTAAGAGTACCGTGTTATACGGCGGATATCTATAATAAAATATACATTATATTTAGAAGAAGCACGATAAAAAGCTAGAAAAAGTAAAAGGTTAATTGTTATTCGTTTACTTTTAATTAATATATTACGTTTCGTATATATTCATTCGTATTGTCGTTCGTATGTACAGTTTTGTTCTTACATTGGGAAATTCAATAGAATTCGATGTGTTCCTTTTTTTACGGCATTAGCCTTCTAACAGAATAGAATTGCCAAGGTGTGATCAGGAAGATCTTTAGTGAGAGATTCTCAGGAGCGATGAATCGAACCTCGAACTCAAGCTGGTGGGTTATGAACAATGCGCGTACCAATGATGTAACAATAAATATGAAGGTGCTTTAGTTTCTGCGATTGCCTCCTGTATACAAATTATGAAATCTAACTGGCATTCAGACAACTCCTTCGTTGATGCTCTACCCTTCTTTTCTTTTTTGTTACAGGTGACGAAAGACGAAAGGAATCCATCCTGTCATATTCACGCCTAGTCAACTATCAACTTATATCATCATTCTTGCTTATATTACTAGCTAAGCATTTACGTTTCACATTTCATTTATCTCTAAATATTCTACTTTTCGTATCCATTAAAATCAAGAATATGGTTATTTTACGTATTTCGTATATTCATATCGACCTATTTGTAGGTGTATAAAATAAATTTACAGTTCGCGGAATTTTACGGGATTCACAATCAATTTTAGAGGATCGCCAGTACTAATTTCAAGCAGTATTTTCGACTACAACATTTTCTAAAGATCAACTGTAATGTAACGATATTGAATAGAAAATGCACTCGAATAACGCGCAAAATATACTTAAATGTAATAAAAGCGCATCGCTTAAGTGATATCGCTTAACTGTCGCTTATAGAATAATCATTTATTTATGCGAAAGATAGACAACACGCATTAGAATAGGACGTGATTTACATTATGTAGATTCGTAGAGTATATATTTTAGTAGTTTAGACCATACGTTATATACATTATATACATTATATACATTATATAGCTGTATATATAAATAACCATGCATACTCTAGAAAAAGGCATTAATCTCGATTACATAACATACATGTACGTCGTATATATTACGCATGTACATGTATAGATATATACATATAAAATGACGATGTCTTAAAGCATGTACGGTTATCAATTTGAAAAATGTTATTTTGTTGTAAAGGATGTGTGTTCAGTTTTGTTCCTTACTGTATACTATAGTTTTATATTGCAGCAATATACGTAGGGTGAACTCAGAGTGGTACAACTGGTAGAAGAGCGGGTTGATTGTATCTGAAAAAATAAGTTGAAAATATAAAATACAACTTTTTCATTACCGTTTTCTCGGAAACGAAGCCTGATGAAATACATTTTATTATATATACACGACTTACTTTTTCATATGCAGTCACTCCCTAACCGGTTGTACGAGACATTTTGTCCTGCCCCGTATATATAACTATTGTTAGTAACAAAATGACTATGCAATTTTTCTGAAAGTAGCCTGTCTATTAATTTGATACAATTGGCATATGATATAACGACATTTTTATTCGTTAATCCCTTTAAGAATGAACATTGATATCAAATATCCATATTGATTTAACAAGCATATAAATAATTGTTTGTCACTATTTGCAACTAGTTTCATGCATATGGTACGGTCTCTTATTAAATGGATTCTTTGGAAGGATTTTTCCCTAGTATCCGTGTACTGGGAAATACGCATTTTATAATTTTGGATTAGTAAAACGATACGAAAAGCGGAAACCTAAATAAATGAAAAATATATTATTGGAATCGAGATAGTAATATTTTTAAATCTTTGTAAAATTTTACCAAGTGGATCGGTATGTATTTTAAATTAAAACATTTAATATGTTCACGTTACAGTATACCTATATGAAATAAAATATTCTTGTATACAACAAACATATTGAAAGGTTCAAAGGACAGAATAATGGTTGTGCATTTCTAATATATAACTATATATCTGTTACGTTTAAATGATTAAGAATCTTCTAGATTTTGGTTATTTAGGTTTACAGTTTAGATTTTGAAGTTAGATGCAACAGGTTCTCAGCCTTTTTTAACTCAAATTCTGTCTAATTGTTTTATAATTAATATCATTAACTTTGCTTATACTACTACTAACTTTCATTTAAATAATGGTATCGGTAATCGACATAATCGAGTGGCTGAGTCTATATATGAAAATAAACTGGGAATATGAAACAAAATTTTCTTTAGCTTATTTGTTGAAGAAAATTGAATTGAAATAGTTATTGGATATGCACACAGACGAATATCTCTATGTTTGAATTATTATTGTGCTTTTTTGATAATTGAAACAATTTATAGAATTTAAGATATATTTTATTCAAGGATATATATTATATAGATATTATACATATACATATATATAAGATTAATATAAAATAATATGAGGTTTAATATAAAAATTATGCGATTTGATCGGCAAGATGGTACGGAAGATGTACCGAATCCTTTTACCAACATCTATGCGATCGTTCGGTCGGTCGGTCAATCGTTGTGCAATGGACAAGAGACCGATGATTTGCTTTCACTGACTCACCTTTACCGTGGTATTACGATTACTATTAACATTAATTCAACTGGCATTTCGGTTATTCTCCCTAAAATCTCGCACCTACTAAACCTATATAATTTGTCACTGACTAATGATTCCTTTTAGCGTTTTCACGTAAAATAGTAGTTTCGGCACAGAATGCAAATGATGGTGTAACTTTCTTTAAAATTATGCCTATGCTATTCTTAAATTGCTAATTATATAAATTACGGATTGTTTTGTCAGACGCACGGTTTGAAGAACTGGAATCGCTGCGGACGTGTTATTAACATTTTTCTATTTAACTTTCAATATCTATCGCAGAAAAGGATAAGAAGAATTTCCCATATGTATAAGGTTGCAAAGTAAATATCGGTATTTACTTTGTATATCAGTATCTAATTAATATTTACGGTTTAGCAATTAGCGAGCGCCCTTTTTATTTGTAATAGTTAGATATTGGAAAAATTAAATGTTAAATACGAACTACGGATATAAAATATATATCGCAATAAATATACATAAATATGTGGAAAAATATGTTACATATTGTTCACTCAAACTTTTTGTATCAAAGTTCTCCAGTTTTCGTATTTCATCGCTATTTTTATTTCTCAGATCTATTAGATGGTACGTAGGAAATATTTGATATCTTCTTCCTACAAGGTTAACGTTGACTTTAGTTATAGCTAATTAATTAATTAATTTAGTTATAGCTCGTATTAATATTCCGAAACAGCATACTCTTTCTGTATTTGTAGCTTTGTATAAGGGGGGATGATACACAGTGGTTACAGTAAAAAGGAAGATTGTCGAGTTTTAGCAGTTCTCAAAAAATCAACATTTATTTTTCAATATACAGGGTATTTCATACATATGGTATCCATTTCAGGAGTGAACAGGGCACACAAGAACAATAAAAAAAGGTTCATGTAAATATGTATACTATCTTGTTTCAAAGTTATAGCCACTTTTGTGTTTCAATAATCCATAGCTGCTAGAAATGCTTATTCTCGATCTGTGTGATTCGACAAATTTATTTCGCCTGGAATTTTTGAAAGATTGCGAAATTCTTTCATGCGATGACCGCAAGCTTTATATATACTGAGAGTGATCGTCTCGAGCACCTTTTACGCATCATGTTGCATTATAAAACGAAGGGAACTACTTCTCTGCCCTAATCTTACATTGTCGAGCCAACGACGTGCTTCCGCAAAAAAATTATTTTACACATATATTTTTTCCAGCATTGTTTCCTCTTTATAATTAAAAGAAAGAGATGTTGTTTACCCGCTACAGTCCTGTATTAATTAATATAATACAAAACCTCTAATTTTAAGAAAAATTTGAATTAGGGCGTGTTTAAATATACCAACATTCAAAGATATTGGAAAATGTACGATTTACTGTTATGTAAGCAAACTCGAGTGTTACCGGTACAACGTTTTTCTTTTTCTAACTAATACAGTGATATGAAAAAAAACTAGAGTCCCTTAATGTACAAAATATATCATAAATATAAATATAAATTTTATTAAACCAAGTAGGAGAAACTTGGTTCAATGTAATATTTAAAAAGTGTTCTTCTATTTATCATAGCACTATAATTCTAGCACTAAAGTCTATAATTTTTATGCAAAATTGTATTAAATAAAATTAAAATTTAAATAAATTTGAAGAATAAAAGCGAGCTGAACAGTATTGTTCTGAATTTGAATTTAAAAAATATAAAATATAAAATATAAACATTTATATAACTAACTCCCTATAAGTTAGATAACTATAAAATTAGATTATTACCTCCCAGATCAAGTTTCAAGTTAATGGTAACATTTTGAGAAATATTGTTCGCAATGTCTTTTTAACCATGCAAAATATGAAAAATCTTTTGAACATAAAACAACACTATTCTAATTCGCAATAACCGTTTTATTTAAAAAAATTAAAATTGACCACATTCTTAGCAGAGCAGAAATTATTTATGTATTCCATCAAGAACTCTACAAAATGCATAAATTTAAAAAGTATAATTTGTTGCTGTCCATACGAGATTGTCGTAAAACGACTTGTAATACTTCTAGGTAAATTTATCGGCATATTTATGTCTAGAAAAGATGATAGACGATATAGTGGTATTTTATTTATGCAACTTGTTCGTGTGTAACGTTCGCGTTACAATGATCTTTATTAAAATTTGTTTCAAGTAATATGTTTCGTATTTGTTGTTTCATAACATCACGATCAATTTGATATTACGCTTTAATACTTTAGGTGTTTCTGTTCGATATTTTATTTAATTTTTGGTTTTATTTATTTTCTTCTTTCTCTTATTTTTATTATTATTAACAACACACGTTATACTTTCAAATATTTTCTATCTTTCTGTAAAACTTTAGTTAGAAGTTAACGTCGTGAGAAGTACGCGACGAATCTATCTCTTAGAACTGTTAAAATTGTTGAACATGAGGATGAACTGGGTAACTGAAGTAGGTAACTTTTGTTGGAGTAATGTTCTAACGAATTTCGTGTAAAATTAGGAAGCCGTAAGAGATTAAGATTTTATAAACGAATTCGATGCGAAATTTGGAAATCATTCGGTAGAAATAAGTTTTCGTTGATGTGTGAATTATACAAACTAATTTACATAATGCGGAATCAGTGTGTGGTATAAAAAGTTAACTGGCTAAATATTACGTTAAATGTCGATAAAACTCGCGAAGCACGATTTCATAGCGTGAGAACATTCAATTATGATTATAGGATTGGTGAATTAAATGATGATTTCAGAAGTGACAGACTACAATAAATCAGTCCTAGTACAGACATATATGTCAAGTAAATAAGTGTAGGTTTGGATTACATAATTGGCAATCAGCTTCGATGTACTAGTAGTGCGAGAACTAACAAGGAACGTCGCTTAAATATGGTACTTGGATTTTCATAAAACTTTGCAAATTCATAGTCAAGCAATATATTCGACACGTACCTTGTTATGGATAATCGTCCGCAATCGGAGAGTGAAAGCAGCTCGTAATACGGGCATCTTAGATGCTTTTAATACAAATCAAAAGGTCCGTGTTGTTATCGATTATGGAAATAAAAAGGATGACAAGATTTTTGGGGCAGTAATTAACGTAGCTACTAAAAAATTGATTATGGGATGCTAAGGACAAAGGTATAAATTTGAAAAATTATATCATATTTTATTTTCGTTTATTAAAAGAAATATCACCGAAGCAAAAGTAGTGATAAATTCGTATGACGAGGAATTGAGACCATGTATTTGCCGTCTTGTTGAAAAATAATTTATAGAAACCTGAATAACCATGTATTTATGGTTTTAGTCTCATCAAACGCAGTAAAATTATGATCCAGCTACAGAACGCCAATTAAGTGCATACATTGTTCCTTAAACCTCAAAACGCAATTAATACGAATATCTTTGTTAATTTAAAAAACATAAAAGTTGTGTGGCTGTAGAGAAATCGTTTATTTCAATATATGAAACAATTTTCCAATCGTGCTCTTTGTAACACAATAAAAAAATAAAGTGACAACAGGTATGTCAGTTTAAATTTAGATTTCCAATGGTTAATTAAGATTGATATTTTCTCACTACAAAAAAGTAATATCACAATACTTAATATAAATCGTTACGTTAAGATAAACAGCTCGTGTCTCGTTTTACTATTATTTAATTTATCACGTAGTATTTTTATATCACGTATACAAAACACGACTATAAAGATATTTAATGCCCTAATGTATACCAAGCAATTGTTTGTCTAATTCCCACAGCGTATTGTATGTAAATAATGCGATAATGTCCTTCCAGCTTGGGTCAAAATACATTTGCGATACTATACTACGTATATTATAGTATATTTTATGGACCTTATACAGAGTATTGCCTTTTGACGTTAGTATCGTATAATGACAACGGGGATACTATACGTATACTAATATACAAATATAAAGTCAGTATTTTTTATTTAAGTGCAAAATTTGTAGTATACAATTCTTAAAGAAGCACATACATTTTGAAAGATCACCCGATTTTCTCTAATTCAAATACCTTTCCAGATAAATAAAGAGCACAGCTGTAAATAATCTACTATACGAGCGAAACCAAGCTTAAATTCCATTTTGTCGGAGATATACCATGACAAATCCAGGCTCGTGAAATATTTATGACTCCCGAGCTTGTCGATCTGATCGTCGATCAGCGGTAGCGGGTACCTGTCCTTTATCGTGATGGCATTTCGACAATCGACGCACGTCCGGTAATTCTTTTTCAGTTCCTTGATCATCTCACCTACGGTCCTTTCTTCCGGCTCCGCGAGGCGATAAGTCCGTCGCACATTTAATTTCGAGCGCCGTTGCGTCTGTTTTTCCTAAGTCGCGCGTTGATGACGAGGTGCAACAACGAAATTCGTCGATCAACGCAATTGATTTTCGCGACCACGTCGCAGACTCCGACATCCCTTGTCGTCGCGATTTGCTTGCGCCCGAGCGTAGGAATTTCGTTAAATATCAAGCGATTTCCATGTTTGATCGTGACTACATGATCTTGTAATATGAAGTTCCGTCCGAGGATGAAGGGATGTCGCGTGTATTCGTCGGGAACTACGAATGAGTCCACGTCGGCCTTCGCGTTTTGGATCGCGATCGTCACGCGAGCCACCATGTTCGCCACCACCGTTTGTCCCGCAAACATTCGAAGCAGTGCATCCGCGATAACCTTTGTCGCAATACCAAGCTCCCTGGCTACCGACGAGTGCATCACGGTGCACGCACTATCCGGTGTCAACGAGACTATGCATTCGTTTCCCGTTGACACACGCGCTAATCTCACATAAATTTCCCACTGGTTTTACGCGGACGAGAATATTTATCCGTTTGCTAGTATCACCCTCCTTTCCGGATTTGTTGCACCGCAACCTACCATTCAGCATCGGTAGCCTTCCTTTCTCGGTCGTCCCCGTCGATTCTCGCCCTTGCGATGGTATGTCGCCAACGGTGTTAATAAACGCGTATAACGCGTTTGGGTCAACATCATGCTGAGGCGAGCGCACAGTGTGGGCAACGGAGTCGTCCGGAATGCCGCCGATCGCTACATCCACCTGATACTTATCGGGTATGTCGATGTCCAACTTCCACAATTCGTATAGCTTCTGGAAACAATAGTCTCCTAAGTTCTGGCCAGGCTGTGCTTCATACAACGCTGCCTCCTTGCATAGACGGCTAAATGGCACCGTCTTCCGCAACTGGGCCACAGTTTCTGCGGCCCTGCAGTCGCGTGGCGACCAACCGCATCACCGACAAGTCGTCCCGACCATACCGCTTGGCAAGTTCACTGCTCGATCACGACATCGTCCTTCAGGGGGCCGAATAGGGGGATTAACGTTTCGCCGCCGGGTCCACAAGCATTCGCTCCAGGCGGTCTAATCGGCCGTCGTTGGCCGGGGTTCTACGACACCCACGCGGTGAGCGCGAACGCGGACGCGGATCCTTTTCTGTCTTACCTGTAGCTTGAAAACCATACGAGCCGAATATAAGTAATATATATGAATTCTTCAAATGAAAAACTGCACCGATATCTTTATAGCGTATTAACTTTTAAAAATAAAAATTAACCGCAGAAATCGTCCGTTTTTAGTGCCACGACTTCTGAGCAGAATTTTGTGCCAAATGATACCTCCATAACGAGTTACCAATCACAACAAAATTTCAAGTTACATCGATAATTAATTTTTGAGATAGGAGAGATCAGAGAAGTGAAAATTCATTAATGTGGTAGCCTTTATCAGCTTCGATATACGGACTTTGTGTCTTAAACTTAGATTTCCAAAATTCATAATGGCCGATTCATAATACCGGGTAAAGTATAATATTTGAACTACAAAATTTGTTATCTGAATGTGTCTTTTCGCGGATATTTTGGGTCGCTAAAATCGAAAATGACGGTCATTTTCTATGGAAATGAATGATTTTAAAAATTCGGTCTTACAAACATTTGGCCGACAAAGGCTTTAATTGTAGAAATGTACGCAGGACCGCGACCATGTCGAACGGTAAGCGGTGAAACGGTAAAATAAGAGCCAATTTTGAGGTGAGCTCATCGCTTACCCTTCTTTGACCCTATAACACGGATTCAAATAATATTACATTTATAAACGGTTCACTCTTGCACTTTTGTTTATTTGTTTGCAATAAATATAATGAATGTTATGAATGCAATAAACACAATAGTCGTTTTATTAACAATTCTATAAGTAATTTTGTTTCTTTCATTTATAAAGTATGAAAGAAAAACTGATTAGTATAAGTAATGCCGGTCAGAGCTTACTTTTCGTTCTTTTCGATATTTCTTTTGAATGATTAACTTTACGCATTCCATATTTCATCATGATACAAAGAATAAACTAATTTACCTATTTCGAACAGTATTTTTAGCGAATTTGACAATTCAAGCCTGTTTTTAGCTAACTTTTCTTAAGCGATCGATATTCCCCCATTTTTCTCAACATTAGAACCAAGATCATCTACTGTACTGACATTAATCTTTCTTGATTTAGATTTTTCGAAATTTTTTCAGCAGTTTCGAGCACTATTTCCGCACGCCCAGTAATATTATGCGATTGATTCTCCCCCGACTTTAATTTTATCGATAAATATGAAATGTGCGTTGCTTCCCACTAACAAAGAATTTTCAAATAAAATCCCATATCTTACATAGTATGATGCTGCTGTTCTAAGTTTGACGTAAGTTTTTCGCAACAATCAATGTATTGGGAATGCTGTTGATGGAATAAAGCTTATATAGCAGGTATTCTTTTTAATATTGAAGAATGAACAAAAGGTTCGTGCAATTTTTTTGTCTTTTAGGATCATAAATACGTATTTATTCCTCAATATTTATATTGATCCCTTCAAAGTAGTCCCCATTAACGATAATACATTTTTGTCAACGATTTTACCAGTCCATGAAACATTTTTGCAATTCACTTCGTCGTATCCTTCTTTTTTATTCTTCGTTTTATGTCTTTGATGCTTTGAGATCGTTGTCCTTTCACAAATTTTCTTCAGTTTTGTAAAAATAGAAAGAAGTCGTACAGAGCCATATCTTGCGAATAATAGCTCTATCATATCCATTTATAATGATCTGACGGTAGTTGAGAGATCATAACCGAGCTTTACCGACAAGTTTCGAACGAGTAATGACGCGTGAGCAGATTTCGTTTCAAGCATTCACAAAATCGACGACATCACAAGGCTACAACTTACTTAATAGAAAATAAAATCTGAGATATTTAATCGATCAATCTGAATAAGCAAACCGAAGTAAGTGACAAACACCTGATTGATCTTGGTATCCTAGAAGCGAATTGATGCCTCGTCATAAGGTATCATTTGGCACAAAATTCCGTTCGAAAATCGTGGCACCAATATAATCCCAAATAATCCCTCCTTTTTTGGATTATTCGTTTATCGTGCCGTGATACTCAACGGTAGCTGTAATAAAGGGATCTCGAGTCACCCTATTTCTAACTTTGAAACTAATTTATATTCTGTCAAAAATACTATTATTTTCGGGTATCCATACATTTTTGTAAGGTAGTGTGTGTGTTAATTATACATAGTCGCATCAACTACGAGATCATTAGCGACTATTTTATGTTATACATTCAAATGTATCATCGTGATACTTGCGTACACTAAATACTCTGGAGGCTCTAGTACTCTAAGCTACATAGATATCTCTTTGTTCGCCCCAAGATACTAGTAGCCTAACGCCTTAAGTGCGTATTCGTAGCGTGAGCAACGATGATTTTTAGCATACGGAGGATGCTTACGAGTTAGTGAAGCTAACAATACGTTTGTATAACTTATTTTGATGTAGCTTAAATTATGGAAAGTATAAAACACTTGGGAGATAATCAGAGGAACCGAAAGAATAGTCATTTTTCCAAAATTACTTTTAGATTAAGATACAAAGCATCGTGCAGACTGAAAGTCTGCTAATCGTAAATCATATAACTAGTAGTTAACTAATAGTATGCGTTAGCTTGCTTTCGTTCTTGTTATAAATAATCTCGTTGTTTTTTAGTAAAATCAAACAGTAAAAAGTATACAACACACGAATGATCGCGATATCAATGTTTATTTATACATACATAATATACATTATAATAAAATGTAAAATAAAACGTATTCCTCCCCCTCTTCCTTTTCCATAATTCTTTTATTTCATCATTTTCTTTGCACCTTAGTCGGTATACATAAAAATAGTACACTTATAAAAGTTACTTGTATTACGTGCAAAGAAATAACGTATAATAAACGAGATTGAAGGACGTGGAAAATACAAGTCTACTAAAATTAGCAGTAGTCTTTTCATATTAGGATTTATAAAGCGACATTCTAGTACATGATGTTCGTGGCAGGCATTTAGAACAAGGTCAATATGATCAGTAGATTAAAACGATATTAGACAACACAACATAGAAAGTGTATTTAATACTTTGATGCACAACTGGAAATGTCGTTTATGACACGAGATCTTACGAAATTGCATAAATTCAGTAAACAACCTCCTAATAATGTTTTCACAAGAATCTTATTTTAACTATCGATATTTTGAAATGCACAATTTTAATTAGAAGTATCTTAAGATCATTGTATCGAAACTTAATCACTTGTTATGAATTTGAAATTATAACGACAAATCTCAATCAGTTTTCTTACATTTAAAACACAATAGAATAATATCGAGAATGCTATTGTAAAGATTGAATAAACTGAATTTACGGGAATGCAGACGCATTCAGATATCGCATGTCAGAAATTTATCAAGGATTATCGCTTACGGTTGTAAAAGTCTTCTTTCGTCTATGTTGTATTGTTCCAATTTATTACACATGAGCTTCCGGTAGCTAGTACGTGTCTCATCTTGATCAGTATCTTCTGTAGGGTTCTTCTTCTTCAGGGTGAGCCGCGTTATGAGCCAAAGCACGTTGTATCGCTACTGGAATCGGTGGTGGTGTTGGCAAATGAGCACCGTTAGGTTGAAAACCATTCTCGTCAGCAGTGTAAGTAACCAAAATCGGCGTACCATCTGGTGCGGTATAACTAAATTGTCCTCGTACAGATTCAATTTGATTTGGTCCAATAAACTTTGGAACGCCTTGTTCTGCTACGGATATACCATTTTCTGTATCGTAACTATAACAATGTACATAGATAATTTAGAAACTTTTCCATACCGTGCTTTATCGTGCTAAAACAAAAAAAAAAAAAAAATGCTAGAAAAAAAATGATGCAATTTTTTCGCATAACATTATAATATTATTATAATACTCATTTTCAAATATTCATTTTCTAGTTTTGTGAATTAATTTATGTTGCTTTATAATCTTATTTCGGTACAACAAATGTATTTCGTTATAACTATATTGTAGTTTATATTAGTATACTTCCGAAATAAAAGAAAGGAAAAGATCGATTGTTATAAATATAAATTTATATTAAAGATAAGTAGAAAGTAAAAAACAAAATTTTTTCATACAACGCTTCGTTTCTGAGAAAATCGAGTTTGAAGATTTGTGAAGTATACTTTAACTTGACCAAATGTCGATTAGGTATGAGTTGATAATTAATAGGAAGTTATTATACATGTGAAAATAAGTGAAAAATGTAAAATGTAAAACCGATTCGTTATAAAGAGATCAATACTGGTTATTTTTTGAAGGGTTGTCGTTTTGTAAAAGTACCACCTCCAAAATGCAGGACGAAGTAGGTAGTTGGCCCGATTCGTTAAACATTATATGACATAGGAGAGGCCAAGTTCTAGGCGCGATCTTCGGATTGTACATTGTACGTACAGTAAGTAGACAGCGGCTACCAAGTAGGTAGGTAGGTAGGTAAGTAGGTAGGTCGATCGTAATTATTCTATTGTGTAATGTATTATTGCTAACTGCGCAGCCGACTAACACGAATGATTAACATCAAAGCTAATTATATATCTTTTCACAGCTGAATATCCTGTAAGTCCTTCCTTTCCTTCTTTTTCACTTCTCTGTTTACGCTTCCGTACTCTTCATTTTAAATTTGTATTTGTTCATGCGTTGCATTTAGCAGAACAAGCTATGGAACAACCTAATTGATATTGGAAAATTATATTATATATATTTTTCAGAATTCATGTACTATCTTCGTGTGTTACATTTATCAATTGAAATGATTATTTTCTTTAAATTATTAGCACAACAAAGATAAATAACGTATTAATAAGACAAAATATTAATAAACATCTACTTCCAAATATTTGCAATTCTAATATTTTTAAGTAAAAATATATGAATTAATACATGCAATATATAAGGTTTCTATAAGTGAAGAGGGAACACATAGAATTTGATAGAATTTAGATAACAAATTGATATTTTATGATAATCAAAGGAACTAATTTAGTATTTTAATAAATAATTAGTAGAATTTAATAGTATATTAAATAAGAATATTTTAAGAGTGAGAATATAATAGAATATACAACTTGTATATATAAGTATTTATATATGTATAATATTAGCAATAATATTGAAACAATTAAATACAAAGATCGATATTTTTATATTCAAAAGTTTTATATTCAAGGAACAAATAAGATAAGATAATATTTCAACGTTAATTCCAATAATTTTAAACAGCTACGTTAAGGATATCTAAAGTCACAAACATTTTATCACAAGATAAGTTAGACTAATTATAATAATTATATTTATATGTAAATTTACAAGGACATTGTATGATATTTATGATAGATATATAAAAGTTCCTAACCCACTTAAGGAATCAAAATTATTCGAGTGTTTTACAAGAATAGATGTTAACTTGACCTTAGATTTGTTCATGACCTTAACGTATTTAATTATGGTTGGGAAAATCCAAGTGCAATAGAAAGTTAAGTTTCTACACAAACCGCCAAATACCGGTTAACTGTGTAAAATTTGTTGCAGTCTTTCGAACCAAAGTTATTGTTTATGCTATATTTTGCATCAACGGATGGACACATTTGCAATGAAAAAGCGACAAGACTAAATCATTAACAACATATTCTATTCCTGAATTGGTTAGAAAATACATCGTGAAATTTGTTGCTATCTGTCTAACCTGAACATAATGTTGTAATGCAGAATGTAACAAAAACTGTTAGGGACATACCCGAGATGCGCACATTTACATAATTACTTCGTGAAAATCAAACTCTAGCGTGGGAGATAGAACGAATATAATAGATAGGATACGTAGGCAGACGTTTCTACAATATCTTCAAACGTACAAGTTTTATAACTTCATAATAGTAGTTGCCGATTTTTATATGCCTAGCAAGATATTACTGTAATGTTATCATAGAATCAAAGGAATATGAATATCGCGTATGTTTAATTAATCATAAGAAGAAAGATACTTGCAAGGGGTAAAAATTCAGTAAGTATAAAATTATACTTTTTGCATCTCTCTCTCCCTCTCTCTCCCTCTCTCTATTATTCTTAATGATATGTACGTAATTTTGCACATTTTTGATATATTTTTCATATGTACAGAATTACGTATACATTTTATGACATATCATTAAAATCCACTAAGACACGCGTTAACGCAATATTTCATTTGCTAATTTTTTCAATCAACTTACATTATCGAATTCTATTTTCGAACGGTGTACGTACTGTTTCTTCCACATAGACTTTACGTTTCTAGTGAAAGTTATGAAATATAAAGTAGTTGATATATTTATAACATTATGATAAATCATTGGTTGATCCTGGTAATAAAATGAAGTAACAGGAATGCAGAGCCTATAATAGACTTGAAACAAAGAATGACATGAACAGATGACAAAATGTTTTTAGGATTGAGATTATAAGCGAGCCTCTTCGAGCGTGTCGAGATTGCTTTTGAGGAAACGTACCTCGACGACGCTTATCGTTCTGTCGACGTTCAGGACGATGTGGAAGGACGATCTCACCTGTAGGAATACGATCCATCGGGAGAAGAATCTTGTGACTGTCGTAATATAGCGAAACGTCGACCGTAGTAGTCAGGGTTGTACGGGTATCTGTTGAATTGTGCACAGACCATCGTTGTGAATCCCAAGAAAACCTAAGAGAGAACGTAAATGAACTTGAGTACCTTTTAAAGCTGTCTGTTTTAAATTGGACTACTTGTTTCCATATTATTTACACTATGTATTGTATATATTAGTCTTTATGAAATAAACAATTTATTATACCTAAAGGTTATATTTTTCCTCAAAGAAAATGAAACGGTTGATCACGCGCACAAAAATGTGTATAGAAATGAGATTCGGAGGAGACAATTATAATTTAAGAAAAGGTTACGTTTTAAATGTTTCAGAAGGGAAGGAAATAAATGTCAATTTTATTTTCCTTATTATACTTCGATTAACAAACTTCAGCGAGGCACAAGACGATTCGCGCGTCCTTGAAAGTACACGAAAAAAATAGATAATCTATTATGCACATACATATGTGTATGTTTAAAAAGTATCGTCTGTCATATTAGCTCGACGTAGAAATGATATTTAATGACAAAAGAAAAATATTCTTGATATGAAGGGAATCTCGTAAGTGTTTTAATAAAAAGTTGTGACAAAGATATAAACTGTTAAGAAAACGATGATGAACATATTTTCAATGCAGCGTGGAATTGATTATTGACAGGTTTATAAATTAATATTTCATTTGTCGTATAATTCAGTTGTATATATATTTTTGGGATAAGTGGCAAACTAATTATAGTTTTCCTAGTTATAAATAGTAATAATATTTTTCAGAGCCGTGTGAAATGTTAATATGAAAATATCTTTGGAAAAGGTGGGAAGAGTATTTCTCATTTTGCAATAACATAATAATTAATTTGTAGATATATCTACGTTTTTAATTGACTGCTTTTCACACAGAATAGCGTACTTGCCCAACTGCATAGATCGTATATTAATAACAAAGAAGAACTAATAGAATGAATCGCACGTGGGCAGACAGCTATGTAAGTTATGAATAATTATATGCATCTGATGCGCTGCGTATTTTATCTTCTTTATCGATCTGTTCGTCTAACACTAATTATATTACATTGTTAAGGAAATTTTATTATTTAATAGAAAATACGTGCACGTAAACTGCCGATTTACTTCTGTATTTATTAACTTACTACAGTTATTTAAAATATATGTCTTTCAAATAGAAGAAAACTCGGTTTCAATCGAATTCAATAAATGCGATGTATGCGATATGCATAAATGTCTGTCTCTCATATACATTTACACAATTTTAACGTACTTGCGAAATTAAGTCAGTGACGCGATTAAATTTAATTGTATAATCAAGATTCTAAGTTTGTAAAATAATGTTGTGCCCTTGAGCTTGTACAATGTACGTGAAGTTAAATAGCTAATTTTATATTTGAACGTATGTATGTTACATTAAATATAATTATTGTTGTACGATAGATCAATCTCTGATTAAATGTAAGTTATCTTTGGTAGTGCAACGTTTTATTCATCATGTATTGGTTTGAAATTATTATTGAGATCGCCGAAACAAAACTACGCGACATTTGGAAGAAAGGCGTCTCAAATAAGTCAAGATATACTAAAACATACTTTATAATTTTATAATTGTATAATATTAAAACAGTATTTTATAATATGTAACATACATTACACATAATTTATAGTATATTTAGAAAATGATGCATATATCATTTAGGATCTTTAACGATTCTAACAATTTTTATAACTTGATCGATGCTATGGTTGTAATTGCTAGGGAATATGAATTGCTAGATGAATTTTAAGAAAAAGCAAACAACATTACTCGTTTACGTTTATGTTTGACCGATAAACATATCACTAGATTATTTGTTTTTTAGTGGACGTTAATAATGGCAATGACAGTGTTTGTTAATCGATAGTAATTCGATTTAATTGTCAGTTGTTCAGAAAATGTTAAGACAGAACATGTATTAAAGACGTTGGTTATTTGGTTTCATTGTAAAAGTTATTCAGTAGGAACAAGTTCTTTAAGAACTGTATTTAACGTATTTAATAACTTTAATAACGAAGAAAACTTGCGTAACATTTTCCAAATTTCCCCTTGTTACAGTTATAGAGATATTTTTGAAGTATCTTAAGGATTATGTATTTTAGTATTGACTAACAAATTGAAGATAATGGGATTAGAGTAATACATTGCACTCACAAAAATCTTCATGATGACTACGCAATAGCAAATGTTGAAAATCCTTAATTAGTCACGAAGCCACCTGGCACGACACGATTTTTGAAAAGTAATATTCAATCACGGTCCACTTTGATCTTCGAAAAGACACCTGATAAGAGTTCGTCCTATCCTGTAGTGCTTAGAAGTACGACATCAGACGGATTACGATGAGGTTTTATAGTCGCCACAGTCCTATGCTTCTACTTCCTTCCCGCCCCGCCACTGATTCAAACAAGTTGAAGGGGAAAGAATATGTTTCATCTATTCCTATAATCTCTAAGTAGGGTAGCGATTGCGTTCCTAACGAATATTGCCGATTGCCAAGGTATTTACGCATTTACATATATTTATATACTTTAATTTTGCTAATTTATAACAAAAGAAGGTTTCTAAACAAAGTATAAAGAAAGATAATAACACGGGGTTACATTTTTGGTAATATGCAGTGGAGTTTCGAAACATTAAAAATGACAAATATCCTATGTTTCGTAAAAACATTTATAACTACATACATCCGCAGAATGTGAAGAAATACAAGAAACTGTATTTCTTGTCGATTGTATAATTTATTGTGGTTACAAATATAAAATCTTGTTAGATAAGTAAAGAAATGTTTCGTCTGCTATATTTATTCATTTAACACATACTCATTAATTTGTCTGTCATTCGATTGGGGTTAGGTTAGGCTTAGATTGGGGTTAGGATTAACCTTTTCGTAAATATTAAAACTTTTTAAAAATAAACATCGTTTTGTGCATATATGAACGTATATTCGTACTTGACGATCAGTTTTCGTGCAATTCGATACAAAGTACTATTTAGATACTGAATACTGAATACCTTTTTCTTAATCTTAACTGAGGAATTGCTTCAATATAGAATACTTGGTTAAGATGTAATAGTATAAATATGCAATGCGTAATGTATAAGTCTATTCATTAAAAATGAATAAGCTCGGAGTTACGATGATTGTGGTGAAAAGATAAAAATAATTAGGTCTATATTAGGACATATATTTTACAACAAAATACGGTATAAGAGAACCTTGTTATAACATCAATTGAAAATATAAATAGATATTGTTCGTAATTAAGAACATATAGACAGTCGTTTGCTTAGTTCTATTTAATTGCCGTTATTTCTAATATAGTTTTTAATAAAAGTTTCAGTCAAATAATTACTACTCTCCTGTTCCAATAATATTTACCAAACATTTAAATATCGTTCTGAAAGAGAATTCTAAAAGGAACTGAAGTTTTCAAAAAAAAAAAAAGGAAAAAAAAACACACACACACATACGTGTGTAACAACGATATATTAAAGATGACTCTGTTAAACATTAAAGGATAGATCTTATCCTTCTTATCTTATAGTATCGGTATCGATGCTCGAATCTGTTATACTTGCATGTATAATTATAAACAATGCAATGTAAGGAAATACACGAACGAATGTAATTCGTAAACTTTACGCGCATCTCGTATGCATATGTATATAAGAGATATAATTCCTACAGTTTAATAGCATTCTTTTCTACTTGGCATTCGACAGTTGTTCCCTTATTAACATTTAAAAAGCTTTTTGCTTGTAAGACCGTCAATTACAGCGGTATGCAAACTGTCTAACTCGTGTAATCTTAATTCTCGCGTGTTCATCTAATAACGATTATTCATGATGCATAGCATAAGAGTTGGAGTAGAGGTTCTAACAGGATGGTAGACGGCCGTCAAATAGGCGTTATTAAATCGGCCAGTTTGCAATGTCTCGTAAGACACGGACCGAGGCGACCTCGGTACAGGATTCAGATCGCCGGATTTGCCACGGATCATCACAGGGCGTATTCCTTTCACTGGTTGCCTGTTACGAGCAGGATGCACGATGCAACGATTCGCTGCACAGCATCGGCGATCCTTGCGACACTCCCTAGGTGGAACACCAACGCATTCTCGTTTATCGTTCCTCGCATCTCGATAGATCGAGATTTCCAGAATTGATCCAACTTACGATTTTCCTTCCCCGTCCCGTCTGCCACAGTGACACTTGTTTATTTCCAATTCGTCCATCTATATACATACATAGCGAAGAAGCGCAGTAACTGCCATGTTAATTCATTGGAAGCTAATAGATAGCTTTGCACATAGCATTTACAAAGGATTCTAAAGATCAAATTGTTCTCATTGTAAAACGATGCTCTCGTCCTAGTTTCGTTCTATCGAAAACTTCTCAACTATTTTCGGCTATTCGTACATTTTTAAATACTTTTGTCATTTTTACAATGTTATCTTTTAGTTTGATTAGCTTGATTAATAGCGTATAGAATCAGTTGAGCGAAGAAAATAGTTTTGATATTATTTTTAACGAAATTTAAACGCAAACAAGTCAAATATAATACAGTATATAGATTAATTATGCTACTTTACGAGATGAAATATAATATATACGCAAATATATGTAGATACAGGATCAACAGGGATTAAATGTGAAAAATAAATAAAATGTAAATATTAAATGTAAAGATTAAATATGAAATTGTGTTCAATTAAATCGTTACATATGATTGTTTATTATTACGTATACTGTATGATTTATAAATATACTTCTTTCGCCAATAAAAGGTTGGATATATAAAAATTAACGATAATATTGGTATATCAAATTTTCGGAACTTTACGTAAATACATGCAGATAACAAAAAACATCAAATCTAAAACCAAATCTTTCAAGTCACGTGTTATACACTTTCATATTTATAATAATGTTACTACTCTTCTTAAACGTTATACGAGTACAGAAAAACACAATTGTTAAACAACGAAGGAGTATACAAGTAAGAAAGATTTGACACATATTTTAAATCATAGACCTCTGAAATCTTAGCGGTTGCTTAACAGTTAATCCGCTTTCAAGATGTATCGAATTCTATGGTGAACAGACACTTTGTCACTGACTTATAAGCAATGAGATGCAATAGCTGCAATTATACGTTTTATCGTGACTTTATTACACTAACATTTATATTTCAATAGATCTAACAGTAAGTTTCTACGTAATCCTTCAAGTGGGTTTTACGCAATTTACAGTTCTTCATTCAAGAAGATAATCTTATTGGACTCCAAAGTATCTGTTCATAGAACACGAATACTTCTAAACCATAGTACCCAATATACAATGTGTTACTGAAAGTGAAATTCATTTTACGTAAGTTACATTTTACGTCAATTAAATTAAATTAAGTTTTAAATGAAACTTTTTCGTTCGAATACTTTTGTCGGAAACTTTACAATTTCTGACGTTAATTTTATTAAAATTGGAAAACAAATTTTTCATAAGAAGCTACATAAAACATGCTGAATAAAATTCTTCCGTTATAGAATTAATTTCTAAAAAGTTAATATGGAAAATAATTAGAAACGATAATATATTAATCACTCTATTACTAATTATTTCTATTTGGTTCAGTTTTTACTCGTGCACATTCATAAAACGAGTCAGATAACTTTATTTTCTCACTTTTCGACTTTGGAAAGGAATTTGGCTACGTGGCAATGCCTATGAAATCAATGTACATGTACATCCATACGATAGTTTAAAGACAATTACGATATTTAAGAGATTTAAAAGTCTTATTCAGCCAGTTCCCTTCTCCTTTCTACCATTTTCCCTATTCCTTATTATTCCCGTCTTGATGCTCTTGCCAGCGCATGATCGTCCTTCTGGTTAATTGTTTTTCTCTTTCAACTTCTCCGTGTTCTTCTTTTGTTTTTTTTCTTTTGTCCATACAATCTACCGATCTTCTCCTCTGCTTTTATACAAAATCTGTGTTCTCTGTCCTCATTACGTTACCGTATCAGATTCTCGTTATCGTATCATATATTCCTTCTTCAGGTACTCTGCTCTACTTTCCTTCCTTAATTCCAGGGGTCCAAGGAAACTGTTAATTTCTATAAATTAAAATTATTTACCAAACTTTTTCGAACAATTTCTTTTCTGTTTTAAACTATCTGTGTACATTGAAATTTGAGCTCTCTTGTAGGAATCCCGTTTTGACAGTTATTTTACCCCCGATTAACAAATGTTTTGGAGGATCAGGTACCTTCGAACAGATATTTAAGGGTAAGATGTAAAAGTTGGGATATTCTTTTAATTAGTACTACTTAATTAGTATAACTTAATTGAAAGCAGGATAAACGTAGAAGAGAAAGTCGCGTTGTGATTTTTGTATAGTCACTTTGTTTCATTGACGATAAAAGGAAAACTAACGAGGACAAAAAGTTATGTATACACTCAGAGTTCGCAGTTTAATTTTGCGAGTAATATGTTTTTCATATTATCTTCATTAGTTTCATTTTTGTCAAATTTGGAAGAATCATTATTTCTTAAACATTCCGGTTTCCCTTAAAAATAGAACTCTTCACCAAACGGTTGAAGGTTTCAACTTTTGATCAATCTGCCGCACGACATTTCCATCAAGTTCGTCCGTGCTATTTTCCAACCTCCTAGTAGCTCCTCGGTTTCACCGCCGTCTTTCTCTACTTAGCGATGAACCTAGTGACTCCCCGCATCGGTTTCGTTCATACAGTTTTAACCTCTTGCGGCCCCTTGACTCCGCGCCAGGTTTATCCGCAAGTGACTCCATCCCAAAGGCTGTCCAATTTGCATCAGATTCTTCCTGGCAAACGATAATCTTATCACTGCCTGATTTCCTAACCGTATTCCCTAAAATACCCTCGTCAGCTTCTCGCGCTACTCAAAGTCCTGGTAACATTAACGTTACTTCTTTCCAAGCATCTGTTTTGGTTGTGCAGATAAATTGGGAAATGTACTACATAAATTTGATTTATGATTATATTCGGTTCTTGATGTCGTTATATTTAATATTCACATTCGTATATTAAGGCCGAGAAAATGCTTTTCATTTAAAGGAGCGTAGAAGCAGCTATCAATAATTCTACTTATAACGAAGATCGACGATCTTGCAATTAAAGCTCTTTATCTGTCGAATTGCTTTCGTCGTTTGTCATTCGACCAATATTTGCGCAATTAAGAAAAAGACGGTAGCTTATCAATGTATATTATTCCAAATATCGTTGGGATTAGGATCTTTGAAGTATAAATTGTATTTCATTAAAATAGTATTGTAATAGGATATTAAAAAATATTTTCATGCATAAAATTTATATTGCTCGAGCTTTTAGTAAAAAAAATATGATAAAATGTATGTAGTGAAACTTAGAGTTGGAGTTCAAATTAGAAAGTAATTTCACATTGGAATATGCGGATAGCAATAATGTTTGCAAACCGTATTTACGTTTTACATGTATTCTCGTGTATAATAATTCTCGGAATTAATATTCACTCCTTTATTCAGTACATTTAGTCTGCCTTATTTATTAAAACGATCTAAAAATTCAGATACATCTTGATGTATTACAGATATAACAAAAATTAATAACTGCAAAGTTTCTTACCTACAAGTTCTTTATATTCATTTAATCAATATTATCCCTGAATGTTATGTACAAATATCCAATACATATGTCAATATATCGACAGAAAATTTTTTTAGGTTTGCTTCGTATCCAATATCATTTCAACGTTGTTTAACGCGTAATAACGCTGTTAATGATAATTAAGATAAAATTATTTGTCATAAATAGATATAGTAGCGAGAGTCGAGTATGAGCTTCCGTGACGATAACACGTGTTGATCTTAAGGCCACGGTGGATATCTGGCTTAAGCGTCCTTTCTCCATTTACAAAAAAGGTTCCAACATGGATATTTCCGGTAGCAGGAGCATTCATCCATAATGTCTGAAAAAGCAGCAAACCTAATAAACAAGCAACAAGTTTCATACTGAAGAATCGCACAACAGGACGTGTGCCCGAAAACAGGACAAGCTGTCGTTATCGCGATGAAGCAGGAGGCCTTGAGAATATGTTATCCATTAAAGAATATGTAATATAGTAACCTCGAAAAAATGCATAGATTCCTAAGCGTAAATTAGAATACTCTGCAAGTAAAGCCTTTAGTAACGAAAATTAAATGTATTATTATCGAAGAGTGAAGGCAGGTAGCGTAATCTAAAGAAAATTAGCGGAATTTGATATAAATATATAATCTAAAATCTTCACTATAAGAACTGGATAGGATGATGTAAGTTTTTGTTACATTCACAGCTTTAGAAGGCAAGTTTACATCGAGCAAGGTAACGCAAGGTAAAAGTAAGTTAGCGGAATCAACATTAGTTGTATGTGTAAACGTAAAATATTGCATATAATATAATGTTTATGAAGGAAAAAGCTGACTTGTTTTTTATGCAAAGAAGAAGGGCAAATACTAAAAATATGGAACCCAACACTCATTCGAATGCATCTGTTAGCATCTACAGTCATCTGAAAATGAAAATAGTTCATCGGTATTGTAACATCGTACTAATATACAAGAAAGGCATTTTCCTGCATTTCTTTTACCTCTTCTACGTTTCTTTATCTATTTAATACCTCACCGGCAACTAACGCTAAACGTTCAACTACAGCCAGTTAAATGCCATTTTGAAGAATAAATTTATTTAATAACAAGCTTCGAAAATGTCATACATTCTCTCGCTGAAACTAATGGTAATCCGAGCATAATGAATATTGCTTTGAAGTTTTCTAAAGATATGTATACCCACAGTTATCGAAGCACTCAGATTAGTCTATGTCCATGCAGAAAATAAAAGTTGAACGAATTGCAAAAAAAAAACTTGACAACCCTACCGCCAAGTCACCGCACAAGCGAAGATTTCTCGTCTTTGGAAGAATGATTTCTAGCATCGTAAGCATACTCGCTCGAATACAACAAGTGCCAATGAACATAAAGAAGGATTACATAGAATCCTTATAAAAAAAATCGATATATTTGTTTGCGTAGAATCTTGGCTTGAACCAGGGCAAATAATGAACGTTACAGGATAGGAAGAGGTATTTTAATCTTAATTAAAAAACTTATGCGTCTAAATAAATGAAAAGTATTAGCAATATTTTCTTTCTTAAGACATCAACGAAACGATTCTCATCGTTTTAAATTAAGTAAGCTAATATAATATAAAATATAAAAATGGATTTTTCATTATCAATTAAATTTATTTTCGTAATGAAAATGGCAAATAATATCGAAACGAATTCAGTAATATGTATTAAAATATGCATTATACGACCTTTAAACAAAGTCGTTTAATTAACGTATTGAAACCAGAGATTCAAAATAACAGTTATTTCAAACATTTTTTGGAAAAGCGATTTAATGCACATTTTTAATACTATTTTAATACTAATAAGTACTATATTTGTATCAGTATTATCCAGAATTTTCTTTATGGAAAAAGTTTCTCGGTTTACTATTTCGCGCTGCCCTTCGAAGCGCAGCATTCATCTCAAATAATTTTCACTATAATTTGGTTATTTTGACGAGATGTGCAGTATGGAACAAAATGATAGGTTGCTTAATATTTTGCTGTATTTCTGAATATATACGTAAGAAAATATATATTACGTGTATATCCTATTATATGTAAAGATACCGAAAATAGCTTTTCTAGAACGTGTTTCGCAAAAGTTATGGGAACAAATGTAAACGGAAGTTACAATCGGTAGGACAAAATGATGACGCACGTGAAACGTCTGTGCATATTAAATTTCTTATTAGCTGCTATCGAAACGCCTACGAAAGCAGTAGTATGCAGTAAATAGCTAAGCAGTGTGGTAACGTATTGTTTGCCAATTTATTCCAAAAATGGGTCGGAAAAAAGTTTTAAATAAAAGCGTATTTCTCTGTCGACTTTAAAAGTTCATATCTCGAAAGCGGGTGGTACGAAAGACACAAGTTTGTAGTTTTTTGAAAACGTCTCAGTATCAGCCGCAGGAATATGTAATAAGATATACAGGTTCTTTTTTGAAAATTTTAATATGATCTTTGTAAGACGTTTCATCGTAAGGTCGAATGGAGAAAAATATATATTATATATCACACGCGATATCGTACAATTTTTTGCGTGTTCGTATTTTTCGAGACATTTGAACGTTTTCATATAAACTGGACACGTTACATTCAGAAGCAAAGAAAAATATTGGGTAGGCTATTATTGCATGTATTACCGTATTATTGTATATATGTACATCATGTGATTTAAATATTGTATAATTTTTCTGCCTCCTAAACTCTTTCGTTCCGAGAAATATTATATATGCAAGAAACATAGCAGAGGAATGTAAAGCCGTTACCAACCTCAGACTTATCGATTATCTGTATTGTTCATCGGATGAAGATGGGTGGGCCGAGAAACCACAAATCTCATGCTGAGGCGTGATATGACCTCTCAGTTATGCTATGCATTAGCTAAGAAGAGCACACCGCCGTACATAATTCGCCGTTGGATCAACGCTCACCATCCTTTACCGCATTAACGTCTTAGAACATCTATTATTATTATAAAACGTCGCTTCTCCAGTTATTCGTACCGCAAACACACGTCTCTTTGATATAAATGTTTCAGTATACGGTAGTTTCTTCTAATCTCACCCAAGAACTATTAACGTTATTTGAAACAACGGCATTTAAACACTTGGTGGGAACACTGAGTATGGTTGTAAAATGAAAAATATATGTATATATGTACTATACATGTGGGTATACAGGGTGTCACGCGTAACGCGACTCAGTATTCTTCTGCCATTTACGGCCATGCAACGAAACATGTTTTAAATCGTACTTTAATAGTTCTGAGTATACTATGAATGACGGTGAAACAAATTCCGAAAGTTTTTTGTTCTCATAGCGAAACCAAGGTCACTTTGGGTAAATAGGACCATACTTGTCCATTTTCATGAGACTGCAGGGGACTTTGCAACAAATTCAAAAAGCATACTACATAGTACTTTTATTAACTCTATACCAGGTTTACGGCACGCTTTGTTCTAATGCCTGTTCAAATTGCATATCGCCTTCCGCGAAACAATATTCTGTTCTTTTGCATTAGCTTGAATGAATTGTTGTTATTAGAGTGACTGAAAGTAAACACTATACTCAACACGTTGTAGTAATTCTCCCTTTCTGAAATGTAAGTAATTCTGAAATGAATCAACGAGTGAAACGTTATTTCAAAAACTGCAAACCTAGTATTCAATTAACGAAGATATTAAGCAATATGCTGCTCGAATTTGTCGTAAAGTCCTCTACAATATCACGAGTAAAAAGCGTATATAAAAGAAAGTATTTTCAGAATCTTTTCCGTTATTCGTAGTAAACTGGACGCCATTGAAGTACCGTTCAAAACATTTTTTGTTGCAAGACCGCAAATGGTCGAAAAATTACACAACACCTGTTTTAATTGCCCAAAGTAATGTGTTATTATTTGTGAATTTGAAACGTGAATTTTTGGGAAACGCTTGTCCGTTCTGTGTACGATAAGAAACAGTATAAACTGGCAGTTTCCCGAATTTAGTATTCTATGCGCGTTTAAACAGTGAAAATAAAAATTTAATATTATCTTGATACATTCAAAAGTGTTTTACGAGTTTTAAAGCAAAATAAAGCGTGAAAAATAATGGTAAAGAGCAGTAAAAGAGCAGAATGTTTATTTTAACTGAATTGTATGAATTTAACAAAGGAACTGATTTTTTGTTTCGAATACGGAATTTACTCCTCTACTTTTTTACCACTCATTCTTCATCGCATCATGTACATTATATACTTTCTTCGTACTTTATATGTATACCGAGTAACGTCAATTAGTGGCCAATCATCTTATCACAGAGATTACTTGGAACGCTAACGAAAATATGAATCTTTTCGATGTGTTATCTAACTTAGCCTGGCTAATCATCATATAAAGTACTAACATAGTACATTTAGGAGCTTGAAGCGGTACATAAAACTTGATATCTCAGGTGTTCCTTTTAAAAGCATGGTTGACTGTACCTGTTGAGAAAACGAACAGGCTGCTCACCAGATGTGTGTAAGAATGGTTAGGATTGTTTCACAAGGATAGCGTCATTTCGGCAACGAAATCGAAAACTTGAAAGAGCTATTCAACGCGACAAAATATAATTTTTCATTTGGTTGTACGTTAATTTGTATTATTACACTTTACTCTATAAAAGGATACCTTAATTAATCCTTTGAATCACAAGTTTAAACAATTTTTTTGTAATTTCTTTTGGTTTCTTCGTTTTTTATTTTCATGTGTATGTATGTGAATATTGTAATATGTAGTGATCAATAATTTGTGTGGAAAATGTGTGTGGTTCATGCATATGTGATTTTTCAGTGGACTGCCGCGTACAGGACGATCGCGGTATGTGTGTGTGTGTGTGTGTGTGTGTGTGTGAGTGAGAATTATATAAATATTATTTATATGTGTTATTATTTATTAATTATTTATAGAGGCAAAGGATCAGAGGAAACATTAATTTTCTCTACTCGAAAATTCCATTAGGCGGTTTTCAGTAAGTATAATGTTTAATCTACGATTTTTCTTACAAAACGTCGCGCAGGATGGTATACGTTTTACGGCATAATAATCATAATCTTCTCTGCGATCTGTACGAGGTAAGCTGCTGCCTACGTATCGTTCGATATGAGGATCGATGTGCACTTCGCTGTTCAAGTTTTTTTTTTTATTTGTTAGGATATTTACAATCAATTCTCGTTGAGAATTTTAAGTTACTTCATTTGGCGTGGTACAATAACTTGCGTTTATAATAAATTATGTTATGTAGATTCTAGGTGAGAGACTAATGCTTCAATCTAGAGGGTATTTTCTTTCTAGTCTGCGGATCTGGTCCGTCGTGTCAAGTAGTTGGGTGACCAGTGGGTTGTGGTGGTTGTTGACTCTAGCGTTATATCTGCTTCTGAACTTGCAAATTTCCTCCTTGACTCCACAGTCAAGGAAGTATCTTGAGGTCGCGGTAGATTGTTTCGTTGGTAACATACCAGGGTGCATTGATTATGGGCTGTTCAGGTTGACGTACTTTCGATCGTGTAAAGAGGTTTGCTTGCGCACAGGCGTATCTCGCCTAATCTTTAATTGTTAGTAACTGAGACACAAAGTCGAAAACACAATTTTTTAATTCTTAATTTTCATCTTATTCTGGCTTCAAAGCCCACCCCTTAAATATTTTTACACCTATAACTAAACACTCAGTATAATTATGTATTCAAAGTTTAAGCAGGTTGCCTGTATTCTAAAAGTCTAAGGAATATATCTTTCAGCTCTTATTTTTATTTTATTTTATTTTTTTCATTTCTACTTTTTATATTTTATTTTTTTATACTTTATTTTATTTTTTATTTCTATAAATAATCATAATCTGTATTAAAGCGGTATACAAGCAAGTAACGATAGGAGCAATGCATTATAACAAAACATGGATGGTAAAATGAGAGAGAAAAATAACGTGTGACAAGAAAAAAATGCAATTCCAAGAGCAAGTTGCGTATATGAGCAGTAAGTTAATGTGAATAACACTTGTAATAGAAAGTATAATTTCTATTAGCAGAATGAGCTAAAGAGCTACTTCGTGAAGGTATGAAGTATGTGGAATGATGAGTGATAACTGAGAATATAAAAGCAGAAGATTTTAATGTCATCTTTTAGTGCAACTAATATGTATTACAATCAAAGAAAAATTAACAAACAAAGATCAAACAGAGATCTTTGGAATACGTGAATTTGGCCGCATGTACAAGGCCAAGGTACAGGAAAGATATAAAAAGAATCACGATAAAAATCTTCCTCTTTTCTGGTTCTCGCTATGTTAATGTAAAGAAGAGTCTGTGATAAAGGAAATAAAAACGATCGAATTTGCTATCACGTGCATTTGCAATTGCCGCATATGATATACAGTATACCGTTAGAGAGGAAATGACTAGTGCTGCACAATACGGAAAATACTGGAAGGTAATCCACGTTAGCATATACAAGAACCTATCGAGTTAGGGATCTGCCCTGTTTGGTTGCACGCTAATATAGACAAGAACTTTTAGTTCCACGCTACAAGAATCTATTTAATTATGTGGCTATACGGAAAAGTTGGTATCTACTTATGTTCAAGATAGACACTTATGAGAATAATAAAATCGCGCAATAATTAAGCTAATCGCAAGTTACCTAAGAAAGAAAAATTGATTGTACACTATGTTTTTAGAGGAGGAAAGCGAATATTGCTTTTCAAACGATAACGGATCAGTGGAATGATGCAATAATTTTAATATATTTTCCGTACAACATTTAGGTATAACATTAATCCTTGGCACTCGACAGTTTTATAATATACAGTTAGCGGATTCTTTGGTTTGCGAGAGTAGGCGAAAATTGCCACGCCGTTAAAAAAGCGACCTTCGCAAGGCGCACGGCTGTCTCCAGTCATCAGATCTGTCGCACATGATTCATTCCACTAGAAACAATAAATAGATGTGGTGCTTTTTAACGAGCCAGTCGTAATTATATAAAGTATTCGGTCATCCCATAAGTTCGTGCCGTTTTTCGAGCGGTTACCATCCCTATTTTTTTTTAAACACCTATGAATCGTTGTCTTAGGTATTTTCAGAACATTTGACATCTCTTGAACTGTCAAACTTCGTGATTTTTCAACAAGATCCCGAATTTTATCTTCGTCTGTCTGAGGAGGACGCCCGGAGCGTTCCTCGTCTTCTAAACAGAAATTCCCAGCTATAAAACGTTGGAACCACTTCCTACAGGTGCCAGATGAAAGCGCATTTTCTCCGTAAACAGCACATATGTTTTTCGTGGCAATTGTTACAGAACTTCCTTTCCGAAATTCATATAACATGAGATGTCGAAAATGGATACGCATTTCACTCATGATTTTTTACTGTTAGAAGTCACTGTGTTCACTATATTACGATCTTATACCCACGAAAATCTGCTCTAGCCTGTTCTCGATCAGCTAAGCTCAAGTGCATTGGCCCCTTATCGCCGTATGTTTATAAATCGACACATGAAATGTATACACAAAAGTCGGCACGAACTTATGGAATGACCTAATATTTACCATTTACGATTAAAATTTACTACTTGTTATTTATTGTTCGTTTATTAAATTTGTTTTTTCGTAAATTAGAATGTTTTGAAAGTGTTAAAAATCACAAATGAAAAAATCATTAAATCGTTAAATTTTAGGTTTCGTCAAATATTAACAAGCAAATACGTGTACTTTTTCATCATTATTTTATTTAATTTTGGTTGCTAATCGTAACAAGATTATAAACTGGTAAGCAGAAACAATAGCGATCAGCCGATTGGAGCATGAACTAAGAGAGGAAAAGTGTACTGTGTACTAATACGTTACTACCGACTGAGCCCTTGATGACGTTGATCGAGGCTCCGGTGTCAGTGAGGAATCGTTTTCGTTCTTCTGTCCCCATTCTGCGGCGTATTTCATCTTCTCCGATTGTTGTATCGGCTGTCCGGGCCTTTGTTCGTTCGAGGAATTTTAAATAATTTCGCGGCGATCTTGACGAAACTCACCTCCCTTACCGCGTTTGAAGTATTTTGCTGTGAACGTTGGTTTCGATAGATGAGCTGGCAATGTTTTCTCAAATTTTGATGGTGCCGAACACCTGTAGCTCCGAACGACTAATACGTTTTCGAAAAGTAACACGTTTTGCTTTTGGCTGTAAAAATATTACATTAAATAGGTTGGCTAACATTCTACTGCAGGAATAAGAGGCTAAAAGTTTCTTTTAATTAAAGTACATAAATCTTTAGCGAGATTTATTTAACTAACTAATTTATTTAATTAACAATATTACTATAAAATTGAATAAATACTTTCGAGATAAGATCTTTAAACGCCAGTGCTGCTAAATCCCTATTTTCTTTTTAATAATAGTTGAATTTCATGTTGAAATTTTTAATAATTTTCGTCTCCATACTGTTCTCATTCGAATCTTTGCAAGATGGATAAAACGTGCAACTTTTCGCCGCAATATCCGAAATATACCGCTGTTTGTAGTGAACATGCTCGGTATCGTGGTTAATCTCAAATGCTGGTTATCTGTGGAAACGATGAAATGGGCGTTAATTTTGTGACAAATTGAAATGTGCTCGTATTCGCAAAACAAAAAGAACATGCTACTTTTCTTACACATACGTTTCGTCGATAGAAACTTACAAGAGAACATCTCCAACTCGTAAACTTAGAAAATTATGAAATCTTGAGGACGTGTAAAACATATATAAATACGAATATATAACGCAATTTCGTTTGTTGCTCAAATCCCTCTAAGAGAGTAAAATTGGTCTCTGAAAATTTAGCTATTTTTCGATTTTGTTATAAAGCGCAAAATATGAAAGAGAGAGAGAGAAAAAAAAGGTTTTGAGGCAAAAGTTACATCTCTTAGTTAGGACTGTAATTTGATAAAAGATTTATGAATTGTTTACATAATTAGGAAAAGTTATAAAAAGAAATATTTATATAATGCACAAGATTCAAAAGTTTTTCGATTTCCGAGGAACATAATTCATCAATACAACAAAGCCTGTATTTGTGTTAAAAAGAAGTACGTTGTTTCATAATTATTTAAACCATCGGTTAAGATTTCACGTGAAAAAATGAATTAAAAGAGATTATTTATATTTTTGTTCAGAAATTTTTGTTCTAATTATATAAACGTTTAATAAATCCTTTGCCAACCAACAGTCCCCGTTAAAGGAAATAACTTTTGTCCTGAAACTCTTTTTCTATCTACTACTAAATAATTGAATTTGCAGCTGTCAATTTTACTCCCTTGGAAAGGATTTGGGCGGCAAACGAAATCGCGTTATACATATCTCTGAAATTTCATAATTTTCCGAATTATCGGGTTGAGGACGTTCCCTTGCTAGTTGTAAAGCGGTCTCGGAGAGGGAACTCTACGATGCGACCAGGATGGCTTCCTCTAACGTGGCCCTGGGTCTGGACTGAGTGGAGGCGATGAACAACAATCAATGAACGTTCGCGCCGCGTTTTGAGCTTGGAACGGGAGTGTCGTCCGGTCCCATCGTACGATGACCCGGTGTGAACTGGTGATCTGGTGGCGAGCCGTCGCAGTCTCCTTTTGCTGAGATGCGTGCACAAGACGGGGATACGAGGGGATACCGGACGGTGTCCTATGCAACTGGCGGTGTCACTCCCGTTCGAGCTTCACACTCTGGTACTCAGGTCTACGAGCGCCTGAGGGGTCCAGGGTCGGGAGTTGATCCTGCCAGGCGGGCAGTCCAGGACGTCCGGAAAGCCTGGGAGCAGTGGCGGTACCAGCTAGTTGGCGAAGCGGGTGGCACGGACCACCGAGTGGTGGAGACGATACTTCTAAGCTGGGAGAACTGATGGGAACCCGCTCACCTTTCGGATGACGCAGGTGACGGGACTCTGCCATTACTGCGGCGAGGGCAAGGACACCGCGCAGCAGAAGTGCTGCGTTACCTCTTGCGCGTCGTCATTGGCGAGAGTTTGCCAACAATTTTGATCTAAATTAAAGAAATATGTAATATGTAATTACACATTACAGTATCTTACTATACTCTACCTATTCTGTCTCATTGGGATTGTCTACTTGTCGCTTTTACTTTTGATACATGCACGGCACAGTGAACAGTAGTCGGACAATGTGAGGCAATTGTCGGAATTTTAAGCTTTAGACGTTGTGCAACTATAGTAATATCTACTTTATAATGAAACGATTAAGAGTGATATAGAAAAAGAAGGAAGTTATACTAGATCTGTTGAGTTTTCTAAAATCTATTTTTCGTTTTATAACGATGACGTATGAATAGATAAAAATGAACTCTTATAAATATAGAATACGTAGGTAACGCATGAACGTGAAACATAATTGTTGGAAAAGTATTTTATCTACAGCAATTTCAAATTCAAGATACTTTTTTTTATTATTCATTCTACATTAGCAAGTGTTGTTCTAGTACAATGACGGCTAATTTCATTTGGAGCCTAATTATGCAGAAGTGTGTAACGTGTAACAACTCACACTTGTGTTATTAAGTGTGTCTCCACTTTAATTTAAAATTGTATACGTGTTCTAGTTATATGTACGTTATACACGTAATTCTTGTTATATGTATATGTGTTTAAAGTAAAGAACGATAAGGAGTAATGTCTTTATCATAATAACTTTCAATAAATGTTTATTATCGTGCACTTGTTATGTACAAAATGTAATCTCATTTGGCGACGTGGAGGAAGTTGGTAAAGAAAGCGGAACGTGAATTTATAGATTAGGCTGTTCGGATTGTGGTGGATGTGCTCTGATGTATTCAAGGGCCCTTTGAATCAATGGAGAAATAGCTGGAATATGTTCGCCCTGTGGTTGGAATCCGTTATGATCGGCAACGTATGTCACCTTAATTGGTGTACCGTCGGGGGATGTATATTGATACTCTCCTTGGGTAACAAAAACGGGTGCGCTCCTTGCATTTGTCACCACTGGAGTTCCACTTTCAAAGTGAGAAATTCCATTATCTGTTTCGTAGGAATAAGAGTAGGATCCGTCAGGCGAAATATCTTGAGATTGTTTGACAATAAGTGGTTGATGCTCAGATACATCAGCCGAAGCCATAGCCAACATAGCAACAGAGATCACTACCTAAAACAAAAGTTTCATACCTTTTATTAATATGTCAATTATAAACATAATATTATTCTCATGAATTTGTAGATACAATATTATATTATATACTTAAATATTAATGCATATTTAGATGGATATTTACATCAAATTTAATAGAAAAAATCATCTATATATTTACGTTAACTATTTACTGTATTTTTAAATTAAATTATGCATAAATTATTTAATATTTAAAATGGGGCAAAAAAAAATTAACAATGTTTAAGCGTTTATAGCAAATCGTTCTGTGATAATAAACATTGTAAAACGATTTTAATAAGATGAATAACTCTGGATGATAATGGGGTTAAACGACAAGAACACCGTAAAGGCTTGAACAAAGACGCTTGACATTTGCTAAAAGCCAGAAGCATAGTAAGTAAACATTTGATCAATGGACGAACTGATGAACACAAGATGTGGAGATGACAATATAGGGTTACATTTCCAGCAATAATATTGACCCAATAATACAAATTTAAACATACTATGAGACGGGTCTTTGTACCTAATGTATATAAATTTTGTTTGAACTTGAAAATGTTAAAGTCATCCTTTAAAATGCACTTATATGTTTAAGTAAATTATAAAAACTCATAAATACATACAATAAATGTTTCTGTTTGCAAATAAATATATTACCAAAAGTTATATAGTTCACTATAATAATTACATAACAAACGATATACTGACTTTGTAAGATGGAAAATTGATTAAAAACCGTTTCAAAACAAAATGGATCGAATATGTATAATATATAAAGGTAATATATAAAGTATAGTTATATATATATTATAAGATTTATGTATTGTAAAGCTTGAAATAATAGTATAGTTTTTTACAAAATGTGTTGAATATTTAATTATTATATTGGAATCGTTAGCTTCGATGTTTAATATCGGAAATGTTTTAATTCCCAAAATATGTGTAGAGAGAAAATATCAATTTCGCAAAAATTACTCTCATATATACTTTTGTATTTTTCGGTAGTGTTTAATATAAATTTATTTGTATAAAATATACATTCTATTGCATATATACATATTACATATTCTATAATATATATTATTTTGTTTGTGAAATCATTTTTATAGAAAATGCAACGAAGAATATAGCGTGTTTCTAAAGTTATACAAATGTAAGAAGTTTTAATACTCGATAGAATAAAAATAAAGGCAATAAAGTTAATACAGTCAGAAAAATGTGAAAAAGAAGACTCACGAGAAATTTCATTTTGAAAGATAGCTGGTTGTTACCAGATGCGAATCCAATGGAAGAGATTGAGATTTCGAATGTGGTTTCTGTGTAACACGAATGCCCTTTTATACGAAACTTTGGACATCGCTTTCGCCGAATATTATATTATTCGAAAAAGAAGAAGCTACAGTTGATGAGGATGAACGAAAAGGAGAGAGAAAGAAGAGAGAGAGAGATAGAGAGAGAGAGAGAAAGAAAGAACGGAAGAAAAAGAGAGAGACAGGAATATAAGAAGATGACCCATCAGACAAGCAGAGAACTCTGCAAAATTTATTCCTTGGTTTGACATTTCCATGTTGCCTAAATCGATTGCTTGTATAACCTTATACATACATATATTAATGTAACTTTTGACTATTATTAGCTCTGCCGTATATAGCATAGTACGTTTTAAAATCGTATGGGTTCGCATCGTTATGTATGTTAGAGCAATGTTGACATACATTCTCCATAATTATTGATATAAGACAAAATGATTGATCAGCCAAGTAGAATAGGATATAATTTAAGCATTTCATAATTATGTAATTTGAAACTATATTTACTTTCCAAATGCATATGTTATGTCTTTTTGGATCTTGTCGTTTTGTTCACTGACTCGCGCACACAAATTTATATTTATATAGGGCGTCTCGTTTTAATCAAATACATATTTCCAAAAATGCAATAGGTACGGATAAATATTTTCACATAATAACAACAAAAGTGTTAAGTAAAGCATATTTTCTATAATTTAAATTTCTAATTTAATTATTTTTATTAACATTATATGATAATGTACATATATATATTTGTGTGTGTGAGTGAGTGAACAAGATGAAAAGAATACAATTATAATATGATATGATTATAAAACATGTATTGGAATGCTATTAGACGTTTATTGCTATGTATATACCGAAAACATTGCTACATACATACACATGTTTAATTTTGATTGGTAATCGTAAAAATATCAGATGTCATGCTTGGAAATATTACGTAACAGCATTCCCATTCTTCAATACCTCTTTCCTCTCTAGTAGAGATGACCGTATACCTTTTTTTAGTTTGAGTAAAAATAACCTCGTGGCTTAAAAAAGTGTAAAAAGTTCAAGCAGTTTTCAAGCAACAAGCCATTATCATTTTGCTTTAATTTTGTTGTAAAATTTATAACAGCAGCATTTACCCTGCGTTTTACGTGTGTACTCGTCATCACGTGTTTTCATTTATTCACCCCACGAGAGATTTCTAACGCTAAATTCCGCAGTTAACTGGTTAATAGTAGTTATTAATTTATTACACGTTATCTAAAGTGTTCCATGCAATCCAAGAATTTCGTTTAGTAATAATTTCTGATAATATGTCAATAAAACTAATCTGCACTAAACGTTGGGCAACGTAAGGCAACGTAAATCGAGGTTTCCATAAAAAGGGAAAGAAATCTATTGAGTTTTCTAAATGAAATCATGCGCTGTTTTCCATATTATTATACGAGAACTATAGTAAAATCAAGTAATGCACACTAGAACACTTATTTACTTATATGCTCCCCAAATATTTCCTTATTTTAAGTTTCGTATCTTTTACAACAATTTAACAATTAAACTGAATCAATTATCAAAACTTTATGCCACGGTGAGTTTAAGGTTTCTTAATATGTGCAAGGAGAAAAACAGACATAATAACTGCAACTTCGGAACAATGTAGTATGTATTGACGGACCAATATCCCTATTTATATGCTCGCCATTGTGCACCGTGAACATAACAACCCAACGAGCATAGTTTACCACGAGGATGTTTACTTTCACGTATTGAAACTAAGAAGTTTCTTCTATCAAAGTTAATATGTTTAGCTGTAATTATTATAATCCGGTTGCGTGTACATACAGAGTGTGTGTCAATAAAAATTACTGTTTAAAGTAACTCGTTATCTATTGTTCTTATCGTTTTAAATGACTTTAATGAATTTTATGAATTAAAATGAATTATGTTGATTGCAAGGGACTCATCGGATGGATGCTATTTTACTTTCTGTGATATCAAGGTGACCTGGAGTTTCCTCAATGGCACTGTATATATTTTGTAACACCAATCGGTCCAGTTGGTCCATTAGTCTCTACAAAAAAGAGTTAACATATTTATGCCGAATAATTATTACTTTGACAGATATTTTACCCTTAATCTATTAAATTTAAAATATGTAAGATAAAGTCGAAGAATAGCGTTTTACGTCTTTTTCTGTCATTCGCGCACTAAATTTGACAGATTATAGATAAGACATATGTCAAACTAATAGTTTTTCGGTATAAATAGGTTAATACTTTTTCGCAGAGAATGTCCAGTTTGATGGGCTAATGTAATAAAAAATATACCATGCCATTTAAGAAACCAAAGATCACCTTGATACGGCAGAAAACATAAGATGTAAAAAATAAAAATAGCATCTATCCGATGAGTTCCTTGAAACGCAACGTACGGTAATCAGTTGTTTTAGATTGGCTCTCATTGTATATACTATTACCCTATTTCTAAAAGTTACTTTGTTATTGTATTTATTTCACTAGCCTTTATATAAATAAACATTTACAAAACTATTTATCGGATTACATGAGTTAGCCACAGAAGAATAGTTGAATCGGAGTAATTGTGATACAAATTTCAGTGTTACATAAAAAATTCGAACGATATGCACACATTGCATTAATGTTTTCGGAAATAATAAAATAAACTAATAAAATAAATTAAAACAAATAAAATATTTCCCAGTAAATTAGAACCCTACTGTATTTAGTATTGGTCAAATAAAATGTTATCTTTAAATACTATTTTAGAAATGTTTTCCAAAAAAAATAAAACATTTCACTTGCAAAATTACACGTATGATCTAAAGTAAAATTGAAATAACGTTTTACTCAGCATTGTGCCAAATAAGCTTTCATTGAATAACAAATTGATTGGATATTGCTTTGTATATTTACGTTCGGATGTATTCAATCGCACATCTGAAACGATATTGGAAAGTTTTTTTCAAGGCTAGACATGTGACGCTTTGATACGGTACCAAACATTCTCCGCTGACCTTTAGTTGACTGATTAGCTTCTATCGTGATGTACATACATACATTGTGGCTCGAAACAATCGATAAATTGTCAAGCGATTTTCCTATTGTCGTGTAAAAAATTTGTGGAATAAGTCTTCACACACTTTGCCCAGAAAAGTGATTGGTTGCTTGAATTGGATTTTTTCCTGTTTGGTTTAAACTCAAACATTTACCACTTTCTACAGTAAGATACCGTAAATGTATACAATATATTAGATGTGTCTGTTCAGATGGTTGGCTCAGGTAAAGTATTTCGAATAGCTGTTCCTGCTTTGTTTGGTACTAACTAGCGCAGGCAACTTAGTGAAACAGAGAGTTTGTTTCAGCCTAATTGACTAACTTTCATACAGTGTTAGCCGGGATCCGTGAGAATAATTCTGTAACGCGAAAGAATGAGTGGTATATACTATGCAAAAGGGATGGGGTTCTTTCGGTCGATCGAATAGTCCATGTACGTATTAACAGCAAACCCAAGATCAAGAGACTGTATTTTCGGTGTCAAAGTTGATAGAACTGATGATTAATCAGAATTTGTCCTGCTCGTTACTCTCTGGTAGTTGTGAACTGAAGGAAAGTACTGGTTAGAGGTACATGCATAAGAGAAAATTTTGGAACTCTACGAGTTCCATCTCTAGCATACACTATCTTCCTAAAGATGTAAGTTTTATAGGTATTTCAGGCGTTTATAGCATCTGTTACAATTTGTAGAGACGTGTTCATGCGATTAACAAAATTCGAAAGATTTACGACAGACGCATTTCTTTCGATCGTACTACCATTCGTTCATTCTGTCTACCAGAACACCTTGTTATTGACACTCTGTTTGATTTTCCTGATTTGCAAGACCTGGCTTCTTTTATATTAAGATTCTCGTGTGTAATAGGTGTTCCATGTAATTAATTAATTCACGATCCGCTTTTTTTATTGTTTTCTTTTTTATTTCCTCTTGTTGGTGCACTTCCATAATTCCTTGGTTACTGCGGCTAATCTCTCTCACATGTAATAGTCTACTTCTTCTCCTTAGTAATCCGGTGTTTGAAAGCTAATCTTGGATTTGTTATTGCAATTTTTGCACAGAATATATTGTTATTGGTTTCTTTGTGCATCTATGATTAATATCCTACTTTTGTTTCAAGATACACATAAGCGATCGTCTACAATTAATATATGGATTTATACTAATTTGCTTAATGCAACGTAATCTAGAAATCCAACACTGCCCACTAACATTTTTAAAAGTAGGTACGTTGAATATATTTCATGTTTGAGACAAGTAAAAACATATCAGGGACTAAATTATTAGGTTGTGGTACAATTATTCCTATTTTGTCATATTTTAAGATTCGATGTTAATTTAAGGTCATTTGAATTATTTGTAAACTAGTGATTTCATTGTGAAATGAGCTTTTTTCCAATGACTAGCATAGATTCGAAACTAAATTACTTGTAGTCCCTTACTTAAATCAAAACTCTTTGTATCTAACTGCACCCTAACGTTTACTTTACTATAAAACACGGTGAGTATCGTTTCACGCTTTCCGAAGATAAGCAATCCTTATACAACGCTGCTAATCTTCGCTGCTATGTGCTATGTTGCTAGTTACGTTGACGTTGCACTATTTTCAACAATACCGATACTTTTCTTTAAAAGAAGCTGGTTGTCTTTATCTCGCATATATTTTCTTATTATATGAACTATCGTCGAACGTCTAACAATAAGTTGTAAACAATAGAAGCACACGTTATGTACGCATTCCCCTGATTCACATTTCATATAGGTTTGCAATATCATTATGTATTTAAAAGTAAATATTTCGTGTACTCTTTTTATATGAACGTGATCCTATTGTGTAAACGAGCAGTCATAGATGGTGAGGAGAAATAGCTGACTCCTATAAATAGCTATATAAAGAGCTGGAATCCCATTACACAAACGATTTCGTTATATGAACCAGCTTGTCCCCCGACAGGTTCATATAAACTGAGTTCTATTGTACGTACATATATTTATCTCTCAGCCATATACATACATCGTGCATACTCATATTATTATATTAATTGGCGAACATTGCACGCAGATGTACTATTGTATACAGAGACCTGTGTGATGATTTCCCGAAGCTAAAATTTTATATTTCAATTTTATTATCCTATGACATCTACCAAATTTTGTCTCGTTCAGCCACCGATGGCAATCGGAACTAGATATTAGCTCAAGATATTGCTGATCTTTTTTTTTTTTCATTGCATATAATATTTATATACAGTACATAAGTTATTAAATTATCCAAATTTTTCTTAGGATAGAAGAGAGATGATACCCTAAAGCTCTGAGTTATGATTTTTTCGTTCATATATTTAATCTTAAATAATTATGAATCAATTCCTCCTGATGCAGAGTTTCCCGAAGGATGCAATTATGTAAATTCACAAATACAAATTCAACTTTGGTGATTCTGTTTACGACTATATGCTTAAAAGTAAAAGTGAAACATTTTCTACAAGAATTGATGTGTTAAATGAAAGGATGACGTTTCATACGCTGTAATTAACAATTTCAGCCAAAAGTAGAAACCGATATATGTGGACATGTCGATGTGTACTCTTAGTGAAGATATTGCTCTATTGCTCATCTCCCATTATACTTACATATTTATTGCTACTAGTTGTATACTTTCTTAAATAAATGTATTTCTTAACATTTTTATTAGTGACATTATATAGTACTGTTTAGTACTTTTGTATAATAAATTATTTCTATAAAAATAATAAACGTTCTTCTTTAAAAAACAGATTTTTTTCAGTGTAAGATCTAAAGAGTTGATACTGATTAAATGAGAAATTCAAAATGTTTTTGATATAAAATATTTTATAATGCATTTGTTATATAAAAGATATTGATTTCACGATCTACGCACTACTGTGCTTGTGGATATGTTTCTTCGCCTACGATCTCGTCGCGTCTTGACGGATAAATAATGCTTATCAGAATCGTCTATATTTATCGTTCATATTCTTTCTCTATTCTATATTATTCTTGTCGATTTATGTAATAAATTATACGAAATATTAATAATTATAGATAAACTAGCCTCTATTTTAATATAGTAGCCATTAATAATTAATAATAATTAATCGATATTACGTAAATATCTTTAAAGCTACTAACAATACCAAAAATAATGTTTCAGTTAAAAGCTGAATGATTTCAAGGAGAATGGAATCTAACGTCAATAGTCGTTTTGTACGTGAATACATAAAGAAAGTACGAACGCCAAATCTTATCTCTTTAATTAACATCATAAGTTTTTAATAATGTTTATGCATTTGTTGAGACTTTTCTTCTTCTATGTTTCGTCGCTGTAAGACGGAGAGCGTTTGGAAAAAATCAAAACAGACCCGCATATGTAAGTAATAGTGAAAATTCTCTCTCTTCCTCTTTCCTTCTGAAGCAGGACAAGAAAGGATATGATAATAAGGCTCGGTTAGGAGAGTTTTGACGTATTAAAGTATTATATGTATGGAGTCAAATGTATTGCCGGTCAAGGCCGTTTACTTTTTCCTCTGGCGCCACATTTTAGTTTTATACACTATTGCTATAGAAAGAAAGAGGCTTACGAATTAGGTAGAAAGAACGAAAAAAGTCTGCTACCGTACCAACAAGAACAAATTTGTCTGATTTGACGTTTGGTAAATCCTTTTTTATCGGTTGAAGATTTGGTACCACGCTAATTCGGCTAATCCCAATAGGGTGACTTTTAAAGATTGTTGCTTCACTATGTTTATCTTCACTATACCGATACAATTAAATTCGTGGAATGCTTCGTGCTTAGTCGTCTTCTATTAATTTTATTATAACCTTCGACTGTTAGCTGATTGTTGTCCTTTTCTATCTTTTCTTTGTATTTTTTAGTACTATTTGTTCAGACACAGTTGGCATTTTTAAGTCTCTTCGTTTATTCTCATTTCTGAAATACCATGGTACTATGGAGTATTTGCAACTTTGCTGTATGGCTTGTTAAGAATAAATATTACCGAAAAAGATAGACGAAGAAGGAAATCTTTGTAAGATACCAAATAATGGCAAAAGAAAAAGAGAACTCATTTCCGTAGAACAAAACACACACATTGTCGTGTCGTTAACGTTCATTTTTCAAACTACTTATTGTGTAAATATGGAATTTGTTCATTTAATAGAAATGTAAAGAAGAAATAAGCTTAACGAACTAGTGAATTTTATATGTAAACCTTTATTCGGTATAAAAAGGTAGTTAATTTGGTCATTACTTTATAAATTGTTTTAATTGGAATTGATATATGACGCTTAAAAATGATATTAATTGTTTATAACGAATATAATGATATTTGTAGTTAGAGTTATAGTTTCAAAGTTCTATAATGTAAGTAAAATTGTATTTTTTTTTAAATACAATTCTTCTAACATCAAGATTAATATCCTGCGTGCGTGTAAAAACGTATTCGTATGTAAGTACATGTATACGTATGTATCTGTTCAACGGACAGAAATATCTAAAAACGTTTGTTACTAAATTTACATAACAAACTGCTACTATGTGTGAACATTTTTCTTCTATTTCCCTACACTATTTACAATCTGTTTATTGCGACAATAAAAAACCAATTAAGTATGCAACCATCGTAAAAAGAAAAGACAACGGCTACCCAAGTCTTAAAAACCTACTTATATTAAATGTACTAAAAAATTATATAACTAGAATTAAACAAATTTAACGGTGTAAAGAGTTATGAATTACGCTTGTTACGTAGAAACCAATTATATTTTTCCTAAAGGATATTTCAATATTGTCACTAATTTTTCAAATATTGACAAGAATCGATCGTAGAGAAAGTTGCATGTTTATTTTAGAAATTCAGATTCCTATTGAATAAACATAATTGTATTATATATAGTTGTATTTCAATACTTCGTTGATGACATTTAGAAATATTTGAAGGTTAAAGGAATTGGAATAATGTAAGGCCGCATCAGTATTTGCCGTATGTTTGCATAACTTCTGCTCTCTTACGAAATAACTTGTAATATATTCAATGACCTTGTACTGAACAGTTTTTGAAAGGTGTTGCAATACATAATTACATTTGCTTAAAAATATATACAATCCTTGAGGACAATTTACACTAAAGATATGCGATATGTATTATTCAGTTATTTTAATTACCAATGAAAATGATATGTTACAAGAATTTTAAACGATATCAAGAGCAATAAAAAGAAAGATGCATTAGGTATTTAATGGAAATTTCACATTTTTTGCAAATATTACATAAATGCATTAACGATTCTATACAATTTCGAACAATCTACAATATAACACTACATCGTTGGAAAATTAAATCGGTACTTGTTGCGAAGATATGTAAGTACACTGTAACACCATTGTCCTCGGCATTAACAGCTACACCTGCAATTAGGTGATTCTGTGCTCTGTGAACGAGTTTCGAATTGTTTCTTATCCGCAACAACTTGTTTCTATACATCCAATCGGTGGTCTCGCTTAGTTTTCGAGATATTTGCGAGAAACTATCGGTACCAATATATCCTTCTTTGCAGGGTATATTAAAAAAAAATGTTTACTTCGTAATAATATTTTCGCCATTTTTCCATTTCCATATTTCATAACATATTTTTATTTTATACGCAGCAAGATTATTTGTAACATTTTATCTAAGCTTGAAGTAGTAGAAACAGATTTTTAGGGTGTGTTGACTTAGATCAACCATTCATAAAAATTGCTTCTTAGATGCGTGTAATAGATGAAAATGTCTATCCATTAATACGGTCTCATGCAGAACCGTCCGCGCTTTTAAAAAGCAATTTAAATCTTACAGCGAGAATATTAGTTGCAAGTTAATATTCTGCTTGAAACCTTTCAGTAAACCTATATCGTATTAAGTTTCTATCGTTTCTTGCTTGATAATAGTTAACGTATTGGTAAAAATTAACATACGGTTGATAAATATTCAAACTTACATAAGTGTAATGGGATAGGAAAGATTGTACGTATTCTCTTCGCGCATAGTCAACATTTCAGATCAATTTCTATCATCGTTAGTAGTTCAACGATGAGTCACGAAATTGGAATTTTCAGAATTTTTTTAGATAGAAAGAAGGAATTGATTCTGCGACATAAGAATAAGTAAATATTTCCAAGTATTGTATATAAAATTATACAATTATATATAAAGGAATGTTTACTCTTAATATTAGATTTCTTACGTATAGTCTTCTACTTATAGTAGTAAATGATGGGAAATCTTGCATAAATATTAATACTATTTACTTAATGATTCAAACTGTTTGTTTTGTTTTAACGGAGAGAGCTCCAAATCTTCCGAAATATACGAATACTTGAAGTTCTCAGTAGGTGCTATGTATTATGTTATACGCATTTGAAGTAATTACCAAAAAATCTAGTAAATACTATTGAAGTATACCGGAGAACACGAAAGACCAGTTTCATTATTGTTACGCTACAAGACGAAGCAAACGGAGCAAGTCTGTCAATATGATAGCGATTGCTAAATCTATCAGCCACCTGAGAATTGGCGACGATAACATGGAACCTAGAGGCTTCAGAAATCATTTTTTGCAACAGTATGGAGATCAATATTTGGATGAACCAGGGTTCCAGATGACAAACGTAACGGCATTTGCATCAAATGTAAAATTATATTTGCAAAACGCTTCAACAGAAGAAAGACAGCACTAGATTAGAAGCAAATCGTATGGGAACCATTAGAGACTGTGCTCTCAGCTTTGGGGGCTCAGTGGTGCCTAAAATGTAAAACTATATCGTCTAATCGAAAGCATCACACCGCGCGTCGAGCTAGTGAAGTCTTACTTCACTTGTGGAAAGAACAGATATCATGCAAGTAGATGTAGATACAATGCTATAAACAGGTCGTGATACTCATATGTTCGATGCGACACCAACGATCTTTAAACTAAACAAAGAATAATCACGACACGTATTGTAACCATGCCAAACTTTATTTAAACAAAAGCTCAACAGAGGAGACTGTACATGGCAGAAAACTTAATCTTACTAGTCTTACGATTGAGGTAAGCCGAGCATGACTATGAATTCTGGTCAAGCACGAGCACGTGTTTAACGCAGAGTAATTTGTATCCGATGAAGATCCGATTAAGAAAACAGTGACTTGTTATTAAATCTGGATGAACCATTTTGTTTATACGTGATACTACATCAGTACAAATCTCTATACAACCATTCGAAGTAATGTTGCTTCTTTGGAAATACGAATTTATAATATTAAAAATTTCTTCTGGCGTTGCTGAAGACTCTAAGTATTTAATTTTAAACAGCATAGTAATTCTCCCTGTATATCTTTCCATAAAAAATCAATATATTTGATATATACCAGTATTATTTCATCGTCCGATACGTCTATCGATTCGTCTAATTGAATTGCATAATACCGGGATTTTTATATTTTCCTCGCCAATTAAATAATTTAATATCATCAGACAAATCGATTATTAGTTGACTTGTACCGTAGTTTGACATAGAAACGCAATTTATTTTCGCTGCATATTCTTTGCCAAATAATTCGCTGCAAATGTCTTTCATGCAAAACTTTAATAACATTTCCCCAATGATATACGCTTTCTTCCATTTAGCTATATGGAAAGCTGCCAAATAAGAACATTTCAACATCTTTTTGTCCGTGGAAATAAATTTTGTCGCATTGGATCCATTTGTTCTTAATTCATCGCATTTTCTTAAAAGAAATCCGTAGGTTTATCTTTATATTGGCTATGATTTGTCTCCGAATGTCCTTATAGTTTTTTAATTCCAAATGGAGAATTGGCCAATACACTTCCACAGATAACACACTGCGTTAAATCTATCCCACTTTCTTTTATCAAGGTGATAATTAATATATTTCTTTTGACAACAATAAATAAAATTCTTGTCTTTTTATCTTTTTTGCTATTTATTGGTTCGTTTGAAATAGGAAAAATTTCAGCATTTCTGTTATACGAATTAATTCGTCAAACTCCACTCCAACAGACTCCTCCTCATTTGTACGAATTTCAGTTGCATTGATCATCGTAGAAAAGACAAAAGAATACAACGAAACCAGTTACATCTTAAAAATCTAAATTTATCTGGGTATCATCACGCAGAGGATTTGTTGGCAACGAAGCAGACAAAATTGCAAACAAATACTCCAACCACAAATCCAACCATCTTTATTGGCAGATGCCACACCAAGATCTTGTAACCACTTATAAACAGCAAATGTAGAAACCTGCAGATCAAACTCTACTCTACGATATACTACCAGAAATGGACTAGGGCTTGGCTCGAAAAGTTGCAATTACCAAGAAACATAATAACGTGTATTATTTGCCGGGACCGCTTAAACCTCTCCAAATTGAACGCTCATGGATCGCTTGAAGTTAATGAAGTTGACAACCAGAACTGTTAACATGGGCTAATGGAACGTAGCCTATACTGATTTTACTCGTTTATAGTTGAAAAGTTAGACATTTAATACCTGTCTTTAGCATTCTCAATATTCCAAAACATAAAAGAGCTATTCAACGCGATAAATATAATTTTTCATTTGGCTGTACATTAATTTGTATTATTTCATATTACTCCATAAAGCGATAGCTCAATTAATTTTTCGAGTATAAAATTAAAATCTTCTTCATAGAGTTTCTTTTGGTTTCTTCGTTTTTTATTTCATGCGTATTGAATAGTGCGATATGCAGTGATCAATAATATGTGTGGAAAATGTGTGTGGTTCATGCAAGAACAAACAAGAACAGCGTTCGACCATATTTAATGTCACCTCAAGATACTTTATGCGTATTTGATTTCTCTGTGGACACCCACGCACGAGAAGATTATGGTGCGTGCGTGAAATTTGTATAAACATTGTTTATATGTGCTATTATTTATTAATTATTTATGGAGACAAAGGATCTCTCTACTCGAAAATTCCATTAGGCGGTTTTCGATATGCCGTTATAGACTTTAACGAGTAGGTAAGTATAGTGTTTAATCTACGATTTCTCTTATAAAACGTCACGTAGGATGGTTAACGTCTTCAAATGTCATAATCTTCTCCTCCAAAATTTGTACGAGGTAAACTGCTGCCCATGTTTCGTTCGATTTGAGGATCTCCGTGCATCCCGCTGCTTAAGCTGACTTACTTTCGTTCGTGTAAGGTTCGCTCGCGCACACGTATGTTTTGGCTAATTTTTAATTGTCAATAAGTAAAAACAAAGACGAAAACACAACCATTTTACTCTTGATTTTCGTCTTATTTCAATATTAGGAATCACCCTTTAAATTTTTTTACGCTTGTAGGCGAACACTCTGTATATCAGGGTAAAATAACTCTGAGCTTGCTCAGTATGTTGACGTATCTCTAAATAAACTCAAAAAACAATTCAAAAAATGTAAAACGCATAAAACAAAAACCATTGATTTTATCCAAGGAAAAAAGTATTTTAAGCCTGCAAGATATCTGTTAAATTGTTAATGCTGTTTGTTAAATCTACGTTTTTTATGATAAGAGCCACTTCATGGAAATTGTATCCTGTATTTTTACTGTTTCTTTGTCATATATATCATTCTTTAAATATATATTTAAGTTTAATTAGTAGAAAATTTGATATCAAAGACATTGTTGCAGCTAACGTGTTTGTTATAATATTTCAAATTTAAGGGACGTACGTAGCCTTTTATGACTAACTGTTGGTCATACAAGAACTTATTTTCGTCTAAGATATAAAGAATGGATAAAGAAAGTGTTTTGGTTAGCTGAAGATGTATATAGATACTTGTCCCATCGGAGAGCATAAGAGATCCATTGGCAAATTAAATCAATCCGAGTACATGTGCTTCTATTCATGTATGCGGAACCGTTTCCGCGGGCAAGCTAAAGTGGCCGGGCCAGTTGAAAAGTCGATTCTGTACAAATATATGCAACTGTTTCCACCGAACCCAAGTTGTTCCTACTATAACGGGACAAGTGTGACGAATCTGACGATCTCGGCGAGCCATAGCATCATAAATTAGCGTTGAATCTTCAAGGAGTTTTCCCGGGCCGTATCTTTATGGAGGTTCTTTTTTCGGCAATGTGGTAATCTTCGCCTGCCCACAAACGAAAGCACACCGCTCCCGATCAGCTGCACATTGCAAATATTTTATACGCATTTTATGGATTCCTTTTTCTTAACGATATACGAAATCATTAAATTTTGGGCTTCTGTCAAATATTAATAACTGGAAATATGTGTAGTATTACTAATACTATAATTTTCCGTCATTATAATATCAATTATTTATATTAGTATAACTCTGCTCCACGAATAGCCTTTCATTTCTTAACCGATTTTCTTTATATTATTACTTTCCGAGATACGAAAGCCGAATTGTTTTAATTTTTTTTTTTTTTTTTTTTTTTAACGGAAGTATACATTTCTCTTGAGATCAGTTATTAGCGTTTCCGTAGACGAATTCGTTAACCTTTCATGTGTACGATCGATTTCAATTAATCTTCCAAATATCGAGCCTACGAATTTATTAACTTTAACTTGTTCGCGCCTGAAATGCCATTTGTTAAACATTGCCTTTTGAAACAAATGCGAAGGGTGTGTGTCAAGAAGCGTTTGAATTGGTTTGATCACAGCTTGGGTTAACGTCAATAGATCTCCGATTATATCCTCCAAGATAAGTATCTTATAATAATAATTAATAAGTATCTATATACAGCCCTAATTCACAGAAACATTTTCTTCGTTTATTTTTTATCCCTTCGATTCGATTCGAAGTCTGTTGCAAAAATAGACGAGAATAAGTTCTTCTATGACCTACAAGTCTGTAAGACTTGCGCGTTGGCTGGCGTTCTGTTTGGCTTTGCCTGTCGACCAAGTATACGTACGTAGTTTCGTCAGTCACGTGGAGAACTTGCGTGGTTTCGGTTTGTTCCTCTTGTTCTTTCTTTTCTTTCAACTTCTTCGGTTTGCTTTTCTTCGAGTTCCATACGTTTAGTGGCACTAATAGCGACAGTGGTCGATTCAAGAAAAATTAAAAACTGTGGTACTTAACAACCGGCAAATTCTGCTGAAAGTAAGAAACGACTTCAATTTTTCAATATTCCTTAAGTTTGCCTTTGCGTGAATTTCATGGCTTCTCAATTTTCTTAATATTATATAGCTCTAATTTTATTTCTCGTATCGTTGAAGAAAGTATTTGCGTTCATTAGCGTAAAATTTTGCAGCATAAAGATATTTTGCAGTAAATTATTTTAAGAAATACTATGACTCTGACACATTTATCATTTATTACCTTAAAAATTGTATATTTTGGAAAAATTAAAGTAATTTGTCAATAGTAATTAGTAGTACTTGGTCAAAGTCGAATACTTTCTATGTGTTTTCTAAACTCATGTAGTTCTATAGTTCTATAAGTTATATCGTGGTTTGTAACCGATGATTGTGCAAACTAGGAAGCTTTTGAAATAGATGGTTTCATCTTAATACGAAATATGAAAAACGTTGTGATTCCTTCGAATTCTTTCTCAAAACAGTTCCATTCGATTGAACCTTTTATCTCGAAGGAATGAGAACAGCAAGGAAACTTAATGAAACGATGGCATTGCAAAGATTGACGTGTGAACATAAATATTAAAAATTACATATTCAACTATTAAGTATTGATAAATCATAATAGATAAAAATAAGTGCATTATTCGTTTTTCTCAATAAGTATAATAAAAACACGTGGACTATTCGAACTAATTGGAATGGAGCTATAGAAAACTTGGATAATATCAAGTTTTCCGAACAAATGAAATTGTGACTTCGTTTCATATGAAAAATAATCATTTATTGCGCATTATTATATACGTTTCAATCATTTTCTTAAGGGTTTTTTCATCTGTCCCTAAAAAAATTATTCGCATAATAAGGTGATTTCGTCTATATTACTTGTATACATTATCTGAACAGATAATTTTATCTCGTTATTAGTTCTATAAATCCTGTTTTACTGATTTCAATAGCAGATCGATTTGACGATAGTACTTTTACCTGACACATTCAGTCCACGAATGCTGTAACGTGACTTAAATTTTGCTAAGTAATGATGTTTTAAAGCTGTAATCTTCTCTTAATATCTCGTTCAATTGCAATGCTTTTCCATGTAAACCTTGATATAGACCTCGATATAGCGCCCCTTTTTTCATATAATCATGTCAACATTCTATTAGCAGAGTTTCTCTGCAATTGTATGAATTTTTTATATTGCGTATATGTCGGAAACCTTTTTCTCCTCGATACGGCTCTTTCACGCAAGCCTCAAACCGAAGTTGTGTTAAGTGTAAACAGTACCAAGCGTAACGAGAAAGCATCAAGACTCTCATTCGAGATCATTTTCGTTGAAAGAAAATAATTTTAGGCAAAAGAGTGTACGAAGTTTAAAATTATGCGATTTTTAACTATATAATTTTCATAAAAGAAATCCAAAAATTTTACACATAAACATTAACCACCAACTGTGATACAATTTACGTGTTCTAAACGTATACATTATGAATCTCAAGAGTATTTATTCTATAAATAAATAATAATTAAGCCATAATAAACAACTTTCAGTAAAGTCACAGTTTCTTACGATTCTTTTTCTTTTCGTTTTTGTCATTTTAGTTTGATCAAATCCTTTTTTTATTTATTGTTTAACGTCACATCTCCTGTTAATATATTAGTAACTACATTTACATGTACCTCGTAAATAATTAAGCGACAATAATATTATTTATACGGAGATACACTTATGTTTGTAGTACTGTTTATATGCACCAAAATGAGTAGATCAGTACGGTTTTGTATAACTTTATAGTTGATGCAAGAGATCAATTTTTGTTAAGAAACTTGGAATCCTTTACATTGCGCTTTACTACTTATGTTTATGCGTATATGTTGTATATCGTTGGGTATTTTTAAGTAATATATTGTGCTTTTAAATTTCAGACAATAGCAAATTAGATATTCGAGGGTGATGTTGGCGTTACAGTAATAACAAAATTCGGGGTTTTGTTTTTTGATAAAGTGTGAATGTGTTATACACAGAGGTCATTTGCACTTGTTCTTTTCTTGTGATAGTTACAGTCGAACTTACTTCGTATATATCTCTTCCGATTTTATGTAAAGCGTGTGTTAATTTAGGCATAGGTTGTTTCACTCGTATTTTAATCTTTTTCGTTACAAGTCGTTTCTCTTTTATGTCTTTATTGTGTGCATTGGATTGGTCATTTCCATGGTAGCGTAATGTTACTTTCGTTTAGTTATTCTTGGACTCGTATGAGAAATGCTTTGGTTGCTCTAGATTTTTCTGACGTAATTGGGGATTCTCTGTAATATTTTGTACACCTGATTGCTGCATGTTGTAGACATTGTGATTAGTTTTCTTCGGGATTCTGGTGGCAAGGACGCTGTAGGTTGTGCTAGTTCGATATGTCCCTGTTGCTATTCTGGCTCCTACGTTATGAATACGGTTTAGAATATGAAGTTGATGATGCCGAATTATATACGATGCAGCTTACCGCATATGGTGCAGTAACCTATTTTCGGACGTGTTAAGGCTTTGTTAGTAAGACTTGAAATCTTTTGATCGGCTGATCAATTCTTCGAAGCTGTAGTCTTTATGACGTTTAGTCTATACGTACACAGTGCCAAAAATTATTTGTCATATATCGGTGAAAGGTTTCTACTTCTTGGATCGGTGGAAATCAATTAAAAAAGTGGATCGTTATTTTGACCTTGAGTATGATTTGTAAGATCAATCTTTTTTATTGCGTCATATACTACTCGTCACAAGGAATAAAAATCTCACAGGATACATGGATCGCGAGTCAACCGTTCTCTTGGAAAAGGATATTAAAGTTCCATTAGTTTTCCAACTCACTCTATTTATAATGTGCTTATATTCCGCAGTCAGATGCAGGCAAAATAGCATCTAGTATCGTAAAAATTTCATATCCATCATTAGATATCCTACATCCTTTTCTCTTTCTTTCTTTCTTTCTTTCTTCCTACCTATTTATTGTAAACAGGCCAGTGCTCGCATTCTACATTACGGCCAAGTTTCTTCTCAAGATCACGTATTGACTTCAATCGATGAAAACCATATTCAACCCGATATTTTAATCGTTCAAAGGTATCCAACGGTTCAAATGTAATCCATTCACCCCAACTATAAACAATTTCTTTTTTCTTATGAAGTAATTGCCTATTCCTTTTAAAACTTGCGCATTCCGATTCTAAGCAACAATTAGAAAATTCGTTCGTTCTAATGAACGATTATAACGCACGACCTTCAATATATAGATAATTTTTATCAACAAATAATTCCTAATCAATCGTAATTTATTTCTAATTAGTTTATATACTTTCGCTTTTAGTTCGCATATCATTTATTCGAATAAATATTTTATTTCCACATTAAGATATCCTAGGATGATCGATCCACATGCAAAATCGATGTGTTCAACTCAACGCTTACAAGTAATTATGTTGTGAATTATAAAGGTTTGAGCGAAAGTTGTACCAAAGTTACCCCCTTTCCAATTTCAATGATTTTGAAATATGTTGTCAAGTTCAATGTTTTGTGCAACGTTTTTCTACAGATAGAATGGCGGTCGACTATAGTTTCCGAGATATTTGCAAAAAGCTATCGGTCCCAGTGGATTCTGCCTATAATTGTGCAGCGTATAATCAGCTTTACGGCGCTGCGACCACATACAATGGTCTTTTTTTTTTTTTTGTTTAACGTGGAGGAAATCCACACGGACACCAGGCCCGCTTTTGGGGGAAGCGGCGTGGTAGTGCCGGACTCCAACCGACTAAAACCTCCACGATGACCATCCCGGCTGCGATCGAGAGAGGCCCGGGAACCGGTGTGAGCGACACACCGCCCCTGCCCCCCGCGCACAAAGAGCTTCCATTAATGGGGCGGTATGCGGTCACGTCACACCGCGCCTCGTCGCCGTAGCCGCCGTGCAAGGCAGTCGGTTCCCCTACTGGACTGCTTGGCGGTACTACGTAGTATATAATGCCAACACCACACGGAGCGGTCACCCATCCTAGACCACCCCGTGTCCGACGCTGCTTAAATACAATGGTCTAATCCAAATCTAACTCCTATCTTTTGTATATGGTACATAAAAGATGAGGGTTGGGTGCATTTGGGTATTTCGCCGATCCTTTGGATAAAAGCCCCGTGCTGTATCTAAGTTGTGCTTCTCAAATTATCAAACACTGAAACCGTCTTCCGAATTGGAGTAGTAAGGACGTGTTTGACAGTTTTCTGTAGTTTTGTTTGGTTTTAATTTGTTTTCCTGTTGTTTTATTGTGTTGTATGTTGTGTTCTTTAGACATGAGAATCCTTTTTTTTTTATACGTGGGGAAATCCTCATGGATACACCGTCGCTCTTCTGGGAAGCAGAACTTACCGACTAAAACCCCGCGGTGGCCTACTTAATGCTTAATAGGAGTGCTCCGGGATCTCGATATAATAGAATCCCAATTGTTACCTATTTTTTGCTTTTTTGCAATAGAATGTATCCAATTCTTTTGTTGATCTTTATAATGGGGGCAATACCAGAACATAATTAAAAATATATTCATGTTTATTTTTGCAAATTATAAATAACAAAATAGACAAACAGACAAAGGAAATCAAGTTTAATGTCGTACTTCTAACAACAGCTTATAGATAACGAGCGACATTTGATTGTAGCTAGTTTTCCTTGAAATTTTCCTTGAGATTGTGGCTGACTTTCACCTTTAAGATAGATGTCCGTTTGGAGGCATTTGATCTCTCAAAAATATTCTGAAATTGCGTATTTGAGAATAGTTTTCAGAGTTTTACTTTACTTTTAGATAGACGGAAAACGTTTACCAAGAGTTTGTTATCCGCCTGAATTTTCAGAACTGTATCCATTTGAGGTTCGTGTATGCCCAATTTCTGTGGTTTGCGTTTGAAACTGTCGCTTCTAGTCATGTGTTATATAACATGTCGTTGCTGGATTCGCAAAATTGCAAAGACCAAAACCTTCAACTTCAATTCTTCGATTCTAATTAGCTAACTTAATCGTTGATCTTTCTACTCACTTACCAAAAAATTGGTTTTGAACGTGTATTAAAAATACATATGGGCACAAATGCAGTTAAGGACTGAATTAAACTTGCCGAAGATGTATAAGAACATGTACTGATTTTCCACAGTTTCTACAACTTTTCACAACGTGGAAATGATAGTAATGGATCTCGTTGAAATTGTTTTACTGAATGTTAATTTATTTTGGATAAAATAATACAGTATCCCATCCTGAAAAATTAACCTGATCTTGAAACGCCTCCCATTACTCTTATAAATAGATCATTAAAATTATTATAATTATGTATTAATATCCGGATATTTGTTTGATGAACTTATAAAAAGATAGAGGTGTGTGTGTGCGCGCACGCGTGTGCGTGCAGGGAATGTAACAGTGTCAAAAAACTGCAGCATCTATTCAGCATTCTCGAATGAATGCTCCTATGAGAGTACAGTCATTATATGAAACTGATTCATATTCTAGAAGCAGCTCACCGATAATAAGATTAGTTCGTATTTGCTTGAGAGGAATCTGCAACACTATCTTCGCTAGCTGCCAGTCTCTCTCGCATAGTGTCCACTTGCCAGAAATACTTTCAAAGGCAATTTGGGTATTTCTACACGTACACATACTACTGTATGTAAGAACGGAACAAATGTGTTTCTAATTGCTAATTTTCATATTGCAATACACGCTAAATCCGTTAGGCTTCTTTCTCTATGCTTTATAACCGATTCTATATTTCGTGGATTTATAATTCGATATTTATAATATATATATTCAGTCAATGCATTATTATAAAAGTTAGCTTCAACATTTTTTTCATAGAATTCGAATCTCTTATATTCATTCACAAATGGTTTTTCATCGTAATTATTTATAATTTATAGACAGCGATTTGAAAATCTTGGAATATAAGCAGTAATTGTCGATACTCCAAGATTGGGTCGGACTTGGAGTTGACGAAGGCTAATTAGTTTTTTTAAATTGGATCAGCTTGTTGAGTTACTGTCAACAGATACTTGCTCCCGATCGGAGAAGTATCGCACTAAATCGTAGTTGAATTATCTACAAGAACAGACTAGATGAGATTGAATCGCTAATTTAACGTCGCACACGGACTGCGAGTTAACGAAAGTTGTTAAGATATACTGTATGTCGCGCTGAGACTGTCGATAAAAGAATAGTTGAAGAAATAGGGAAGTACGCGTCGCGTAGACTAGAGAATATATTATACATTTAATCGCACTAATTGTAAAATACCAGGAAACGTATATCATACGCCACGCTGAGACTTTTGGCATTGAAGAAAGAATTCAAAACCACGAGGTTAATTTATATGTTTGTAGTATCGGAAAAGAGAGAGGTGTGTGCTTTGTTACGCTGCGAGGTTTTAGTATGGGTTGCGTCTCTGGCCGTCGCTCGCGGTCCTACAATGTCACAGGCGGTTCGCCCTATCGGCCCGACGAGAGGCATACGATGTATCGACGGGCGCATAGTTGCCGGCTAGCAGCGACTTCCAGAAACGTCGATTTCGGTCTTTTGTTTTAAGAGAATGCCATATGCGTGATCATAGGCGCGGACGGTGGCGTGATCCGAGCGTAGTGGGGGGTCATCTCTCCGAGAGGACCGAGAAACGACCTAAGGTCAAGAGCAGTCCTTTGTGAAGATCCGAAGAGCATACGTCGAGAGATCGGGTGTATAAAGCCGCCAAGCCGAACGAACACGTTGACATTGTTTATCACTAAATAATCTATCACGCTCTATTATTATATTTATCGTTATTAAATATACAACTTATACCACCTTGTTAACAAATAAAGCATCTTTACTTGTCCTTCCTCTAAGACCCATCAAGATACTACATGTTTTCGATAGAACTTGAAGATACCTCGTTGGTTAACGTCAACTTTCTTCATGTCAAAGCGAAGAGTTTCTGAGGACCTCACGGATGGCCAGCGAAAGCGACTGTGCAAGTGTCATTTCTAAATGTATCATTTGCAAACCTTCAATTCGGACGAACACGGAAATAATCTTTCTTACATTTTGTTCACTAACCTGTATCAAATGAAATGAATTCGTTCTATAACCCTGTCGAAGTCCTTACATCTCGGATAAATTACTTTGATAGTTCAAACCACAACAAAAAAGACAAATAGTTACAAGGATACGTAACATATTAGACAAATCACAGTTCACACACATATTTCCCACATTTATTTACTTACGTGTATCTCTCTCTCTCTCTCTCTCTCTCTCTCTCTCGCTCATAGTCATAATTTAGTAGTCGCTAGCTTTCTCTCGTCCAAAGATAAAATCAAGGATGTTTTAGCTGAAAAGAACATCATGTTTAAGTCATTTTGTTGGCTTTTCAAAAGTACGAGTTTTTCTTTTCGAATATGATATTCTATCTATATTTCTGCAGAAAGTAGGCGAATCAAGAATAATCGATGCTCTCTATAATACCTTGTTATCGATTGAAGCGATATATAATAAATGATTCGTTCAAGTAAAAGAACCAGAACATCAGTTATTTTTCTCCAAACGATTCTAAATGCAAATATTAACTAGGAAAATCATGAAATATATTCCTACAGTCCTTGCAATTATTTGTCTTTGGTTGAACGTAAATGAATTTAAATTGCTGTGACAATTACTGTGACAAAAACTTAAAAAATCATACAATTTTAACGCAATGTGTATGAATTTACATACAAATTTGCGTTAAATCGATAAATTTCTCAAGATTGGTACAGAGGTGCTTTTATAACCATTCACAGAATATCATTAATCAATAAAAAATAGAAATCAACGTTACACGTAAATTTAGATGATTCATTATAAATTCAAACCTTTTAGAATCTTAAATACCTGTACGTGTATATCGTATTATTAAAATTATCTAATTGCATTTGTTCAAAACATTTTATTTACATGTTAGTGATACAGAACATTCAGCTTGTCCTGCACTTTTTTAGTTCTTTGAAATAGAAACATCTTTATTTTAAAACATTTATCTAAACAATGAGGGTACATGGTTGTGCTGGAATATGAGTTGCGATAAACATCCAGAGTGCACTATCCTCGGAAATCTTGAAGGATTACATCTTCCATATGCGTACGATAAACGCCTGACCTATCTCAATCATAGAATTTCGAGATTTTTCATAATATACATACAAGGAGTTGAAAGATTACGCTCCTTGGACAAAACAAATTGTGTAACTTCGGGTCACGTTCGTTTGGAAGTAGTATAGTAAGATTGTACTAATGCACCCTTCCGATCAATGGTCAATCCTTTGGAATCTGTAAGGCGATTGAAATTCTGTTTGGCAATATTTTGAAGCTACTCTTAGTTTTTGCACTGACAGTGCGTCATAAGCACCCACCAAAAACACTACAGTAACACAACTACTCTTATTTATACGCGACACACACAAACACGCATACACACTCACACACACATGTAAGTACGTTTTGATTATAGTACACGTACATGTATTGTCGCGTAAATGTCGAGTTAGCGTTAGGTGTAACGAATCTTCATTCGGACTAGCCATCGTTATTGTACAATAGAGATTATATTTACTGGTATAAATATTGATTTTTACAAAGTTTGACAAATAACCGTGATGATTAGACACTCGTGATATTAAAGACAATGTTCTTAGGTTCAGTAACGAATCCACAGTTAACGGGGTAACTCTTTGTTAAACGTAGAATATACAGGGTGGTTGGTAACTGGTGGTACAAGCGGAAAGGGGGTGATTCTACGCGAAAAAAGAAATCGAAAATATAGAATAAAAATTTTTCGTTTGAGGCTTTGTTTTCGAGAAAATCGACTTTGAATTTTCGCTCGGTACGCGTGCACTTTATCACGTCTCGTTATAACGGATCTCACGGTAGATCGACGATTGGGATACCGGTGTCTGTTATGATCAGCTGCGGCTGATGCGTTACCACCACACGCACCTAACGAAAGTATCATGTCCGTATATTCCCGGTTGCTGTATGTAAATATGATGGTAGACTAATAGGTACTGATAGTGGATAGCGATAAAAGTCGAATAGTAAGTTAATAGGTAGGAAAACACTTTGGTCACATTGGAAGTGTTTATCAACATAACGTCAATCGAGACAACGATCTACAGTGAGATCCGTTATAACGAGACGTGATAAAGTGCACGCGTACCGAGCGAAAATTCAAAGTCGATTTTCTCGAAAACAAAGCCTCAAACAAAAAAATTTTATTCTATATTTTCGACTTCTTTTTTCGTGTAGAATCAGCCCCTTTCCGCTTGTACCACCAGTTACCAACCGCCCTGTATTTTGAAGCACAAAGTAACGTTTGCTGTAACGCTCGGTATAATACTGCACGTAAAGACGATGTGAAAACTCTCCAAGGTGATCGCAAGAATAAAAGACTGATGGAAATTTTCCTCTCCTTATGATCGCGTTTGTTCGTTGCATATTGGCCGGGGATACCAACAAAATTCTAGCTGCCGTTGCTAGGCAGACCCGCGTAGAGCTGACATTGCTCCTGCCCGGGGTTTGATTGTTAATACAACGTGTGTCTCACAATATTGGCACTTCTCTGTTAGATAAAAACGTTCATCCTGTGACCGTGGCTACGTTCAGCGACCAGTTGTGTCACCTTGAGCCCAAGCCCACTGTCACAAATCTCGGGCAAACATAATCGGATTGAATCATAACAACTACCTCTAAGTTTTATTATTTAAGTACAACTATAATAAATAGTCTAGACTAAAGTATTGGGGATCTTCCCAAAAATTCCAAAAGAAAGGCCCCGATGTCCTTTCATCCCCGACATATATATTATATGTATATACAGAGTATAGTATATTCTGTACAATGTAGTTGAAATTACCGACATGATACGACTTTTATTAACAATTAATAAGACGTGTCGACTTTTATCAATCAAGTTACGGGGCCTCTACTAACATTTTCTGTATTTTTTATTGCCCTCCCCGCTTTTACATCAGGTTCGTTGGCACGTCTCGATCCAAAGAATATCTTTTCAATCCAGTGGCTCTTTGATTTTGCATCAGATTCCTCCGTATTTTCTCTAACGACTCTTCGACTTTCCGTTCGTTTGTGCCATGTTTCAACCTCTTGGCAGCTCTTCGACTTTGCATCGAGTTAATCTGCGCTGTTTTTTCCAATGACTCCCAAAACTTCGCATGTTATTCGTCCATGCAGTTTCGAGCCATTGCGGCTTCTTAACTTTGCACCAAGTTCGCGCTGATCGAAGCACCGCATCGGTTAATACAGATGCGTTTCCAATAACGAACAGTTGTCGAATTGTTCGCGAACATGTCACAGCCGCCGGCCGATCTTTTCAAACATGCAATGTAACAAGTTGACGCACAATTCTCAAACACCAAGAAATGCAATGGTGTCCCTCCGGATCTCTCTAAACAGATTTCCGAGCGCCGTGGGTGCACCAAATGGGTTTCCAAATTAGAGTTCATAGCTTTTAGTTAAAATTACGTATGCTCTAGCTTGTACAAGCAAACTATGTTTGCTTTTGCTATCTGAAATATAAAAAATAGGCGAACATTGTGCGGAGATTATACACTAAAATTGTATATGTTTTCTGTATCCCAACACATAGAGAATAATGATAAAAATGAAACGTAATACGTACAATTTTACCGCCATTTCAAACCCCGTATTAAGATTTTCTATTTACTCAACTACCATTTTTTTTCTAAAATCTGTCTAAAATCTGTAGATAGATGACGCTGAAAATGATTACTTCCAAATGTAATATGTATATAGCTTGTGCAATCGTTTCATTTTCAGCTTTAATTATTATAAAGAAAGAAATTTTATTCTCTTTTTTCATCATGATAATGCTCGATCAGACACAGCGCAAACGTTAAACAAAATAATTGGAATTAAGTTTTCGGTAACTACGTATTGGAACATTGTACAACATAGAAAAGTATATGTATAGTATACTACATATATCAGCACACACATATATATATATATAGCAGATTAAACGTCAGTTTGGGATCAATAGATGGAATGTGTCACGAATTCTCGTACGTTACAAATATTGCATGTTATGGCATGGTCGAAACTTCGATTGGCAAACTTTGCCTATAGTACACGATGCGCTGTTCAAGGTCAGTAAGATCGTCCAATCTTGAGTTATTAAAAAAAAAAAACGCTATTCGATTGATAACAGAATCGCTCACAATTTTTTATTTTATAAAAGTATTCTACAAAACACAGAAAATATTTGTGAAAAGTGCTATTGACAATTGGTTTAGAAGCCTGCTCTATTCTTGTAAAGAAATAGTCAATGAGTTTCACAGAGTTTGCGACTTTATACGCTAAAATATTTTTAAATATATAAATATTTTCAAAAATAGTAATTAAAAATAGTAGATGTCCGTACCATAAACTCCAACGATTGAACTGAGATAACGTATATCAAAACTCCTCTTCGACAAAAAATATATGTTTGACTACGACGTATCGTAAATTCTTCGTTTGATAACCTCTATTTAAATATACTTAACAAGTTTTTAGATTCCACCTTCTCGGAAACGAAATGTCATATGAAAATATGTTATGTTACATTTTCGACTTATTTTTTCATGTAGAATCACATCCTACCCGCTTGTACCTCCCATCAGGCCTCACACACAGACCTGCATATCTTACACAAACTTATTTCCAAATAAAATAACCTAAAATAATCAGGCAGACTTCTTACAATTAGTTACTTTTCTATGGTTCTATTCTATTTGGAAAAATTATACACTTAAGTAGCATTACGTTTGTTAGTCTCTTGATTTAGATTGATCGATTGTCCTTGAGATTTTCGATTGGCCTGCTTTTTAATCAACACGTCTAATCGATACTATCGATCAGCATTAATCAATATCTTTTCGAGATCTCGGGACTCTTTCTAAAGTAGCTGTTGAACAGTTAGCAATAACTACATAGTTGTAAGCTGGGTTTATGATGCGGACGCGATTTCACTATTCTTGAGTTTAAGATTTTTAAGTAGTCCAGTCCTTGTATTTGCATCTCGTATCGCAATCGTATATTTAAAAATAATCGTACAGTACATTCCAATTATAATATCTTGAATAAATATTTGCCACGCAACAGCAGAAATGAGGTAATTTTGACAAATCATTCGAATGATCCTTCTGATCGCTGCCGAAAATAGCTCCTACATCTTGACAATCGATTGTTGACTCTTTATCCAATTATTCTTTGGTTCTCAGTGCATTGGTGTTCAACGTGTTATATGTCTAATCCCTGACATATAATATTTCTACATAGCTATTTTGGTAATAAAAAAATTCCTAAATTCAAAAACACGCATCGGTATTGTTTTTCAACTTGCCAGGTGGCTTTAAATAAAATAATACAAATCACAATAGCGGCAAATATTATCATTACATCAATTACCATCGATACCATGTTACGTGGCATAGATTGTACGAATATTTTCAAATCGTATATTATATCTACAACTGTCTTTGTGAAGGCAATCAGCAAATTTGATCAACGTAATATTTTACTAATCGAATTCTACTTTTTGTGTGGATCTAAAAAGGATTACAAGTTAATTCGAACCTTTCTTCGCTGATATTCATAAAGTATACTAACCATGTTTATTTAATTGCAGCAACGAACCAATAGTATCTAATTTAATAATTTAAATCAATCGATAAGCAAATTAACATAAATTTCTATTTTATAAAATATGAGAGTGTTACCGAAGCAAAAAGTATACATAAGTGGTTCGTTTTTTCTGTTTTCATTCAAAGTGGAATATCATTGAAATTGATATTTCGGTGTTTCTTTTACGCTATGGAAGCGCTTTCATCGTGTACTTCTATAACGGCACCGAATTCCAATCGATGGATCACCGATGGTTTTAAAATAATAAGTACTACGTCTTGTAGTTTACCTACATGACGTGATTCGATCTGATTCCACGCGATTTAATATATCTTCTATACCTTCATAATGATTCTAGCAAGCAATTGACATTATTTTGTTTTTTGTACCCAAGAATTTTTTTATTATTATTTAATTTGTATTTTACAATTTTGGTAAATTTTTCTAACTTAACTGCTAAATGGATGGCTACCCCCAGCGGAATACCATCTTCGAGTTTGACTATTTTATTTCTTTAGCGAGGTCAGTGGGATGTTTTCTTTTTAGTCTTTTTTCTATGAAAGTTTTGCTTGCTTCAGCAGCCAGTTGGTTCGGAAGTGTTGCCGTTCTTACCCAAGATTGCGTGATGGTCATGCATATTATAGATGTCTAGTCAAGTGTATCTCTTTAGTTATTTCAGAGCTTTATACAGTACGTTAATAGCAAGGTGTTGAGAAACGCTAAATTGGTATGACCGCTAGTTCCTATAAGCTAAGTTGGTACGACTTCTAACGACGCTCTTTTGTCTTAGAAGTCGACCACGTGCTAATTAATTAAGCGTATCCGGTGTGTTCAGACGTTTTGTACGAGGAGGTGAAATATAAAGTGTTATTCAATCTGTGTGGATCAATTGAATATCAACCCCAACCCATATTAAATAACACAAGGATTGTCGTTAGAAGCAAGGAAGTAAAGATTGATGCCGGAACTTACATGAGATCGGGCTTGCTGAATGTTTGAATGTTTCAAAAACGATAATCTAACAAAGTCCAATAGGGTATATCAATCGTTTAAATTGGAATGGTGGATCCAGTGAAATTACTCGAATCGAAAGTATTATGATTTCTTCTCCAACAGCACAAGCTATCAAAACAGCTGTCTCTAATATACACTAATGCAAATTATGCACAATCTTGGAGGATTTATATTACGAAGTAAAATTATTCTTATCTTTAACTTTAAAAAATGAATTGCTAACTCTGAAGGATTTAATGAATCAAGCAACTCTACAGGGCAATGAACAATGTGCTGCTCGTGAATGAGAAATAAGTTTGAGAAGGAGCATCAACTTTATCTGAAATGAAATTATTAATACTGTTTACCGATTTATTTGTTGGAGCCAGCAAATCGCTGTGTTATTAAAAAGAGTAACGTCAGAATAAATGTAATCAACTGATTAATTGATGACCTTGTTCATATCACAGAGAAGTTATCAAGTGAAACATTTCCATGTGTTCGTAAAGTCTCCGTTACCCAGCTTTAGTAATAACTCGGAGAACACGTTTACATTACTGTCCTCATGAAGTTATTATAAGAAGTTATTACGAAGATCCCTGAAACTTCTAGTTAGAGTTTAAATCATTGCATGTTCTACCACAATACAACACCGTTGCACCTACCCCAGAAAAGACAACTGCAAGTGCAATTGGAGATTCGGAGCGTAGTTTTTCTGGTTCCACTGGGACATCCAGTCTGAGTATTGCATCATATACAATTTTTTCATCGTTATTTAGGATTAATTCATTTCCCATAGTGTTATCATGTAATTTTTGTCTGTTGCAAGAGATCGTACGATACGATCAATTTTATGAAGGGCAGAAAGTCATATCGATAAATTCCAAGTCTAGCATGGCTGCTGAGTGTGGATGCGGTGTAAGATATCCTGATATACTATCTCTATATCTCATCCACAAAGATAGCGTGTCAGATATTTGACAAGCCGCTAACATCACAGAGAATAAAGATCCAATGTTTGAAGCAGAACTTGTGAGAGCCGCTTTTGTGGGAGCTGTCTCTATGGATGATACCTAATACCTAGGTCTGTTACTACTATTATACTCTACATATATGTCGGAGATGAAAGGCCATCCCTTTAAAATTCCTCGGAAAACCACCAATATTTTAGTCTCTATAATTTAACTCGATTATAATTGTCCGAGATTTGTGACAGTGAGCTTGGATTCGAGGCGACAACAAATCGCTGAACGTAGCCGCGGTCACGGGATGAACGTTTACACCTAATAGAGGTATAGAGTAATTGTATAACTCTTAAAAAAAAATAGTTGTAGCGGCACTCGACAGTAAACATTCCAACGGTTTCTGTCTCGTGGCTCGCCATGCACAGACCCTATTCTTCGGATAAGATGATGTCGACGCATCTCCACAGTACATGTTCGGCTAGCCTGAGGACCCGCTATAAATCTTATGGTTTAGTTAACTAAAGTCCTTCAAACGGGCAAACAATCTTTATCCTAACAGTCCCTAAATCTATCACCTATCACGGGAAGATACGGGAAATCTGCTTTTCTCACGAACGACGCTTCCCGCTAGCAACTTCCTCTCAAGGGCGGTTAGCATCCTTCTTCAACTACCAACATAGAAATTAACCAATTAACAGGAACGTCCATTTCCCTCACTTTCCGAACGAAGGCTTTCGTCGACGAATCCGATGATCTCGTGTCCTTAGACACACCCCATCATAGTTCTCCTCTGCAGCATCATCGTGACGGAAAGTCATTCTCTCGTGAGGTCGCATTAGCGAGATACATAGCGTCTTTACGCTCATTGGATATTCTACGTTTTAGTTCAGTAATACTTGTACCGTAGACAAGCAAGTTGGGTACAACTTGGACCTTGGAAGAAAGCGCATTCTGTTATCCCGTTGACCGCGGATTCGTTGATTGAACCTAGAATCATTGTCATTAGCTTCTCGAGTATCTAATTACCACGGTTACTTGTAAAATTCTGTAATAATCATATTTGCACTAGTAAATATCTCCGCTATTGCATAACAATAATGTCTAATCCAAATGAAGATTCGTTTCACGCCCCTAACCCTAATCATAATGTGAACCCGACATATACTCTATATACTGTGTATTGAAAAAACGGCTATTTCATACAGAAGGGGAAATTTAAAGCACCAAACAACGAGTTCAAAAAACAGTGAATTTTATATAGATTTAACATGAGCAATGGTCGTTGCTAATATTCCTCGGCGTGCTTTAGAAAACAATTTCTCTATCCAAATCTATAGGTCAGAATATTCCAAAATATCGACGCTACGGAAGAATTAATTAGACAATTACTATAATGCAGGTATTCAATATATGAGGGAAGATGTAGCAAATCATTAGTAGTGCTAACGGTTTTACTATAATATGTTATATTTAACCGATGTACATAGACTTTTATGACATTTTGTGACATTTGAAACATTTTTCTATCGAACAATTACAGCACAAATTCTTCTTTTTAGACATATGTAGTGTCAATGCGCGATCAAAATGAAAATGAATTTCCGTCTATTACCTCCATTCAGTTCGTTGGAAATTGAGACGAGAAACAAGAAGTGGGTGTGAAATAGGATAAAGATCTGCTAGGCCTACTGTGTGCGGAAATCAGAATGAGAAATATCAAGTCCGAAAGAGAAAAAAATATTCGTCAATTGTAGCGCAACCAACGGTCAAGGACGACATTAAAAGGCTTGCAGGCAGGTACAGAGAAAGAATAGCAACGCACCCGAATCAGCTGGCAGCGGAAACAAACAACACCTTAAGGAGACTAAAAAGGAAACATCCAATAGATCTCATAAAAGATACAAATTAAACATAACTAACACGAAGATGGCACCCCACTGGGGGTAGCCACCCACATGTCATATTTTTTATTTTTATTTTTTTTTACTCACTAAGATAAAAAATTTTACCAAATGTCCCTCTGGACAAATTGTAAAATTAAAATAATAAAATAAAAAAAAAATTGTAGCGCAGTGTCATTGGCGTATTCAGCTAATTTCTAGATATCAGTGTATAGAAATAACGACTGTAGTGCAGCGATTCATTTACTGTTTTACACGATCATCTTACGGCGCTGTACATTGTAGAGCTGCTGCGGCATGTATGATGTGAGCTTTTGTTAAATAAAAGGTTGAATATGAATATTACTTTGTAAAACAGAAAGTCTCTTCTACAATGATACGTGTTTTTTATATATTGCGTTACATTTACATTTATATATGTCGGAGATGGAAGAACATCGGAACTTCTCCTTGGAATTTTGGGAAAATCCCATAACAATGAAAGTTAGATTTTAATAGCTATCATTAAACAAATGTCGTCGTTTAATTTAATTGTAATTGTTCGGGATTTATGACGGTGAGCTTAGGCTCGAGGCGACGACTAATCGCCGAACGTAGCTGCGGTCAAGGGATGAACATTTTACAAAGCTATGGAAAACTTTATAGTCCTCCATAAAAAGAAATAGTTGTAGCGGTACTTGACAGTAAAACATTAGAACGATTTCCGTCCCGTGGCCGTCATATGCAGGCCCTGTTCTTCGGGTAAGATGATTACCAGACGGTGACGCATCTCCACAGTACATGTTCGGCTAGCCTGAGGACTTGCTATAAACCTTAAGATTTAGGTAAGCAAACGGACAAACAGCCCCTGTCCTAATTACAGGGAGAAACCCATTTCTCCACGAACCTTCACCCAGGGGAGGCTAGCATCTTTTATGACCACCGATATGGAGATTGACCAATTAGCAGTAGCGCCGATTTCCCTCACCTTCCGAGCGAGGGCTTTCCTCGACGAATCCGAGGATCGCGCGTCCTTAGACACACCCGATATAGTTTTCCTCGGTGGCATCAAGGAGTCGGAGATTCATTCTTTAGTGCGATCTCCTTGCTTACAGAGTATCGTCTTTACGAGCCGTGAACACTTTGAGTTAGACTTGAACTTTGCGAGTACGTGCTACTATCATCCCGTTGACCGCGGATTCGTCATCGAACCTGAGGCCATCGTCATTAGTGCTACGAGTGCAAAATCCCCGCTGTCGCTTGTACGAATCTGTTGTATCAAGACTGGTGCTAATAAATTCATCATTGTACTACCATCATGGCCAATTCCGGCGAAGACTCATCTAACGCTCACAACTCCAATCCAACCTATTATCCGACATCAGAAGTGGGATCGAGTCCATGTATAACCATGGAACAACTCATGAGAATCGTGGACCGGCTAACTCAGCCGCGAGAGCAAAGACCGAGCGACACAACTAGGAACGTATCGCTTCCGCGCTTCAACCCCGGAATCGCGGGTTCCGACCCAGCCTCGTGGTGCGCGACGGTTAACGTGATCTTGGAAGAAAACCCTTTACAAGGCAGTGCATTACTTTCTGCCTTGAGTAGTGCTCTAGAAGGTTCTGCGGCACAGTGGCTCACTCAAGTACCTACTGATCAAGTGATTACCTGGCCAAACTTTAAAGAGCATTTCATCTTACGTTTTGGTGGGGAGGAAACAGCCACCTCAACGCTAAGGAAGCTGTCTAGTGAGACACCACTGGAGGACGAAAGCATGGGAGCTTTCGGCATTCGTCTCCGCTCCTTCCTGAAGGCAAGGTGGGAAAACGCTACCAAGGATGAGATAATTAACGCTACCGTTCTCTCTCGATTGGCTTCACTAGACCAGCATTCCGAACGGCTGGCACTTACAAGCGACATCAAGACCGAGGGCCAATTTATGAGTGAAATGCAAGTCCTCGCTCGCGCGAAGAGGCCGGCGTCTTTAACAAGTAATACATCCACTGGTCCCGAAGCCAAACGACACAAGCTACCTGACTTCCGGAACAAGTGCCTTTACTGCGGTACCTTCGGACATAGAATAGCGGAGTGTCGCAGGAGGACGAGGTCCGAGAAACGGAAGGATACGCTACGCCTAGAAGGAAGCCGACCAGCTACGTCGTCCAAGGTTCTTTGTTTCAAGTGCGGTACGGAGGGTCATATCGCACCCAATTGTCCGATGAAGTAGGAAAGGAAAGATGGCCACGGTAAAGAACGTCGAGTCGACTCCTGCGCGGTGGAAGTCCCAATCGGCAAATTAAGCCACCTGGGTGAGTCGTTTCCATTTCGCTTCGATTCGGGAGCCGAATGCTCGCTAATCAAAGAATCTGTAGCGGCACTCGACAAGTCAAATACCGCCACTCGGCTCTAACCACAGAGCGGACACGTGGCACAGTTGCATTAGAGCATGCCTAAGCGCATACAGATCAAAACATAGCGAATACAGAAAATACATAAAAAACAAAAAAATATACGATCTAGCCAACATACACCGCATAGACTGCCATATATTAAAAATAACAAGAAACCACTTCGCACAAGCAGCAATGATAAAAGAAAACAGCCTAATCTTCGGTTGCCTATTCCCAAATGATACTTACCACAAAAACACACTATCAACAGGATACATCCCCCCCGAAGCGTTTCTTTACCTAGACGAAAGAAACTACCTGCAAGATGCAAACAACATACCGATAATATACCACATAAAAAGAAATACAAGAACAAATGCAATTCTCTACGAGGAAAACTTAGATGGAAAGACAGCAGACACCAGGTGGAGATTCAACATGGCCCTCCCACAGAAAGACGTAGAAGACAAACACAGAAAAAACTCAAAAAAATATTGGTGGATACCGAAACCAAAATAAAAATATCGAGATAAAGATCCACAAAACAAAATACCAAAAATAAATTTACCCTAACGGGTAAATTCACAACTTGTAAATAAGCCTTGTAAATAATGTAAATATGTAAATATGTAAATAAACACACCCTCCCCCACTCACCCAGCCCACCCTCCCCCCCTTCCCAAACTCCCGCGTCCCCCAAAACCAAACAAGCTAACAAACTGTCCTGTTTTGCGACCAGGTTTTCAGGACAGAAATAAGAATAAGCAACAATACAATAGGTAAGCACAGCTTCTCAGCGGCTTAAAATCCATAGGATAAGCATAGTATAAAATGCTTAAAATAGAATAATAATGAAATATAGTAGGGCTACGCCGTGCCGTCACGTATCGGTACGTATGCCTAAATAACCCACAACAGAAGTTCGCCGTTTATTGCGAACTAACAAATACTGTATAATATAATCCTGGTAAAAATAAACAATTTACAAAAAAAAAAAAAAAAAAACACGTGGCACAGTTGTTAGCGTCTTAGGTTTCGAACGTTCGGGACCCGGGTTCGATTCCCGGCGCCCGTAGTCCGATTTTATTTCCACGCACAAGAAAATAGAAGAAAAAACAGCAGCGACATCTACAGCCCTCAGCCGACAACTACCCGCTGCACCAGGCCCAACCAGCGTTATCGACGACCACCACACAACCACAGCTACGACTATCACGGATACGACGCCTCAAATCCGTCGCTTCGAAATTTTCCGGGAGAAGAACGACCGAGGTAGTAGTAATGAGGGGAATCGGGAATACTTGCGTCAAGAGCACGTCTCAAATTCTGTCCGCCGTGTGTATTAACGGTCTTAGCCTAGAGATAACGTTTCACGTCCTCGCTGACGACTACTTAAAGCACGACGTCATGATTGGTTGCGAAATCCTGAGTCAAGGCTTCGACGTACACATTACGCGCCATAGCCTCGATATTTGCAGATCCAAGATAGTTAGCACCTGTAGTAAGACCACCGAACACGAGGTCGATCTTAATGCAGTAGATACTGAGGCGCTCGGTAACGATAAAAGCCGGTTGATCTCTATCCTCGGGAAATTCAAAAATTCATTCATCACGGGTTTCCCACGCACTCGCGTAAATACGGGACAGTTAGAAATCCGATTGATCGACCCCAATGTTACCGTTCAAAGAAGCCCTTACAGACTTAGCGATGAAGAGCGAAGAATAGTACGCGAGAGAATAAACGAACTGATTATAGCGAACATTATAAGGCCTAGCAACTCACCGTTCGCGAGCCCCATGTTACTCGTAAAGAAAAAGGATGATTCGGATAGACTGTGTGTCGATTTTCGAGCGTTAAACAAAAACACGGTCGCGGATCGGTATCCCTTGCCTCTTATTGCGGATCAAATCGCGAGATTACAAAGGGCGAGATACTTCATTAGCCTGGACATGGCCAGCGGGTTCCATCAAATTCCTATACATCCCAATTCGACAGAGTACACGGCATTCGTTACACCCGACGGACAATACGAGTACATAACGATGCCGTTCGGATTGAAAAATGCCCCGTCCGTTTTCCAACGGGCCATTTTCAATGCCTTAGGCGATCTCGCCCATTCGTACGTTGTTGTCTATTTAGATGATGTTTTAGTTATTGCCGACTCGATGGATCAAGCCTTAGAGAGATTGGACATCGTATTGAATATCCTCACGAACGCCGGATTTTCGTTCAATTTCGCTAAATGCTCGTTCCTAAAAACATCGATACTTTATTTGGGATATGTAATTTGTAACGGAGAAGTCCGTCCAAACCCGGGGAAAATACAAGCTTTAAATTCTTTACCTGCACCGTCAACCGTCACACAGCTTAGGCAGTTTATAGGTTTGGCCTCTTACTTCCGAAAATTCATTCCTAAATTTTCAGAAGTGATGAAACCCTTGTATGCACTTACTTCTAGTAGCAAGCACATAACTTGGACGGATAGGCACGAAAAGATAAGGCAAAGAGTAATTTCCGTTCTGACCGACGCGCCAGTGTTGATGATATTCAGTGTTGATGATGTTTACATACCTTTCAGTTTCATGAAAAAATGTAATCCCCCTCTCGTTGTTGTCTCGATCAGCTAAGCTCAAGTGCATTGGTCCCTTATCGCCGTATGTTTATAAATCGACACATGAAATGTATACACAAAAGTCGGCACGAACTTATGGGATGACTAATATTAATATCTTGTGTCTTATCAAATTGATCTAGTTAACCATAATTGCGTAACATACCAATGACAATAATATATTGTCAATGTTACCTATAAACTACTTCAAACCCCACATGTACAATTCTGAATTGCTGATTAAACGTTAAGTATACTATATCTTTCGAATTACGACAATTCAATTTGGTTTAGTTTATCGCGCCATTACATTTACGCGACGTAAATTGTGTGGTGAATAAAAAGTAAACGTAAGAAAGGCTTACTAATATTTGTCTAAAATGCCAAACATAAATTATGTGATAAAATTATGTAATAAATTATCTTATTTAATTTGCACTATTTTTATGTAAAATACCCTACATTCTGTTTTTTATATCAGTATGAAGGCGAATATCTTTTCTCAATAATTTGTATTTCGTTTTAATGGTTTCAGAGAAGCGTAAAAGTTGTAAGAGTGGAGGGAAGAAATCGATCTAGAGGACATGTCACAGTGTCACTACACAAACATCAGGATGTCAATCGCAGTGGTAGGTATATTAAAAGTCGCTAATATTGTATATATATAATAATATAACATATATTTATAACAAGAACGCTATTTTTGCTCATTAATATCTTCATTAATTTCAAACCGATTATTGTTTTTGTGAACATCTTATACAAGCTATATTCAAAGATTTTCTATGATAATAATTAGAAAATTTGGTAAGTTTGGAAATTCTCGTACGAAAAATACTTAAAAAAATTGAATAGAATTCTGTAAAAATATAGTTGAATAAAAGCAGATTGTAGAATGTTCGTAGCATAAACTAAATTTTAGACATAGCAAGCTTAAAAACGTTACTATTAGCAGACCATAAGCATAGCGCTTGATTACAACGCGACACGATCCTCTGAATAAAAGAACGTTACATTTATTTAAAGAACTTTTTCTATGAAAAGAGTGCGTCTAACTTACAATTATTAAGTAGATTAATTTATTTTGCCTAATACATTAAAAGGCAGAAGAAAATATACCACGTGCCAATAAATTTATGTAAACGAAAAAGATATTAATATAATATTATTATTATTTCAAAGTTTCTAAGATTTACTTACACCGTTTGTGATTATATGTTTTATTTTTGTTCGTCTAGGACACGTGACAAAAATTGAACTGGAATTGATGGAAGCTCCGGATGACAGGATCCTCGTTGGACCGATACCATCTGAATTGAATATCACCGGTGAAATTAATTCCACTTATCCGGATGGTGAGTTAAATATCCCACAATACTCAGACAATAGTAGCTCTTATTATCCGTGGATTCGAAAGTTTTGTATGGACACGGTTCGCTTTGCCATTTTAGATCATAGGATCCCAAAAGATCCGAGATAGATCTAAAGATTTAAAGTTTATCACAGAGAAATCGATCCTTTTGTGCTATTACGTTTGATTAAACGGACATTTCAATTTGTCTTCCTATGCAGAATCTGGCGCAGAAATTCATAAGGATAGAAATTTAATATTGAGAAATAGTAGCGAGAGAATGTTAGAGAAAGTGGAAAAAGGTCATTGGAAGAACAGAAAATGACAAGGGCATGTTAGCATGGTAGCAGTGCGCAGCTGGCACGATGTATTTAATTGCGAAATTTACAACAACAAACGAACCCAATAATAAATATATACATTTTCATTAACTTTTAATATATAATAATATGCGTGCATGTTAATAAAATGAAAGAGATACGAAATGTAAGTGGAATAGAGAGAAGTTCGGCAGGTCGTTCATTGATCGGCGGCCACATTAGTTCCATATTCCAAGTATAAAATTAAATCGTTTGTAACGTGCAAAATAAGCCTCGAATGATATTTTTGTACGGGCTGTTTGAAAGAATGGTTCTACACCGTGAAATGAAATTCAAGGTCAAGACTTTTTTTATTCCATCGTATTCCACTCCACGAGAATAAAAAGTCTGAATCGCAACTTAACCGTTCTACAATGAAACTTTAATTTATTTTTCTAAAAAGAACAGTTCAGTTGCGACCACTTTCGAACAACCTGTATGTGCACGAATCTTTTTAATTATATTGATACCTAGAATCGTAGATTATACATATATACCTGGCCCTCTTTTTTCGACAAGCAAGGAGGATAATAGCAATTCTAATTTGTAAAAGAATAAAACACTACTCACAACTACACTACCAAACCGCCACGACAATGTTACGTTTAACAATGTCAAGCGTAAAATTTCAAGCCACAAAAGCCTCGAAGCTCTTAAAATATTGCTCGATAAAGGAAAGAAAACAAAAATTACAAAGACCACTATAATAAGGGTATACACGTACTCATCACATCATATATAAATGACAAACAAATCAGCAAAATATTACGTAATATATAATATGTGATACGTTACCGAGTACAAGAAAGATGAAATTGGCCGTTGGCGGGAAGAAGGTGAGGAATATCTGGACAAACGTAAGGCCTTGAATCGACTAGATACGGATCGCGAAAACTTTGCTAGTTGGCTCTCGATCAGTTTTTCTTCGAGATACGCCGCCGGGCAGATTACGTGTGAGGCGAGCTGGATTTCGCGAGACTTACTGAGAAGAGTAGTATGGACATTTTCCAAGCAGTGAAATGTCACTTCAATGCGACAGCAAGTAGCAATCGTTTAGGTATAGCGATAGATGTATGTATTGAAGATACCAAATATGTATGAGTGGAAATTTTTGTCTTTTTATTACCAACAAAGCCATATTTGAAATATTATTCCTCGCCACGCGAAGCAAACTTCAATGTCCATGCTTTGTTTATTCGCGATTCAAACTAACGAATAATTTACGTGGCCAAGATGATTGACATATATAAATCGGTCGGAATCGTGTGTGTCGCAATCTATAAGATATCGATATCGTGTTTCGAGCGTGCGTTTTACTTCGCGCCACGGAAAAATAATAACCATTACGAAACGCATGCACGCAGCAGTGCACGTCGACACAATTTATCTGTTAATTTGGTAGATAAATTTTTTCGGGCAGCAGTTCAATTTCTGGACTTGTTACACTCGCATTTCCGCATGTAATTTCCGATTAGACGCAGTGAAACTGGTCAAGTGCGGACTTGTTCTCTGAACATCTTTGGAACTGCTTTTCATCTTTCTCCTTAACATTTTCCTACAAAAGACTACGATGCAAATCGTTTCTGTTCACGCATGGGAAATCCAATATAAAACCGCCGACGCACTCGCCGGCAATGATCTAGATCAACCAATGGAAAGGGTAAGTATAACATGCCCAGGCAAGAGAGCAGGAACAACGCCTTCCGATGTCTAGAATCGTATAACGAAACCGACGCATGCTGCCGGACACACGATAATTGAGCCCACAGGTTTCGAGCACGACCTGTGGAATTCTTCTTAATTTCGCTTTCTTTTTGCTTTTGCCAGAATTTCGTCTGGTACGGTCGCGTCTCGAGGTAGCCGTTTTTAATTTCATTCATCCTGTGAGATATAGATCTTCTTAGGCAGAGCGCCGGGGTGATTCATAATTCGACGCATCAATCACTACTAGTTTTTAAAGTCTCGAGCAATGTTCAGGCCGTTGAACGATTCGACTTTGCAACCGAATTTTTGCGTTTAGCGCTCAGTAAAAAATACACGCGATTCGATGTAACACTGTATACGAATTATTACGCGTGCCTAGCCAACTGCCTCGCGATCTGTCGAACGTCGAATCCTGTTTCGAACAGTTGTTTTCCGCTAAACAAATCGAACGAAGAGAACAACAGCAAGAGTAAAATATTATGATCTGAAAAAGCGATGAAAGAATAGACGAACAAATACACAATTTTTTGAACATATTAAGCTGCGCCTGTGACGATAATTTTTACCAATGTTTTAAAAATTCAAAAGACGCTGCCGCTGACAGAATATGATATCTGTATTTCACCGTCTTAGGGGCACAATGCTTCCGAGAAGATTATCCTGCTTCTTGCAAAACTCAAACCTCATAAGTGCGATTAACGTGATATCTAACATGGAATTTTCTTCTAACGACGAACATGGAAGCGTTCGAGTTGAGATTATTAAAAAAATTTGTTCGTATGATTGTTGGCAGCATTGGACGTTGTTTGGAGTAGGAGTTTGATAAAATCAAAGCAAAGGAGTATCAGTGGTTTGACGTGCAACAGTTCTAGTAAAATTTCGGCGAACCTCGAGGTTGTTTGCTATTCGATTAGTGTTGTCAAATAAATCTACTAATAAATATTAATCAACATAATAAAGCTCGATAATGTATGATAAAGTTACAAAATATATAGCTGCATAAAGATAAATATTGCATTCTGCTAAAATTACGACATTTTGAAAACATTTTGAAGAGGAAGATAAATTATTTTTACGCGTATAACTTTCGAGTGGGAGCGAGTAGCATAAGAGATAAGCGAGCAAAGTTGAATCGGCTTTATCGTCCAAAATCCACACGATTTTCCCCATTTTATGAGAGATGGTATAATGAAGTATTTCCCGCCTCCTATTCATCTATATGGATTTTCGAATGCGCGTAAGTACACAGACTTTGCATCGTCCTCGGAAATTTCAATCTCGATCAAACTGGTAGAACGAAATTTTCAATTTTTAGGATGAGACCGCCACAAGCGAGAAAATAAAGCAAACAGTGATCTGTGATACACATGACAAAACCAAAAATAGGATAAAGAAGCCACCAAAAATAGGTCACCTAAATAATTTTTTCAATTTTTCAGATACAAAGAAATGTTTGAAACAAAAGTTGCTTGGTTTCGATTAAATTGGAAAAATTTGTCTCATGTGGACGTGTTTACGAATTTTGAAGGCCACCTCCTTTTTTTAAACGAAATCACACATTTTTAAACGCCTATATATTACGCAATATACGTATTTGCTTATCTTATGTTTTATCTTTTCATTTACATTTGAAAAATGAAATGTGAATGATGTAAAATATGAAAATTGAAAATTAGAAAAGTGTAAGAGACGAAACTCTAAAGATTACTTTTGCTACGTATCTGTGGATAAAACAAATAGGAGCATGCCGGCCACCGATCCATAGTCCCTGCCGGTTATTATCTGTCAAGGGAACAAAATTTACATCAAATTGAAATTCATTTGAAATTTAATATCTTGATATTGGCTTATACGAAAGACACGAGTAACTGATGTGTTGTTTGTTCATTAAAAAATATGATTCCCATTTAGACATATTAATGTGACCTTCACGGTGACCTTTTCAAGTTCCTTGCAAGATATAATTAATATCGGTGTAACTTGTTCCTCTCGACACCGTACAACATTTATTTCAAATATTTTCCCGTATCGGCTAGAGTTTTCGAGATGTTTACACGTTTCCAGGTAAACGAGGCTAAAGTATAGTTTAGTTTAGGAAATTTGGCGAATTTTTAATAATTGGAAAATGAAGTATATTTGATGAAATAAGTAATACGAGGATGTATGTTGTAGTAAATTGCGAGGATGTGAAAAACACTGTGACTTTTATCGAAATCGGTATTTTAGAATATGAGACACGAAGTCGTACACATATATATCTATTCTGTTCGTAGTTAGGTCCTTGATACTCATTTTGGATGTAATTGTAAAAAATGATCATACCCGTAAGTAAAACATCGATGGAATCCAAAAATCATGCAACCTTTCCGTGCTATTCGTCATGGATAAATATGGTTGGATGTTTTCAACTATCTGTCTGCGCTTGCTCGAGCATCTCGAGCGGTTGTTGCGTTTGAGCAATGTAGGTGTAGTACGTTTCTTACAAGCGTTGAATGATTTACAATTTCAACTAGCTGTTGCAAGTGACCAGTTTAAGAGCGTTCTGGATGAACTCGAACAATTCGAAATCCTGTTTCATCTTTCTAGGCAGTTCCACAAATGAGGCTTCAAAATTAACGAAAATAAATCCACACATGTAACCTTCACGCTGCGAAAACAAACCTGACCTCAAGTGACCATTAACAATATTACAATTCCTAACAAGGATTCAGTCAGATATCTGGGCATGACTGGACAGGAGAATGACATGGAAACAACACATCATAGACAAATCGAAGCAACTCAAGGCCAAACTTAAAAAATTCTACTGGCTCATTGGTCGACGTTTCAACTTAAGCACGCAGAGAAAAATTACGCTCTATAAGATTATAATAAAACGTGTCTGGACCTACGGAATTCAACTATGGGGAACATCAAGTAATTCCAACATTGAAATACTTTAACGCTTCCAATCGAAAACTCTAAGATCCCTAATAAATGCACGCTGGTATGTTACCAACGAAGCAATACATCGCGACCTCAAAATGCCCACAGTCAAAGAAGAAATAACAAAATTTAGTAATAGGTATATCATAAGAGTTAACAATCATCGAAACCCCTAGTTACTAAATTGCTTAATACGTGGGACCAGATCCGCAGGCTAAGAAAACACTATCCTTTAGATCTAAGCACTAGATTCAGCTAGAAATAAACTTATTATAAATAATTAGTCATGTCACTGCGCCACGCCAGAGAAACTTAATCAATATTCTCAATGTGAGAATTGATTGTAAAGTACTTGTAAATAAAAAGAAAAAAAAAATCTTTCTGGGCAGATGTTCTACTTTCTCTTTCACTTTGGCTTTTAAGGAGATAAGGTTTGTAGCATTAGTAATGGAAAGAACGCAGCAGTGAGTAAATTGTTGCTTGGAAACCTTGCAATATTATTACCGTCGACATTCAGGAATCATTGAGGATACTCGAGGAACATGGTATATCGCAGATGTGTTGCTTTGCCCTAGAGCCTTTAGCGGTTAGCCAAGAAAATCATTTTGGCCACCCAGAAGACTCATTAGCCTTTATGCGTTCAATCGGAAACTGAACGGCATATAAAATACCTACTGTTTAAATCGTAAATATTTAAAGAATTAATTACTGTACAACAGATTTGAAAGTTTCATGCCACGGATTGTCACACGTAACTCTGTTGTGAACTACACTGTTTGAAATCTCACCTATATAAAAACAAAGAGAACTCCACGATGTACATCGATTTCAGTGGATCCTTCGATACCTGAAGAAGGTAGCTGCAGTAGTAGGGAAACGTCAGGAGGAAATTCCTCTCGGACACAGCTCTTACCCAAAACCCTCAAACAGTTTTGTTCACAAGAGTGTTATATTTATTTAGACAATAAACTTTAAATAGTAACTCGAATGATGTTGTAATAGGCAGTCCAGAACTAGGTGCAGTTATACTCAGAGCTGAAGAGGCCTTGATAGTTATTTTCGTACTCTTTCTATGGGCTGCGGCAATTGCGTTATTCTTCAATCGATGGGGCAAGATAAGAATGTTGGAACCATCTCAACCGAAATTCCTGCCACAAGACGAACAAAATTGTACCACGATTGAACAAAATCAACTTCAGGTAATGCATAAATATATATTTTATTTATAATTGATACTTTATGACTATACTTTAGTGCTGTGTACTGTGTATTGACCTTCGCACTGTCTAATGCTGAGTTCAGACTGGCTAAAATTATTTGCAAACTATTCATAGTTGTAGCGTTGTTATTCGTTTAGTGTTGTTACGCGCAGCCACTTGTTGATTTTGCTCGTCTGTAAATCTCAATATATGTAAAGACTTGCTGCTCGTATCAATTGCATGTTTCATAGTAAAAGCAAATAATGTTAGAAGAAAAAATGATCGAGAGCATCGATGCTGGAAGAAAATAAATTTTGATACAAGAAACAGATAATTTATTAAAAAACAAAGATGAATTGAAAAATTCTATCGAAATGTTATATGACAAATTACTCGAGACTATGAGAAATTACTTACCATAATCCGATAAATATTAAAAACAAGTATAAATTTTCGAATATCAATTTCAATCAAAGAAGGAATGTTGATTACGTTAAATTTTCTATCAACGAATGATTCTCACACTGATTGTTCAAAAGGCAGTAATATCAAAGTTTGCAAACTGCTTTACATCTGCTCTTAAGTTATTTGCAAATAATTCGCGAGCTCTACTGCAGGCACGAATACGTCTGGATCCTGCATTATAATTGGTACCTTTGATGTAACGTCTCTTAAATAAGGAGTGTTCTCTGTTCACTACTCGTTGTTCACAAATAAGTTCACAAGTGTCCAAAGCTGTTGACGAACGTAATTTGTAAACAACAATGTGAACCTAACGTAAGACGATCGAAAGACTCTTACACAATCCTAATTAATTATATAATAGTAAAAAATCTTCTATTTGAGACTGACTGAATTATTGATGGCACCTTCTAATTGAGACGAACTAATTGAAATTTCCTAACTCAATTAGACATTAATGGCCGCGTCCTGATTGGCGTTCCATTCAACTAACAGAATTTAATTGCTCTAAGCTGGTTGAAACTTACTTAACGGATTTTTAACGATCAAATCCAATGAGAATAACATGCATACGTTACTCTTAATCAAGGTATAACAGCTTTCTGAACGTCCGCCAGAACAAATTGCAGGAAACCTTATATAAAAACATAAAAAGAAAAATATAAAGATAAAATTCAAATTTAAAGACAAAAATGTCGAAAAATCTTAGTCAATTTTTATCAATCTTTCAAATCATTTATTATTATTTTAGAGATGCTTGACCCGAACGCAGCTATCTTACATCATTTTCCACCAAATCGAGGTTGTACAATGCGACTATAAAAATAACATACAATTTCTTAACCCCTTCCCGTACTTTAGCGAGTCTGACACGCTAAATTACGGGAAGGGGTTAATACCCAATACATAATCCATTACCAACAACATTTATCCTTAAAAAAATGTGCCGCATTCTTCCCGTAATTATCCTATGCGAAATATTATATATTTATAACTTTTGTCGCATACTATTTATTGCTAAAATTAGTTGCTTTCAAACATCTAGTTCCTTATCAGTAAAAAAACAAAACAAAAAATTCTTTGTTATCGGTATCACAATAAATCGCTGTATTTCTATCAACTTATATTGCTTGACACGGACTTGGATACAGACAAACACGCGCGCGCGCGCAGATCACAATATGGATTGTTTTCAAACTTTGCACTTCTGGAATGCTATTTTACTTTTACCGTCCACCGATTCATTTCTGATTTCTTCGTCGTGATTTTAAATAATCACTATGTATTTATTTTGACATTTCGACTTTATCATTTACTAGATTCAAATTTCCTATTACATAAACAATTTTATATGCAATTAAAGACTTAACATCTCGGACATGGAATGTAAAATTTAGGGAAAAATGTTTCATTGAAAAACATGGATTGTATAAATGTTTTTTACATCCACTGTCCGGCATACATACGTACATATGCATAAATTCATAACGGAAAGGAGCAACGCAACAACATATAACGTAGATATAACAAACATTAATGTTTAAAATATGAATAATACATTATATACGACAAATTCTTATTAATTATGTATTAAATAATTAATAATTAAGAGAAGAGAAGAAATCAAAATTTTCATCCAGCTAGGGAACTGGATTTTTTATATTTCTCATAATATTGATATATATTTCAATGGGAGGATATTGCAAAAATCTGAATTACCATTAAATAAATTAAAAATTAATGGAAAATTTATTTTCTATAGAAATTAAAAAGATTTTTAAGATGTTAACGTTTCCAAATGGAATACTGTTTTTGATAAAAGTTTGATTTATATGTAAACAAAATGATCATATATGTAGATATAGACATATATACATCATAATCTTAATTATACCTAGAATAATGATCTACTCATCTTAATTTTATATATCACGTAGGTAATACTTTTCAAATCTGTATCATATTTTACCCTGTTCATCGCGACTTTCTCTAAACAAAGCATCGTACCTCCAAACACGAATGTAGATTACAAAGATCAATTGAACTGTTTAAAAGTGGCGATCAAAATTAATTCACAAATTATCTGTTTGTTTGTTCGCAGAACCGACGTACATTCTCGAAGTGCAATATCCTTTGCGAAGAATGTCCAATAAGGCACGACTCGAACTACGCTTTGGGCCAAATGAGACCGAGGCAAAACAGTGCGTTCATTGGCTCCAGTGTGTCCTTTCTCCCAGGTGGCGGAGGTACAGCGCGTCGCACGAAAAGCGCGTTCGACCTTCAATTTTCCGTGTTTACGGAAAATAACACGCTCGACTCCTCCAGTGAACAGGATACGTTAAAGAATTTTAAGCCGACCTGCGATTCCACGAAATTATTGCTAGACGAACGAAAGACAAGCGTCTATCAGTTGGACAAAACCGGGGCGACCAAATCTTTCTGTCAAAACAGAGGAATAAGTGTTTGTCAATTTGATGCTTCACCAAAATTATGGCAACGAGATCGTGGAATGAGCATCTGCCAGTTCGATAGGATGGAGGTTCTCGCCAGGCCATTGCAGAGAGATCGCGGTGGAAGTATCTGTCAATTCGACAGAATGAACGTATTAGCCAGACCACTGCAGAGAGATCGCATAGGTAGTGCTTACCATTTTGACAGAATGGATGTCTTGGCCAGACCTACTGTAACTCTTGACAAATTCTCGTTGAGAGAAAAACGCGTTAGTATGTGCAACCTTTTGGGAAAAAATGAGAAAACGACAGAAGCAATTCAAATGGAACGGCATTTAAGCAACAGCAACGTTGGGAAAATAGGGGAAAAAGATATATCAGTCGAGGAAGAGAGAGGCAGGATTATGGCGGAGGAACAAAAGACATTTATTAAACACATACCCAAAGAGAAGAAAAATAGCTTTTGTCGATCGAACCAACCATCTTGCAGCCAAACTTCTGATGCTGCATTTGGATATAAAGGTACTTGCGTGTAGCGTGAGAACTTGTACAATTCGTCAAGGAAGAGCTGCAATTGTGTGACACAATTTCCAAGACAATGGTTTTGTTCGGAAACGATCTCAAGATTGACGTTCTTGCGAATATATCATACATATGTATGTATATATAACGAATTAATTACTCGTTTTGAACAGAATTAACATTGTATTTAAATATTAAGTATGTATATTGCTTTTGATAAGAACACTTTCAGTTCGCTTATAGTGTTCCCTGTAAATGAAATGTTGGACAAATTTCTAAGAGAAACATGAAATTAAATGTGCATTGTACAGAATGACTAAGGTCAGTATTTTACCAAATTATTAAAAAATAAATATCTTACACGTATTTTTAAATTTATAAGGAGGAACGACTCGTTACTGAACTGTCGTACTAAATTTATATGAAAAAATTATATAATCTGTACACTACAAATTACAATAAAATTCAAGGAATAAAAAAAATGATAATAAACAACGTGATAATCTGTCTTTCAAATATCGAGGAAAAATAAAAATATCTCGTATTTTAATTATTCTTTCGAATTTTTATTAAGTTATTGGTATTCATTCTTATCCTATTGTATATTTATCCATTAGTGATGAATAAAATTTGATTTATCATTTTTATTCGAATTTTCAGTATCCAAATAACTTTTTTACTATACCTTACTATAATGTAATAATTTGAAGTGCGAGTACTAAATGATAACAGTTGCAACGTTGCAAATAAGTAGTTGACGGGATTTATAAAGAAAGATATTCTTTTAAGCATTGCAATTTATACTTCATTTCGTAAATGAAATATATTTACTAAAATCTACCATAGTTTTAGTCTTCTGCTATTAAAGTGAAAAATATTTAAAGAATATTCGATTTCAAAAACTACGGCGAATCACGAATAAAGCGACTAATCATATTCAAAATCATATAGTAAAGGTATTGTTGAAACGAGAAATTGAATATACTAAATATTCTGCCGTCTTCCATATAAATTTATTACAAACAAAATTTTAGTTTATTATTTAGTTACAATGCATCCATTTATAACTATCATCTATTGAAAGAGTAGCTATTAAATGTTGTACGGGAAAGCCGTTTTATATTTCCAAGTCAACCGTGTTTTATATCTCACAAAAAGCAACATTTGCATATTCAAGAGTTGCAATATATTTTTAAATGCAAACTACTGTTAAGAAAGTGCTACAGATACAATTCGTATTATCAATATACTGAACCGCTGTTTCTTTTTTCATTTGTTTATCTATAAATAATAATTGCTTTCTTGCACTTTCATAACTATCGAAAAGATAAGTTATCCATTGATTTAAGTTATTATTTACTTTTTTCTATGTAATTTATGTATAATTTGAGATCACTTCTGCAAAAAGAACCTTGATAACCTTATATCACTATATATAATTAGCTATTTATATAATATATAGCATTTAATTTCCGACAGTCTAGGTGTAGTAAAGTTTCATCTCTTCAATTGTAGAAAAGCCTGGAACTTTAACATTCTTCGATTGCCTAAAACCTCCATTTTCTATCAAATATGTTTTTGAATTCGAAAAGTTAGTTTGCGATAGATCAATTCAGATAAAATTACTAAACGAATCATGAAATAATCTTTACCACTAATTGTATCTATATGAAATATATATTTGTGAGTCTTTTAAATATTATTAAGTTTTACTGCAAAATATGACATCGTTTACACAGAATTAATCACATTTATGCAAAATTTCAAAGTGTAATATATAATAATAAATAATAATAATATAGTGCCATTTTTCAGCCTTTCTTTATTAAAATCAAAAATCAAATTAAAACTCAACAAAAATATTCCTCGGGCCCAGCAAACTTCTCTACACGAACCTATGGAGCATCCTATGCACGAGAGCCACAGCGAGTCTCAAGTTCAATAATGTGTCCGCCAATTTACCTCGTATCGTAATGAAGAAAGCTATAACTATAACATCCAGTAGCACACAGGACTCTGTATATTACACATTATTTCGTTAAAAAATTAGAGTACCTTATACACGCAAATTTCCTCTGTGATTCTTTCATTGCATTTATGTAATGTCCCCAGTTTGCCGCCTTCAATTTTTAACTAATTTCACGGAATTTCCACCGAAAGGTTTTCGCTTTTATCTCCGAGTCACGGGCGCTCGTGTCTTCCTTAATTCGTTTTGCTCGCTCGAAATTTTATCCCAGGCTTTATGCGAATTTTATACAATGTTGGATTTCGCGGAATCTCGCCATCTCCACCTCCTTTAGCATAATTTCTTCTTCGTGACCTCACCGAGCTACCCTCTTAAGGAATTTTCAGCGATCAAACTGAAATCTTGTTTCGTTCCTTTTGTTTCTGAACTTAGATCGCCATCCTCTCTGACACTCTCCCCTTCGTGACTCTGCTCAGAGAGAATGAATCGTCGCAGCGCCGTGTAAGAACAATCAGCTCGCTTTTCCTGTACGCTTCTTCTTCGTTTTTCGTCCTGGAGATTGAAGCCTCGTTATGTCAGAGCTGCCGCGATTTCGGGGTAATTCCATATGCTCTCTGTCTGTGTATCTTCTGTTGCTGCTTCTCCTTCTCTTCCATCGCTTTTTATATCTGCCAACACCAAGAAAGGTCCTGTTTTGGACAGAACAAGGTCGTTCGGCTCTTACATTTTAAACGGTTCGAGATGCGAAGAAAAATGTTATAAGTTTGGATTCTATCGAGTGGAGTAAAATGAAATGAAATCATAATCTATTTCATGTAAATCTTAGAGATCAAGCTAGAACGCCCCTTGAGGCTACTGCACTATATACAGCTTTGTATTTGTACAAGACTTTCCAACGTATGTTATACGTTATTATTATATATAATCCAGCAGTTGAAACATTAACAGAATTTATTACAATTGTGTATAATAGTAATGTATTTTACACGTTACTTTATACACTGTTATTTGGGCAGTAGTAAAAGGAGTGAACGAAATCACGACTACAGTTAAAAAAATATATTCAGTTCCTGGTCACACAACCAGACGCAGAAATTTCATTTTTCTACTTGTAACGTGTCAGAGACGCATATTCGTATGTATATTATGTCGGATAAAGGACAAATTATCATTGGTTGTCTAAACTGTTTATAGACGATTATGCACAGATATACACATTGCAACTATTTAATTTATTATCTGTTCCACGTCGCTTAATTTTAATAAAAAAATTAAAAATACTGAAAATGTTAAATTTGATTGTAGTTCAGTGACCAGAGTCTGTACGTGTCTTTATAAGTGACAGAAAATAAAATACACGTATAAACCTGAAAAACCATCAGCAAGTCTTTGGGAACGAGGTTAACGACATCGACCGATAATTCAGAAAACTAGAGGTCGGATGAACCGTGTCCGAAAGGAAAGCAAACTTTTTCTTTTTTTCACCAAACATCAACCATGGGACGAGCAGTATATATCGATCGATTTCTTACTGGTCGCGCAACTAGGAATCAATCAAGCCCTTAGGATCGTCGGTGCTCTTCTTAACCGACAGTCAGTCTAGAACGTTTCGTGAGAACGTAACACAGCGATGTCCACATCATCTATTGACTTTTTCTTCCTCGGCACCTCCATTCTCTCAAATAGCAAAAAAAGCTCAATGGTAGAAAAAAAAGTTGCTGACACAGAATGAGAATGTTTCGTGGCATTCTTTGTGAATGTCTTCCTGAGTGTCGATAATAAACTATCGAGCGTACGTGCTTTCTTCTTCTACAAACACGATGGCGTTTGCGATCAATTGCGATTTTTTGCGTCTTGTAAAATCCTTTTCGAGTCTTCCCATTGTTTTATAAACTACACACTTCGTATCACGCAACACTTTGCGTCCGACATTTTGTTCTTTATATTATATATTATATAGTATATAAAATATATTATATAATATTTTCGTACCATACATCTTTGGAATAAAATGGTGAGCTTTCGAAAAATTAGCGTTGACTATAGACTAAATCCAATCCCGTTCAGTAAACATTCCAGACCAGTCGAATTTGCCTTCAAAGTACCCAAAATCGGGAAAAATTGTAAACAGTATTTTTTTCTACAAAATGATTTTTGTGTGACGTTGTGGTTTTTAAATGATAATTTAATATAATATATATAAAATAAATGAATTTTATTATATGATTTAGCATTTCCCATCTTGCAATGAAGTTTTAATAAAATGATAATTATGGTTTCCTTTTTTCACTTCTTCTGTAGGTGAGTGTACAATATCATTAGACATATGATTTATAGGAGATTAATCTACTCATTGGTGCATAATATATATGTAAAGTCCAAATTCGGATAATTCAGGGATCGATTCTAAGTCTGAAAATCGAGAATCGATTTTCAACGTCCTGAGCTACCGATCTTTCTTCTTCAGTCTTTAAAATCTTAAATAACTATTCTGTAATCTTGTCTATCTCTAACCTAACTCTCTGTCCGTCCGTTTTAAAAGCAGCATGCCTCTTAAAAGATGGTCGTCCGTGAAACAAAAGAGGGTCGTTCTTTATCCGTGAAACGAGGCCTGTCGTGCTACCCGTAAAACAAAAAAAATCCCTATCCCACATGAACTCTAGGGAGTTTACATATATATATTGTTCCTTATAAGAATTAAAGATAACATATTCTACAGGTTGAGAATGATCGTGTAGCAGAGTATTGATTATAGAAATAATTGTTTAATATATCCAAATATCTTTTAAATGATAGTGATATTTCATCTTGCTTTAGAATTTCATCCATTCTTACTGTTTAATTCTCCTTCTGCTCTTCTCCTACTAATTTTACATATACATATGTATAGTTTTAATATAACTATAGTAAATATAATATAACAATAATTATATTTTGTAATTCTGAATGGTTGTAAATTTTCATCAAATCAATGTTTTAAAAAAATGTCGATACGCATAGTATCTGTGCATGGTTTTTTCTGTTTTACAAGAAGTGCATTATGCAGCACGAATTTATTCTGTACAATATTGAATTATCTTGATATTTCTAAAGAAGAAACTGTTTAAAAAAAATATGAGAACGGTATTTCATTTGGGGTCTCCCGCCTTGCCGCCATTATTCGTTTGCTTGGATTCGTCACGGCAGTAACGTATCTATAGCAACACAAGTGCATACACAAATACATAAGTGGCGGCACTATAATTCTACGACTTGACATTACTGTAAACTGTATATTGTATACTTTTCCTGGTAACGCAGATGCGAATTAAAAATGCCCAAAGTACGTAGAAGTAAGAAACCTCCGCCAGACGGTTGGGAATTAATTGAACCGACGCTAGAAGAATTAGAACAGAAAATGCGAGAAGGTAAGAAGAAAAAGAAAATGCAGGTTATGACTAGAAGGTTATGTTGATAACGAAATGTTTCTATTTTCTATACGAAATATAATGTCGCGAGTAATTATAAACTCAAGCCTATTTCTAGACTTCTCATAATATTAAAATAAAAATTGACAAAATCGTTTATATAATTTCATATTATAGTATAAAACAAAACTGAAGATACAAAACAAATAATATTTTTTTCTTTCGAGGTCTGGGAAAGATATAAACTTAATGCTAATTTTGTTAAGTTTTCAGTTAATGTTTAGTGCGTCATCAGGACTCGACGATAGCTATCGCAATAATTCTATTCTGAAATCTTGAAACCATTTTTTGTAACGCTGATTGTATAAATGGTAGTATTGTTTTATTGAAAAATTGTTTTTTTGTCTCCTATTTTGTTTATAAAAGACAATAATCTGCCACATAGCATCTCCTGACATCCTATAACATTTAATTTACCTTTTACAATAACAATTTCATTTAACATATCCAGCCATGATCGATGGTTTTTTGGAAATATCGAAGAAATAATGGGGAATCTAAATGTGTTTGAGTCTAAAATTATTCAGAGCAGTGTATTCTTTGAAATAATTCTAATCTATTGATGTTTGAATCGTAGCTGAAACGGAACCTCACGAGGGCAAGCGAAAACAAGAATCTTTATGGCCCATATTTAAAATTCACCATCAGAAATCACGATACATATATGACTTATATTATAGACGGAAAGCGATAAGTCGCGGTAAAGTATCATTATTTCATTTTCTTTACCTTCCTTCCATTTCATTTCCTTACTTTCCTCACTGTTATTTACTCTTTTATATGTTCTATGCTTTCAGAATTGTATGATTATTGCCTGAACGAAAATATAGCAGATAGAAATTTGATAGCCAAGTGGAAGAAAGTGGGATATGAAAACTTGTGCTGTCTACGTTGTATACAACACAGGGATACTAACTTTGGTACTAATTGTATTTGTAGAGTACCTAAAGGCAAACTCGAAGAAGGCAGAATAGTGGAGTGCATTCACTGTGGATGCAGAGGATGTTCTGGATAACATTTAGCAATGATAACATACATATTTATGTTTCTGTTAATGGTATTGCATTGTATATTACTAAAACCTGTATTGCATAATATCGATGACCTATGAAAGTATCAAGTTATAAATTAAGAGCGTATGTACCTTTATTATACCTTATAATTCTACAATTATTTATTAATTGTACAATTCTCCATCTCTACTGACTAATTCCAAGTATTTTTAAATAGTCTAAAACAACATTGTTGTTTTTATGTAATTGCAGACTTCTTACATTTGAATTTATCATATAAATAATTGAAATGTATGGACAAATTAAAAACTTCATCTGAAGTGAAATAGAAAATAAACTTTGGTTGGTATTATTAGGTCATAAGTAATTCGCATGAATGAAATGCAGTCAAACTTTGAATTTTTGGGTAATCCAATTTAATTTGTATTCTGTAAATCACTATTCATTTATAAACTTAATATATACACTTTATTTATCTTTTAGAATTAAATAATATAATTTCAAATATAAAGCACATTCAGAATAACATGTAGCGATGATAATAAAGATGTGTTTATGTTCTTGCTAATAGTATTGTATCGTAGAGTACCAAAAATCTAATTTACATTGATTACTTGTGTTCTAACAATTCCAGTTAAAAGTTAACATAAGATAATCTACGTATGTATAAAGATTGAAAATTTTTTAATTATTTTCTAATAAAATAAATAAATCTTTGTTCGATTTGAAAAAGTAAAACTAAACTAGAAACTAATGCAAGATATGTATCATATCGATAATATATAGGTTTTTCATATAATATAATACTGAACATAATAATGTTTTTGTTTTAATTTTACCACTGATTTCAATACTTTCAATATGAAGTGAACGATAACTTTTAATTCTGGTATTTTTTGTAAAGTTCCGTAAAAACCGTCTGACATTCTTTATGAGTAAACGTTTGTGTGTATTGGTTATTTAATATAATAAATCTTTTACCCTTTCGCCAAATTGTAGCAGTTGGTGGTGAGTCACATATCATTTCTTTAATAGGATGACAAATCGTATTTGTTCTTGCAGATAAAAATGAAATAGCCGATCGACATTCTGAAACGGTGAAATCTCTTTGAGAAGTTTGTGTAGCGATTCCAATAATTTGCCAAGAATATTTAATGCTACATTTGCAGACTGATTCGTCATCGAGAAGATTGCTTTCCTTAACGAAATTGTCCAAAAGTGTCTGTGATGTTTGTGAACTTGTACCAATGACCTGCCAAGAGTATTTTATCTTGCACGTACGGCCGTTGTTGTGCGAGTTTGTACTATCCTGATATTGAGATCGATTGTTCGTAAGAAACGATAGAATCGAATGACCAATGTTCTCTCGAGAATGATGCCGAAAATTACGCGTAGCCAACATTTTACTATGCATAGTCTCTATCGTATCGGGTCCGTTTGTTTTCAACTGAAGTTGATTAAAGGCTTCCGATTCGATATGTGTAATTGGATACTTTAATTCTTCCCCACAATCAATGATATTATTAGAAATTGTTCCTCTTATGGCTACGTCGATATTTTCTAAGACAGATTCGCAATAAGGATCAAAAATACATTGTTTTTCAACGTCTTCTCTCTTCGTGGTCGCTGTTGGAATTGCTGAACTTAATGTAACTGAAACATTCGAGGTATTCCTTGGCATAATTGAATTATTGATATTATTTTCCATCAGATGTATCTTTTCCTTAGAACTTGATGACAAACATTTAGTCCGAGTAGTATCATTCTGTGATCGACGAATAATATTTTCTGATTTGTGTAATTTCAATTTTTTATCATTACCGTTTGTTTTTGGAAGATTCGATGAGATGCGATTAATACCGCCAATTCTTGTTTTCTCATTAATTTTATCCATTTTCTTCCGTTTACTTGTTTTGATTACGTTTTCATCCATTGCAGGAGAGTGACGTTTGAACGAAGTCAAAGGCAGATCAGAAATCGATGAAGGAAATATCAATATTTGTTGCTTTTTAATTTCTGATTGCTGAGAGAAATTTACTTTTTTAACGTTTACAAAACTGTAACTTCTATTAATCGAACGTAACCGTTTTCCTGAGGTTTCTACTTCTTTGTGTTTACTTACTATATTAGCCTGAAAACACATTAACGTTGCATATTAGGCTATGAAATTTCACTCTATGCAAACTTTGTTTTAATATTATCATCTGGAATAGTAATATCGACAATGGAGTTCTTACAACCGTTACAAACAATAATTATTTTACCTTTTATTTAATATTGGATAATAGTAAAACATTTAATTGCGTTTGTTTGATTTTATTGATATATATAAGAAATGAAAGAATATATATATATATATATATATAGCAGTGAAATTTCACTTATGATAGCGTAAATATAATTTTCTTTGATGATAGAGGTTTGCTTTCAAAAATGTTCTCCTTAATTTTAGAAATCTTGTATCTATGCGCGTGTAGGAGAAATCAAAAATGGAAAGACGAGAAAAACAATAACTCAGCTTAGATAAATAACCTGTTTCGGATAGGGTATTGGATCTGTACAGCTTTTTACTAGAAGGCTACATGGTTTCTTTAATAATGGCATCGTTGCGCCGTTGTTACATTGGTATAACTTAACGAATTCCACTTTTGGTACGGAAACATTGCACTGCATTGCATCACCACGTTTCTTCGTAAATATGGTCTTTGTTATCGGTACAAAAACATTTTCCGTAATCACTTCCACTTTTGGTGCAATCAATTTTTTCGATTTTAACAAACTCCGTATACGGTTGCTTTTTGCGCTACCTTTTAACTCCATTGCCTTTCCTAATCGAATGTTACATACTAACCTTCCCAGAACTAAATAATTTTTTAGCCTGTAATATATATTAGGATGTAATAAGAAAAATTACTTTTTATAAATTATTCATTGTAGAAACGGAATTTGCCGCATTGTAGAGAAGACTATAATCCACTAAAATTTACTGAAGATGAATACATTTATCGTCGATAACTTACTTTAATTGTTAATTGATATTTTACTAAAACACAATGTTGCGTATACATAACATCAAATGTGAAAAGAGGATATATGATTTCCGTGTGTTTATTTCACTTATGCAATTTACTTTTTAATTTGTCACATCTCGAAGATAGGTAAAATTAAAGACCAGTTTTAAGTAAGTGGGAACGAAGGTTAAAGTTAAAAAAAAAAAAAGAGAAGTAGGAAAGAAAAGAGAAAAGCCGCATACATGTTATCGTAATTCTCTTATTTCATATGAAAAATTTTCATTAGATCTTCATTAATTCTAGTAATTCCACCTGTTTCCAAAACAGCTGGTCAAGTGCTCTTGCACTGCATTGATAGAATGTGATGGTACACCATTTTACACAAACCATCTCTTATTGCGTGTAGAGTTTCACGTGCCCAGAAATGTTCGTTACGTATATTTGTTATTCCACATTTATTAAATGTTGTCTCATCAGTAAATAATATCCTCACGGGGAAACTGGAATTGCGTTAAATTTTCCGATTTGTCGTCATTTGCAAAGATTATTTCTTCTTGAATTATTCTCGAATACGATACAGTGTTCTATCTCCCAGATTCGGATCGTCGTGCTGAATTCGTCTTATCTTTGAAATATCTTTGCGCTGGGTATAGTCCTATTGAGATATTTTTTCGGCGTATAAACTTTGCGCTTTTATGCTATTACTGTCTGCCGTACCGTAACAAAACTGTATGTCCGAAAGTTCTCTAAATGTATACATATTGTAATAAATATGGCTAGAAATGTGGCTATAAATACAACTACACTGCACGCAACACTCACTACGCGTACAATACACGCGCTACGCGTACAATACACACACTACGCGCACTACACACACAATACACCCAAGTAGCACCCTAACTTGATATTTTCAGTTCTTTGAAAGTTCCTCGTCGATCGTCGGAATGATTTTGTTCAAAGATTGTTCTACCCTCTTGCTTTAAAATGACTAAAACTCGGCAATGGTTTATTCCGAAAAAAATTTACGATACAAGGGTATGGTATTGAGAAGGCAAACAGGCTGTGCACCAGATATGTTTAAAAATAAGCGCAAACCTATTTTGCACAATCTTCAAACTTTACATAGCTGGGGATTTATTAGTGATGGTCATTGGGAAAGTGGACTTTCTGTTTATAAGATGGGTTTCGGAAATATCTCAATTCTTCAAGCCTTATTGTCTTCAATTTTTATAACCGTAACGTACTTTAAGCATGGAAAGAAAAAATAACATAAAAAAGAAGCATAACTCTCGCATTTATTATTTAATTTGAAGCAAACACTGTGACTATATTCGTGGAATAATATAAAATATTAGTTCAACATTGCGTAGGAACTGTTGAAAAACCAATTATAAGTTTCTCGGTAAATATTCACTTTTCATCACAAAATGTATATCTTTTATATATATATATAACGATAAGTTTGTTCATAATTGCAAAATTCTACATTATGAGGATTAAAACTGCGTTACCGATTACTTCGCCGAGTCTGCTCCGAAGATAAAACATTTTTAAACAGGAAAGAACGTTAATCCGCTATCCGTCAGAAATGTTTCACCATTGACTAAAAATTGGATAGAGCATGCATGCAATGCAAAAGAGTGTCCTACGGCCCGTTGATTACGTAGCCCCTCGTACCATCTTAGTATCACTTGCGACATTATCGGTTCAGTATAGAATAAGATAACAGCGTTATTGGAACGGTAGGAATTATAATTAAGTCAGTGATCGATATACTTATAATCGGGATCGATCTATATTCTATATAAACCACTCGGACTTAATGAGAATAGCGAGTAAGAGGAAATTATCAGTTTTTGCGGGAATTACGATACGATGCTTTATCACGCGATAGACATAGAAGATAATTAAGTATCGGTTAAAATTAATTTGTCAGTTATTGCTTGCCTTTTGCGTATATTAAGTATTTACATCGTGCATATGTAGTTTTGTAATCTTGTTGTCCAAATGTGTAACGCATAATTCTATGTAGTTTTGCTAGCTTGTTTTGTTTAATCATGTAAAATAGGATGTCAGAAATTTCCGAGTAATAATCGTTATAAAAAGTGCCTGTATCCAAATTGCGGCTTACCAAACCGTAATTCAATGGATATTACCAGTTTTCATCGTTTACCTGTATTTGATAGTGACAGATGCACAACGAATACCACAGGACTACCAAAAAGATACAGATGTAGTTGGCATTTTTTAAAAAGTAGTTTCTATAGTGTCAGATGTATAACGAAAAAGTGTCGTATCTAAAATGTTTCTGCGCGAAGATATAGATATGAGCGATGAAAATTGTGACATTCAAAGGATTTCAATAACGAAATAACGCAATGTGCAGGATAGCCGGTTGATGGAAACTAAAGAACAAATAAAGTAGAAGAAGAAAAAATGTAATATCCATCGCTTATAATGACGAGCAAAGTGTAAGGCAATAAATCGGTTGAAGAATAAGCTTTCTTCAGGCTGCATTAATGATGGTAACAATGCCGGTATAGCTGAAAGCCGAGCTCGGTAGGTTTAGTGTTAAGCAGCGTTGGGCACGGATAGTACTTAAATGGGTGCCGCTTGGGAAATCTGTGTGGTCTTGGCTTTTTCTGCACGACAGCCCAGGGCATAGCGTTGAAAGGGGTGATCCCTACCAATGCCCGAACTAACCTAGGAACGACTCCCCCAGAATGAGAGGAGACGCAGGAGTGTGTCACGTAAACATGAGGGTTATATGATTTTTTATTTACTTTTTATTTTACTATCAATTCTCGCATTGAGAATTGTAAGTAATTTTCTCCGGCGTGGCGCAGTGACATGGCTAATTATTTATAATAAGTTAATACTTATTATAGATAAGTATAATTTATAAATAATTATTATAAATAAGTAAATATTACTTAATCTAAATATCTAGTTAAATCTTGTGCTTAGGTCTAACGGGTAGTGTTTTTTTAGCCTGCGGATCTGGTCCGACGTGTTAAGTAATTTAGTAATTAGGGGGTTTCGATGTTTGATGACTCTTTTGCTATATCTATTGCTATATTTTGATATTTCATCTTTGACTGTGGGTATCTTGAGGTCGCGGTGGATTGTTTCGTTGATAACATACCAGGGTGCATTGATTATGGTTCTAAGAGTTTTCGATTGGAAGCGTTGGAGTATTTCAATGTTGGAATTACTTGCTGTTCCCCATAGTTGGATTCCTTAGGTCCAGACAGGTTTTATTACGGTCTTATAGAGCGTAATTTTGTTCTGCGTGTTTAGGTTGGAGCGACGGCCAGTGAGCCAATAAAATTTTTTAAGTTTGTCCTTGAGATGCTTCGATTTGTCTATGATGTGTTGTTTCCATATCATTCTCCTGTCCAGTCATGCCCAGATATCTGACTGAATCCTTGTTAGGAATTGTAATATTGTTAATGGTCACCTGAGGGCAGGTTTGTTTTCGCAGCGTGAATGTTACATGGGCGGATTTAGTTTCATTAATTTTGAAGCCCCACTTATGAAACCACTTTTCCATAGAGTCGATACATCGCTGGAGAGTGGATGAAGCAATTATCGGGTCTGTGTCTGGGAAGCTAATAGCACTATGTCGTCAGCAAATGTTGCTATAGTTATTTCCGTTGATATTGGTAAATCGGCGGTGTAGATGGAGAACAGCAGGGATCGGAGGACACTACCTTGGGGTATGCCAGCTTCTATTGGAAATGTTGTGGTAGTGGCGCCTAAGTATTTGACTGTAAATTGTCTGTTGGTTAGGTAGGATTTTAAGGATGGAGTAGTAAGTGTGTGGTAGGATTTTTTAAGTTTGAATAGGAGTCCTTCATGTCATACTTTTGTCGAATGTCTGTTGAATGTCAAGGAATACCACTGAGCAATATTTTTTCTTTTCTAGGCTTTGGTTGATATTGTGAGTTATTCGGTGGATTTACTCTATTGTGGAATGTTGCTTCCGAAAACCGAATTGATGATCTGGCAGTGTTTTCAAATCCTCTAGGAGTGAAAGGAGTCGAGTCGTTAACATCTTCTCGAATAGTTTTGACAAAGTCTAAAGAAAACTAATTGGGCGATAGCAGCTAGTTTCGTGTATTGGTTTATCCGGGTTTGGGGATGAGGGTAATGAGTGATGTTTTCCAGGCCTTGGGATAATATTCAAGGCGTAGAGTTGCGTTAAAAATTGTAGAGATGAGTGCAATCCCTTTAACGGGGAGTTCCTTGATTGCTTTGTTACTTATTTGGTCATGCCCCGGTGCTTTCCTGGGATTTAGGCGACGGATTAATTCTATAATTTCTACAGAAGTGAAGGGTTCAATAGGAGGAGACATTTCGAAGGGAGAGTGCAGGTATTCAGTGATATCCCCGGCAATTTTGGAGGAATGGGGTTTAAATACGTTATATAGATGTTTAGCAAACAGGTTGGCTTTTTCTATAGGGGTACGCGCCCATTCACCTTGCGGGCGGCGGATTGGGGGGATTATTTGCGGGGGGCGCGTGAATTTCCTGGACGCCTTCTATAGCGAGTAGTTGGAGTCAGCTGTGGGGGACAAATTGGCGAGATATTTTTAAAAACAGTCATTTTTATATTTTTTGATGATTTTGGTTAACTTCCTAGTTGCGTTGTTTAGTTTGCGTTTGTCATCCGGTGTTCTATCGGTCTGCCATACTCTTCTTAGTCTACGTTTTTCTGCGATTTTTTAAAATATGTAACGGGGATATTCATGGTTGCTGATAGAAGTTTTAGTAGGTGTGGAGGAGCGGATAGCGTTTATTATGCTCATGTTTAAGTATTCCGTGGCTGCTTCTATTTCTTCATTGGATTTTAGTGAGGTTAAGGCTGAAGTTGTGTGGGTAAATACTTCTCTAAAGAGCTGCCAGTTGGTGAGTTGGTTATGAATAAAGCCATTAGGTTGATTTTCGATAATTGTTGAGTTAATTGTTGCTATGGGCAACATCTTGGCGAGATGTTTTTAGTTATAAAGAAGTCTAATAAGTCAGGTAGTTTGTTAGCGTCAGTGGGCCAGTAAGTGGGTTCGTTTGTACTGAGGTAATTAAGTCTGTTGGCGTCTATGCATTTCAAAAGATTTTTGTCTCTTACTGTGATAAGTTTGCTGCCTCATTGCGTATGTTTAGCGTTATAGTCCCCTCCAGTTATGAATCTATTGCCCAGGTCTTCGAGAAATTTATCGAAGTCTTCTTTGGAAATAGAACGGACAATATACTGCTGATGTGATAATTGGATCATGCCAATCTTCTATCGCTACGTTTGTAGCTTGGAGGTAGTCCTTCTGGAATAATGGAAGTTCATAGTGTTTTATTCTGGTCTTGATGATAATTCCGGTGCTGCCGTGGGCCTCTCCACTGGGATGTTGAATATGGTAAAAGTTATAACTATTTATTTTCAGGTAATTTTTATCGGTGAAGTGGGTTTCAGATATGAACATTACGTCGATTTGCTGTTGTGTTAGGAAGAGTTCTAGTTCGAATTTGTGTTGAGCTAGACCGTTGGCATTCCAAAGAGCTATGCGTCTTGGTTTTATTTTGCGCCGGGGCGTATTAGTTTATCCGTGATGAGTGTTAATAATGATAGTAAGTTGTTTATTTGTTCAGATTGTTTTTCGATTAATTTCTCTAGTCTGGAGAAGTTGTCTGAGTTTTGTAGATTGGGAGCGCTGTTTTGGGAATGGTCCTTATGGATATTCAGATTATTTTGATTTCCTTGTACTGCTTGGGCATAGGAGATTGAAATAGTAGTGAATTTTGGAGGACTGGGCATTTGATTGGTTGTCTTTTTGGCTCTGGGTTTAGGATACTTGTTTAAGTATAGGGTTTTGTAGGCTGAGTATTCTTTGTAGTTCGCAGGATGGTCACCATTGCAGTGGATGCACTTCGCTGGGGTTTCTGGTGATTTAGTGCACTGATCGGTGGGGTGTGTACCTGCACATTTGACGCAGCGGAAATTATAGTTGCAATATTTCTGCGTGTGACCTTTGGCACCTTTTACATTGCACTATCTCTTTTTTTATAAAAAGAGGTTCGATTTTTACTACCGAGTTCATCAATCGGTTTATGTCGTAAATTTGTTTGTTGTTCGGATTTTGTTTTAAGTCGACAAAGAATAAGGATAGCGGGTTTTTCGAGATTCTGTGCCTTATGTTGCTAAAGTTCGTTACTTCATGGCCATGTTTTAGGAGTTCGAATTTCAGTTCGTCTAAATTAGCTGAGTTGGGATGGATGTTGCGTAGCACCACACGAAAAGGTCTTTCTTGTTTGAATCGATATGTGTGGAAGTTTGCGTTCAAGGTTTTTAGTAACTTTGTTAGTTTTCTATAGGAGTTTCTGGGTTATTCGGCAGAATTTTCACTTGGTTGTTGTTAATTTTGAGCTTGTATTCTTCTTTGTTGATGTCTTTCTCTATTGATTTTATCATGGTTTGGATGTCGATGACATCGTCAATAAAGATTGGCGGGGGGGGGATTTCTTTGGGTATGTGGTTTGTTTGACGTTTCTGTTGTGCCCATGGAGTCGTTTGTGGATTCTAATATTGCGAATCTATTGTAAGTGGTTACACGGCTTGTTGACTGTTCGTTGTGGCTAGTGTTTGCGTTTATTTTAACTGTTTCTAGTTTACGTTTTTTCATGTTTTTAGTGTCGTTTGAAAGGAGGGATATATTATCCTTTTGCCACGGAGGAGGTAAAGCGGTGGTTTTGCTCAAGAGAGCCTGATCGAGATGCTTGGGCCATCTTCGAGCTAGTTAATTCAATTTGTTACGCGACAAGCATTAACCAGTATTTATCCACGATTTTATTTAGCGATTTATACTTTATACTAACGGCTCGCGTATACAGGCTGTACATTAATTTATTATTTTAAATATATTCGACCGTTTCAACAACGAGCAATCTCGTCCTTTAAACCTCGCGCACCAACCATCCTCTATACATAAACCTCTACAACTTCCTCTGTATACTTGTGTTATCGACTTCATCTGTATACTTGATCTCTAGACTTATTCCACAGTAACATTCGAGTAATAGTCATAGTTCATCAGCTAATCTACATCAATTCGAGTCAAAACACAGTGCAACACCAAGAGTCAGAAGTCAAGTCAGCAGAATTTACAAGTCGAAGACAGAAGATACCTCATCACAGTCGCCAACACGAAAGGAGTCTTAGGTCGTACTCATTCGTACATTTCACATACGCAATCTTGTACGACTCCCGTTGGCGCGCTTCTTCGAGATCGCGTCTCCCCGCGAAAGTTCGAAAGTTCAGCATCAATCTACTGACTCATTATCGTTTGAAAGGGAATATTCTCTTTTCCTCTCTAAACGAAATATAGTAAACGATTAATTTCTTTTTTTTTTTTTACTTGTCTATCTTGGATAGAAAAGCAGACATGAACTTTTCCGTAGAACCGTACAATTAAATAGGCTCTTGTAGCGTGCAACTCAATAGATTCTTGTCTGTACTAGTGTGCAACCAAACAAAGCAGATCCTTAATTTTATAGGCCCGTTTGACAGCGAACGCATGGGCTTCTCGACCAATCGTAATTCCTATAACGTCCAGTATTTTTAAAATGGGTATAAAGCCTTCATTAAAAGTACTAAGAGCGAGAAAAATAGCAATTTCAATGGTCCGCGTTCCTGTATGAATGTATTTCGGGGCAAAAGTCCATATCAAAGAATTTAACGATTCGTTATTATTCTAAGTTTCAGTTTGTTCCGGTCGGACCAGATTAGTTGCCATCGTCACCAAAATCGCTGTAACTCGGCAAATAATTGGAATTTTGAAAAATCCCTTTGAGGACATACTCTTGAATGTCTAAACTTTGGAAATATAAAAAGAAAAGATTTTCGATTTTTTCAAATTTCCAGATTAGAATACCCCCTTAAACAGATTTAGATTCGGAAATAGTACAAACTGATCAGAATATAATCAGAATAAAATAAATAAATTTCTGGGAAAATGCCAACTGCTCTTTGGCCTACCTCTTGACTCCTGATTGAGATATGCGTCTCTTTTTCTTGATATCTTCTCGGACGCGGATCTTCCACTTCTTTTCGGATGCTTGTAGAATCATGGAAGGAATTGACTCTTTAGAAACTGTGAAATTTGGAACAAAATTGTTTTGTAGGCTGACTTCATAGCGAAAGATTGCCTCATCTTACGAATAAGAGAGTTACATCTTCGTATCATTCGCCATTCCACCTTATCATATACAGTAGGCATATAGACTCTTCGGAAACGCAGCGACGTGAAGTCGTCGGCGAAAATCGGGCTGTTCTTTTCTTAAGCATATTATCACTAGCTAAAATTTCGCTTTTTAAATTCCTATTTAACGCAACTCATTTACTTGTTTCGATAATTAGTTTCATTTATTAAAAAATATGTTCCTTCCTTTTAAAAAAATTAAATTGACCTTAAAATCTCCGCCATCATTGGATTTGCAAAAAAATAAATTGCGTCATGTCCTCCTTTTAATCGAACAATTTTTGCCGAAACATTTCTTTGATAACTTTAATCCGTCGTTATATAATACCAAAAATCTTGAATACTTTGTGATAAGTTTTTGTAATTCGTAAACAACATCAGAAGGCAAATGAAATTATCGTATAACATATATATATATATATATATATATATATATATATATATATCGTACAATATATCGTATATATATATATATATGTATAACTGACTGAGATAACTGACTTACAGAGCCGTCAGTCTGTTCTCTGATCTCGTTAAAGTAGTTTCGCGTTATTGGTAAGTTCATAGATGCATGGAATTTCTCTATCTTCTGAGCTTCTGTTTTGTATTGTATATTGATTTATTACGATATATCTTGCCTTGAATTGCGATTACGCATTATTATGTACAAAGATGAAATAAATTAGAAGTTTTGATTCATTTTTACCGTTCACATGTCCTTTACATGAAAAAGCTTTAAATTGTTAACGGACGTGTGTAAAATCTGCTTTTCTCGTTGGGAAACATATATTATCCATTTGCGAAAATATAACGACGCGAGCGTAACGCGAGAAAATCTTTTTTCTTCTTTTTCCTTTCGCTTTTTCTCGTTCGTTCAAGATTTTTATAACACAACAGTGAGATTTTCTATCTACTTTAATTACATATAGTACCGATTCTACCTACGATTACGATTACGCTTTCACCGTCGTGGATTCGCTGTGCTGGATATTAGAGTTTTCGAAAACCTAAGCGCGGCGCGCAATCTCCAAATAGGAAAATTATACGATGTGAACGTAATACCGTAAACCGCAGGAAAATAGCACGCATATGTGTTAGAATTTTCGCAGTATTGCGTTTCACAGCCATTATCTTTCTGATATGACCATCCGGTTTCTTCGATGCAGTGACTTATACACATGTACAGTGACACATGAACGTATTCGAACGCGGTTGCCGAAACGGAATAACGCTTTTAAGCTTTTTAGAGAGATTAAAACGATTAACCGATGCGTAAAAAAGTTTTGGAAAACGATCTGAATCACGAAGAAAAAAGTAAAGATCACCTTTCGCTTTTGAAGATTTGTTCAAAATCTTCGAGATAAAAATGTCGTTTAAATTTAAATAGCATATATAAAATTTGTCTTACGCGTTATCCAGTTAACTAATCCCTCTAGCCTCCCACAGAAACATTCAAGTCGTCTGGTTTAAATTTAAAGGAATTTCAAAGTTGTCGTGTTTCGAAGACCGCATTCGAATACTTTTGCAGGCCCATTCTACATACACGAAGACGCTCTGGTGTGCGCCTGCTTTTTTTTTTTATTATATTATTTTAATTTTACAATTTGTCCAGAGGGACATTTGGTAAAATTTTTTATCTTAGTGAATAAAAAAAATAAAAATAAATATGACATGTGGGTGGCTACCCCCAGTGGGGTGCCATCTTCGTGTTAGTTATATTTAATTTATATCTTTTATGAGATCTATTGGATGTTTTCTTTTTAGTCTCCTTAAGGTGTTTTCTGTGTTGTTTGTTTCCGCTGCCAGCTGATTCGGGTGCGTTGCTATTCTTCCTCTGTACCTGCCTGCGAGCCTTTTAATCTCGTCCTTGACCGTTGGTATTCCCAGGTCTTTTGGTATGTCCTCGTTTCTGACGTACCATGGGGCGTTTACTATTGTTCTGAGTATTTTGGCTTGTTCTGTTTCTAATTTTGCTATATGGCTCTTTGCTGCTGTTCCCCATAGCGGGATTCCGTAGGTCCATATTGGTTTTATTATTGATTTGTATATTATTAGTTTGTTTTCTGTGCTTAGTTTTGATTTTCTGTTTGTTAACCAGTACATTTGTCTCCTTGCTGTCTTTATTTTGTCTATTGTTGATTTGATATGTTGTTTCCATGTTAGGTGTGCATCTATATGTAATCCAAGGTACTTGACTTGCTTTGTCTGTGTTATTTGCGTGCCATTTAGGTAGATGTTTGGTGGTGTCTGTTTCCGCAGTGTGAATGTGATGTGGTTGCATTTACTTGGGTTAGCTTTGATTTGTTTGTCTTGCAGCCACTTTTCTATCTTTGTAACATGTTCTTGCAGTATTGCTACTGCTGTTATTGGGTTGTTATGCCTGGCTAATATCGCTGTGTCGTCCGCGAATGTCAGTATTTTGGTGTTTGTATTTGTTGGCATACTGGCCGTGTATAGTGTGTATAAAATTGGTCCTAGGACGCTTCCCTGCGGTACCCCTGCCTTGATTTCTTTGACTTCGGAGTAAGCGTCTTTGATTTTTGTTGTGAAGGTTCTATTAGTTATATAAGAAGTTAATATTTTGTGTATTTGTTCCGGGAATTGACTTTTGATTGTTTTTAGTAGGCATTCGTGGTTTATTTTGTCGAATGCCTTCTCTATGTCCATGAATAGGGCTGTACAATATTGTTTATTTTCTATTGTGTGTGTTATTTCGTTGACAAGCCTGTGTATTTGTTCTATGGTGGAATGTTTATTTTTGAATCCGAATTGGTGGTCAGGTATTATTTTTTCTTTTTCGATTAATATTTTTATTCTGGCGTGTATTATTTTCTCTAGTATTTTAGAGAGCACTGGGAGCAGTGAAATAGGTCTGTAGGATGATGTTTGGTGTGGGTCTTTTCCTATTTTTGGTAGCATAGTTAAACACAAGTGACGATATTTTCTTTGCCAAACACTTACCAATTACTTAATAAGCTTTACGTAGCCTTGGTTTTTTTTAAAGGAACGCATCATAGTTGTACATCGTTTCCTTCTTCTTCTTCTTCTTCTTCTTCTTCTTCTTCTTTCACATTCCAATTTTCATTTCTCATTTGCGGTCAGATCATCATTCGAGTCACGTTGAGGGCAACTTGCTTCAATAGCATGGTATCATTACGATGGCACTATCGTCAGGAATTTGCAGAAAGTATCCTTTCAGCAGATTCAGGTTTAGTGGTTGCCCGTGCTGCTTCTTGTATGGTTTCTGTTAGTGTTTTTACTGCTTGCTCTATGTGTTCTGGCGTTTTTAATGGGATGTTGCAGTTGATTTTGCTCTCGATTAGTTCTCTGAAGATTTGCCATTTGGTGGATTTATTACACAGTGCTTCAGAGTTGTTGTAGAGAACTGGTTTGTTTCTGTATGTTATTATTATGGGTGTATGGTCGGAGCTAAGCTCAAGGCTGGGTGCTATATTTATTATATTACCGTTTAGTCCTTTTGTGATTACAAAGTCGAGAAGGTCAGGGGTTTTGCTCAGGTCTGTCGGCCAGTATGTCGGTCTTCCTGTGGAAAGTATATTTAGGTTGTTTTTTTTTGATGTGTTTTTCCAGGGTTCTACCTCGGGGTGTGATGATTCTTGATCCCCATTTTATGTGCTTTGCGTTGTAGTCTCCCGCTGCTATGTATTTGTCGCCTAATTGTTGGAAGTAATCTTCCCACATATGTTCTGCTATTTTGTGTCTCGGTGGTGCATATACTGCTGACAACTGTAGATGGTTGCTGCTGGTTTGTACTGTAACGGTGGTTGCTTGTAAATATTCCTTACTAACTTGGCTGTGTAGGTGGTGTTTTATATCGTTTCTTATTATGTCTGCAGTCCCTCCGTGCGCTTTTCCTGAGGGATGCCTGGTTTCGTATATAGTGTAGTAAGGAATTTTTATGTAGCTTTTTGTGGTGAAGTGTATCTCTGATACAAGCAGTATATCGATGTTGTTGGGATACAGAAACGTTTTGGTTTCTGGGGCCCTTTGTTGTAGGCCGTTGGAGTTCCAGGCTGCTATTTTGAGCATGCCCATTTTTATTTTTTGCTTATCATGTTTGTGATAAGTTGTAACATGGTTGTGATATGTTGCGTTTGTTGTCTGAGTACTGTGGTTTGCTCACTAATCATTTTTGTTAGCATTTCTGTGTTTTTTATGGATTGTTTTAGTAGTTCTTTGATTTCATTAGCGTCGTTGGTGATGTTTTGATTGTGGTTGTCTTCAGGTGCTCTTTGTTTGGTTGCTTGCGCGTAGCTTCGACTGCCAAATGTATCGATATTATTGTTATTGTTGTTTATTATGTGCTGTCTGATCATTGGTGTCACTGTTTCTGTACTGTCCCGTTGTATATGCTGGTTGTTGAATGTTCTGCTTCTAAGCGGCGGAAATAGTTTCTGTTGGAGTATTTTCCTGGTTGGGCATCCTTTGTAACTAGCTGGGTGATTTCCGTTGCAGTTGTAGCACTTGACTTCATTTATTTTTCCCGTGTATGGGCAGTTAGTTGTTAAGTGTTTTTCTGCACATTTTACACACGCCGGGTTTCTGTTACAGTAGTTTTTGGTGTGCCCGTATTGTTGGCACCGCATACATTGTGGTATGTCTTTTTTTTTGTCTGGGTGGCTCGACTGTTATTATTGTGTTTAATAGCTGTTTTTCATCGTATATTTCCTTGTTGTTGCTATTCGGTTCTAGTTCGACTAGGAATAGCGGTAGAGGTTGTTTGGTGTCGTATTTTTTTATGTTATTTATTGATCTTACTTGGTGTCCAAGTAAGGCCAGTTCTTCACTTATTTTTCCTGTATCTGTCCTCGGATGTAGTCCTCTGATTACCACCTTATAACTTTTGTCACTTTTATGTTGGTATGTGTGGTACCCTACGTTTTTATCTTTGAGTGTTTTTATTACTATTCTGAATGTTTCAGGGGTGTTGGTTAACACTTTAACCTGGTCTAATTTTTGTTGCTTTATTCGATAATTGTCTTTGCCTCCCGTGTTATTTAGCATTACTATTAATGGGTCAATAACCTGCGCGTCTATATAGTTGGTGGCGGTTTGGGGTTGTACGTTGTTATTTCTTCTAATGTTTTTGTTTCCTTATCTTGTGGCAGTGCACTGAAGGAGTTTTGTAGTGGAATATCTTGTAGCCATTGTTGTCTTTCTGATTTGTTTGTTGTCATTTTTCTTTTTTTGCTGGGGGTTACAACCTTCCAACTTTCGTGCTGTTGTGGTTGCTCGTTGTTTGTGTTATCCTCACTTGTCTCCATTTCCATCTCCGTTTCTGTATTTATGGCGTATGTTTCGCCATTATTTGTTATTTTTAACGGTGGTATTTTTAACGGTAACGGTGGTAACGTTGCATTTTGGTTTTTGTGTTTTTTTTTTTTTTTTTGCTTTCCCCGCTTGTCGCACAAGAGGGGGCACTGAATTCTCGTCCTTATTAGTTGTCTCTTACCTTAGCCTCACTGGTCACTGCGGACACGTCTGCACTCTTCGGCGGTCGGAAGGGAACGGAGGCGCTCTGGTGTGCGCGTGCTTGTTGCCGGAAGTTTCTAATTGTTTGTAGCTCTCTTCGTTACTAATAATTTCGGGAAAAAAAAAGGAAAAATTTGGTGACTAAAATCTTTGTTTCCTGAACTCAATTATACAGTTAATGAAAAATGTGCAGATAAACGGAGTTATTATAATTATATAATTATACAGGGTGGTTGGTAACTGGTGGTACAAGCGGAAAGGGGGTAATTCTACGCGAAAAAAGAAGTCGAAAATATAGAATAAAAATTTTCGTTTGAGGCTTTGTTTTCGAGAAAATCGACTTTGAATTTTCGTTCGGTACGCGTGCACTTTATCGCGTCTCGTTATAACGGATCTCACTGTAGATCGTTGTCTCGATGGATATTATCGCAGTTTAGGTTTGTTTTTGCCGTGACGGAAAATTAGGAATACATAATGAAATAATATGAAGTAATCATAAAGTTTATTATTACAAAAATTGCTGAGAATGTTGCCCATTCTGCCGAACACATACTTCTGCTCTTCTAATTAAATTTCTATGAACACTTTCTAACGTATTCGATTGTTTTAAAGTATGAAAGGCTACAATAATCTTTTCTTTCAATTGCTCGCAACTTGCGATTTCTTCAGAATAGACAATTGATTTAATATGGCTCCATAAATAAAAGTATAATTGAATATGAATATCATATAAATATTTATGTTGGGGTTAGGTTGGGGTTAGGTTGGGGTTAGGTTGGGGTTAGGTTGGGGTTAGGTTTGACTTTTCATTTTCTTCAGAATGACCATGCGACATAAGTTCCTGGGGCACACCCGATACACGCAGCAGTAAGGCCATCGTGGAGTTTTAGTCGGTAAGAGTCCGACACTACCCAGGGTAGCCCCCTGGGTGTTCATGAGGATTTCTCCACATCAAAAAAAAAAAAAAATGTTTGACTTTTCATGACCCAAGTTTCGAATGGGTTTCCGTAGCGCGCAACAATCACGTTATACGGCGAGATCTGAGCGATGGCGACACAAGTCAAATCGCATACTAATGATTCAAGATGTCGCCTCAAAGTGGCCGCCATCGACATACATGTATGTAGAGCACAGTGGTGAGGCAGCGAATGGTTAATTTACTTATCGGACGAATTATGGTTAGGAGGCAACATGGCGTCAAAGTAACGTGCGAAACACGTTGAAAACGCTCAACTTTATTATATTTTATTATAACTTCAGACATAACGTTCGAGGCGCTACATTTTCGAATTTTGTGCCTCGAAAGCTATTAAATGGCGCGACAAAAGTCAATAATCCTATCCTCTAAACCAATGATATAAAATGCTTAGCCAAATTCAGCATCGTGTGCTCATTGTCGGATTCGTGGCGACCGAAACAATATCATGTAATCGCATTGCGATCACGAACGCATTTGCTATTTAAATTATTCGATAAATCGTTCAAACGCAATGGGCAACGAAAAATTTACTAATCTCATTTTGTCGAGAGAATTTAGAAAAATTTTATTTTTTATTCTTATTTTTTCTTTTTTTCTGAGTTCCACGGCGAAACTACATCGAATCAAGAAACTAAAAATACGTTAATTAAAATATAATTTTTTAGTAAATTACTTGGAATATTTATACGGAGAAAGAAGCGATTCTTTGCCTGTTTGGAAATAACCGTCCTCACTTTCAAATCGGTTTCATTAAATCGGTACATCAAAAATTCTGCCCATCTCATGCTTTTTGAATTCAAATTTATTAAACATTTCTTAATATACAATCATACTCGTATAGATAATTCTCCCTTTTCTTAATTTCCATATCTTTATTTGTACTCGTTGTACATAATATTCAACAATAGTTTTATATTAAACGAATAACAATATATTAAGTAAAAGTAAAATAAGCGATTCACAATGAAGTAGAGTATTATTTAACTCTGGTCATTGTCGGTTTAACCAGCTGCTGTTTGGTTTCGTTTATACTCGTGTTTCATCCGAAAGCCATCGTATAGATGATGATTACACATTGGATTGTTTCACGATACTTGGATTGTTTCCTAGAATCAGCTGAAAATTATTCCAAATCACATTAACGTTCCAGCTTAAAATTGAAATTTGTATTTATTTTAGAATTTGCAATACTGACTACAGCCCATAAGGAATGATGATGATGGACGATGGTTGAAGGTAAATCGAATCACGTTCGTGGGAATAAGCATATGGTACGTAGCAATGGTAACGGTAATAATGCTTCAATAAATCGGTAGCGAAATTTCTTTGATGATAGAGACGGTAACTTCTTAACTTGAAAAAATCAGAAATTTCATTTAATAATTAAATCTTCTAAAATTTCGCTTATTTTCATCGCTTAATTCAAAAGTTCGAGATTTCCGTTAATTATTGTAGCAATTCAAATTATAGCCATTCTTATAAAATGTTATTTACGTTAAAATTAACTTCGTTATTCGTTTCTACGACTAACATTTATTGTTTAGGTATTTATTGTTGAGGCAAGAAAATGAAAAGTTGAAGAGAAACTTAATAAAAAAGAGGAGGGCATTGAAGGATACTTTCTGCAAATTCCTGACGATAGTGCCATCGTAATGATACCATGCTATCGAAGCAAGTTGCCCTCAACGTGACTCGAATGATGATCTGACCGCAAATGAGAAATGAAAATTGGAATGTGAAAGAAGAAGAAGAAGAAGAAGAAGAAGAAGGAAACGATGTACAACTATGATGCGTTCCTTTAAAAAAAACCAAGGCTACGTAAAGCTTATTAAGTAATTGGTAAGTGTTTGGCAAAGAAAATATCGTCACTTGTGTTTAACTATGCTACCAAAAATAGGAAAAGACCTACACCAAACATCATCCTACAGACCTATTTCACTGCTCCCAGTGCTCTGTAAAATACTAGAGAAAATAATACACGCCAGAATAAAAATATTAATCGAAAAAGAGAAATAATACCTGACCACCAATTCGGATTCAAAAATAAACATTCCACCATAGAACAAATACACAGGCTTGTCAACGAAATAACACATACAATAGAAAATAAACAATATTGTACAGCCCTATTCATGGACATAGAGAAGGCATTCGACAAAATAAACCACGAATGCCTACTAAAAACAATCAAAAGTCAATTCCCGGAACAAATACACAAAATATTAACTTCTTATATAACTAATAGAACCTTCACAACAAAAATCAAAGACGCTTACTCCGAAGTCAAAGAAATCAAGGCAGGGGTACCGCAGGGAAGCGTCCTAGGACCAATTTTATACACACTATACACGGCCAGTATGCCAACAAATACAAACACCAAAATACTGACATTCGCGGACGACACAGCGATATTAGCCAGGCATAACAACCCAATAACAGCAGTAGCAATACTGCAAGAACATGTTACAAAGATAGAAAAGTGGCTGCAAGACAAACAAATCAAAAGCTAACCCAAGTAAATGCAACCACATCACATTCACACTGCGGAAACAGACACCACCAAACATCTACCTAAATGGCACGCAAATAACACAGACAAAGCAAGTCAAGTACCTTGGATTACATATAGATGCACACCTAACATGGAAACAACATATCAAATCAACAATAGACAAAATAAAGACAGCAAGGAGACAAATGTACTGGTTAACAAACAGAAAATCAAAACTAAGCACAGAAAACAAACTAATAATATACAAATCAATAATAAAACCAATATGGACCTACGGAATCCCGCTATGGGGAACAGCAGCAAAGAGCCATATAGCAAAATTAGAAACAGAACAAGCCAAAATACTCAGAACAATAGTAAACGCCCCATGGTACGTCAGAAACGAGGACATACCAAAAGACCTGGGAATACCAACGGTCAAGGACGAGATTAAAAGGCTCGCAGGCAGGTACAGAGGAAGAATAGCAACGCACCCGAATCAGCTGGCAGCGGAAACAAACAACACAGAAAACACCTTAAGGAGACTAAAAAGAAAACATCCAATAGATCTCATAAAAGATATAAATTAAATATAACTAACACGAAGATGGCACCCCACTGGGGGTAGCCACCCACATGTCATATTTATTTTTATTTTTTTTATTCACTAAGATAAAAAATTTTACCAAATGTCCCTCTGGACAAATTGTAAAATTAAAATAATATAATAAAAAAAAAAGAAGAAAACTTGTGTTTAACTATTGCAAGTATATCCAATATCTTATAAATAATATCTAGAATAAATAAATAAAGAATATCTTTTTTCCATGAACTGTGAAATGGAGTTTCGCCAACCTTCAACGATATAAACGTAAAAGTATAAAAGGTAAAAAGCATAAAATGTAAGTAAGAGAATTTATCACTAAACCTACCGACACTTCGTGTATACCTATTTCTACCGTGTGCGGTCACAATGACCGGTGATTAAAAAAGTAATAGTTTTTATAATTTAACTTAAATAATGGTTAATTTATAACTAAATGTCTGTTACTCTTGACATACTCGCCTCGTTTTGCTCGTTTCAGCAGCCAGCTGGTTTCCATATGTTGCAATTCTTTCTTTGTATCTTTTTGCGTATCTGCCGATTTCTTCCTTGACCATTGGTATTTTTAAGTCCTTACGTAAATCCTCGTTTCTGACATAGCATGGGGCGTTAACTATTGGTCTGAGTATTTTTTATTCTAGCGATTCTAGTTTATTTATGTGGCTTATTGTTGCTCTCTCCCATAGTGGTAGCCCGTAAGTCCAAATTGGTTTTATTATCGTTTTGTAAATTTTTAGTTTATTTTCCATGCTGAGTCTAGAATTTCGGCTAGTTAACCAGTATATCTATCTCCTTTTTATCCATATTTTATCTATAATTGATTTAATATTAATTTGGTGGTTTTCGTTTTCCTAGTGTACATGTAATATGGTTTCATTTACTGGGATTTGCTCTTATTTCTTTATCTTGCAACCATTTTTCTATTTTTGAGATATGCTCTTGTAGTAATATGACTGCTGTTTTTGGATTAGTGTGTTTGACTAGTACAGCCGTATTGCTGTTGGTAGTTGTTGGTATGTCGGTCTTGTATATTGTATATAAAATTAGTGCTAAGACGCTTCCCTGCAGTACCCCTGCCTTGATGTCTTTAACTTCACAATATGCGTCCTTTGTTTTTACTACAAAGGTTCTATTGATTAGGTATGATTTGAGTAAGTGGTAGATTTGTCCTGGGAAATGTTTTTCGGTTGTTTGTAAGAGGCTTTCATGGTTCACTTTGTCAAATGCTTTCTCGATGTCCATGAAGAGGGCTGTACAGTATTTTCTCGTTTCCATTGCTAGGAAAATTTCGTTGACGAGCCTGTGTATTTGCTCTATCGTGGAACGCTTGTTTCTGAATCCAAATTGTCGATCTGGTATTCATTTTTCTTTCTCTATTGTTGGTTTTAGACGGTCGTGTATTATTTTCTCTAGTATTTTGGAAAACACAGGAAGTAGTTATATTGGTTTGTAAGATGCAGTTTGGTGTGGGTCTTTGCCTGGCTTAGGTAACATTATGATCTGTACTAGCTTCCATAGATTAGGAAAGCATTGGTTCTTAAAATTGCATTGAATATTCCTGGTGTTTTATTGTTTTTTTGTTTTCCTGACACCTAAGGATTGAAAATACTCTTCTCATTTTTCTAATGTTATTTTGTGTCGCGGTGGTGTATATACTGAATAATAATTGTCGTTAGTTTGCATTGTAACGGTGGTTGCTTGAACGTGTTCCTGACTAATTTGGCTATGTAAGTGATGTTTGATATCGTTTCTTATTATCACTGCGACCCCTTCGTGTGCTTTTCCCGAGGGGTGTTTGATATCATAGATGGTGTAATATGGTATTGTCATGTAGCTTTTTGATGTGAAATGTGTTTTTCTGAAACAAGTAATATGTCAATACTATTGTTATACAGAAATGTTTTAGTTTCGAGGGCTGGTTGTTGCAGGCCATTGGAGTTCCAAGCTGCTATCTTCAGCGTGTCCATTTCTATTTTTTGCTTAACATGTTTGTAAGTAGTTGTAGCATGACCTTAATTTGTTGTGTACTACGTTTTGCTCATTTATCATTTTTGTTAACGTCTCAGTGTTTATGATGGATTGGTTGAGCAGTTCCTTGATTTCTGTAGCGTCGTTATTGTTGTTGTTTTGGTTTTGATTGTTTAAATGTGGCGTTTGATTAGTTTCTTCTGCATAACGTTGGCTACTAAAAATGTTGACGTTTCTATGGTTAGTGTTCAATACGTAGTGATCTGATTCTATAATATCTTGTAGTGAGTGATAGTTGCTGTACATTTTGCTTCGAAGTGGTGGAAACAGTTTACGTTATAGTATTCCATTTTATGTATACATATATGTCGGAGATGAAAGGACATCGGGGCCTTTCTTTTGCAATTTTTGGGAAGATCCCCAATACTTTAGTCTAGACTATTTATTACAGCTGTATTTAAATAATAAAAATTAGAGGTAGTTGTTATGATTCAATCCGATCCGAAAATCCTTTACAAAGCAGTGCGTTACTTTCTGCTTTAAGTTGTGCTCTAAAAGGTTCTGCAGCGCAATGGCTTACGCAAGTACTCTGGTTGGTGGAGATATTACCTGGTCAAAATTTAAAGAACTTCTTACTGCGCGTTTTGATGGCAAAGAGACAGCAAGCTCAGCGCTAATGAAGATGAAGGACGAAACCACGGGAGCTTTCGGTATTCGTCTCTGTTCCTTCCTGAAGGCAAAGTGGGAAAGTTTAACTATGGCTGAGGCAATCAACGCCTCCGTTCTTTTTCAATCGGCTTCACAAGATCAGCGTATTGAATGAATAGCACTTACGAGTGATATCAAGACCGAGGATCAATTCCTAAATGAAATGAGAGCTTTCTCTTATGCGAAGAAGAGGCCGGCGCCTTCATCAGGCAATTCATCAGCAGGTCCTGGAGCTAAACGACATAAGCCTTCTGACTACCGGATTAAATGCCTCTATTGTGGTAATCACGGACATAAAATAGCGGAGTGCCGTAAGGGAATAAAATTTGAGAAGCAGAAGAACATACGAAACCCAGAGGGAAATCGAGCAGCCGCATCATCAAAGGCGTTTTGTTTCAAGTGTCATATGGAAGGTCATATCACGCCTAATTGTCCGTTATTGCGGAAAGGAACAAATAACAGCAGCACACCGAAAGGAAACTATAATTCCAATAACGAGCGTCAAGTCGACTTCTGCGTAGCGGAAGCTTCAACTGATAGATTAAGTCATCTGGGTGAGTCGTTTCCATTTTACTTCGATTCTGGAGCCGAGTGTTTGCCGATTAAAGAATCCGTAGCCTTTAAATTTTCCGGCAAAAGAATGACTTGATACAGCAGTAATGCGAGGAATAGGAGATACTTGTATTAAATGTACATCTCAAATTTTGTCCGTTGTACGTATTAATGGTTTTACATTGGAGATAATTTTTCATGTCGATGTTGATAGTTATTTAAAATATGATATAATGATTGGTTGTGAAATTTTAAACCAAGCTTTTGACGTAAATATTACACAAAATAGCCTCGCTATTTGTAAAACAAAAATAATTAATGTCTGTAATAAAACCGCTGAAAACAAGATCGATATTAACGAAGTTGACACTGATGTACGTGATAATGATAAAAGTCGAGTAATTTCTCTTTTCGAAAAATTCAAAGATTCATTCGTTACGGGTTTCCTAGGTACTCGCGTGAATACAGGCTAGTTAGAAATACGATTAGTTGATCCTAACATCACCGTACAAGGAAGTCCTTATAGACTTGGCGAGGAAGAGAGCAGAATAGTATGTGAGAGAATAAGCGAATTAATTAGAGCAAAAATCATAAGGCCTAGTAATTCACTATGTTACTCGTGAAAAAGAAAGGCGGCTCAGATAGACTATGTGTAGATCGGTATCCCCTACCCCTTATTGCTGATTAAGTCGCGAGATTGCAAGGGGCGAGGTACTTTATTAGCTTGGACATGGCCAGTGGGTTTCAGCAAATCCCTATTCATCGTAATTCGACGGACTATACAGCGTTTGTTACCCCCGACGGACAATACGAGTACGTAACGATGCCGTTTGGGTTGAAAAATGCACCATACGTCTTTCAGAGAGCCATTCTCAAGGCCTTAGGCGATCTCGCTTATTCGTACGTTGTTGTTTATTTGGACAATGTTCTAATTATTGCTGACTCGATAGACCAAGCTCTAGAAAGATTGGACGCCGTATTAAATACCCTCGTAAACGCCAGATTTTCTTTTAATTTTTCTAAATGCTCTTTTCTAAAGACGTCGGTACTCTATTTGCGATATGTAATTCATAACGGAGAAGTTTGCCCCAACCCGGGTAAAATACAAGCCTCGAGTTCTTTTCCCGCACCGACGACCGTCACACAGCTTAGGCAATTCATTGGTCTAGCTTCTTACTTCCGAAAATTCGTTCCTAAATTTTCACAAGTAATGAAACCTTTGTATGCACTCACTTCCGGTAACAAAAACATAAATTGGACGGATAAACACGAAAAGATAAGGCAAAAAGTAATTTCTATCCTGACCGATGCGCCGGTATTAATGATATTTGACCCTAATTATTCTATAGAATTACATAGTGACGCTAGTTCGGATGGATATGGGGCTATTTTAATGCAGAAAGTAGAAGGTAAAAAACAGAGTAGTAGAGTACTATATTAAAAGAACTAGTCCTGCGGAATCCAGGTACCATTCGTATGAATTAGAGACGTTAGCAGTTGTAAACGCTGTTAAACATTTTCGTCACTATTTGCATGGGCGAGAATTCCTTGTCGTTACTGATTGTAATTCTTTGAAGGCATCCAGTAATAAAGTGAATTTAAATGACAGGGTTCACAGGTGGTCGGCTTACCTACAAACCTTTAATTTTAACATTATGTATCAGGAAGGCAAAGAGGAAGGCAAACGAATGGCTCACGTAGATTTCTTTTCGCGGAATCCCATAGATATTGATCATACTAAAATTAACAAAATTAAAGAAAAAGAAATTAATCTGGCTGAAATCTCAGAAGATTGGCTATTAGCGGAACAACGTCGTGATCCTAAAATTTCGGAAATCGTTACTATATCGCAAATACATACGAATTACGATCTGGTACCCGTTACCGTAGAATACAAAAAGAAGGCAGAACTCTCTGTTTGTCTATTGTCCCAAGAGGTTTTACATGGTCCGTTATTAATCATGTGCACCAGTCAATTATACACTTAGGTTGGGATAAAACGCTTGAGAAGCTGTACGAGTATTATTGGTTCGAAGGGATGGCGAAGTATGTTCGCAAATTCGTAGAGAACTGTCATACTTGTCAAGTTTCTAAGGCAAGTTCAGGTAAAATACAAGCCGAACTACATCCTATAACTAAGACCAGCATACCTTGGCATACAGTTCACATAGACATAACAGGCAAGTTAAGTGTTAAGAGTGACTTGAAAGAATATGCTAAAGTAGTTAGATTTAATCTTGGTGATTTTGTATTAGGAAAAAATGAACAGGGAAATAGTATTATTTTACGCTTTTTGTGTGCTGTTGCTACCTTCCAGTATTCATCTTGATAGGATAGTTCGTGTCGACCAAATTCCTTAAAAATTGAAACGGAACATTCCGGTCAGTCAGACGTTTTTCGTCTAGGGCATGTTTCAAATTGCGATCTCCTGTAACCGCCTCGTTACGTTTTAAGAGCTCATAGTGCATACCATTACCTTATGGCAGTGGGTGTTCCGTTTTCCGATCAACGTTTAGAATTATCCAAATAAAACCATTTCTTATTACATCGTTAGAATTTGATATAAAAATTTCTTTTTTCCCATGACTAGGAGTAGCATTATAGCGAACAAAAGTAATCAAAAATTTACCAAAATAAATTGTACGAATTTAATACTAAAAAAAAAAAAAAAAATGACGTAATATTAATACTAAAAGAATTTACAAAAAGTAAATTACCCCAGATTTACTAGACTTTGCGATTAATAAAGGTTTACATTTTATATACATTCAGTTATAAATTAACCATTGTCTAAGTTACATCATAAAAACTATTACTTTTTTAATCACCGGTCATTTTGATCGTACACTTGGTAGGAATAGGTATACACGAATTGTCAGTAGGTTTAGTGTTAAACGTACCTGATTAACCTTGTCGCCTCGTCGTATTTAATTCAACGTTTCCTGAAGAAACAACATTTTATACAGAATACATATCTTACTGGCTTGCTGTAGTGGTTACCTTTTGGTTTACATTCTATATCTGCTTTGTATGTTAATTGAATTTGCCATTTTGAATGTGATTTTAGCACTTGTAATAATTTTCTTACATTCATTTTTACTGACTGAGTCAAATCTATGTACCAAAATCAAGTTGGAGATGTTGAGAGACACGTGGTACGTCAAGTATCGAATTTACTGGAAGCACTCACCCCCACTTATAGTCATTTATTGTAGTCGCCCATAGATAACGTGAACGACTATGATTGGTTATCTATAATATATTCCCGACATTATTAGTGGCTACTTCTATAACTACATCTGAATCAGACTCTCTAAATATTGTATATGCATGGTTTTACACAAGTGGAAATTATGTGTTACGAAAGCGGCTATCCAAAGGATCAAAATTTCGAAAAAAAAGTTTTGCATTAAAAACTTCTATTGCATTTAAAATCTTTTGCGAAAAGATGATTAGTTTTCTTAAGAATTATTTGCAATATTCGAATATCCAATATCGCGCATCAATAGTAATTTTTAATCATTTAAACTTTAAACGAACTAACTATAAATCGATTATCAGTCTCGACAATCGTTAGTTATACTTGAAAATGAAATTGAAACAAAAATCATTGAATTTCTAAATTTAACGAATATTTATTTCTTATAAGATAGTGATCATTCTTACAGTTCATTATCGTAAACTAAAACAAATAAATTACCCGCTTTATTTTCCAAACCTCAGCGCGGAATTATAACCTCACTCATTAAATTATGCTTTACTTAATTGAGAAAGCTTGTAAGTCTGTTACAATTGAATTCAAAACTAATTCATCGACTGTTTGCGTGCTGCTGTTATATTCCGAATAAAATGTATAAGTGGGACCGCTATTAATTGCGCCCGTATTTTCCAAATCGCCATAAATATCGTTGGATTTCAATTATTTTATACTTACTTTGTTTACGCATATTGCATTTAACGTTACCATCGCTTTCAACACTTGTGTAGCAATTCCACGTATATTCTACGAAAAATGAAAATTGAAAAACTCTCTCTAAGTTACTAAATCGGAGATGATCGGCAGAGAAAACAAGAGAATAATATTATCCTCATGCGCATACAGATAATACTTGTTATTAAGAATACTACAATAGAATGTCGTTGTTGTCAAGACTCTAATGTTACTTTCTTCGTTTAGGTCACCATTCCCTATGGAACATCTCGGTCACATTCTCGGTCAACTCAATCAGCAAAAATCCGGGCTCGTCAACTCCTACGGAGACGCAAGCCGATCGGATTGTGCACCTGGACGGAGTGTCTTTTGTCAAAACCGCGATCTTCATGAATATTTTTATTATTCAAAGCATATAATGGCAAAATAATAATAAATTGATGATGTAAGACAAGATTCTCCGCCAATCGACCGTTTATATTATTGGCGCCTTGGTAACAACTGATAAAATATTTTCAACATATAACATTCATAATGATAAACAATTGTTACCTATATATACTATATAATATGCCTAAAATTACAGAATTACATATACTTGAGAGAATGTAAGTTTATCGAAGAGGAATGGGAGGAAAAAGTTTGCAACAAATAGTAACGGAGTTTGGCATATCCGAAGAAGGACTACCAAGCTACCAGAAGATACCAGCTAAAATCTTGGAAATTCGATACGAATTCGATAAAATTGTAGGAAAAAGAGGACATCCGTTCGTCAAAGTCGACGAATTATCAGAGAAGTTAAGAAAAATCCCTTTCCATAAAACATTGATCATCGAAACAACTAACAAAGTGTGGAGCTTCTTTATACATACAACGTTACGACAACAATGTTAACGTAACTGCTGTACGTAATCATCATGATCAAGGACATCTTAGTACATGGCATTTAACGATACAAGAAATAAATGGATACCTTAGTGCCATTGAAACAAATAGTTGACAATCTTTGTAGAAAGTATGTTTATGCTTATACGTTTTACATATCTTCTAATCAATCCTCTTTAAAAAATATTGTACAAATGTCTATTGATGTGCAGATGTTGCAGTTTAGTGCCCTTGTAATATCTTAAGATCGACATTACAAGGAGGACAAGCCAGTAACAGGTCATGAATTCTGCGATCATTGTCTTTTGTACAAGCAATTACAAACTTATCAACCTCTAGAAAGTATAAAAATACGTTATTTAAACGAGAGAAATAGGAGAAAGTGCAATAATACTGCCAACTGATATTTTATTAAAAGGCTCTTATTCAAAGATAAGCAATTGTTCTTTGATGGCACATTTGCAGTAAGTATCGTGAAATTGTTCAAATCTGTGCAAATAATCATAAATCGTATAATAATATCTGTTTATAATCTCACACAGGACAGCCGTTTACCATCTGTGGCGGCACTCGTCAGCAAATACCACCACTCGACAGCAAATACCACCACTCGACAGCAAATACCACCACTCGACACTAACTAGCACCGCAGTGCAGTGGTTAGTTTTATTTGTTAGGATATTTACAATCAATTCTCGTTGAGAATTTTAAGTTACTTCATTTGGCGTGGTACAATAACTTGCGTTTATAATAAATTATGTTATGTAGATTCTAGGTGAGAGACTAATGCTTCAATCTAGAGGGTATTTTCTTTCTAGTCTGCGGATCTGGTCCGTCGTGTCAAGTAGTTGGGTGACCAGTGGGTTGTGGTGGTTGTTGACTCTAGCGTTATATCTGCTTCTGAACTTGCAAATTTCCTCTTTGACTCCACAGTCAAGGAAGTATCTTGAGGTCGCGGTGGATTGTTTCGTTGATAACATACCAGGGTGCATTGATTATGGTTCTAAGAGTTTTCGATTGGAAGCGTTGGAGTATTTCAATGTTGGAATTACTTGCTGTTCCCCATAGTTGGATTCCTTAGGTCCAGACAGGTTTTATTACGGTCTTATAGAGCGTAATTTTGTTCTGCGTGTTTAGGTTGGAGCGACGGCCAGTGAGCCAATAAAATTTTTTAAGTTTGTCCTTGAGATGCTTCGATTTGTCTATGATGTGTTGTTTCCATATCATTCTCCTGTCCAGTCATGCCCAGATATCTGACTGAATCCTTGTTAGGAATTGTAATATTGTTAATGGTCACCTGAGGGCAGGTTTGTTTTCGCAGCGTGAATGTTACATGGGCGGATTTAGTTTCATTAATTTTGAAGCCCCACTTATGAAACCACTTTTCCATAGAGTCGATACATCGCTGGAGAGTGGATGAAGCAATTATCGGGTCTGTGTCTGGGAAGCTAATAGCACTATGTCGTCAGCAAATGTTGCTATAGTTATTTCCGTTGATATTGGTAAATCGGCGGTGTAGATGGAGAACAGCAGGGATCGGAGGACACTACCTTGGGGTATGCCAGCTTCTATTGGAAATGTTGTGGTAGTGGCGCCTAAGTATTTGACTGTAAATTGTCTGTTGGTTAGGTAGGATTTTAAGGATGGAGTAGTAAGTGTGTGGTAGGATTTTTTTAAGTTTGAATAGGAGTCCTTCATGTCATACTTTGTCGAATGTCTGTTGAATGTCAAGGAATACCACTGAGCAATATTTTTTCTTTTCTAGGCTTTGGTTGATATTGTGAGTTATTCGGTGGATTTACTCTATTGTGGAATGTTGCTTCCGAAAACCGAATTGATGATCTGGCAGTGTTTTCAAATCCTCTAGGAGTGAAAGGAGTCGAGTCGTTAACATCTTCTCGAATAGTTTTGACAAAGTCTAAAGAAAACTAATTGGGCGATAGCAGCTAGTTTCGTGTATTGGTTTATCCGGGTTTGGGGATGAGGGTAATGAGTGATGTTTTCCAGGCCTTGGGATAATATTCAAGGCGTAGAGTTGCGTTAAAAATTGTAGAGATGAGTGCAATCCCTTTAACGGGGAGTTCCTTGATTGCTTTGTTACTTATTTGGTCATGCCCCGGTGCTTTCCTGGGATTTAGGCGACGGATTAATTCTATAATTTCTACAGAAGTGAAGGGTTCAATAGGAGGAGACATTTCGAAGGGAGAGTGCAGGTATTCAGTGATATCCGCGGCAATTTTGGAGGAATGGGGTTTAAATACGTTATATAGATGTTTAGCAAACAGGTTGGTTTTTTCTATAGGGGTACGCGCCCATTCACCTTGCGGGCGGCGGATTGGGGGGGATTATTTGCGGGGGGCGCGTGAATTTCCTGGACGCCTTCTATAGCGAGTAGTTGGAGTCAGCTGTGGGGGACAAATTGGCGAGATATTTTTAAAAACAGTCATTTTTATATTTTTTGATGATTTTGGTTAACTTCCTAGTTGCGTTGTTTAGTTTGCGTTTGTCATCCGGTGTTCTATCGGTCTGCCATACTCTTCTTAGTTTACGTTTTTCTGCTATTTTTTTTAGTATGTACTGTGGGTATTCGTGTTTGCTGGTGGACGTTCTTGCCGGTGTGGAGTAGCGGATAGCGTTTATTATGCTTGAGTTTAAGTATTCCGTGGCTGCTTCTATTTCTTCATTGGATTTTAGTGAGGTTAAGGCTGAAGTTGTGTGGGTAAATACTTCTCTAAAGAGCTGCCAGTTGGTGTGTTGGTTATGAATGGAGCCATTAGGTGTATTCTCGATGGTAGTTGAACTGACTGTTGCTATCACGGGGGAATGGTCAGAGGAGAGATCGGCCGAGGAGTTGATTTGGACGTGTCTTGACGAGATATTCTTAGTTATGAAGAAGTCGAGAAGATCGGGTATTTTGTTGGTGTCGGTGGGCCAGTATGTGGGTTCGTATGTGGTAAGGTAGTTGAGGTTGTTGGTTATTATGCTGTTTAAGAGGTTTTTGCCTCTTACTGTGACCAGTCTGCTGCCCCATTGGGTGTATTTGGCGTTGAAGTCTCCTCCAGCTATGAATCTGTTACCCAGGGTGTCCAGGAAGTTATCAAAGTCTTCTTTGGCGATGGAGTGTCTGGGAGGGCAGTATACAGCTGAAGTGGTGATTGTACCCTGACAGTCTTCTATTGCTACGTTTGTTGCTTGAAGGTAGTCTTTCTGGAATGGCGGAAGTTCGTAGTGCTTAATGTTTGATTTGATTATGATTCCGGTGCCGCCGTGGGCCTTTCCGCTGGGGTGTTGGGTATGGTAGAACTTGTATCCGTTTATGTTCAGGTAGTTTTTGTCGGTGAAGTGGGTTTCCGATACGAGCATTACGTCGATTTGCTGATGTTTTAGGAAGAGTTCTAGTTCAAATTTATGTTGCGCTAGACCGTTGGCATTCCACAGAGCTATGCGTCTTGGTTTTATTTTACGTCGGGGCGTATTAATTTATCCATGATGAGTGTTAATAGTGATAGTAGGTTATTTATTTGTTCCGACTGCTTTTCGATTAATTTTTCTAGTCTGGAGAAGTTGTCTGAGTTTTGTAAATTGGGAGCGCTGTTTTGGGAATGATATTCCTTATGGATATTCAGATTATTTTGATTTCCTTGTACTGCTTGGGCATAGGAGATTGAAATAGTAGTGAATTTTGGAGGACTGGGCATTTGATTGGTTGTCTTTTTGGCTCTGGGTTTAGGATACTTGTTTAAGTATAGGGTTTTGTAGGCCGAGCATTCTTTGTAGTTCGCAGGATGGTCACCATTGCAGTGGATGCACTTCGCTGGGGTTTTTGGTGATTTAGTGCACTGATCGGTGGGGTGTGTACCTGCACATTTGACGCAGCGGAAATTATAGTTGCAATATTTCTGCGTGTGACCTTTGGCACCTTTTACATTGCACTATCTCTTTTTTATAAAAAAGAGGTTCGATTTTTACTACCGAGTTCATCAATCGGTTTATGTCGTAAATTTGTTTGTTGTTCGGATTTTGTTTTAAGTCGACAAAGAATAAGGATAGCGGGTTTTTCGAGATTCTGTGCCTTATGTTGCTAAAGTTCGTTACTTCATGGCCATGTTTTAGGAGTTCGAATTTCAGTTCGTCTAAATTAGCTGAGTTGGGATGGATGTTGCGTAGCACCACACGAAAAGGTCTTTCTTGTTTGAATCGATATGTGTGGAAGTTTGCGTTCAAGGTTTTTAGTAACTTTGTTAGTTTTCTATAGGAGTTTCTGGGTTAGTCGGCAGAATTTTCACTTGGTTGTTGTTAATTTTGAGCTTGTATTCTTCTTTGTTGATGTCTTTCTCTATTGATTTTATCATGGTTTGGATGTCGATGACATCGTCAATGAAGATTGGCGGGGGGGGGATTTCTTTGGGTATGTGGTTTGTTTGACGTTTCTGTTGTGCCCATGGAGTCGTCTGTAGTCTCCAGTATTGAAAATCTGTTATAGGTGCAATGGTTAGTGTCACGTAAAGTTTAGGGTTGTATGATAAAATAAAATAGCTGAGTTGTAATGCAACTATCAATTTTGCTTTTATTAAACTTTATTATGAATTCAGCATGGAATATACACTGAATTAACACACATAAGTTGTTACGTCGCGTGAAGACATCTGCACGCCATACCGCGCCGCTTGACCGCCAGCGGTCTACGTGCCGTCCTTCCAACCCGTAATAAATCCAAGGACCCGCCGGAAAACGTAACTTTTAGCAGCATTGTTTCGAAACATGTGTTCTTTCCATAGCCGGTACTAGAAAAGTCCTTGGGTTTATTATGAACTCTTAAACAATCACGGAGAAAGCGGGTAGTATCCTAACGCACAAGCCACATGTGCCTAACGGAAATTCCGAATTTCCCTTAAACAAGGACAGCATCTAACACCATTGGTAGGAGGTTCCGTCCCCTCTCATAACTTGTTAATGTCGGAAAACCAATGGACATCGTAGATCGTTGCCCTCACCAGACCCACGAAAAGTGCAAGCAACGAATCCGTTTTCCTTACGCAAAAAACCACACCCCTACCGAGCTTTCCTCCGTCATCACAAGAGATTGTTCCGACACTGTTCTCACGGATTTCGCACCCTCAACTACAAGGAGCTCTTCTCTCCAACACGCAGTCAGTCGTCATCAAGCAAGAAGATCAAGTCAGTCGTCACCAAGGGTCCGTTCGAGTCAGTCAACAAGTCGAATACAGTCAGTCGACACAACGCATCATACGCGGTAATACGAGTAGAGTCTCAGGTCGTACTCATTCGCATTCATCTTATAACCATCCATTCACGTGTATTACATCGAAGTTGTTGGATTATCTAAATATATATATAGCCTGTGAATCGCAGCGTTATAATCAATTGAACTACCCTTACTATCCCACAAGAAGTAAGGGATCGAACGATTCGTGGCGTCGATTAGTAAATCGTAACGGGAATTTACGACTCCCGTTGGCGCGCTTCTACGAGATCGCGTCTCCCCGCGAACGTTCGAGATTTACATGGTCCTTCGAGCCGGATAACGTGCCAGTGAAGAAGGTACGCACGAGTGACTACACAGTGTCACGTGAAGCCAACGACTTCAACCACATCGAATTCAGCAGCAAACGTGTATCACTCCATCGAAATCAGTGACGTCAGGAGCGTCACCTTCGAAGAAGTATAGCCCATTGATCGAGGCAAACACAACCGGGCATCATCCCGACGTAGCAGAATAATCTTCCAAAAGGTTGTAAGCACGTAAGTCGGTCTACATCACAAATTATGCCGACCCCAGCAAAGCTCAGCGCAATGCGGCAAAAGCGCGACAAATATGTCAACATTATCAAATCCATAGAGAGCGTGATCGACCAGTATCCGCAATCTGGCAAGAAGAGCATTAGCCTCTTAGAAAAATATAAGGCCCAACTCGAGGAGGAGTGGAAACGGTTCCGACTCGTCCACGAGGAGCTAGACGAACAAGGCGAAGCAGACTTCACGTTGGAAACCCAAACTCTACATACCTACGTGGCTCTGGAAGCTCGATTGACGGATCTAATACTGGCTGAACAACCGTCAACTCCGTTAACATCAGAACTCAGCGATTTTCCCGAAGCGAAAGTGCATATACCAAAAATGCAGCTACCGACCTTTTCGGGAGCATACGAAGATTGGCCCGGATTCGCAGATCAATTCCGGTGCACAATCCACGAGAATGCCCGTCTTGATGATTGTGCAAGACTAATGTATCTACGATCGTGTTTAACGCAGGAAGCTGCAGACTCGATAGCATCCCTAGCTAACACCGCCAGCAATTATTCAGTGGCATGGGCACTGTTGGAAACACGATACAATCAGCCAACAAAAATCGTCGACAACCATCTGAAGGCGTTATTTGACGCTGCCCCCCTGCAGCGGCCAGCGTATCAAGAAATACGCTCTTACTTGAACACCACCGAAGCCCACTATAAGGCTTTGCAAGCCCTCCAGCAACCCACCGCGGATACTGTGTTGCTATACCTGCTCACATCCAAGCTAGACCCCCAGACAAGGTTCAGATGGAAGGAACGGATCGAGCACACACCTTTCCCAAGTGTCGGAGACCTGTTCAACTTCCTACACGGTCACTGCAAGGTGTTAGAAGCCACCCGAACAACCGATCACAATCCAACACGCTCTACAACATGTGCGGATAAGGCGCGAGTTCGACACACAAGATCACAGGAACAACATAAGCGAGTCCGTCAAAAGGAACCACGAGGACACGTATTCACCGCATCCCAGGTTCAATCAACCTGCCACTCCTGCCAAGGTCAACACCCCATCTGGCGATGCGATGCATTTAAGGCGAAGGCGGTAAGCAAACGTGTGAAGGACGCTAAAAGGGCATCCTTGTGCTTAAATTGCCTAAAGACGGGGCACACGACGCGTGATTGTCATGCCGGCTCATGTCGGGTGTGCGGAGGACGCCACCACACACTGCTCCATCAGGAAAGACAGCCGTCGAGGTCGAACTCCTCCACCTCGAGCCGAAGTTCCTCCTCGTCAAGCAGGAGAACAGCAACACCGCCGTCACCGACAGGTAAGCGGGAAACTTCGACAAGGCACAATTCAAGGACAACACGTACGAACTCGCCCCCAAGTCCACCCGTCAGCCCGAAACGGACACCTACTCGAAAGAAATGACGCCAAAAGGCCAGAACTCCGACAAAGACCGAAAATACCAGACCAACAGATTCCAAGGTACTGTACAATGATTTAGTCATTACAGCGCAAGTCCACATGCTAACCGCAAAACAGCAGCCGATCCAGTGCCGCGCGCTCCTCGACACCGGATCCAGCATGAATTTCATAACAGAAAGGCTTGCAAATACCCTCGGAGTAAGGAAAAGGAAGTGTTCGGTCCCCATCGGAGTCCTCGACACGATGACGACGAGATCAAGGCAATACATAACGGCTACGATTTCATCTATCGACGGCAAGTATGAACGCACGTTAACGTTCCTCGTCATCCCAGCCATATCAACCCTGATCCCAAGTCAACACATCGATCGCTCGGCACTTGATATACCCAAGAATATCAAGCTAGCCGATCCACGATTTCATGTGCCTTCCCCGGTCGATGTCTTATTGAGCTCAGGTACAACACTTGCGTCGATGTGCGTCGGGCAGATTAATCTGACACAACCAGGCGAGCCGGAGCTCCGACTACAAAAAACCCGATTCGGTTGGGTAATCGGGGGGAGTCCAACTTCCCAAACCGGTACAACTACACTCCACGCATCCACAACGGCTCTTCAAGCGGATCTCACGCGGTTTTGGGAAATCGACGAAGGACCTCCGATCCAACACCTATCAGAAACAGAGCGACGATGCGAAGAACGTTCCAGAAGTCACGTCCGACGCACCAGCGAAGGACGATACATCGTCGCTCTCCCATTCAACGACCGGCTCCCGTCGCTCGGATCATCCAAGGCATTAGCGATGAAATGACTCGCATCAACTCAAACGCCGATCCCGTCGCAGACCACGTGGAGTTCATCGCGTGACACTCACCATGTGTCACCCACACGCAATCTGACGACGACCAGATTCACATCGTCAGCATCGACACCATCTGATTCAACGACACAAAAAGTCTTGAATCAGCCAAGCGCTCAAGATCCGCTGGACCGGAAGGAACTGAATCCCGTCCAGGATAATAACGCTCATACTCCGCCGACGGAAAACATCACATCCCATGTTACACCTGACATGGACATCCCATCGAAGAGTCATTCTCCGAGACCCCACGTGAAGAATTCTCCAACGCTATGGCCATTTGGGGCCACAACTGCCATGCCGTCGGATCTCAACCCTTGCCCACTCACCACCGTGACTAATCATTTAATTGTCACTAGTTTTCAGGACATGCCTTCGGATCTCAACACTTGTCCATTGAGCCCACAGAGTACTAACTCGGACAAGTCTTTGACCACCACCCTCTCCGTGGAGTCAACCTTGGCTGCAACAACGTCGGGACATTCTCCAATGTCCACACTAACACCCTCCGAAGAGCCTCAGAACCCTTCTGAGCAGCCACATCAATCCACCTGGCCTCCCACAGACGACCTAGCCAGGAAGGACGCACCAGAGCATTTCTTGCCCAGTCCCAACATCGGGACACAGCTCAGAAGGAAGCAAATTATCATGATGACCTACTTAGAGCACAACTGCCCTCCGAAACCAAGGAGACAACTTCGGAACGAAACAGGGCCGGTGCAACCACCAGGCAGCATCGAGAAGGCGCAATACGGATGGGTCAGCGGGGGGAGCCTTGTCCCTCAATCAACCATGACCTCCTTCAAGCTTACACAGCCGAAACGAGAACAAGGAGGTCAACGCAACAAGCGAACTCAATTCGGGCAAATCATCGGGGGGAGCTCAGTCTCCCAATCAAAACCAAAACTCCGCGACGTGCTTGAAGAATCTGTATCAAGCACCGCCGGAGTCCCGTTCGACACCTCCTGGGGCGAAACATTCAAGAACACCTCGTGGGCCGAGGTGTTTCACGACACTTCATGGGCCGAGCTATTTCACGACACATCCTGGATCGTGAACTTCAGCGGCCCCTTTACGCAACGACGATCCAGACGACAAAGAAGACAACGTATCCTCCACGCATAGGCCCTTCGGCCGCACCATCAAATTCTTCCTGGCGACCACGGCATCATTAGGACGGCCACAGTTCACCCGGCAACAACAATCAGTCAGGAAATGGATAGAAGATCTAATTAATTCTACCTTTACAGAGTTTGATCGGTGCCCTCTCAACGGGGGGAGGATGTTACGTCGCGTGAAGACATCTGCACGCCATACCGCGCCGCTTGACCGCCAGCGGTCTACGTGCCGTCCTTCCAACCCGTAATAAATCCAAGGACCCGCCGGAAAACGTAACTTTTAGCAGCATTGTTTCGAAACATGTGTTCTTTCCATAGCCGGTACTAGAAAAGTCCTTGGGTTTATTATGAACTCTTAAACAATCACGGAGAAAGCGGGTAGTATCCTAACGCACAAGCCACATGTGCCTAACGGAAATTCCGAATTTCCCTTAAACAAGGACAGCATCTAACACCATTGGTAGGAGGTTCCGTCCCCTCTCATAACTTGTTAATGTCGGAAAACCAATGGACATCGTAGATCGTTGCCCTCACCAGACCCACGAAAAGTGCAAGCAACGAATCCGTTTTCCTTACGCAAAAAACCACACCCCTACCGAGCTTTCCTCCGTCATCACAAGAGATTGTTCCGACACTGTTCTCACGGATTTCGCACCCTCAACTACAAGGAGCTCTTCTCTCCAACACGCAGTCAGTCGTCATCAAGCAAGAAGATCAAGTCAGTCGTCACCAAGGGTCCGTTCGAGTCAGTCAACAAGTCGAATACAGTCAGTCGACACAACGCATCATACGCGGTAATACGAGTAGAGTCTCAGGTCGTACTCATTCGCATTCATCTTATAACCATCCATTCACGTGTATTACATCGAAGTTGTTGGATTATCTAAATATATATATAGCCTGTGAATCGCAGCGTTATAATCAATTGAACTACCCTTACTATCCCACAAGAAGTAAGGGATCGAACGATTCGTGGCGTCGATTAGTAAATCGTAACGGGAATTTACGACTCCCGTTGGCGCGCTTCTACGAGATCGCGTCTCCCCGCGAACGTTCGAGATTTACATAAGTCACAATTCACTCCAACAACTTTATGTAAAACTTAGTTACACTGATACGTTAAGTACGCGACTGGACTAAGGGTAGAAACTGGGTAAAAAGTGTTGATTATTCTAAAGATAGAGACTGACTGCGTTTTACTGACGATCTTGTGGCGGAGGAAAGCTAGGGGTGGGTATGTCTGAGGCCACGAGATGAGCTGATTCGTTAAGGACAATTTTGTTTAGGAAAGCGAGAGCGATAGACATTGCTTTTGATTGGAGCACAAGAACCCTGGTGGGCTAGGAAGGGTCTTAGCCGCCCTTGAGAGAAAGTTGCTAACGGAAAATATCGAATGTGAGAAAACTAACTTTCCCGTATATTCTCATATAAGTAAACAAAAATGTAAAGAACACTGGAAATAGAAGATGCTTGTTTTTGGTCTGAAGGACCATAACTATAAAAATGCCAAGATTTATTGTTGGGTCCTTAAGACTATTGAGCGTACGCAGTAAGGATGCGTAGACATCTGAATGCCATCTTGCCCTCGATGTGTGGCCTGGTCTAGATTGTTGTGGATTGAGATTTGGTTGATATTATATTAGCGCCTTAGGTTACGATCGTTCGGTACCCGGGTTCAAATTCCGACGCCTGTAGTCCGATTTTTCTTCGGCATCTACACCCGCAGCAGAACCTATCTCAGCCAGCGGAACACACACCAGCGGAGTTACACACATCCAGCATCAGCGCTATCACCACAACGAGCTACAACTAACACGGACAACACTTACACCTTACATCCATTTACGCTATATGGGCAACATAAAATATGATTCGTGTTAGATTTATTTGTCATTAAATTACGTGCAATGTACTTTCATATAAGCAGGATTACATTTCTTCGAGGTGTCACGACTATTCTTATTTTGTGCTGGAAAAGAAAGGCCACGATGTGGCAAAAAATATTTGATTCAGCATCAAGTTTGCAAAGTAAGATAAAATTTATAACGAACGATTAGGAAGTAGCAGCTGTTAAAACTCTAAATAAATTAATGTAATGTAAGTATACATGTCTGCTGATCCCATTATTGTCAGGTTTATGGTATTATTTCAAGTTATATGTTATCACGTAATTGCAACATGTGATTTGTCATTGAGATATAGAAAGTTAAATTTTCATTATTCGTTGAAGCTGTTCTTCAAAAGTGGTGCGATTTGGGTTTGGATAATGCTCCTAATGTTGTTGGTGTAAAATATCTTTTTATTTTGAGGTGGTGTTTGATACAAGGTGCCCAAGAAATACTCTCGATGTTCAACAATATAATTTATTTAACAATCGACAATCAACAATCCTCGCTTCTCGACTATTTTTGTTTCGCTGTTACACTTGACCCTTCGAACTTCGCTGTTCAAAACCGAATGAATCTTTGGACAGATTCTTTTCTTCTGTTGCCCCTCTATATCCCCAATACGCGCGCGTTCGTTAGACGTCCGTGACCGTTGCTGCGTGCGCATTCTTCCGAATATTCAGTGGAAGGACCGTAGGGATATCGATGGCACATTAGGCATGTCGGCCTTACGGTTTCATGATATTATGCTTTGTGTCGCAAAGCCATCGGAAATCCGATTTTTTCCATAATGTTGCAGGTTTAAAACTAGAAAAACAAAATATAAATATTTGGACATTTTTGGGCACAATATCTTTCGACTTTCATTATTTATACATAAAGTGCGCATCTAATAAATGCGATGAACCTATTTATAATTTATGAATATCTCAACTTTGAGGCGTTTGTTCCTCCTAACGAGTAGAATAGACTGCGATAAAAAAAATTTTGACCTTGAAACTAGTACTTAAGGCTTTGCAGGAACTACACCTACTGTTTATACACCCAGTATATTTCGCAATCGTAACGATGTACACATACAAACATACTGTGGCCGCACTCGACAACAAATACCGCCACTCGACACTAACTAATAACGGACACGGTAGTGCAGTGATTAGCGACCTGGGTTCGAATCCTGGCGCCCGTAGTCCGATTTTTCTTCCACACATCTAAATTGGAAGAATAATAGCAGTATCCCAGAAACGACATCTACAGCCAGCAGCTACAATTATCACGGACAACACAGTACACCTCAATACAAACATACACACCGTTTTCGTGAACCTGTCAAATTTTCATTCTCTGTTTCGCAGACGCCAATGCTACTTGCCGTGTTGCTGCCGAGCGAATTGTAAATTCGAATTGTAAATTCGACCAGTCGCGGAGAGATGCGATCGCGAGGAAGCGCGTCAACGGGATTCGTAAATTTCCGTTATGATTAGACAATCGACGCCACGAACTGATCGATCCCCTATTTCGATTAGGATAATAGAGGTAGTTTAATGAGTATAATGCTTGGTTAACAGTTCAAAGATATTATATATTTCCAACAACCTTATAGAAAAGATAGTTACGCTGGTGCGTAAGGTATAAGTCAAGTAGGTGAATGATTGAAGGGTGAAAACCCAGTAAAGAGATGTCGACTGATTTGTAGTCGTTGAACCAGTCTAGTCCGGTGACGATGTTGTCGCAAAGGAAAATTCTCGCTCGATGGTGATCGCCCCACCACTTGTTGCTTAGCGTGTGAGATCCCAATTTTTACCTGATGGAGCAATAACCATAAGGAACCTTTTGACTCGAAGAGTTTTGTGCCAGACGGCCTTAACGGTAAATAAAAAAGCCTCGTGTTATGACAATTCCTAAGGATTATTGCGATCCGTTTAATTCTATGTGCACAGCTGGTGACCGCCTCAAACGTAAACAGTCACCGGAGGTAACAGGTCAGTACATAACACGCAGTATTATCGTTAATAAAATAATTATAGCGAATGCTTTAGTCATCTGATGTAGCCAGTAAAATCTGAAATAAAAGAAAATATTATTAGTCGGATATACAAAAATGTTTATATTAGTTACTAGTTTTCTATGCGAAGACATTTCTATACGTACATCGATAATCGCCGCCGCGCTGCATCTACAGATTTAGGGTCTTCTTTAAAAATAAATTTCTTCATTCCTATGACGCAAAGTGCAATGTACTTGTCCCAGTCCATATCCTGCAAGTCCAATTCAACGATATCGCTGTCTTCTAGTGTTTTCACTTCCTTCATCATATCGACAACGTTATCTCTTTTGAAGGACCATTGCCGTGTGCTAAAGTAGTTTGTCACTGTCGACATCGTATCGTAATATTTGCTAATTTTCATCATTCTGAAATACCATTTTTAAGTATTCCAACGTGCGGTTGCTCGTTGCTTGACAAACGATAGAATGCTCACCTTGGTTTACTACCTTGAAGCCTTAAAAAGATATCCATGATAAAAGCAGGCAAAGTATGCAGAAATATAGTCAGAATACTGTAAACATATCTGTTAGATACCATCGTACACCACGGGTACCACAACAAACCGTCCATCGGCATTTCGATGGCATATTTCACGAATGTATCCTTCAGCTCACCGTAACTTGAAAATTGAAACGTTTACGCTGATAGAGATAATCGAATTATATTTCAATGGAGCTTATCATTATTAGAGTATCACAGGAAATATTATATAATTTCAGCCATGTCTCCAGTTTATTAAGTGAAGCTATTGAGAGCAAAAGTGAACGTAAGCATGGAATGCTTAAAGGAGCAACTGTTTTAATTACATTACTTATTTATTTACTACTTGCTTTAGACCAGATACCATTCATATAGCAAATACAGTATATTTACGTATAGTTTGAATAATTCATTTAATAATTTAATAATTCGGACTGAAAATTTCTTAATAAACGTAACAAGGTTTGCAATTATTCATTATTATTTATTTAAATGTAATTAAATTCTTACAGAACATTGTTTAAGAATATTATAAATATGTTTCAGACCCTCGATATCAGGATCACATAAGAAGAAGCTAATGCAAAGTGGAAGACAGAGTCTGGCAGGTATTGTTAGTTTGCTCTCGTATTCTTGTTATTTCCAGATGAGACTGTTGAAAAGCATTATCAATAATGAAATTAATTCTAGCTAATGACGTGTTTAAATTATAACTGCAGCGACATTTATCAACAAAACTAATCTCTTAAGAGCCCTCGTCGAGCATACAGGGTTATCCATTTAACCTGGAACCCGATCTAGCGAGAACATATGAAAATGGCAACATCGTAACATGTACACTTATTACAGTCAAATGTCGTTCGTCACCTATCAGCTGTTGCTGTGCAAGTAGAATTAGGCAAGAACACAGAGCGGTTTGATGGTAGCCTAACAACTTTAAATTTGACATCACAATAGGGGGAACATGGAGGGGCCGCAGTGATAATAAGAAACGATATCAAACACCACTTACATAGTCAAATTAGTCAGGAACACGTTCAAGCAACCACCGTTACAATGCAAACTAACGACAATTATTTCCAAATGTCAGCAGTATATACACAACCGCGACACAAAATGACATTATAAAAATGAGAAGAGTATTTTCAATCCTTAGGTGACAAATACATCGCAACGGAACACTTCAATGCAAAGCAAACGCTATGGGGCCCAAGAGTTAACATGCCTTGAGGTAGAACACTAAAAAAATATATTAGAATTAGCAATCTCAATATATTATCTACAGAAAGACCAACATGCCTCTCGACCGGTTATTTCAATTTGAATTGACTAGCTCGAAGATGGCCCAAATAATTCGATCGGGCTCTCATGAGCAAGACTGTAATCGCACTGTTCTACCTCCTCTGTGGCAAAGGGATGGTCTGTCACATCTCTTAAACTACACAAACAACAGTAAAAAACGTAAGCTAGATATAGTTAAAAAAAACATAAACACTAGTCGGAACGAGTCGTCAACAAGCCATATTACTACTTCTAATAGATTCGCAGCATTAGAATCTACAGACAATTCTATGGACGTAGTTGAAACATTAATAAATCAACATACGCAAAAAGGTCCTCCCCCCCACCAATCTTCATCGATGATGTCATCGACATTCAAATAATGATAAAGCCAATCGAGAAAGATGTTAACAAAGAGAATTACACACAAAAAATAATCAGGTTAAAATTCTATCGGCTAATCCAGATTCCTCTAGAAAACTAATAAAGTTACTAAAAACCCTGAACGCAAATTTCCACACATATCAACTGAAACAAGAAAGACCTTTTCGTGTGGTACTTTGCAACATGCACCACTCAACTAACTTAGATGAATTGAAGTTTGAACTCTTAAATCATGGCTATGAAGTAACTAATATTAGTAATATATATAATAGTATCACAAATATCCCGCTATCCTTATTCTTTATTGATTTAAAGCAACAGCCAAATAATAAGCAAGTCTATAACATCAACCGTTTAATAAATTCTGTAGTAAAAATTGAGCCACCTTTTATGAAGAAAGGGATAGTTCAATGTAAAAGGTGCCAAAGGTACGGCTGCACACAGAAATATTGTAGCCACAATTACCGCCGCGTTAAATGTGCAGGTCTTCATTCTACAGATCAGTGCACTAAATCTTCAGAAACTTCTGCGAAGTGCATCCTCTGTCAAGGAGAGCATCCTGCGAATTATAAAGGTTGCACAGCCTACAAGATCTTGTATAAAAATAAGTACCCTAAACACAGAGTTAAGATCCTAACCAACCAAATACTTATTTCACAAAAATTCACTACCCCTCCAACCTCCTATGCACAGGTAGTTCAAGGACATCAAAGCAGATCGAAAATCTATAATGATCATTCACAAAATAGTGTTCCCAGTTCACAAAACACGGATAACTTCAATAGGCTTGAAAAATTAATCGTGAAACAAACAGAGCAAATCAATAACTTGCTGTCATTGCTTACATTCATCGCGGACAAATTAACACGTTCCGACGTAAAATAAAACCAATACGCATAGCTCTTTGTAATTGCTAACGGTCTAGTTCAGCATAAATACGAACTAGAACTCTTCCTAAAACAACAAGAAATTGTTGAGAAACGCTAAGTTGGTATGACCGCTAGTTCCTATAAGCTATGTTGGTACGACTTCTAACAACACTCTTTTGTCTTAGAAGTCGACCACGTGCTATTTGCTTAAGCGTATCCGGTGAGTTCAGACGTTTTGTACAAGGAGGTGAAATATAAAGTGTTATTCAATCTGTGTGGATCAATTGAATATCAACCCCAACCCATATTAAATAACAGAAATTGACGTAATGCTTATATCTGAAACTCACTTCATCGATAAAAATTACCTGAAAATAAATGGTTATAACTTTTACCATATTCAACATCCCAGTGGAAAGGCCCACGGCGGCACCGGAATTATCATCAAGACCAGCATAAAACACTATGAGCATCCATCATTCCAGTAGGACTACCTCCAAGCTACAAACGTAGCGATAGAAGATTGGCATGATCCAATTATCACATCAGCAGTATATTGTCCATTCTATTTCCAAAGAAGACTTTGATAAATTTCTCGAAGACCTGGGCAATAGATTCATAACTGGAGGGGACTATAATGCTAAACATACGCAATGGGGCAGCAAACTTATCACAGTAAGAGACAAAAATCTTTTGAAATGCATAGACGCCAACAGACTTAATTACCTCAGTACAAACGAACCCACTTACTGGCCCACTGACGCTAACAAACTACCTGACTTATTAGACTTCTTTATAACTAAAAACATCTCGCCAAGATGTTGCCCATAGCAAGAATTAACTCAACAATTATCGAAAATCAACCTAATGGCTTTATTCATAACCAACTCACAAACTGGCAGTTCTTTAGAGAAGTCTTTAATCATTCAACATCAGCCTCAATATCCCTAAAAACAAACGAAGATATAGAAGCAGCCACGGAATATTTAAACACCAGCATCTAAAACATACGTGCGCAACAATTCGCAAAGTTACGCTCAGATCACAGCAACAGAAGGCAACCAAGCTAACGACTCAAATCTTCTTGTCGAAAAAGTAGACAAACTCGGGACCATTCTGCAACAACAAATGCGACAAACAACATTAACGATGAATATTCTAGTAAAATTAATTAATTATCTTTTTATGAAGAAAAATTCATGGAAGAAATATTCATTTGCAACTGTAATGAATTATAGCAGAGAAGCACTGGATTGCATAATTTTTCTCACAGACGCGATATTGGTTCCTGTCTTTTATAAGAAATGCACGAGATGGGCCAGTATTATACTACGAGAAGTCCCAATGGATGTACAAAATATGGAACAACCGTTTACAATTGTTGAGAATTGTGGATCTTGATGGCCGAAATATTGTTATGGAAACATTGAATTTACACTTGGGATTAACATTAACGTAGACATATATTTATTTTATAAACGATTTCTAGAATATTCATCGATACACACTTGCACGCGTCTCAGCGCCTTCTTCCATACCCGACCTTTAATCGACTGTTAACCGACTGAACTGTTTACATTCGTCTGTTTTTCAGACGCCGCGCACACACATACCTCCACACACTGGTACCCACATACAAATATCTCTACTACGCATTTGACCTAGTCCAGCACACAAAATTATACATATCTCAACGACAATTACAAGGTAAGCACTGATTTAGCGTAAAACACCAATATCAAAATATATTTTGCCGACAAATCCATATATTGACCATCAAGAGGAGAAGCTCTGACTCATGATATTTTAAACGATCTGAAAGGAAGATTTATCGCGGGAGGGGACCATAATACTAAACACAAATCATGGGATTCAAAACTTAACAATTTTCGAGGCACAACACTGTATACCATGCTGCAGAAAAATATTTAAAATGCATCAATCAAAAGAGATCGTCGCATTTGCTTAATAGAAGAAAACATAACTGATTTTGCGATCACAGATTTTTCTCCCAAACATAAGCGACATACAGTTTACCTAATGTAAAGGCAGAACTGACATCTGACCACGTTCCAATCACCCTTACTCGTTATATAGAAGACCACAATCGTCAGATCAAAGACCAGATCGCGAGACCAAAATCAATTACAATAAAATTCACTCGCTAACCGACATTTCAGCAGCACCTAGACAAAAATCTAACGTGCAATATCCCCTCATAAACAAAAGAAAACATCGAATCGGCCGCGGAATTTTTCACCAAAACAATTTAATTCAGACACGTACGAAGCTACTTCGTATATCAATGAAATAGCTTTCAACTCTTTATATTAACTATTTATATTATACAAAATGAAAGAGAAAAGAAGAGCAGCAAAAGAATGGCAAACATATTTACAAAACAAGTAAAGCAATTTCTACTGGATGAAAAGAATAAAAAATTCAAAGCATTGGAAAGAACTTAGACACCACACGTCAGTGATAAACTACTGGATAAACATAGATAAACTCTATGGAAAACAGTCAAAGACATTTAAAGGCATATTAAACGAACACCTCCGTGGAAAAACGACACTAAGTGAACGAAGGATATGCAGAACTGGCTGCAAAATACGTGCAAGTCATCTTCAATACAAATGATCCACACACGGTGAAACGTACTTGATTTATAAGCAAATACTATAAGAAATTATATGGCAAAAATTCGCGCACTAAATGATTGATTCAAGCTGGAAGGGAACGATGCTCAGTTTACAAACACGTCCGATCTGCTTAAGGATCTGATCTGATTATACGAATTTGATTCGAAAAAAATGCTAGCACGTTTTTATAATTCATGCAGCTAAATGGGAATAAGTTAACTGTATGTGTACACAGAAGAAATTTAGTATAGTCCTCTTTTACTTCCAATGCCGTTTTCTCAGTTATATATAATCTTTAGCATTTGAATTATTTCATTTACGACGAAATGCTTTTCATTTATTGGCATTCCCATTGATCGTGTCGCTTAAATAAATTACAAGTTTTGCGATACTCTAACAATTCTATTAAATTACTTGAAAAAATTCTGTAATAAATATTACTTGATAGGGCGCGCGCCATTCGTACAGTTGTACACTTTGACGTTCATATCACGATGCAGCGTGACGTGCCATGCGGCACATAATATCGTGTCGACCACATAATCAAGGGGTACTGTATCTGTTATTATGTCTGACTTAGCCAATGCTATTTTTGCGAAACCTCTGCTGATAAACAGTCCGAGAGCTGCAACAACAAACTTGGTTAAAAATAATTCCTAAACAGATAAGAAGGATATTCGTAACTGACAGCAAAAGTAGAGCTTTAAAAATTTTTTTCTTTTTATTATGTAATTTGCACTTTACAATTTCTCCAGCTGGACATTCGGTAAATTTGTTTAGCTTTATTGCTAATTAACATGTGGATGGCTACCCCCAGCAGGATACCATCTTAAAGTTTGTCTATTTTATTTCTTTAGTGTGAGGTGTAGATAGTTGTGGGTGATAGTGCTGCTGTTGGTGCGGATGTCGCTGCTGGGGTACTGCTGCCTTTTCTTCTCATTTAGAAGTCGTGGAAGAAAAATCGGACTACAGGCGCCGGGATTTGAAACCCGGGTCCCGAACGTTCGTAACCAAAGGCGCTAACCGTCGTCCGGTAATAGTTGCTGTCGAGTACCGTCACAAATGATGTCAGTGGGCTGTTTTCTCTTTAGTCTTCTTTTTATGAGAGTTTTTCTCGCTTCAACAGCCAACTGGTTTGGATGTGTTGCCGTTCTTTCCTTGTATCTTTTTGCTTATCGATTTCTTTTCTGACCGTTGGTATTTTTAGGTCTTTGCGTATATCCTCGTTTCTGACATACCACGAGGCGTTGACTATTGTTCTCGGTATCTTCGATTTTAGCGACTTCAATGTATTTATGTGACTCATTGCCGCTGTCCCCCATAGTGGTATTCCGTACGTCCAAATTGGTTTTATTATCGTTTTGTAAATTTTTAGTCTGTTTTCCATGCTGAGTTTAGAGTTTCGTTTAGTTAGCCAGTACATCTGTCTTCATTTTATCCGTATTTTGTCTATAATCGATTTAGTATGTTGCTTCTATATAAGTTGTGTGGCTAGGTGGAGTTCTAGGTATTTAACTTGCCTTGTTTGTGTTATGTGTGTGCCATTCAATTGGATATTTGATGGTTTCCGTTTCCGTAGTGCACATGTAATACGGTTGTATGTACTGGGCTTTGCTCTTATTTCTTTATCTTGTAACCATTTTTCTATTTTTGGGATATGCTCTTGTAGTAATATGACTGCTGTTTCTGGATTAGTGTGCTTGACTAGTACAGCCGTATTGCTGTTGGTAGTTGTTGGAATGTTGGCCTTGTATATTGTATACAAAATGGGTGCTAAGACGCTTCCCTGCAGTACCCCTGCTGTAAATTCGACCAATCGCGGGGAGACGCAATCGCGAGGAAACACGTCAACGGGAGTCGTAAATTCCCGTTACGATTATAATAATCGACGCCGCGAGTAGATCGATCCCCTGATTTCCGTTAAGATAATAGGGGCAGTTGTTGAGGTATAACGCTGTGGTTCACAGGGTTATAAAATGTATATTTCCCACACTTTGTACAATTACACAAGTAAGTAACACCTTTGCTTAAAATACCGGTGACGTAGAGAAGGATTACTTGTAGAAGAGAAAATCCGTGTATAGACTGACGTCGACTTAATTCTTGAGTTTTACTGACTGCCTTGGTTAGAACTTCTTGTAGGTGAGGGTTAGAACTCCTTGAATGTGACTCGACTTTTCGGTTCCGAGAACGAGTAGTGTGTTGAATTTGACTGTCCTTTGGTTATGAGAACCAGTAGAGTTGACCCTCCTGATAGCGTAAAAGCAGTAGAAGAAGTAGGAGCCGTCGGAGCAGTAGGCAGAACAGTAAGAAGGTTGAAGGAACAGTGAGGTTCGTTCTGATGCGATTACGGAGGAAAGCTCGGTATGGGTGTGCCCTTTGAACGAAGAACGCGGATTCGTAGCTCACATTTTTAGTTAGCAAAGTGAGGGCAATGATCCGCGATGCCGATTGGTTATGCCCAATGTTGGGAATAAAAATAGGAGGAAGAAGCCTCCTACCAACGTGGTTCATGGGCGACATTGTTCATGGGAAAAGCCAGCTTTTCCGTATCAACTATTTTTCCAATTAGATAACTACCTGCTTTCTCCGTAATTTGTCAAAATGTACAATAGACCTAAGGACTGTTTTATATACCAGCTATAAACCGAAAATATTTGCAAGATTAAAGGTTCCTGCAAGCTAATAAGACTATGGTGGGGCCTTAGGTTTATTGAGGGTTTCTCCAACGGTGGTTGGGCCTTAACGGTCAGACATTGAAGGACGTCGTGCGGACGTTTTCACGCGACGTAACACCTGCCTTGATGTCTTTAACTACACAATATGTTCTATTGATTAGGTATGATTTAAGTAAGTGGTAGATTTGTCCTGGGAAATGTTTTTTGGTTGTTTGTAAGAGGCTTTCATGGTTCACTTTGTCAAATGCTTTCTCGATGTCCATGAAGAGGGCTGTACAGTAATTTTTCGTTTCTATTGCTAGTAAAATTTCGTTGACGAACCTATGCATTTGCTCTGTCGTGGAGCGCTTGTTTCTAAATCCAAATTGTTGATCTGGTATTCATTTTTCTTTCTCTATTGTTGGTTTTAGACGGTAGTATATTATTTTCCCTAGTATCTTGGAAAACACAGGAAGTAGTGATATTGGTTTGTAAGATGCAGTTTGGTGTGGGTCTTTGCCTGGCTTAGGTAACATTATGATCTGTGCTAGCTTCCATAGATTAGGAAAGCATTGGTTCTTAAAATTGCATTGAATATTCCTGGTGTTTTATTGTTTTTTGTTTTCTTGATTATGATTCTACTTTCTTGTGCTGTTGTATTATGTATGCTTGTTAGTTGAGGTATTAGTATTTTGCGCATCTTCGTCTGAATGAGTAAATGTGTTACAAAGATGATTGGAAAATTCTTCAGCTTGTCCTTCGTTGCTTCTGGCCCATCTGTTGTCTGGTTTTCTGATTGCTGGGATTAATTTTATTGGCTTCTTTATTTTGTTCGTGGCTTTCCGCAGAGAGTAGTTGACAGCCTCTTGCGCAGAGAATGTCTCTGTGAATTTTGAGAATTCGTTATTATTATCATCTCTTATTTTACTTTTTATTTCCTTTGCAAGTTTCTTTAAATGTTTTCACATGTTCTATGTTTTTGCCATTTTGCTTTCGCTTTTCTTCTCTCTTTGATTTTGTCAAGGACGTCTAGTTTAGTAGAATTATTTTTGTTTGTCTATTATTTGATTCGTAAGTAGTAGTTGCCCATGCTGCTTCTTATATAATTTCTGTCAATGTTGTTGATTTTGTTCTCAACTAGTTGTTTAAATGTTTGTTATTTGGTGGTTTTATTACAAAGCGACTCTGAAGTGCCATAAAGTATTGGTTTGCTTGCGTATTCTATTATTATCGGTGTATGATCGGAGCTAAGCTCAAGACTGGGTGTTATTTTTAATTTGTTTCCGTTTCGTCCTTATATAGCTGCAAAATCAAGCAAATCAGGAGTTTTGCTCATTTCGTGTTCACTCTGATTCTACAATTTCTTGTTGTGAGTGATAGTTGCTGTATGTTCTGCTTCCAAGCGGTAGAAACAGTTTACGTTACGGTTGTTTTAGCTAACTGGGTGGTTTCCATTACAGTTATAACATTTTACTTTGTCCGTTTTTCCTGTGTATCGGCATCCTGTGTAAGTGGTTTTCTGCATATTTGACACACGCTGTACGCAATACGTTTTTCCGTATTGTTAACACCGTATGCATTGCGGTATGCCCTTCTTATAACAAGGTGACACAATTGTTACTATTGTGTTTAGGAATTTTTTAATGTCAAAGATTTCTTTGTTATTAGTTTTGGATTCAAGTTCTATTAGAAACAGTAGCAATGGCAGTTTCGTATCATATCTGGTTATATTATTTGTTGTTCTTACTTGGTGTCTGATTTTTGCTAATTCCTCACATATATTTTTTATGTTTGTTCTTGAGTGTAGTCCTCTAATTATTACATTGTAGCTTTTTCTGTTTTGAGCTGGTATGTATACCCAGCGTTTTTCTCCTTTAACGCTCGCGTCACTTTTCTAAAGATTTCTGGAGTTTTTGTTTGTACTTTTACTTGTTCCAGCTTTAATTCCTTTATGCTGAAGTTTTCTTTTCCATCAGTGTTGTTCAATAGTTCAATTGGGGGATCTATTATTTGGCCATGAATGTAGATCGGTGGTGATTTAACTATATAAGTTGTTTTTTTTCTTTTGGGTCTGTATCTATGTCTTCTATCAGTGAACTGAACGTATTTCGGAGTGGGATGTCTTGCAGCCACTGATGTGTATCTGTATCGGAAATTTTTATAGCGCTTGTGCCTGATATTATTTTACGCTTTTTGTTTGCTGCTGCTACCTTCCAGTGTTCATCTTGATATGATAGTTCATCATTGTAGCTGTTTTCTTCTTGCTTTTGCTACGTTTCCATTTCTTTTATAGTTGAGCTTTCCTGTTCTTTGTTAATTGGTTGTTTTCTGCTTAACGTATTTGTAGCTTTATTTATGTAGTATACTTCACCTTTGTTTGTTATTTTCATTGGCGGTATTTGTTGTTGCATTTTGAAGCTTCAACCATTTGGCAGTGTTCGTTGTCGTTTTGTCCACCTGAATTCACTGCTTGTCGCACTTTCACTGAAGCACAGTTTCTCACGTCTGTTTAGCTCAGCTGCTCGGGCAGAACTGCGAGCTTTAAAAACGGTTATCTAGTAAAGGTTAGAGTCATTTACCTTCTCAGAAATTAATTAACTCCACTCTTTGTAAATATTTCAATTTCATTGCCTAAAAATATTATTCCTGTTCGACTTCTGAAAAACCCATTTCGATGAGTTTCGCATGTATCATATGTCCTTTACATATCCATTTGCGAAAAGGCTATTAACGTCAAATCGTGGCTTTCTCGACGCCACTTAACTCTTGTAAAACGGTTTCGTAAAGTAGTGAATTTTCTAATATTTTAAAATCATGAACATTAAGTTCTTCATTCCATTTAGAGTCGATTATTTCACGACGTTCGATCATTTCATTTTTGAAGAAATATTTTCCTGTTGTTACCTCCCGTGACTCTCTACATAAACCAGACTTTATCCCTCGGGCAAGATTGCTACCAGATGTCTAAACACCCTTGTTGCGGACCTTCAATAATCTTAAGGATCAATCATAAATTTTAGCATTTTTTATAGTTAAGGCCTTTAAGATCACACAAGTATCTTTTAAGTTGAAGCATCTCTTAGACTTATTGTCCATTCCGGGAAAACATGAGAAAGCGAGTTTTCCCATGTACAATGCCACCCACGAGCGATCTGTGATTGGAGGCGGCTAGCACCCATCCTTACCCACCAGTTTTGGTTTTATCCAATCAGCAGCAGTGACCGTTGCCCTCACTATCCTAACCAAAATTGCCATCAACGAATCCGCTTGTTCCGTGCTTTAGGCACACCGATCACTAGTTCTCCTCCGCGACACCACCAACACCGAACTTCACTGGTTTTACGTCCTTTGATCAGTCAACATCTTAACTCGCTATTTACACTTCGTTGAGAACACGTCTACACCGCGCGTAAATACTTAACTCTTCAAAGTTGCTGGAATAAAGTGTATATTTTAACCTGTTAACTCAGTGTTATCATCATTTTAATCACCGCTATTATCTTAACCGAAATGGGGGATGGACCGATTCGTGGCGTCGATTTCACTTTGAAAAATGAACATATATAATATATAATATCGTAGTATCGTGAACGAGGGGCCTGGGGGGTGTCGTGCGGATTGTAAACAATCGGTTGCTGAGCATGTACGTAGTGAGGCTACGACAAAAGACAAGGGGTTGCTAGGGGACAATAAACGAATTAACAGCAGTTAATTTGTTTTGACGAGAATTGTTAATTAATTATCTAGTTGTTTTAATTATTATACGTTTGTTGAATTCATCAGTTCATGTTGAATAACCATTGTTTTCTGTTTAATTAACATCTGTTTAATCCATTTATCATTAATAAACTAATTATAATAGTTTACGATACTACAATATTAACGGAAGAGCCAATGAGATGTTAATATTATCTTCCAAGAGAATGATCGAGTTGTGATCCATTATTCCTTTCGTAAAGTTGGTCTTTGAGGAGAGTGGGATATGATGCAAGCAGACAAATTAACGTTCTCATCTTCCAAGCTTAAGGGTAATATTGCACAGACTTTTTTGGACAGCTGTGTGGCTTGCTGCCGAATATCGGTGGGGCCGGTGTCGGAGTGCGCCGACTATATGAGAGAGTCGTCCGTTCCTGGATTCTGTACGGAGCTCCGGTGTGGGCAGGAGATCTGACAGCGAGTCGTCGCAGTCTGCTTCTGCTGAGGATGCTGCGTAGGACGCCCGCCATCAGGATCATAAGAGGATACTTGACGGTATCTTAAGCGTCGACGTCTGTCCTGGCGGCATCTCCTCCGTTCAAGCTCCAGGCCTTGGCGCTCTGACGGATGTACGAAAACCTGAGGGGCCTGGGCTCGGGCGGGGATTCCTCCCCCGCCGGGCAGGCAGCCCAAGACGTTCGGAGAGAAGCTAGGCGAGAGGTATGGGAGCGGTGGCGCTTCGATCTACTCGCCGAAGATTAGTTCCGTGGCTCCCGTTATCCTTCCGGATGACGCAGGTGCTCACCGGGCATGAAGTATTCGATGAGTACGTGCAGAAAATTGGAAGAGAGCTGACAAACACCTGTCACCACTGCGAAGAGGGCGATGACACGGTCCAGCACACGCTGGAGTTTTGCCCGGCATGGGAGGCCCCTCACCGTGTTCTGCGACTAGCGATTGCCGAGAGTTTGGACCGATCGTCAATCGTGGAAACGACGCTGAGGGGGCAACAGGAGTTCCTCGCAGTCCGCTTCTATTGCGAAGAAGTAATGCTCGCAAAGGATCGGGCAGAGCGGGAGAGGGTGAGAACTTCTCGCTCTTGTAGTGTTTCGTGCCGAAGGGCGGCCTTGCGCCGCTGTAAGTGATCATAGGGGTCGTCACGTCGAGGAGGTTCTAGGATCTCCTCGGATTTGCACGACGGTCCAGGGGAAAGCGTTGAGGGGGATGGTCCCTCTCAATGCCCGAACTAGACCTGAGTGATGGCTCCCTCAGAATGAGAGAGGACGCTTGAGTGCTCCGGCAGCAATTCGGAAGAGGTCCCGGATCACCTCTGTTGAGCGTCAGATGGACCCCGTGGGGTTTTAGTCGGTAAATTCGACATTACCCCGCCGCCTCCCAGTAGAGCGGCGGGTGTCCATTAGGATTTCCCCACGTATATAAAAAAAAGTCTTTATCAACAGCATTTATACACCTTGCGCAAAAAGTATATTTTCACATACTTTTAAATGAGTGAGTGAAAATTTGACGCTGCTTTATTCTATTGCTGATTGATTCCTTCCTTATGATAGTTAAGGAGAACTAAGATCTTGTGATACGGAGCACTTATATTATTCGAAATCTCTCGAGTATAATTGATCGCTCTTACATGCAATATATGTAAATGAAATATGCAGTGGTGAAGAATTAACATTATAAATATTTATAGAAATACCTATATGTGCAGTGATATTGCCCAACCAACCAGGACACGGTTCCTTCAGCGAGGCACTAATTATACTTGGTCGCACTATCGCAATTGGGAAATTTGTACTGTTGTTAGATACAATCTGTTCTGCCAGATTCTTGGTGAACGTGTATGTGTTTGGATAAATTTTTAAAATTCTTTCTTCTAATAGCTTAATCGACTCGTTGTCAAGACTGTCACAAATCTCAATCACGCTAGATGGTTGTAAACTCGTGCTAAAAAATTATCAATAATAGGATATCATATAGTATCATCTATGTAGCTTGGAGTTCGGACTCCTGAAAACATTGAGAATAGCAACAGTACAACATGTACACCACTACGATCCTATATCGTGCGTCATTTATAAGCTTTTGCCAGAAGTATGGTAAGGCGAGAACATCGAGCGATTTCGTCGACGACGGAGTTTAATTTTGATGCCACTGTAAGTAAAAAACGATACCCGTTTTCTGTACAATAATTACGTTCTATGAGTTATTTCGCTGCATCTATTTGGCTTCTCTTGTTCGTCATTTGTACGTTCGATATATTCACAGCAGATAATTACTAAATTTTATGTCACAACGTAGAAGAAAATGATTAACGCAACAGTTAAAAAGAAGAAATAACGAACGAAATATGTAGATGAAGAGTAACGAAATTTGTAAAAATGCAAATAATTACATTACAATTATATTTGAGGTAAACATAATTCAAGATTTCAGTTATCGAAGAAAAGAGAAGAAAATTGAGCATGGGAAAATGCACAGAACTGGACGCACATGCTTGCTTCGAAGCTTCCTCAGTGCATAGGGGCATGAAATTATGTTTGACAAAAAACACGGGGCTCGCTTCTTTTTATCCTATAATATGTACAGAACAGCGATCCTTTTCTCTTTATTGGCTTTTTTTATTTCTCCTTAATCAACGACAATGAAATTGCTCTGTGTTCTCATCTCATTATACTTTTGACAATAGCTCATAGATGGTGTATGATATATGATTCTAACATATTAAACGTGCTACACGTTACAGTGTTCCCATCATAAGCACATAAAAACAAAGTACGCAAGTACATACATGCACGGCCGTGTATCAGGTCTGGAAACTCTAGAGGAGGAGTTAGAGCTACGTATTTCTAAAAGTGTGCTTTATAAATTACTTGCCACTAAACATAGATAATATAAACTAAACTACTTTTCATAAGTTTTTTTTAACCTACTTAAGGTAAACATAAAGTATTTCACGTGTATTTCATAATAGTAGTAGATTTCAGTTGCAGACACAAGTCGCATTGCGTGGCGAATCCTAGCAATTTGATTGAAACGCCTTATTTCTGAGAAACATTTTTTGACGCGTAATAGTCTTACCCTCTGCCCCTCTGCCCTTACAGCAACAACAGTTCCCAGAACTGTGTATACGACCATGATCGGTTATATATTTCCGTGCAAGTAGATGTAATATACGAGTAGACTAAACAATGTCCCTCCTCCGACTCGCCCTGTCGTTGTCCAATCAAAAATACCGAATGATACAGCACTGACACGACAAAGCATTACAACATGCACATATATTTAAGTGAGATCGCTTATACTATCCGTCATCGACCGGTACGTGACGTTGCCGCATAAGTTTACATATTTAATGCACAAATGCATTATTAGACAAGGACACGCGGGGCCTCTATGTAGCGTTCTCTGTCTATCCCTATATTATCTTTACAGCTTGCCCGCGCACTCTATTCTTATATCTCTATGTTATAGCCAGTTAGGTGGATAATCCTGTATTTGTCACGCTATAGCTGTCACTAAACTGCGGATAAAGTTATGGGAAGCTTTACAATGGAAAAATTCACACAATTTCTGTTTAGATTCTCTTCCTTAAATCGTGTTTATAGCTTTATAGCGAGTAGCTTTTGTGTATCAAGAACTATAGTTAATTATTCCAATCTAACGAGGAAAAGACAAAAGTTAATAAAAAGAAATCCCAGAAAAATGTTCTTTCAATATCTAATTTTTATCCTTAGCAAATTGTTAGAAATGCATTATTATTGATTATCCTCTATATAAGATTTCTTAGACTTACGGCTGTTTTAACAAGTATTTTTTATTTCAATGGATACACGTAAGCGTTAGTTAGATAAATACATAAACAAATTACACAAAGCTATCAATTACTTTCATTGTTTATTGATTTTTAAAAGTAGCGTTATTTACGATAATAAAAAAAAATGTTTAAGAAAATTTAATTATTAATATAATTTAAATATTAAATATCATTTATCCTTACCTGTACACTTTTTCCTCAATCTCTGATAGATTTGCGTTACTATAAGCTGTGCTAACATGGACAACGCCAATTACACGCTTCAGTTCATTGCACAGCTCAATGATACTAAAAGTACCTTTCACATTTGTGTTCACGGCCGCACTCAACGGCTCCTTGAAATTCAAAGTGGCCGCAACGTGTAACAATATGTTCACATTCTTTATCAACATATTTCTGTCTTCTTGCGAAAGACCTAATTTTGGTAGACTTATGTCACCCTCTACGGGGTGAACTTTTTTTAATGCTGAGGGATTCTTTGCTTTGACATCATCGAAAATCTGAAGAAGAAAAGGTACAAGCTCAGTTTCCAATATAGATTGTTATTGAATATACTAATTTTCTATCAACACATTGTTATATATATGTTATATATATATATATTATATTATATATATGTTATATATATTATATTATATTATATATTATATTATATTATATTATATATTATATTATATATTATATTATATTATATTATATTATATTATATTATATTATATTATATTATATTATATTATATTATATTATATTATATTATATTATATTATATTATATTATATTATATTATATTATATTATATTACATTATATTATATTATATTATATTACATTATATTATATTATATTACATTATATTATATTATATTATATTATATTATATTATATTATATTATATTATATTATATTATATTATATTATATTATATTACATTATATTATATTATATTACATTATATTATATTATATTACATTATATTATATTATATTATATTATATTATATTATATTATATTATATTATATTATTATATATTATATTATATTATTATATTATATTATATATGTCGGAGAAGTAGTGATATCGGGCATTTCTTTGAGAAGATCTCCAATACTTGGGCTCGAGGTGACATGACTGGTCGCCGAACGTAGCCACGGTCACGGGATGGATGTTTTATCTAACAGAAGGAGTACTGATGTTGTGGGACACACTGTATTAACAAGCAAGCCCCGGCCAAGAGTAATGTCGGCTTGATGCGGGATTGCCTAGTAACGGTGTTTGATATTTCGTGGATAACTCTGATCAGTACGTAATTGACAAATGAGTCTGTAACGGCCTTTTATTCTTTTGGTCTCCTTGGAGAGTTTACGGATATCGACAATCAGGCAGTCTAAAAGTTACCCTGCTGCTGAGCGAACGTGTTTGTGCGATACAGAATACAAGCTATTGTTAAAGAGTTCCCGTTGACCGTGGATTCGTTTCTGAACCCAAGATTCTAGTTAAACCTTGTTAGATTTGTTGTTTGTTAATTTAGTTTATCGTTTAATACGTTATATGTTAAAGCTACGTTAGATTTGTCGTGCGTTTGATTAATTTATCGTTGCTCACATTATATGTTACATTTGTAAAATATTGGCGTTCGTGTAAATATAAACCTTGTTGCAAAAGATGTCTCATTCGAACGAGGAACTATCTTGCGCCCGAAATCCTGACGACACCTCGACATATATATTATATTATATTATATATATATGCATATAGTGATATATAGTTATATACATACATATATAGTATGAAATTGAGAAATTAATGAAATGTGAAATTAATCGGTTTGGTTTGTGAATGTCTTAAATATTGAAAGCATCGAAAATGTTATTTACGTACGGGATCATCTATGATCTCTTTAAATCGTTGTTCAATCGTTTGATGTTTTTTTGGACGAATCAGAATAAAAATAACGACGATGCGTGGACACACGCGTAACAGTTTCTCCAGGAGGCCTTTCCCCACGAAACCAGATGCCCCAGTTATAAAAATTCCAGTTCCGGCGTAGAATCCCTCGATGGAATTCACCTTGTTTAATTTTTCTGTAAATTCCGTATTCATTGTACTACTACCACAGCACCCTCACGCTTTCAATCTCGATATCTGTAATTGAATAATAAAAAATAATATCCCGGAAACTAGGCGAGTCCACTCTTTATATGTATAGGAGAAAGATGTTCAGAATATCGATTTCTGCAAAAATCATCGAAATCGGAAGGTAGGTAGCATTTCTGAAGTTTTGTCAGGAATTAACATTTTTCTCAATTTCGCTCCTTTATATTTTATCTGAACTGCGGTGTGAGACATGTAATGACCTATTTCTAAGTACACTACATTCAAAAGAAGTAATATGAAGTAGATCAGTATATAGTTCTGTATATACGAAAAAGTTTCCATTGCACAGGGTTCTGCACTTACATAAGTCGGAATTCGCGCAAGTGAGAACATATGAGAATGGCTATAGTGTAACATATACCCTTACCATACAGTCAAATGTCGCTCGTCACCTATCAACTGTTGCTGTAGAAGTATAATTAGGCAAGAACATAGAGCGGTTTGGACATCGCCGAAGGACTTTAAATTTACTGTCAAGCAGAAGACGATCGCTGAGAAATACCGCCGCGTAATGGTATTTTTGCCAAAACAACTTTCCAATATTAATTCCTTGTCTATTGAGTATATACATTTGTAATATATACAGTGACGAGCAAAAGTGTAAACACACTCCGCTGATTTTATGTAAAAGGCGATACTACGACTAATGTTTCAAGTGATCGGTAAAGATTAGGTAACAGTAACTATAAGCTACGTCTGATTAACGAAATGTAATATCAGCAGAATATTTTATAGTAATACTGTTTTGAAACAATGTTTACAGCTTTGCACGTTTCGTCAGAAACGTTTATGATAGCATGCAAATGTCAGGGAAACGAAAGTGTCAATAAGCACTGATTGTCCACTGTTTCGCAGTCAACCGTTCCACACCATTGTTAGATTACTTTTCAGTTTGATATGCTTAATCCAAGATGAAGCCACTTAGTGAAGATAAAAAGAACAGTATTATTTGTTTGCGTGATAAAGGTTTGTCGTTGCGGAAAATTGCAGAGAAATGTGGTGTCAGTCATACGATATAGTTGCAAGAACAAGAAAAAAGTATGTTAGTGCACCAATTTCTTCACAAAACGGTAGGCCGCGACTTATTTCGGATAGAGCAGCACGTGAAATTGCACACTGTATTCGGTCGGATAGTTACAAAACACCAAAAATTGCTGCTCAGGAAATCGGAATAAGTGCCAGCGAATGGACCATTCGTCGCTCTTTAAAGAGAATTGGTTTTTGAGCGAAGGAAAAAGAAAGTAAACCAGCTCTTTCAAACAAAAATATTAAATTACGAAAACAATTTGTGACACCGACAAAGAATGGACGATCGAAGATTGGAAAAGAGTTATATGGAGTGACGAAACAAAAATTAACAAACAAAAATTAAGATTCGAATCCGACGGAAGGTCCTAGTATTGGACTTCATCCGAGAATAATGATCAACCAGATGGTATAAAACAAACTATGAAGTTTGGAGGTGGCTCAATTATGTGTTGGGGTTGCTTTACTCACAGAGGTGTCGGTCCCTTAGTTCGAATCGAAGGTATAATGCGAAAAGAGCATTATTTGACCATTCTACAAAGTAATTTACCTTCTGTAGTTAATTCTATTGGATATAATGAACGTGAAGTAGCATTTCAACAAGACGGGGATCCTAAGTATACTGCAAAAATAGTTAAAACCTGGCTAGAAAATCAAAATTTGTCTGTGATGAAGTGGCCAGCACGAAGTCCGGATATGAATCCGATCGAAAATTTGTTGTCCATTTTGAAAAGAAGGCTGACAAAATATAATAATCCACCTTCAGGTGTTCATGAATTATGGGAAAGAACACAACAGAAATGATACAATATTGAACTACAAATAATTAAAAATTTAATTGACAGTATGCTTCGTAGATTAAAAGCATTAAAAAAAAGTAAAAGAAAGTGGACGAAATACTAGGTTGAAACCTTAATTCGACGAGTATAATTAAAGTGCAAAACTGTAAACATGGTTTGAGATATCCATTTTTGTAAAATGTTCTGTACATTATCAATGTTAATGAAAATGAACTATTACATTTCGTTAATGAGATGCAGTTTGTAGTTACCAAGGAAAGATTCCACCTCGAGTAAACCAAACAACGGAGAACCCAGAGGAAGCTTACCTAGAGTCAACTGCACCACCGGAAGACTATTATCAACCGTACTGCAACGAAGAGACCGAGGAAGGGCCAGATTCCTCGTCGATACCGGAGCAGGAATCAACCTTATAAAAGAAAAAGCCTCACTAAATGTTCAAACCTCTAACCCAAAGACCTTCCTAATGGGAAGTGACAAACATACCACTAACAAAATTTCCAATTTAACCATGCTAAAAAAAAATCATCAATTCTACGTAGTCCCTAACAACCTTCCTCTAATCGAAGATGGAATAATCGGACTCCCATTCCTTACAAAGTATCAATACAGCGTCACTAACAATAAACTAACCTTAGACGAAATTATATTACCATCCCAGAAAACCGATAGCAAGATAAGACCAGGCGAAACTTTAACTTCAACCCAATACATCGAAGGAAAGCCCACAGCAGTATGTTTCATCAACACTGGTAAGCAAACCTGTCACATTACAAACGAAATAAAGAACCCGATAAACTAAGCCAAATTAATAAATTCGCACAAATAATACGTACTAAACATATTGATCCAGAACTTCGAGAACACCCTGAGAAAATCCTCATCAATTACTTAGACGTTTTTAATATGGAAACAGACTCATTACCATGTACCAACTTGACCGAACATACAATCACAGTCAAGACAGACAAACCTATAAACATCAAATCTTATAGACCGCCCGAATGTCATAAAAAAGAAATTGAGACTCAAATCAACGACATGTTAGACAAACAAATCATAAAACCATCGGACAGTCCATATAACGCACCAATTTGGGTAGTTCCAAAGAAATTAGACGCATCAGGCAAACAAAAATGGAGAATCGTTATAGATTTTAGAAAATTAAACCAGCAAACAGACCAAGACGCATATCCTTTACCAAATTCGGACGAAATACTCAATCACTTAGGCAAAGCTAAATTTTTCTCAGCCCTAGACCTCTCGTCAGGATTTCACCAGATACCTATGGAGCAAAATTCCAAAAAATATACTGCATTCTCAACCCCACAAGGTCACTTCCACTATAATCGCATGCCCTTCGGCCTTAAAAACACACCGGCGACGTTTCAACGTATGATGGATACCGCGCTACGGGGGTTAATAGGAAATAACTGTTTTGTATACCTAGATGACAGTATAATATTCGGAAGCACCATTCAAGAACATAACCGAAATCTAGCTATTATACTAGACAGACTAAAAAATTTTGGATTAAAAATACAACCGGACAAATGCGAATTTTTGAAACCAGAATTAGAATACCTAGGACACGTAGTAACAAAAGAGGGAGTAAAACCTAATCCCAAAAAGATTCAAGCCGTGAAAGACTTTAAAATACCGAAAACCACGACTCACATAGAATCATTCTTAGGACTCGTTGGATATTATAGAAAATTTATACGTAATTTTTCTAAAATCGTGAAACCACTGACAGATCTCACAAAAAAGGACACTCCATTCCATTGGACTGATAAACAACTTGCATTTGACACACTAAAACAAAAACTCTGCAAAGCCTCTGTACTACAATATCCAGACTTTGACAAAACATTCACATTAACAACAGACGCAAGTAACGAAGGGTTAGGAGCAATACTCTCCCAAGACGGACATCCATGCTGTTATATATCCCGAGCTTTGAACCCTCCTGAAAAAAATTATTCCACGTCCGAGAAAGAGTTATTAGCGATAGTATGGTCAATCAAAAGATTAAGACAATACCTACTTGGTAGAAAATCTAAAATTCAAAGTGATTATCAAGCCTTGAAATGGTTAAAGAATGTTAAAGATCCCTCATCGAAACTCATGCGATGGCGTTTGAGACTCGAGGAGTACGATTATGAAATCGAATACAAAAAAGGAAAAGAAAATACAGCTGCAGACGCTCTATCCCGATTGTATCCTATCACCAATGAAGAAATCCAACCCAATGTAGAAAACCCGGACTATCATGACGAATATATAGACTGGAAAATCAATATCACCCCAGCTCCGATAACTCAAAAACCTAACAGACCACATTTGAAACAAATTACAAGGACCCAACTAGGAGACTTTAACGAACAGCACTGGTCGCGTCAATTAACCAGACACTTTATTAAACACCGAACCGGACGCTTACAAATAGGAATAAACGACAATAGCTTCAGCACGTTAGAAAAGGTAAATATTCAACTCATGCTGAGGTTTCTAACAACAAGATTCCCTCAAATTAAATTAATATTTGGACAAGATCCGCCAGTAGACTACGATAACGAACAAAAACAAACGATACTACGCGAAAATCATAACGAAATAGTAGGATACTTAGGTATACACCGCACCGTGAAACGAATACAAGAGCACCATCACTGGACAAACCTAGAACAAGACGTTACAGAATTCATACAAAACTGCGAAACCTGCCAACAAGAAAAGCTAAATCAGGGCCAAAGAACAACCTATAATAACTGACACACCCCTTAATCCTAATGACAAAATCGCAATGGACATATTCGGACCTCTCACCAAAACCAATCGGGGCAATCAATTTATCCTGTCTATCCAAGATCAATTACCCAAATATCTCATCCTTATACCCTTAAAAGACCAAACAGCCAACTCAATCATTAACGAATTTTTGGATCACTATGTGTATATATTTTCCGCACCAAAAAGTATTCTCACGGACATGGGACGAAATTTCGTATGTAAATTGATGGACACATTTGAAAAGGCTTTCAAAATCCGACACATAAAAACCACTTCTTTCCATCCACAATCTAACGGATCCCTTGAACGAACGCATGCCGTAGTAAAGGACCTTATTCGAACTTGTACGACCGACCGACAGAACGACTGGGATGAAAACTTCAAATTAACATGCATGGGATATAATACTTCAGTACACGAGACGACCGGACATACCCCATTCGAATTAACATTTGGACGATAAGCTAACATGCCATCCTCAATATCAACCACTCCTAGCCTAACTAGAGAACAATTGTTTAACCTCTGGAAAAATCGACACAACGCCTATATAGCTAAAGCAAGACGAATTGCCGAATCTAACAAAAAGCGATATCAGAGAGATCAAGTACGAAAAATTATTAAAACACAGACGATATTCCGAGTAAAAGATAGAGTATGGGTACATAACGATCACAAAACTAACAAACTAGACCACGAATGGCTAGGACCTGCGGAAATCCTCTTATCCAATCCACCCACCTATCTTATCGAATATTCCAACGGTCATACGCAAAGAATCCACGGTAACAGGCTAAAACCCTACCTTTCAGGAAGAAGACCATAACATGGATCATCATAACACTCGAGTACATTAAAAGCGATCTAGTAGTAAAACCATTAAATTATGCCAACATATTCTTGGAGCACATCGACGATTGCTATCTGTACAACGAACAAATAGATATCACCCTTGTAGTAGGCCTTAACGATCCAATTGATCAAGTTAATAGATTACAACGCGTAATAGATTTAATAGACCGTCAATGTAAACCACCTTGCGCTTACATACTAGAAATAAGCAGCCTAAAATTTAAGTACAGAAATCTTCAAAACCTGACTCGGCAACTCAAATTATTATTGCGTTATAGAAGCAAACGCGGATTGCTCAATGTCATAGGCTCTGTATCCAAAACTTTATTCGGAACTCTCGACGAAAAGGATCTAGAACTCATTAACAAAAACATCGATACATTATTTGATTCCAACAACAAAATAAAAACAATCCTTAGTAACCAAACCACACTCATCAAACGCGTGTTAGACGACACCAAAACAAATCAACTTGAAAACTTAGCCAACTATATACACAAGATTGAGAACCACAATGAAAAAAACGAAATATTAGTCTCCCTACTAATTCAAACTGAATCTACCATATCGGAATTCCATATTAACATCGACGAAATTTTTAACACTGTCATGTTAGGGAAACAAGGAATTATAAACCCACAAGTTATAGAACCTGAACAATTCTTAAAAACACTTGACCAAATAACGAGACAAAACTTTATGACTAACCATATCGAACCTTCAGTTTAAAACTTTCAACTAATTCTAGATCTAAGTAAACTAAAGGTATGGATAAGAGATAACAAACTTATATATACGATAACTGTGCCGCTTTTTGAAAACAATGAATGGAAAATAACTAAAATTTATCCGATACCTTCCAAACAAAACTCCGTATTCATTGCGCCTGTAATAGAAACTGACTTGATACTAACCAACTCAGAACAATACACATTTGCCGATAGTCACTACTTAAACAAGTATTGTAAACGAACAGCAATCATCCACATTTGTAAAAGAACTCAACCGAGTCACAATAGAATCAATTCACCCGAATGCAGATCAGAACTAATTAATAATCGACAGACAGACAAAACTTGCCCGACTGCTGTCTTCAAGCTGGAGGAATTGACGTTCGTACCTTTGCAGACGGAAAACCATTATATTATTATTCCTGCGAGAAATGTACAAATCGACGTGTTATGTAAGACACATAAAATTCTGGAAATTAGACAACCAAGCTTAATTAGCAGTAATATCGGGTGCATAATCACATACGATCATAATATTATGAAAATAGGAGGATCACATAAAAATATCTCTTACGAAAACAAATTTAAGAATAGTATATACAGCTTCGAAGAAACAGACTTTCCAATATTAGAGAAAATATTAGAAACAGCTCCAAAGGTAACTCACAATTTTATCCGATATAAAGCCAACCTCGATACATTACAAACACAAATCAGTACCCTGCAATTTGAGCGACGCATACATTCACTGAAGGAATATGGCATATCCACACTACAAATATTAGAAATCGTAGCCCTAGGACTATGAATAATATATGTAATGAACAAATGTAAACTTTTCAAATGTCTACGCCGATCACTTCCTAAAAATGTATGTATCAAAATACTCTGCCCTACCGCTCGCGTAAACAGGTCAATCAAACATCAACAACACCAAGGACGGTCACTTTCCAAAATATCACCGAAGACGAAGATGGGGGGATCATTCAACTTAAAAGCCCCACCACAGCCTTACGCTTTAGTGGAGCAAAGCGAAGCTAAGGAGGGGGGAATGTTACGGAGATTCCGGGAATACAGCGATAGGATAATCGTATCTCACATACCTTAGCCGTCAAAACAATAACTAAGCAGTAACAGGATACCTATGTGACCGGCATCCTCGATAACCCCTCCACAGGAACCAAACCGTTGATATAAAAACCATCCCAAGTCAGTACTCGACATTCTATTCTGTTCTGTTATAACATTCTGTATCGTTACTCTGTCAGTTTCTAATAAATTTTGTAATAACGATCATAATTGAAATACGAATCTCTCACCTTACGTGCGGAACGTGAAATAATTTCGAATCGACGTGACACTAGCAACTCTCGTAACTCTACAACTCTCACGACTCTCACAACTCTACAACTCTACTACTCGGCTTCTCGATTCACTCTGACCTCCGACCAACGTTCTCACTTCTCATTCAACCTTATTTTTTCCTTTTCCTAATCCGATCTTGTTTACGTTTCGCAAGAACTACAAGTCACATAGGCTTTCTCCTATGTAAACTAACAGCCGAAGGACAGACGACACTGTTTTGATCGGTTGCTAACCAGGGTTTTTTCCTACAATACTACAAGACAAAACCAAAAACTACCTATTTATACATTATTATTCGTTTCCTAATTAAATTCAAATGGGAAAGACTTTTAAACGATGCCAAAAAATAATTTAATTATTATTTCTTATTTGCGAATGATATTTTGAAGACTTGTGTTTGTTGTTGTGTGTCGCAACTAAAATATTATATTGGTTTGTTATTTATTATTTAATAGTTAAATAAAATGTTGCCTAACACTAGTTGCACATTTACCTTTGTTCTTTTTATATACTACTCTTGTCGAATTAACATATCAAATATAACTGTTCAACTTAACCCCTTAATCTACGATTTACGTTCGAGAATTTTGGGTCGAAAACGTAAATAAGCTCGCGCAGCCTTCGAACCATTCGCACGGCTTGTGCAGTATGTACTACGGGCTATGCCTGTAATATTTACGTTTGGTTCGATCATCTACTATGGCTATGCTCGTAATATTTACGTTTGACCCGAACATCGTACTATGGGCTGTGCCCGTAGTTGTAGGTTAAGGAGTTAAACACTGTATCGTTCATTGTCATATCTCAAGCATCGACGTGTCTTGTTTCCTTTTATAGGAAGTTTGGTACCGATAACCGGCCGTCCTTAACTGAAAAGCTGTGCTGCACCAGCACGCTTCAAACATACGAAATGTAAAATTTACTACCACCTTGTATACGTCAAAGTAAGTTCCACTTACTTGATCTTCCCTGTTCTCTTCTTCGGTTATTTTTCTCTTCTTCTTACTAATGTTTCGCAACACCGTTGACGGCCTCGTTTCTCCAAATTGTTACACAGCAGCGTGCTATTTGTTCTCACCTCATCGATGGTACATAAAATAAGCACGATGGCAGTCCGTAATTGCAGGAAAGGCACGAAATTCGTCGTTATATCTTCGTGGAGTTCTTTTCTCCTTTTCGGTTTCGTGAATCGTATCGCGAAATGGAATGGAAGCTCAGTTCGCTTCTCACTGTTAGACGCGATCAAACAAAAATAAGGATAATAACTGCTCCTACTTGCTGTTTTCTTCATCGACGCTATTTTTATGCTACCTTCCGTCACGATCACGTATTAGAGAAGGATAAACATGGAAAGGAAGAGGGAGAAAGAGATAGAGATACAAGGAGAAGAATAAAGGAGCAAAGTGCAAGAGAAACAAGAAAGACACGTGTCGCGTAAAAACTAACTTGTCAATGTGGTATAGAAGAATATATTCACGCGATGGAATATTAGAAGAAAAGTCAACGCTATTTATTCCTCATATGTTCCTCATATGTCAGTTGTTTCTAACTGTGTAACAATTTTGTGGTACATTATGTAACATAACGTAATTAATATTTTGTAGCCATGCCTTCTGGATCAACAACAGTAGCATACCGATGCTGCATAGATTGAATTGACCGTAGTACTTTATTCCATTTTTCTAGTAAATTCGGTAGTAATTGTGCCGTATTAGAGTTTCTATATTTCGTCATTCCATGTTTCATATTTCTTCTCTCTCTCTCTCTCTCTCTCTCTCTCGCGCTTTATTTGCAGGCAAGGATCACCGTTTTAGGACGATACATGCTTGGGATCGTTGTCATGCTGAAAGAACTATTGTAATTTTCTGGAATTTTTCTTTCAATGTATGGTAGCGTATGAATTTCCAAAATTTCCCTATACATGATACCCTATTCATTATACTCACAATGTTAATTAATAAAGGGCCCAATTACTTCAGCGAAGAAAGCTCCACATACCATAATGCTTTCTCCAGCATGTGGAACAGTTAGTGTTCGATACCAGGTATTATTTCTTGTGCAAACTGGATGTTGTATATAATATCTTCCATCGCATTAAATTATATTCATCCCAAAAAAGAAATTTCTTTCCTATTTTCCAATTTTATACAGTCGAGTCAGGATATTTTTCGGCAAACATTAATCGGACTATTTTATTCTTCTTACTGATTGGTTTAATGGTATTTTCAACGGTAACTCTGTCAAAATGTTCTACATTATGGGATCTTCTCGGTAACGTACATCGACTAATATTAGCAATGTTTTCTTCCTGTGGTTCAACTGCGACGCGAGTAACTGTCTTCTTTCGGTCCGCAATCGATTTCCGCTTTACAATATTATCAATTCTTTTCATCGTCATTCGCGATTGCGCGGACGATCTTCAGTAAAAAGCCACACACTGGATACTTGTAGAATCTTTGAAAGTAGGGTACTTGCCCTTAAAGAGGGAGTCAAACTACATAAATTAATGCTAACAGGCAAGAAGCTGGAGAACGAGACAGGACAAAAGAAAAAAGTACCGGTATGTTGCAAACATGAGTGGAGTACAATATCTAGAGTAAAAGACAATTGCACAGGTGACGTAGTGTTTCCTTTTTAATTTTTTGTATTATTATTTAATTTGTACTTTACAGTTTGTCCAGCTGGACATTTAGTAAATTTTTCTAACTTAACTGCTAAATGGATAGCTACCTCCAGCGGGATAGCATCTTCAAGTTTGACTATTTTATTTCTTTAGTGAGGTCAATGGGGTGTTTTCTTTTTAGTCTCCCTTCTATGAGAGTTTTGCTCGCTTCAGCAGCCAGCTGGTTTGGATGTATCGCTGTTCTTCCCTTGCAACTAGTTTCTATGAAAAAATAATATGACTTTCGCGTGGAAAGCAAAACTTGGGAATCGTAGAGAAAGTGAAAAATGCCAAAGTACTTAGTAACAGATAAATATTAGGAATTAAGTGAAATCAAGATAGCACGGTAGACAAATTCAATGCGAGACTTGGGCAAAACGAAGAAAAGAAGAAAATCATAAATTTTGAAGAAGTATTTGCAAATACTTGAACTGTAGCTGGGTATGATACGTCACGTACTAGCTTGGCAAGAGCGGTGTAAAAGCGGTGTAAATGCACGTACATCATTATGTCCTTATATTTATAACGCTGTAGAAGATTGTATCAATAAATAATGGAATTTTTGAATGTCACTTAACGACGGTTGCTCGTGTATGATGGCTTCAAATGTATCGTGGAATTTTAACTAACCGCCGTAAGATCCGTCAAAGGATGATCAGAAGGATGATTCTTGGCAAATTGATTCGAATCATGTATGCTGCATTACCGGTGAAGCAAGTATTACACGAAGGATTTTTACTTCTGTCTGCGCTATTTGATGCTTACTCTATTATTTTTCTCGCTCTAAGAATTGCTTGCAGATATACCTTCTTAAATTCTTCGCTAATACTTTGGTTTCTGATTAAATAGTAATATTAAAACATCTGATATAATGTCCCCTCTATCTCTAACTGTTTGACAAATCGAGTGACCGCACCTTTAGCTATCACTCTCCTTTTAATCAAATCTTCCATTTTGCACGGTAACTAAGCGCAAATTAAAGTGTTTTATAGATAATAATAAGATAATAATAGAGACAGAAAATGGTTTCTCGTAGAGTCGATGTTTGACGTGTATCCAGTCCTCTGTTTGATCAGAAAGAGTTCCTTGTACGTTACTGCCTTTTAATTGATCGATAAAGGTTTACCATTCTTGCTCACTATCCTCAAGTTCAGATTGTCTCATCTGGAGAAAATTCAAAATACGTATGGAAATTCAGAATTCTCAATAGCGCATGTCATTTGACCTTTTGTCTATTCATAGTATCCGTCGAAGCATGTATCATGACATTATTTGTCGAGTGATATTTAATATTAAATGGTATTAAATTAATACACGTATAAGTTTATGTTATTCGTATATACGTATCGCGTAGATGAGTAAATAAATTATATATCATTTATGACCCAGTGTAATTTAATAGTATTCCTTGTAGAAATTTCAGGACTATTGTAGGTACATTTTGTACAGTACAATCGAGTTCTGCTTTTGTTACATAACATATTTTTTAAAAATACTTTCAAATTTGTTTGCTTACGCAATGCCATAGCCAATTTTTCATTTTCTATATTCCACATCTTTCTATAGTTTAATATATCATTAAACTTAAAATGTTTTGAACCGCGCACTTTAACATTCTAAATTATAGCTATTTATATCAACTTGTACTTGCAAATATATGTATCAATTATTCTGTATCTTACATTTATTAATGTTCTTTTCCCCTCATTAACATTTATACGCTGGTACTAAGCAAAAAATTAATATACATATGTAGCAGCACTGGATAATAAACCTTTCAACGTCCCGTGACTTGCTACACAAAGCAGACTCTATTTCTCGAGCAAGATGATTGCCAGATACATAAACATCTTCATTACATACCTTCAACTATCTTAAGGACCCACCATAAATCTTTGGATTTCTCTAGTTAAGATCCTTCAAAGCAGTCGTGGCCGAGTAACTTTATAACAAAATTAGCGACTACTACCACACGTGAAAACTAAAAATTAACACAAGCAAATGCGAAACAATACTATTCAGACCCAAGACAAGCGAAATCGGCCCAATAGAAAGAGAACACTGTAAAAAGTTCCAAATAAAAGAAAAAACAAACAAAGGGGAAACCATACCACACAAAAACTGCGTAAAATACCTAGGAGTCAACATAGATGACAAACTAACCTATAAGCAACACATCGAAATCCAACTATCCAAAGCCAGCAAAGCATTCTGGAGAACAAAAAGACTATTCTACTCCAGACATCTGAACAGCAAAGTAAAAATACTGTGCTACCAAGCACTAATCAGACCCATTATAACTTACGGCTGCCCAATCTGGTACAACATACCAGCCTCACTAATGGAAAAAATCCGCATATTCGAAAGAAAATGCATCAGAGCATGCCTAAGTGCATACAGATCAAAACATAGCGGATACAGAAAATACATAAAAAACAAAAAAATATACGATCTAGCCAACGTACACCGCATAGACTGCCATATCTTAAAAATAACAAGAAACCACTTTGCACAAGCAGCAATGATAAAAGAAAACAGCCTAATCTTCGGTTGCCTATTCCCAAATGATACCACAAAAACACACTATCAACAGGATACATCCCCCCCGAAGCTTTTCTTTACCTAGACGAAAGAAACTACCTGCAAGACCCAAACAACATACCGATAATATATCACATAAAAAGAAATACAAGAACAAATGCAATTCTCTACGAGGAAAACTTAGATGGAAAGACAGCAGACACCAGGTGGAGATACAATATGGCCCTCCCCCAGAAAGACGCAGAAGACAAACACAGAAAAAGCTCAAAAAAATATTGGTGGATACCGCAACCAAAATAGAAATATCAAGATAAAGATCCACAAAACTAAATGCCAAAAATAAATTTACCCTAATGGGTAAATACATAACATGTAAATAAGCTCTGTAAATAATGTAAATATGTAAATAAACACACCCCCCTCCCAAAATCCCACGTCTGCCCCCAAACCAAACAAGCTAACAAACTGTCCTGTTTTGCGACCAGGTTTTCAGGACAGAAATAAGAATAAACAACAATACAGTATGTAAGCACCGCTTTCCAGGGGCTTAAAATCCATAGTATAATCATAGTATAAAATGTATAAAATAGGATAAAATGAAATATTGTATGGCTACGTCGTGCCGTCACGTATCGGTACTTTTGCCTAAACAACTCACAACCGAAGTTCTCCGTTTATTGTGAACCAACAAAAATTGTATAAAGCAAGTCTGATAAATAAATAAACACATTTAAAAAAAAAAGCAGTCGTGGCCGAGTGGTTAAGGCGTCTGACTAGAAATCAGATTCCCTCTGGGAGCGTAGGTTCGAGTCCTACCGACTGCGTTGTATGGTACAAAAGAGAGAGTACTCTTTTGCTTTTGTATGAAATTAAATATAATAATAACAAATAATAAAAATGAGCTCTTTCTATGTAAATTTTATATTTTGGGGCCCGGTGTGTCGCTCGCACCGGTTCCCGGGCCTCTCTCGATCGCAGCCGGGACGGTCATCGTGGAGGTTTTAGTCGGTTGGAGTCCGGCACTACCACGCCGTTTCCACGTTAATAAAAAAAAAAAAAAAAAAGGTTAAGATCCTTCGATATCTTTTAGTTTAGCATTCCTTAATTTATTATCTATCCCGGAAAGATACGGGAAATCTGCATTCTTCCGCACCCGTCAACCTGGTAGATTAACCAATTAACAGCGATGTCCATTTCCCTCACTTTACTAACGAAAACTCGTACCCCTGTCTCGTACCCCTAGACACAACCATCATAGTTTTCCTCCGCAGCATCATCGTCACAGAAAGGACAGTTCCTGGACGTTTCTTGAGCAATCATCATCTTAACTTATATCGCGCACTCTGCTCAATCGCTATCTTAACTCAGTGTCTAACAGTCGAGTTGTAACCGAGAAGTGTAAATCGTCAGTTGTAATCGCGAGCTCTATGTAAAGTGTCGAAAGCGAGAATTGCTAATAAATATACTGTTTAAACATCTCCGAGTGTTTCTTTGGCACCTATCACATTCTGTACACCTCACATACAACATTTCGGTCCAGCATAACAGTCCCGTTTATTCGTATATACACTATTATGTTCTTAAACTATTAAAAATATGAAAAACTGTTTCAAGCGAAAGCTGTTCTCTTTCGAGAGACAACTAACCTAGCGCAATTAATCTTTTTATAGACTATCGCATAAAGAACATACGACGGTCAGCAGTGTTTTCTTTTCAGCATTCCTTACAAAATGATATTTAAACCAATTATATCGAGAAACCATTTGTTTAGGAGATATTTCGCTTTGAATATTACAAACTCACACTGTTAGTGCACGAATATGATAATATATCTGAAATAGATATCTTCGTGCATTTGTTTTCTTTTTGCGCAGTAGTACAGGAAAGTGTCTTTGTATGTTGTAGCACTTTGTTTCACTTTAAAACATTTAGTGGTAGTGTAAACTAGTTAGTGATAATGTTATTTACAACTAACGAGAAAGTAGAGTTTGTACTGCTTCGTTGTGACGAATGTTTATCTTATTGCGAGGTTTGTAATAAATTTCATGAACGTCATCCTACTAGACCAAAGTCGTTTATGATGCTGAGAAGACACTTATTCGTCTCCATATTAGGTATAGCACACTTTTCTCTGCACTTTAACAAAGTTACAAAACTATTTTTAATCAAGCAAGAATTCTCGTAGTGTATTTTACTACTTACTGCACAATAGCTGTGTTATAAATCGGTGCTGCTGACACGAACTGGTACTTGAAAGTATGTTGAAACTTAACCTCGTTTTTCTCGAATTGTTTTATATTGCTCTAGCCTCATTAACGGTTGAACGTCAATCACACAAAAAAATTAATATACATATATCTTTACTCAGAATATGTCATTTAACATACATATGCATACATATACTATACGTAGACGAGCAAAGTACATTTATGACGTACAAGTTTAAAAATTCTACTCCTTGTAGAAATATGAGAACTATTTGCAAGTATATTCTTTTTACAGTAGAATTGAATTATAATTTTATTACATATTACATGTACTTGAAAATATATTATCGGATCCTACAAACCTACAAACATCAAGCAAGACGCAACAATTTTTCCATTTGTTTGCGGAAGCAATGCGACAGATCGGGTAACTTCATTTCATTTTATGTAGTCCACTGGTGTGAGATTGTGTGAGGTGTAGGGTGCCAAAGAGATACTTGGCGGTGTTCAATAATATATTTGTCGGGTTTATGGTAGGATTGGGATTGCGGGCGCTTGATGAACTTTCACTGGCATTTGCCATTGTTGAGGTACAACATAGAATTTATTAACACCGGTCTTGATACAACAGATTTTACAAGTAACCGCGGTGATCGCGCACTCGTAGCACTAATGACGATGGACTTAGGTTCGTTAACGAATCCGCGGTCAACGGGATGATAGTAGTACGTACTCACAAAGTTCAAGTCTGACTCTTTGTTAATAAACCGTGAAATATTCACTGATCGTAAAGGCAGTATTCTTTTCGTCAATGAGATCGCACAAGAGAATGACTCTCCGTCCCGGTGATGCCACCGAGGAAAACTATATGGGGTGTGTCTAAGGGCACAAGATCATCGGATTCGTGGAGAAAAGTCTTCGTTCGGAAAGTGAGGGAAATTGACGTTACTGTTAATTGGTCAATTTCCATGTTGGTGGTTAGGGAAGGGTGCTAACCGCCCTTGAGGAAAAGTTGCTAGCGGGAAGCGTCATTCGTGAAAAAAATAGATTTTCCCTATCTTCCCGTAGTTGGGACAAAGACTGTTTGTCTGTTTGAAGGACTTTAGTTAATTAAATCTTAAGATTTGTAACGGGTCCTCAGGCTAGCTGAACATGTACTCTGGAGAAGCCTCGACATCTGATAATCATCTTACCCGAATAGGGTCTGCATGTGGCGAGCCACGGGAAAGAAACCGTTGGAATGTTTACTGTCGAGTGCCGCTACAACTATTTCTTTTTATTCTTAGGAGAGGTATACTATTACTCCATACCTTTGTTAGACAAAACGTTCATCCCTCGACCGCGGCTACGTTCGGCGATTGGTTGTCCCCTTGAGCCCAAGCTCACTATCATAAATTTCGACCAAATACAATCGGATTGAATGACGACAATTGCTTAATTACGGCTATGCTAGAATCTAGATTACAGTATTAATATTAAGTAATTATATTACAGTATATATTTTTAAAAATCCAATAACTTCAATGTGATACAAGGTTACGTATGTGGAATGACAAACCACGAATGAGTACGACCTGTGACTCGTTTCGTGTTGACGACTGTGATCATGTATCTTCTGTCAATTAACTGTCTTCGACTTGGCTTCTGACTACTGCTGTTCCTTGAACTGTGTTTTAACTCGAGTTGATGTTAACTGACTATTTGCTCTTATGTTATTACGGAGGAAAGCTCGGTATGGGTGTGCCCTTTGAACGAAGAACGCGGATTCGTTGTTCACACTTTTCATCAGGAAAGTGGGAGTATCGATCCGCGATGCCCATTGGTTATGACCCACGTTAATGAGTGAACATATGAGGAGGAAGCCTCCTACCAACGTGGCTCGTAGGTGACCTTGTTCATGGGAAAAACCAGCTTTTCCGTTAGATAACTATTCGTGTTTCCCATTGGGTAACTACCCGCTTTCTCCGTATTTTTTAAGAGCGCCTAATAAACCTAAGGACTTTTCTAAAAACCAGCCATAAACCGAAAACACGTCTAGGATTAGACAATCCTTTAGGACAAGCAGATTAACTTACAAAACATGTGTTAAAACAATTACGTTAAAAAGTTAAAGTTTATGGTGGGTCCTTAGGATTATTGGCTAGTAGGCTGTCAGGCAATGAAGGACGTTGCACGGACCATCTCACGCGACGTAACAGGGGGTATTGTTCCCCCAATATCAAACTAGAAGAATTTTACGATTACTTAAGGGTGTGACGGCACTCGACAACAAATACCGCCACTCGACACTAACTAAGAGGCATAAAAAAGAAGACAACTGAACTAAGTTCCAGACATTATGCAAAAGGATTATGACGGCGAGACACAAGCAGGAGATGGACGTAGAAAGCAGAAGACGAATAAGAGCTACCAGAAATAGTAATTGAAAAGATGTAACGAAGAAGGGGTACACGTTAGGGCCAACCCTGAAGTAATGCCGAAAGCCGATTCCGGGGTTGATACCTGTACCATAAGAAGAGCGGATAGAGGAGGGGTTTTTAGTGGGTATGGCGACCACCTGCTGAGTCCCACTTAATCCATTGGCGCGGGTCATTGGATATGCGTAAATGTATTTTCCGACTGGAAAACACCCCGGCTCCAATAATTCAAGAACCTAACACACCACACCTTAAACAAATTACAAAAACCGAACTCTTTTTCTATTCTTTTTTATTCTTTTTTTTGCACGTGGAGAAATCCTCATGGACATTACGCTACTGCTAATAATCGGCAACAACAGAGTAGTGTTGGACTATTACCGACTAAAACTCCACGATGACCATCCTACGCGTATAACAGGAGTGTTTCGGGAACCTCTTTTGAATTATCTTTCCGTTGCACCCCCTCCCTCGTCCTCTTGATCGAGCCAGTTCTAAAAATTCCCCTAACTGTTGTGTATGCCGCTAGGGGGCGGGGGGCATTGCCCCTAGCGCTATCCCCCCTTCTAGTCGCGGTCTGTTGGGACGGCGATGACGCGGCTCTAAGCCGCCTGACCGCCATTCCCCTCCATCGCGTTATCCTACAAGGGTGAGAGTTTCTCTTTCTCTCCCTTTGTGCTAGCCCCTTTGAGAGCATAACTCACTTGCAGAAGAGGCGGAAAGCCTCCTATTCCTGTGGCCTGCTCAGCATCGCTTCTACGATCGCCGAGGGGGTCAATCTCTCGCCTACGACGTGCCGCAGGGTGTAGCGTGAGAGCTCCCACGCCGGATAAAACTTCAGCGTGTGCTGCGCCGTGTCCCTGCCCTCCCCGCAGTGGTAGCAGATGTCCGTCGTTTCCCGTCCGATTTTCATGAAGTTCTCGCCGAACACGCCGTGTCCCGTGAGCACCTGGGTCATCCTGTAGGTGAGCGAAAGGCCGCGGCACTTCTCCATGTCTTCCAGTTTGGGAGGACCGCATCCGCGCCTCGATGTTCGCCACCCTCGTTGATCATCTGGGATCGCCACTGGTCCCACGCGTTCTCCTCGGCGGTTCCTAGGTCGTTTGAGGCCACCTGCTCGGTCGAGTCCTCTCCCGGATCCCATACTCTCATGTGCGTGTATCTCCTTTGGAGCGCCAATGCCCGAAGTTCCCACGGGGGAGACGCGGCCAAAACGGTCGCCGACGCGTGGGACACCGTTCGATATTCCCTGACGATTCCGATGGCGGTTACCCTGTGCAATCTCCTGAGGAGCAGGATGCTGCTACGACTCACCATCAAATCGTCCGCCCATACCGGGGCCCCGTACATCACTCGGGACCTAACGACGCCCTCGTATAATCGGCGCACCGCGACTCCCTCCCCGCTGATGTCCGGCAGCAGGCCGCACATGGCAGCTTGTCTGCCCTTCTTCACACGTTCTCCAATCCTCCCTCTGGGGCTTTCCTCGGGCTCTTCGCCCCTGTTCCGGGAGTTCTGCTGGCTTCTTTTTCTTCCTGTTTCTTCTTTCGACGGTCTGCCATTCCATGGCAGCCGCTTGTCCTCCCTTCTCACTATCTCTGTTGCACCAGCGGCAATGGATCTCGCCGCTTCTCTCAGTATCTTCACATGTATGCCCTTGAAGTTGCGGGATGTCTCGGCAACCGTGGTCACCTCCAAAGCTCAACGGATTAGTTCCGCTCCTATGTCCGCCGTAGTAGATGTTCCCATCTCTTCGGCCAGGTCTGTGAGGAGCTCGGGAGATCCGCCGGCCTTCCTTTTCTTCGCGCGGGACGCTTCGACGGCGGGGGTCTCCTCTTCCTCCGTCGTTTCCTCCGTCCGTAGGTTCCCCGCGTTCAGTGCGGAGCAGAAGAACCCCTCCTTAAGGGGGACCGCCTTCCTCATACTTCTGGTGCTGATGTGTGTCGGCTCAGCAGCCAACTCCGCTTCGCCCCCTCCTCTCATGGTTTCATCCACCTCTTTATCCTTCCTCACAATTGTGTCCTTTTTCCCTATTGGGCGCGCAAAATGGTCACTTATGCCCGCATTTGTCGCTGCCACCAGTCACTGCCACTTTCAAATGGCCCGCGCGACGCGCTTTCGGCGCGCGTACCAATATGGCCGCGTCCGTGTAGTTCCGTGGGTAGCTCGTGCAGCGGCTCTGTTGTCACGCGTCTCAATATGGCTTCCTCACCGTCATAACCTCACAACAAGAACCGAACTAGGAGACTTTAACGAACAACACTAGTTACATCAATTAACTAAACACTTTACTATACGCCAAACTGAACGCTTACAAATAGGAATAAACGATAATAGCTTCAGCACGTTAGAAAAGGTAAACATTCAACTCATGCTAAGACTCCTAACAACAAAGTTCCCTCAAATTAAATTAATATTTGGACAAGATCCGCCAATAGACTATGATAACGAACAAAAACAAACGATACTACGCGAAAACCATAACGAAGTAGTAGCACACTTAGGTATACACCGCACCGTGAAACGAATACAAGAGCACCATCACTGGACAAACCTAGAACAAGACGTTACAGAATTCATACAAAACTGCGAAACCTGCCAACAAGAAAAGTTAAATCGTATCAGGGCCAAAGAACAACCTATAATAATTGACACACCCCTTAATCCTAATGATAAAATCGCAATGGGCATATTCGGACCTCTCACAAAAACCAAACAAGGCAACCAATTTATCCTGTCTATCCAAGATCAACTGACCAAATACCTCGTCGACATACCTTTAAAGGACCAAACAGCCAACTCGATCATTAACGAACTTTGAGGTCACTATGTGTACATATTTTTCGCACCTAAAAGTATCCTCACGGATATGGGACGAAATTTCGTATGTAAACTGATGAATACATTTGAAAAAGTTCTCAAGATCTAACACATAAAAACTACGTCCTTCCACCCGCAATCTAACGGATCCGTTGAACGAACACATGCTGTAGTAAAAGATCTTATTCGAACTTGTACGACCGACCGACAAAACGATTAAGACGAAAATTTAAACCTAATATGTATGAGATGTAATACTTCAGTACAAGACGGACATACTTCATTTGAACTAACAGTTGGACGACAAGCTAACATGCCATCCTCAATATCAACCACCCCCAACATAACTAAAGATCAATTGTTTAACCTCTGGAAAAATCGACATAACTCCTATATAGCCAAAACAAGACAAATCACCGAATCAAACAAAGGCGATATCAGAGAGATCAGATACGAAAAATTATCAAAACACATATGTTAATCGAAGTAAAAGATAAAGTATGGATACATAACGATCACAAAACCAACAAACTAGACCACGAATGGCTAGAACCGGCAGAAATCCTGTCATTCAATCCACCCACTTATCTTATTAAATATTCCACTGGTCAAACGCAAAGAATCCATAGTAACAGATTAAAAACTTATTTTTCAGAAAGATCAGTACATGGATAATTCTAACTCTCGAATACATTTAAAGCGATCTAGTAGTAAGACCACTAAATTATGCCAACGTTTTCTTAGAACATAGCGACGATTGCTATCTGTATAATGAACAAGTAGATATCACTCTTATAGTAGACCTTAACGACCCAATCGATCAAACCAATAGATTTACAACATGTAATTGAGCTAATAGACCATCAATGCAAATCACCTTGCGCTTACATACCAGAAATAAACAATCTAAAAATCAAGTATAGAAATCTCCAAAACCTAACACATTAACTCAAATTGTTATTACACTATAGAAACAAACGCGGACCGCTCAATGTCGTAGGCTCTGTATCTGAAACTCTATTCGGAACTCTCGACGAAAAAGATCTAGAACTCATTAACGAAAATATTGATACATTATCTGACCCCAACAACAAAATAAAAGCGATCCTTAGTGGATCCTTATATGGATCAAATACCAACAGCACCAATTCTCCCACCAGCCCATAGGACGGTCACTTTCCAAAACATTACCGAAAATGAAGATGACAGGATCATTCAACTCAGGAGACTCACCAGAGCCATGCGCTCCAACGGAGCAAAGCGAAGCTAAGAAGGGGGGGAATGTCGCACGCTCAGAAGCAGTAATATGGTAAACAAAACATCCTGCATTCCACAGCTACCAAAAAAATAACCAGATAGTAACAGAATAGCCGCCTCTGATATACACCCGACGATAACCTCTCCAGAAGGACTAAAATCTCAGTGTAAGAACCCTCCCAAATCTTCGTTCGATACCTTTTTGTTATAACACTCTGAACTGTCACTTTGTTGGATTCGTACAATAAATTTTACTACTATATCTAAGGTTCAATTCTTTATCTTATTTGTGAAATGTTCGAAGTGCGACACGAGGAGATCACCAGTGATCTGTCAATTTCGTGATTTCTTGTGTCTCCTACATGACAACAGCAACGACGGCGACACCTTCTGATTCTTAATTATTCATTATGTATGCCATAGTCTAACATTTTATGGTTGGTAGAAAATAGCCAGAAATACTCAATATGTGGACCGATTATGATTGATTACTACATTTGCCATTAACCAATCAGTGCATCATTACAGCTCCGCTATCAGTCAATTCCCTATGGCCATGGTCTAGAAGACAATATGGTGTCGACGTTCTACGTGCCGTATCTTATAATTTCAAAAAACCCGTAAATCCGTAAGTACTTAGATGTATGTGTTTCCAAAGTGACTGTAGTAAAATATATATTTTGTCTAATCTTGCGATAGTGTTTTCAGATGGCCGGGTCTCAGGATACACGGAGGGGAGGCTTCCAAGATCTTCTGCATAGGAGCATTCCTTCCACCATTGTGGGGCAGTATACTAGCGTTTTCTACCAGAATGAGACGTGTTTGTGACATTAGTGTCGTTCCTCAAATGAGTATTTTTATGTAGTGTTATGTGTCTGAGTGCGTTGTGCAACTCCGCTTCACTTTTCGTTTCTTTATCATTATTCATAATTTATCACGTTTACATCGTATTGTGATAGCATTTTCCGTCGTGACATTTATCTTCACAAGGAAATCCAATATATCTCAGAAAGTTTGGTGCATCGAATTTTCCGTAAGTAATTTCGTTAACTGTTTCTAAAATTATTTCGTATATTATTTGTTCGCTAATGAGTCTTCGGTCATTACCTGAGTCAATGCCTGCCACAGCGACCCCCTTTGTTATCGTGAGAGGAAAACATTTGTCTATTGAGCGGGCACCTCGGCCGTCAGAATTTCAAATGTCACGGATTAAAATATTAATTTATTTAATTTAGTTTTAAATTAAATAATTCTTTAATTATTATTAAATTATTTTAATTTAAGTAAATCTTTACATATTTTTAAATTATTAACGTTCGTAAGCAGTCAATTTCACCACTGTCAGAATTTAATTTTTTATTTTTTAAAGACTATTTATTTATTCGTTATTCTTAATTCATTTATTAATTCTTGTTATATATTTAATTTAGTTCTTTCAACTATATAAAATGTTGTTCCGTCTTCTAAGTCGTTAGCTCATTGATTTTTAGCAGCACTAATTATTTATTTTTCTTCATTCATTTCGAACCTTCATTAACTTCTTACTGTATTAATTTACTTCTTTAGTTATTTTCTTAAAAACGTTGTTACAATTTATTTTATTTCTTGTATTTTCGAGTCATGTTTGGTTTTTGTTATTCTTTGGTATCCTCTAGCTGTCAAGAAATAGAAGAAAGGAATTCCCTGCTTCCTGAATAGCTATTATCAGATTTTAATGCGTTTAATCTTTTTATTTAATGACCTTTCTAATTTGACAGGAATTTTCCTCGACTAATCTAGATTTTTTATTTTAATTTTTCTGAGACAACTTAAGGTGCTTAGTGGTGGCTCAACTACAAATTACACGCTCGTGGATGGTCCAGTTGCTTCAACTTTACATATTATTTGTATTAAAAGAACTTATGGCAAAATATAATATGTAAGGAAGGTGTACGTTATGTGCACGCGTCATTGCACTGGGGGATGCATTCCTTGAACAGGACTTGATTCCATTGTACATTCAAGAAAGCATCTATTTACCCCATGGCATAGTTAGTTTTATGTATTGCGCACAAGACTCTTGTATTTATTATATTTATTTATTTCTTCATATCCATAATTTGTGAGTGTGTCTAACATTTGCTGTGAATGATCTGCTGTACAAATATGACAAAAGTAGATTACACATTTAATTAAACAGTGTTGAAAAATATCATTTAGTTTCTATTCCATGATATATTTCATTGATTATTCTGTGTATTTGATCAATGGTTACATGTTTATTCCTAAATCAGGCATCCAAGGTCGCAATAAAAGAAAATAAGACATAAAGAGAAGAAACAACCAAAGAAAACTCAAACACAAAGTATTATAAACTGAATATAAATTTAATTAATTACAATTAATGCTGCCACACAGCACCTACAGCCTCCTCAAACATGCGCCTATCATACAAACCCAACTCAGTCAACCACCTCTCATCCAGCAAGACCATAATTCTTGCTAAGTCGACAAGGGCAATGTTGTATGCTGGTTTCACGTTGTATATCAATATTGTTGCTTTTAGATTCAAGTTCAACCAATAATAATGGCAATGGTTGCTTTGTGTCAAATTTGGTCATATCAGCTATTGTTTTTATCTGATGGTTCAGCATTTGCAGTTCCTCTGCTATGCTTTTGAAATAAGATTGCGAGTGAAGTCCTCTAATGACAATTTTACGGTTCCTTTCAATTTTAATTTGATATGTATTATATCCAGCATATTTATCTTTAAGTAAATGAGTCACTTTGTGAAATATGTCTGGAATACTTGTCTGTACCTTGACTTGATTTAATTTTAGCTGTTTTACGCTATAGCTGTCGATTTCTGTGTTGTCATGTAGGGGTTGACTTTAAGAGATAATTCTATTATCTGTGTATCCATATAGATAGGAGGTGATTTAGCGGTTTTAGTTGTTGCTGGGGTTTGTAGTTCTATGGTCATTTCCTTTGAGAGCAAATTGAAGGAACTGTTGAAATGAGTTTTGTATCGCAAGGAAGCAAAAGAAATTTCGAAATGCGAAAATAATAAAAAAAAGACTGGATTAATATAATATCAAATTATTATACAGGAAAACAATTTATTATTTAATATAATTCACTCAACTTAACTCTGTTATTCAAGTTAATTCAGTAAATTAATATAAAATATGTAAATTATTTATTTATTGCTATATTCTATTATATTAAAAGCAAATTCATTATGGTTCTTCCCATATTTTATATTTTTATTATGATTAATAAAATATTTGCAGTTGTATGTTTATATAATATTTTCGTTTCATTTTTACCTATAAAACACATAGAAAAGGTTTGTACAAAGACTTGCATAGTTACCTAAATTGAAAGAGTGAGGTATCATATTAAGCCTGTCTTGTTGTTACTTCTAATAATATTTATCTTAAAATATGAAACTTACTGATTTATATAAGTTATTCCTATACATACTACATCATGTATCATATTACAGGTGGTAATATACATTTTGAGGATTTAAATTTGGAACGTTCTTACTCATCTGTTAAAGTTTAATGTTAAAGTAAACTAGCCAACATTTTATTTACTAAAAAATTGGACAAAAATTTAATCGGTAAGTAACAGAATTATGCTTTTAAAACATATAGTTTAGTAATTTTGATTACTTCCGCTCTAAATAAACTGATTCAAATGTCTATTTATTTAAATATTTAGTGTGGCCACACATTAAATTAATCGAAATGTTCAACTTTCGTTAAATTATGTACTTGTAAACGAGTCTCCTCTCTGGCCGAGAGTAGCCTTCTCTAGGCTCTTGCCATACTTTGCCATGCTTGATGCGAATTTTTAGCCAAATCTGAATATCACGAATCAGGCTCGTGGTCTAATTTCATGGATATCACGAGTCTCACTCGTGATCTTAATCTCGGGCCAAGTATGTGTCTCGAATACTGTCTTTTTCCTAAATACTGGCGCGGCTATCTCGTACTCAATCGCACGATATCAGTTGCATGTTTCAAGTTCCAACACTCTGTCTCTGCTGCTTCGGCTCCTTTTCCGACCATTCGGGCGCATCACTTGGACCCGGATTCTTCCGAGTTAAATCGCATGGCAAGGGACAAACACACGGCGTTTCATCGCCTTCTGAAATTCTCGAGGTATTTATGCCTCTGAATCCTAGTCCCTATACCCAACTCTTTCCCTGCCAAGGTTGCCCCATTACCATTTTACAGCCACATCGTTTGCGTTGCGTTGCGTTGCGTTGCATTGCGATGCATTACATGAGTGACACAGCGTAGGTTGTAAGTCGTAGGTTGTAGATTAACCACAGTCTGTAACTCACAGTTACACGCATACTCAAATGTATTCAGTGGTAAGATTTGCGCAACACTTTCTTTTAACGAAATAAATGATAAATCATTTAATATAAGTTAAATTCTTTCAATAAAATTATTTAAAAATTAAATTAATAAAATAAATTTCAATAAAAGCACAAAACAGTTAGTTAGAAGGGATATTTATTCATATATTTACTGTAAATATTGTAAACAATTTCATTTATTCATAAGTTATTAGTATGGGTAATGCACAAATATTTTACGTTTCTAAAATTTTATAGATATAAAATATAGAATACAAAGAAGAAAATACAAAATAATAATGAAATATATAATACGGACGAAATACAGAAAATGAATAAAATGCAAAATCAAATAAAATATAAGGCCAGTTTAACAGTCGGTATTATCACTATCATCCGTTTCGTGAAGTTTAAGAACATGAACATGTTCCTGTGGTATTGGTTCCTGTTTGTACATACTATTCTTGAAAAGTTGTAGCACTTCGTTAGTTATTGAGTTAGTTATAACAATATGCATTAGTATTTCTGAAATCTAATCAGATTCTGCTTAATGAAGTAACTATTTCTGGCTTTAATTTATTCCGACCTCTCGTTTGTATTTCGTTCACTGAAAAGAAAACAATCTTCCTATATTTGTATCAGAATCGAGCATAGACAAACACAAAATTGTCAATTTGGAAATGTTTACTTCTTTGTTTCCCCCACTGGAACCTTTTAGTTTGTTAATTCTATTCCAAAATGATGAAATATTAAATTTCAGATCATTTTGTTCTTCAGTTTGTGCAAATTGGAATGCTTAACAAGTACCATTCATGCAAACACTCTTGTTTATTAACTTTTACTTGAAATTTATCGATATACGAATCGATATACGATATCGGTATACGAAACACGTTGTTCCCGTGGAAAAGTATACAACGATAAAACTGGTAAAACGCAAGTACACGCTTCAAAGAACATGAGAGGTGCTGTAGACCGGGCTACATACATTCGGCCATAGCAGAGCATCAAAAGAATACCAGACACAAGATCTTATTTCATCTCGAAATCATCGGCGCCAAAACTAGAGGACATTTTTTGCGAAAATACAGGAAATCCATAGAAATATTTAAAAAACCAGATATGCACATAAACAGTTGAGAGACGCAGACTTTTAACGCTATTTCGCTTAGAGCACCTTGTTCCTAATCTTTTAGTTATTCATCTGAACAATTTCAAATTCTCGTTACCGGATTACTGATGCGAAACACGAGCTGTTTGTAGGATTATGAGGGAGGATATACAATGTATGAAGAATATATACGCATGACCGCACATCAATGTCAGTACGTTTTTAGACCCCTGATAGAGTCTGTAATGTTGTCGAAACGTCAGGAAGCAGTATCTCCAGGAAAAGTATTCAATTTGGAAGCTTGAAACAACGCTAAAGAATCGAATTCTGAAAGCCTCGATATGGCCTAGTTCAAAGTACGTATGGATTTTCCAACAGAATATACGAAACGTATTGGTAAAAAATAATTTTCAAGAAATTTTTGCATTAATCGTCGGTCATTGTGTCAATGCCAATGTTGTCTCAAATCCTTCGATGTTTGGATTGCCTTGTAAATAAAAAGAGAAAGTAAGCTAACACCATTGCTGTATATAATTAACTAGGGCCGAGAGCGTAACAATAGGAAGGAAGGAGATCTGGCGAATGAAAGTTTTAAAAGATTGTTTTCTTACTGTGGATATACATACATAATGCACTAAATAACGAAAGTACTCAAACGGCAATCTGTTCCTTTTGCCAATGCATGACTCTTTCTTAACATAGATATTGTTTCTCAATAAAATTTTTTGGTATAATCGAGAGAGTACTTCCTTTCTAAAGCCTGTAGTAATCAATGATAGCAATTTGTAGATCAATGTACCAATGTGTAGATATAAAAAGATTCTTTATAATCTCACGGAGAATTAATAAATAATATTCAATAAATAATATTCTTATTTGAAATTTTTTAAATAAATATTTCAAATAAATCAGAATATGAGCGCTGAAGGAAATATTTTTTCTACTCTTGGTATTAATTACGGTTTTAATGTAAAGGATCTAATATATAGAGGGCTCAGAAACCAATCAGTGTAAATCACAAAATATCTTAACGAAGATCATTAATTGTTTAGAGAATGGACTGTAAAGAAATGTTGAAAGTAACTGCTATTAACACGTGAAGAATAATTTATATTTACATTTATTACATTTAATACATGCAGAAACTGGTTACACAAAAGATTGCTATTAGTATTTTAAGATTAAAAAGAATATGGTTTTATTTGTTAAATATTGACTTATGTCACGTGTTTACCGAAAATTTGGCAAATCAATCTATGTACTCATCTGAATCATCATTTTTCGTACTACTTGTTGTATAATTTTGATGTTTGGTGATTTCATTAATTTGATTTGATGGTGATACTGTTTGATGTTGTCAGATTTCCATAATCTGGTAATATGGACGTACGAATTTCATAAAATCCAACCTGTGTTTTCTTTTAATTTTTTTTTACGATTACGTTCTGTATACAGAATGTCCTGTACAGTGTTCGACAAATTTGGAGGCCTTTCTATTGACTCCGTTGTAATATTTATTTCATAAAATGGAAAGTCATCTTCTAAAGCTTTTTTTACAAAAATTAGGTCTTGATGTATTTTTGTAGTATCTTAATCATTTTATATTCAATTAGTTTACCTTACGTTCATGAGACTTAGTTTTTCTATCAAAACAGTAATTTTCCAGATTTTTAGTTGAGAAAAACTCTTCCTTCTCTCTTCGTTTTAGCAACAGTAGCGAATGGTTTCGAAACTGGTATTTTTAATTGTTGTAAGATTTTGGTCATTTTCGCTATAGAATCATTAAATTAATTTGTTTAACCACGTAATAATGAGCGGATTTATTTCGCCATGCAAATCTCTATAGTGCAATAAATCGGGCATGAATCGGATGCGTCACTTGAAAATGCATGGAACTTCAAGAGCTAGAGATCATAATGACACCATGACGCGTTCGTCGGTAGAAATTAAGCTTTTCTTCGTTTCGTATCTTGTAATTATTATTCCAATTTAGTTTATTATAAATTGAAGTACTGCACTCATGCTTATAAAATTCTGGAATTGCTAGGTATCTTCAATTTGAAGATTTTGGAATTTGAACTTGTTCTTGTTTTGAACTTGTTGTTTGAACTTTGTAAGTGATACACGTTCTCCTAATTCTTCCTTGCGATTAATTCAAATCCTGTTACAGTAACTTCCCTTGTGCGTTAGTTTTGCTTTTCTTTATAACAGTTTGATCAGTAATAAGGGCACTTATTTTTTGATCATTCATGATTACACAGTACTTCATCTGCATTTCAATGTAAACTGCAAAGAATCTCATATGACTCGCATAAACTAATCTCAAATGGACGTGATTCTGCGAATTTTTATTGACCACCTGAGATTAAATCTTATCGAACTTACTTTCAAATGGACACTTAATACAACCAGAGAGAAAATTTCCTCTCTGGCACAACCTTGTGTTGATTGTTTCCTTGTATCGTAGACGCGGTACAGAATAAACATTTTTTTTTTTTTTGTGTTGAAGTTGATATTTAAGTTTAAGTTTAGGTTTAGCTTTTGTTTTTGGTTTTGGTTTAAATTTGGGCAGCAGGAGGCTAAAGAGAGCTTTCTCGACTCTCCAAGCTTGTATACAGATAGAGTAAAAAACCACGATGGAACTGATATCTCCTCAAAAAGATAAGTTTAGTTTAAGTCCTAAGTATTTACCTGTCTTGGATGGGCGATTTCGGTAAAGTTGACAGTTCCTCTTTAGTCTAACGGTTCACCCACCACATCTCCGTGCGGATCATCTTGAATCCAGCTTGCATGACTTAAACTTTCTGAACAGGATGCAAAAGAGTAAGTGGTCAATCGAGTGTAGTAATGCGATGACGACAGGGCACGTTAAATAGCTTGCCCATCTTTTTATATAAAAATTATAAAAAGTGCAGACAAAGAGAAGAACGTTGCGGTTTTTTTTTTTTTATTTGTTAGGATATTTACAATCAATCCTCGTTGAGAATTTTAAGTAACTTCATTTGGCGTGGTACAATAACTTGGGTTTATAATAAATTATGTTATGTTGATTCTAGGCGAGGCTAATGCTTCAATCTAGAGGGTATTTTCTTTTTAGTCTGCGGATCTAGTCCGTCGTGTCAAGTAGTTGGGTGACTAATGGGTTGTGGTGGTTGTTGACTCTTGCGTCGCGGTGAATCTTGAGGTCACGGTGGATTGTTTCGTTGGTAACATACCAGGGTGCATTGATTATCGTTCTTAGCGTTTTCGATTGGAAGCGTTGGAGTATTTCAATGTTGGAATTACTTGCTGTTCCCCATAGTTGGATTCCGTAGGTCCAGACAGGTTTTATTACGGTCTTATAGAGCGTAATTTTGTTCTGCGTCAGAATAGGCATGACATGCAATGCTTTTTTGTGTCCCACGTTTTGGGTGTTACCCACTTACCACTTCTGTGTCACACGTAACGTTATCGTTTCAAAATCTGCTATTTCGCCCCATCTTTTTTTTATTATTATTTAATTTCTTCTTTACAATTTGTCCAGCAGAACATTTGGTAAATTTTTCTAACTTAATTGTTAAATAACACGTGGATGGTTACCCCCAGCGGGATACCATCTTCGAGTTTGACTATTTTATTTCTTTAGCGAGGTCAGTGGAGTGTTTCCTTTTTTTTTTTTTCAGTCTTCTTTCCATATCTTTCGCCCGATCTGACCGAAATTTTGCAAATAGCTTCATTTTACATTGAAACAATGTTCGCTAGAAGGATTTTTGGCTATTCGAAAGTCAGGATCCAAAATTTTGTGAAAAATGATTTACCATTTTAGCGCTGCTCTCCGTAATTTTGAAAACTTCCATGCTTTGATCTGCTTGAAATTCTAAAAATAGGCACCTTTTAGAACCAAGACAGCAAAAACAATATTTACAAGAAGGATTTTTGGTGGCTTAAAGGTTACGACTCAAAATATTACGAAAAACCTTTTACTATTGTAATGTCACTTCCTGTTTTACCGACACAACGTACAATAAGATCACAATACTGGTTAAAATAACAGAAAACAGAGCCTTCGTAAACACTTTGTAAGATACTTCTAAAGAACTGTTTAAGTTACTGACATTCGAAATGTTTATGCTATATTTCATTCGTGTTTCCTATTTTCTGTCTTTTATGTGCATTCACTTAGAACTGTACCTTCACAGATTATATGTAGTACGCGTTATTTATATTTATCATACACTTTTTGAATTTGTCATTTAAGTCTGTTGGTTAAATCCATTAGTTGAGTCTTTATTTAACTACTTCTTTCATACTTTTATATTAAATTTTACTTTATCGATAAAACTATGAAATATAAAAATATTATAAACTAGTCAACATAAAATTGAATTCGCTTAAAGGATTTGTCATGTGATTTAGAGACTATTCAATATTATTTATTTAACAAATATATATATATGTCGTATTTTCGTCAGAATTTCGGGCGCAAGATAATTCTTCGTTTGAATCAGGCATCGTTTCGCACAACAAAGTTTATATTTACACGTATATTATTATTTAACAAAGTTTAACATATAAAGTGTTTAACGATTAATTAGTTTAACGAACGATAAATTTAACAAAGCTTTAACAAGGATCTTGGGTTCAATAACGAATCCACGGTCAACGGGAAAACTCTTTGTACAATAGATTGTATTCTGTATCGCACTAACACGTTAGCTCAGAAGCAGGGTTACTTTTAGACTCACTGACTGTCGATATCCGTAAACTCTCCAAGGAGACCAAAAGAATAAAAGACTGATACGGACACATTTGTCAATTATATATTGATCAGGGTTATCAACAAAATACCAAACACCGTTACTAGGCAGACCCGCATCAAGCCGACATTACTCCTGGTCGGGGCTTGCTTGTTAATACAGTGTGTGCCACAACATCCGTACTCCTTCTGTTAGATAAAACGTCCATCCCGTGACCGTGGCTACGTTCGGCGACCAGTCATGTCACCTCGAGCCCAAATATTGGGGATCTTTCCAAAGAAATGCCCGATGTCACTATTTCTCCGACATATATATAGGTCACCCAAGGATTAAAATGGATCATATAAACTTATTTTCCCTTGCTAAGAAATTAAGCGATCACAAGACGACAATTGAATGACTTAGGAAATTCAATAAATTCCAAGAGAAAAATGGTTTGTGAAACACAAGAAACAAGCGATTTGTGTCGAAGGAAAAGAAGGTTTAGGCCCTTTTCGATGTTGCAAATGTGAGAAATATGATCATATTGCAGTAGTATGCAATACATTGTTGTTGTTATTATCTAGTTTATACTATACCACATTGTGTATTTTATGTGAAAATAGGTTGTTAACTGGTTAATAATAACATACGCTTTTGCACGTCGGTTTCCTTTGAACAAATGAAACGTGATCGATAGCTAAACAATTTCTTCTGAAACAATTATGGACAGGTTTCATTTTGTAGAAAAGTTTATACTATACAACAGCAATCTTTGTTATAGTTTTTTTTGGTTTCTTCGTATTTTATTTCATGTGTATGTATGTGAATATCGTAATATACAGTGATCAGTAATTTGTGTAGAAAGTGTACGTAGTTAATGCTAGATAGCGTTTGACCACGTTTAATAACACCTCAAGAATAATTAATGCGTGTGCGATTTTTTATGGACACCCGCGCATGGGACGATCGTGGTGCGTATATAAGATTTTTATAAACATTGTTTATATGTGCTATTGTTTACTAATTGTTTATGAAGGGAAAAGATCAGAGGAAACGTTAATCCTCTCTACTCAAAAATTCCATGACGGTTTAATCTTCTCTTCATCTGCAGGATGGTTTACGTTTTCAAATCTTCAAATGATTAATCTTCTTCTCTACGCTTGTACGAGGTGAGCTGCTGCCCGTGTAACGTTCGATTTGAGGATCCCTGTGCATGCTGCTGTTTAGGCTGACCTATTTTCGTTCGTGTAAGAAGGATCAATCGCGCACAGGCATATTTCGGCTAATATTTAATTGTCAATAACTAAAAAACAAAGCCAAAAGCGCAATTTCTTCATTCTTGATTTTCATTGTATTTTAGCTTGATGGATCGCCTCTTAAATTTTTTTACACCTGTAGCCGAATGTGTAGCCTACGGTGGGGAAATACGTTCGGTCGACTTGAAATAATCGTAGAAACTGATGGATGCAAAATTGACCGAATTTGCGGGAAGAATCATGAATTGTTGACGTGATATGTATGATATATATGGTTGATATATACCTACATATACTGAAAAATATCATCAATATTAGATATCGTATTTCATAGAGTTTAGTTTAGATCTCATTATACCGGCCGCCGTAGCGTACAGTTAAGATTCAGTCTGCTAAAGTATTATCATCTAAGGTCACTACCTAAGTCTGAACCTTGATGACACATTTATGGTTCCGGTTATCGACTCATACAATACTCTTGAAAATGCGTCAGTCTTGACACGTGCATTTTCTCTATAGAGAGGCCGACAGTAACATATGTATGCAGTTATATCAGTTTTTTATTGATTTACACGTAAAAGGTATTCAATTAATATGTAATATGATTAAATTATAAACAATTATATGGTTTATTAATAGTGAATAATATAGATGCAGTTTTTATTACATTCACGCAACTACCATATTCCGTTATATTTCAGTCACGAATTCTTTATATTAATATCATCATTAAACTTGTATGAACAAATTGGATATGTTTACGAATTTTAATTACCTGCAAATGTAAGAAACATATACAATCGAAAGTAATTATGTGATCTACTTTTCTACAGCCACGATAGTCGACGAATACAAAATGATGCGACTCGCTCGCCGTTTCGGAAAGGACTGGTGAATCCCTATGAAGGAAACGGCCTCCTTGCCATCCTCCGTGATCTCTTCCCTTTGATCCTCCGCGTAGGCACGATCATATAAACAGATCTCGACACTCGCTAGGGAAAACCGTCGGAAAATTGAGTTGTGAAAAATCAACATGGAAGACAAGAAAGTTCTCGTTCTTACGAGATCGACAGGGATAAATAGACTGCCTCTGTCTCTGTATCAGACATTCATAGCATCTCACGCACGCGAAGAACAAGAACCTTCTTCTCTTTCATGTTGATTTTTTGCAACTAGTTCCGACTCAGTTTTCAGACGATTTCCCCTATGCTTCGGTATATGAGTGTCGAGACCTGTTTATATAATCTTGCACGTGGATGCCTTTGCATGGCATAATACACGTCCATTCCAGGCATCCTCAGTAAGGCGTGTGGGCCGATACGGAGAGAGCCGTTTGATAACATTGACATTGATTCTAAGATACATTTTCTTACACAAACATTTTCTATTCCTATAACACACGTTGATATATATTACTAAAAACAATATTTTCGAACAAACACTCGATAGAGAAAGCAAGAAGAATATGTAAAATATTCTTTTTCTCCTCCCCCCATCCACTTCTTCCAACACTCTTTTTTTCATTTTAGAGAATCTTTGTAATTACGCAATGTGGTCAGTAGAGTCAGTGTTTGCTACGTTATATTATTTTCGATATTCTTTAAAGCACGTAGCTCTTATTAAATTTAATTACAATATCCATATGCGAAATTAGATCCCGACTGTTCGTCGATTGTTGTATGGACGTGTTAGTAAAGTTCCTTTTTCTTTTTTTTCTACATCCTTGTTTTAACATCCGTTATCAGTAGTAGAGTCGCAGGTTCCGTTAGAGGATACAGCCTCTCCTGGAAATAAAAAATGTTAACTATTTCTGTATATTGTACACTATTTTATTTTATTATTCGTATTTTGTTTGAACACAAATTTTTATTATGCACGGCAGGCGCTGTTCCGTTTTTTTAAATACTGTAAATAAGGCTAGCTGGAGGAAGGTGTTCGTGAGATGATACATACATCATATGCGTGCGTGTGTGTGTCTGTGTAATATATATGTATAATATATGATATATATTACGTGTAAATTTTCTTAAAGATTTGCATCATCTATGAGATTGTAAGATAATTAAAGAAACATCGCGCATTCTATTTGAAAAAGTTAAATTTACACTGAAGCTTTAGAAAATGTGAAACTTAGATGAAATTCATTTTAGACATTCGACGCAGTGTATTCAATAAAATATCTTTCTCCCGAGACATTCTGTTATAGTTTCAAAACTAGAGACATTATTTATGCTAAAGTATATATATGTACATACGATGACTTTTATATCACTGCAAGAATCATCACTAATTTAATAGTACATAGAGACAATAAAAGTGAAAAATTTTCGAGATGCTTAATTACAATGTTCGACGTATATGATTAGCCGTAATTCATTGAAAATTACTTTTTAAAAATTTTCATCTATAATTATTTATTTTATTTAGGATATTAATTTTAACCGATAAACAATTCAATTTCTGTTGATTTACGCTTTAGAAATGGTTTAGATAGTCGTGACTGTACATATGACGCAATAGGCTGAAATTTAAATACTACTAAGCGCATAATCTCAAATTGTTACATCATTGTTATCGCAACATTCTTGCTCCAGATTTTTCTCAAAAAGTGAAATCTTTATCTGTATATAATTACATTATAAAAAATTTTCAGTGAGTAGTAATATATATATATGTTATTATATTATATTATATTAAAAATTAACGTTGTAATTACGTCTTAAAAAGATATATATTAAATACAAAAAGCAGATATTAATGTCGCTAACATTGCTATAATACTTATTTTGTACCGAGACAATTATTTAAATTATAGATATAATATAAATAAAGTACAAATGATAAAGGGGAAACATTATTTGATGTAACTTTCATGTATGTAAGTGTAATAATAGACATAAATTTTATCTATCCAAGTGATAGAAATTTATAATTAATTAATATTTTAATAGTACTGGTGATTATTCTGATTTTCCTTGCAAAAAGGGACAAGGAAGGAGTGGTTAAAGGGGTGCGTAAAACGGTAATGAATGGTATCGTTATACGCATGCATAAGATAGCACGTATGTAAAGATCGTTGTTACAAACTACGTGGAACATCTTTAGAGATCCATCACTTGTTGAGTGGGGATGAGGTGAGAGTATAAAAGGTGAATTCCTTATTTCCTTAGGATCATAAACGATTGGATGTAATAGTACTCATCTTCTTCATTCAAAAGTGTTTCCTTTATCAAGATGAAAACAATTGTAAGTAATTTTTTACGCTTTTTTTTTAATTTTTACGTTTGCACTTGTTTTCGTTCTGTATAATTCTAAACCAATATAATACAGCTGAAATATTTTTATTAACAATGTTCTTTTTTAAATGGTGTTCCTACAACATAATTTGTCTTGTCAATATATCTTGTCGTTAAGATTAAACGAAATTGTAGTGCTAAAATTCTTATTATCGATGATCGATGTTCGGTGATCAAGCAATACGAGTCCTTCGTTAGTTGAATTACCAGATTTTTAAACTGTTATTGATCTTGCGAGTTACGGTCACGTACTTTTTAAATAGATGAAAATATCGATTGATATTATCAGAAATCGGCACTTAACTAACGAAAGGATAATAGCGCTTACTATTAAATCAAATAATAATTTATATTAGAAACGTGAATCACTAGGAGCAAAAAGCAAGTACATTTTGAGTCGTCGCGTCGTTTCTGTTTCAGAAAGTTATTATATTTATAGTATGCATTTTGCATGCGAAAGTAACGTATATATTATTTTTGAAAATTCGAATTACAAGTAGGATGATCTTTAATCTGTGTTACGACACGAGCAACTGTAAATAATACCAAGCAAACGAAATCGACGACGAGTCCGCAAACCCGTCGTAGGTCAGGAGTTAAATGACCCGCATTGGCATCTTACTTTCACTCATCTCACTAACACTACGTGCATGGTGACGATCACAGACTTCCATTTTTATCAATGCTTCGTCTTTCGATAGACAATATGACATTTGTTAAATATAAGAGTGCTAAATATAGTTACGTTGACTAGGTTGACTAACTAAAGATTCTCTTCGTTAGGTAATAGCGATAGTTGTGGGATTAGCAGCAGCGCAAGATTCAAATTACAATGCTCGTAACAATTACCACGAGGATAGATCGAATCCTCCGACTGACGAAAGGAGGGGTCCATTGACGACCACACCTATTCCAATTTTACATTGGAATAAACAGCAAGAGCACGATGGAACTTATAAAGCTAGGTATCACAATTGTTAATTACCTTCTTGTGTCGATGAGTTAATATGTTGTTCGTTTATTGCATACAACTCCAAGCATATGCATTTAAGTCTGCAGTTTAAAATAGAAAATACTTATACATATGTGTGTGTGTGTGTATGCTTTCGATATAGAAGAATCTCTTTCAATTTCGTTATAGGTTTTGTTGATGTTTAATGTATTTTAATAGTAATAAAACGTTGCGTCATCGTGGCGTTTAGTAACGCACAAATACAATGAAATTTACATAATTTAGATTTATTAAATTATTACTTTCTTGCATTATTTTTATTATTTTACGTTTTATGATTTTTTCTTTTATTTACGATTATACTTGAAATAGTTTACGAAACTTATAAATCAATAAAACATTGACAGTTAGATAAATAATAGAAATGATAAAGTATTGTATGACACCTTTTACGCAGTACATTTTATTTATATTTTATTATACTGAATATTATGCTTAGTATAATAGTTATGCTATAGTAAAAATAATTACACTTAGCAAAATTGTGAGATATCGTATTTGAACTTGCTTGTGCAACTTGAAGAAATATTTCATTTCTACTTTTCTGTATTCGGTACTTGTTATTTAAAATTAGACAATTTCGGATTAAGTATTATACGCAATAATAATTAAATGTTTATTTTTTAGTAATGTTTAAATAATTACGGTTCGAAGTGACATTAAATATGATATTATCTCCGTATGCATACAAGTTGGAAAAGGTTTTACTTCAATTAAGATTTTCACTTTCACTCTTCACTAATTACATAAGCATTTTTCATTCTACATTTAAAGAGATATATTATTGCATATAACATGTATGACGCACTAAATACATACGACATACGTATAATAAGAATAAAGAATCGAAATTTATCACAATCTTCAAGTTTGTGTAAGTGTAAGTTTTACGATAACATATTTACAACATGATACGAAAATAATTTGTATTAATATTAGCAATTTTGAAATAAAACCGTTTAAATGACGTATAATCATTTATGTGTATAGTATAGTTTGACGATTAAATTGAGTTCAAGATATAGATTCTATGAATCAAAATTTGGTTAGTTTGTAACACTCTCGACAAAAGTAACAATTTTTATGTGTGTATATTAGTTATTTGTTTTCTTACAGTATAGTAGAATAGAGATTTAAAAATGTATTTGTAAGTGAAAGTTCTATTTCAACACAAAACAATAACGACGGGTATGCATCTTAAGAGGAGGTGTAATCCAAAAGAATGTGATTTGAAATCTGATGTGAATAAATTATTCATAGCTATGAAACGGGAAACAATATTATCGCTGAGGAGAGCGGTTACATTAAGAAAGTAGGCGAAGGCGAGGAACAAGGAGAAGCGTTGGTCCAACAAGGAAGCTTCTCATACACGAGTCCCGAAGGGAAGCTGATCACCATCCATTATACGGCCGACGAGACTGGCTTTCACGCGACCGGAGATCACATTCCCACGCCACCGCCAGTCAGCGAAGAGATTCAGAAAGGCCTCGACCTCATCTATGCAGGCATTCGTCAGCAAGAGGTACACGTCCCACGATTTTTTCTTTTTTCACTTTCTGATTCTTTTCTCCATTCGCTCTGTCTCCTCTCCGTGTATTCCAATATCCGATACATCCTTTTTTTTTTATTTTCATTCTTATTCGAAAGAAATATTTAACAAGAGTGCATATGTTAATTATACGAATTATTAGTTTAACAGATGAGATAATATGCGTATATCCAAGCCTATTGTATAGAAATAGATTTAGAAATACTTTTATAACGCGGGTTTATACGCTTCTCAAGTACATGAAACGCGAAACAAATATCATTTGAATAAACATTAAATATCGTTACTGCATGCCAGACTACATATCTTCAATATCGTAATTTGCAAATATAAGCTTTCTTAATTAGTTTATCACGTTGAGTGTTAAATGAAATGAGAAAGTAAAGGCATGTACGAGATGAATTATTATTGATTATTTCGAGAAGAGTACCTCGTATAAAAAAATCTTATTCTGTGTCCTCGATTTACTTTTTCATGTAGAATTACGAAATCATTGAACTAAATCGCAGAACTTTCTTCCCGGTAATACTACCAATTACATAATATTCTATATAGCGAGTACGCGTAAGAGGATGTAATCATACATAATAATATTGAAACGTCGCGAATAAGGAAACATAACGCAAATGCATTTTTTTCCAATTACTAATTTAGAGTAAAGTTATATGTCTTGCAATTAGTTGATATCACGAGTTGAGAGTAATAGCATTATTATTATATTCCAGGAAGCAGATGCGCGTGAAGCAGCTCAAAAGGGACAACAGCAACCCTTGAATCAGCAAATCGAGCGGCGAGATAATTATGATAGAAAATTTCGAAAATGAAGTAAATAAAAAATAAACATTGTTGAGATACGTTCTACATGTAGTATAAAAACAAACGATCAAGTCCTTAAATTAAGACTATTTTAATAAAATAAATTTAATAATATGTAAATATGTAAATGTGCTTTCCTTTGTCGTTATTAACAATCTCAAATATTAAAAAAGTAATAATTGTAGAGTAAAATAGTTTAGTAGCAAACCAATTAAAAGCTTCGTTGATCGATGATGTTTAAAAGAAGGTAATAAAAATATCTACATATAAAATAATAAATGTTCGTTTGACATTTATCTCAGATGGGGAATACTATTTCCACCCATAAAATTAATTTAACATAGATTTTATTTTTTGTACTTTTTATTAAATCATACTTTATTCTGATCTAGGTTGGAATCTGGATGGACTCTGTAAACTTCTTTTTAACATCTACATTTTGCAAGATTTCAAGGACATTTCTGATTGTCTATGTTGAAATTATTTTTTTGCTTGTTAGAACAAAGGCTATAAATCAGACATCATAACTATTATACGATAAATTTTGAAGTTATGGTATAAGAGTTAATATCCTTCGTTAAAAGATTTTGGCTAATATTGGCTTCCATTTGAACAAAAATTACTTGTTACTGAATGATCTTTTTCCAAAAAATGTTTAAAGCAACTGTTTCTTTGGATCTCTGTTATAAATTTCGTCGAAATAGACGAATTACATTCAGCAATATGATCATCTAACGAATTTTAAGAAAATAGACATATCAACATCAAATTAACACTATAAATTCACTATGGTAGCATCTCGCTCATGGTAATAGTCTTTTGATTATTATGTTAAATAGCGAAGTAAACAGTTAGATAGTTATAATTGAAATTGAATGATGTACCATGTCAGTCAGAGTACATTAAATTATTAAATTTATTACTTTCAGAACTATTGATATATTTCAAGCTATGTATACATGTTTCTCGATATGTATTTACATTTGTGGCCATTTATTTATAATGCTACATAGGGAAGCGACTTTGAATCTTTGTATTATTGTATATCTTCCTTTTTCTCATTAGGAAAATGGTAGTTTTGTAGAAATTGAACGTATCCTGCTATTGTACCATTGCAAAATGCGTATAAAAGTAGATATTTATTGAAAATGAATTTATTTGTTTAAGAATTTCACATTACGAATTATGTAATTATTCCGTAACGGAATGTAGAAATACAAATACTTACACAGGTACAAAAAAATACGCGAACGGTTATATTTGTGACATTTAACAAATGGAATATACAGGATGATCCACGAAACGTGATCAGCTCAGATTATTCTGTTGTTAGTGGATCGCTCGGAAACTCTTTTGTCTGATAGGTATCATAAAGAGAGCTATAAGATGATTATGTATAGTAAGATTTTGTAAAAATATTTTCTTCCTGCAAAATCAAAGAAACATTAAAAGGAAATAACAATCCAATTTTATTTCACAGTGACTAATTTGTCGTCTACGCAATTATGTTACAACCGATAAACATCATTTTGAATATCGTCTACATTAAGATATGTTGTTTTCTACTCTTATAGAATTTTTATTAAATACATACATATATATAGGATGAACCACCTAAGAATTTAAGCTGAAATATTTTCCATACTATTAGTTATATCGAAAAATGTTTGAGATGAAAGTTGAGTGATTTTAAGAAGAAATATGGCTATTAGCATTTCTGTAGGTGGACACGTAAACGTTATGCGGAGGTGAACTTTGGTTTTTCCGAATGGATTCATATACTTTTTAATACATTAATCGATGCAGCCTGAGATTCTCTATAAAAAATTATTAACCTACATATATCGAAAAACTGTTAGTTTAATAGATATATTAATTTTTATTTTGTGAAACTTATTGTATTTGTTTTCCTGTGTTTGCATGAAAACGATAAAAAGTTTAAGTAATGAGAATCGAAAACTGTATTTGAGACTTTGTTCAAAATCAATTAAAGTACCCCCGAGGTTGGGCAAAGTTTCTTACACGAACGAATATATATCAATCCAAGCGATGGAAGGTGCAGTAATTCTTACCTACAACCAATCCAACAAGACATGTAGGATGGTTTACTTTGTATAAGAAGAAACATTAAACCTGTCCATTCATAAATCCATAAAAATATATTAAAACACACTTTATGCAATTTCCAAATGGAAAAGATTAATGTCGATTCAAGAAATTTCTAATTAACGAAAACAAATCCACACATGTAACCTTCACGCTGCGAAAACAAATCTGCCCTCAGGTGACCATTAACAATATAACAATTCCTAACAAGGATTCAGTCAGATACCTGGGCATGACTCTGGACAGGAGATTAACATGGAAACAACACATCATAGACAAATCGAAGCAACTCAAGTATAAATTTAAAAAATTCTAGTGGCTCACTGGCCAACGTTCCAACCTAAGCACACAGAACAAAATTACACTCTATAAGACCATAATAAAACCTGTCTGGACCTACGGAATCCAACGTTGGTATGTTACCAACGAAGCAATACATCGCGACCTCAAGATACCCACAGTCAAACAAGAAATAACAAAATGTAGTAATAGATATATCAAAAGAGTCAACAAACATCAAAACCCTCTAATCACTAAATTACTTAATACGTCGGACCAGATCCGCAGGCTAAAAAAACACTATCCATTAGACTTAAGCACTAGATTCAACTAGATATTTCTAATAAGTAATATTTACTTATTTATAATATTATTATTTATAAATTATACTTATCTATAATAAGTTAATAGGTTTATTAACTTATTATAAATAATTAGCCATGTCACTGCACCACGCCAGAGAAACTTACTTAAAATTTTCAATGCGAGAATTGATTGTAAAATACTTGTAAATAAAAAAAAAAACGAAATTTCTCACATAATTACAAAGAAATAAACTAATAAACACAACGTACGTCATGCACACAACGCATACAATACACAAATCATTGAATATTAAACATTACATAGTATAGTATTTACATGTACACTCACCTGCACGAAATGTATTGTGTATTTGACGGAAGTGAATACTATATTTTATGCACTCGCTTATCGACCGTTTTGAATGTTTGCATCGTCAATTACCGCGATCGATGATTGGTAGATGGCGCCCGTGTCTCTACGCAAGTATCGGAAGGTTATGTTCTTTTCTTTCGTTCTTCCGTAGTTGATAAATGCGCTTAGGGCCATACAGTAAGCATTGGCGAATGAGATCCATGCATCGTTGTTAGGTGTGTAAGTATTTCTCTTAACAAATTGAAACATAATGTGCACATGACTCGACACGTGCTTCTGACGTTTATCACACAATTTTAATTTAGATTTTGATTCACAATCCAATCTCTTCAATCTGTTTCGAATGGCCAGCTAGCCAGCTGTAGGAAATATGTAAATGCAATTAAAGAAAAAATTAAGTACTTAGGTTTTTTAAAATACAGAAATATAATATTAACACAGGTGGACTGAACACGGTGGAATATATAAGAAGGCACTAAAGTTATTGAGAAAATGTTCGTACAAGTGGTTTGGTACGATAGGAAGTAATGTATTGCAGACTGAGGTAATAAGTTAGAAATCAAGATAAAAGTCGAACATTATAGAAGTCACAGTTTGGAAAAGATAAAATTTGGACTGCGTTTCTTATCAGTAAATATCAAGATGATTCCTTCTGGGCGGTCATTTCTTTGTGAGAGCTCGTCTCTTTTGGTTTATTTCTTTAGTTCGAAATACTTTTCGTATCCTTTGTAGGATGCTGGTTGGGATGCTGTTGCTATTTTTAATTACATTTCACTTAATTATATTTAATTAATTACAACACTATATTTCACACATTACACATGTCTATATCAGTGATTGCAGCGTGACGTTGAATGGCCGACTTTTCGACAATTTTTACATTGTACGCTATTTTTATTTTTGAGGGATCTCCATGAGACAATAGAATGTATACAAAATTTAATATGTTGAAGATTAGAAATATTTCCTTTTGACACTAACTGTACAATATTGTATTATATTGGGAGAAGTCTACTTTCTCGTGCTGACTTGAGGAGAATTGAACACTACCAGGTTGTACTCTTTTTAATTCTTCGAACACTACTTCACATTCGAAATAACCATTAAGATCTTTAAGTAACAGTTTAATCTTCATTTTTGATCTGCTACAGTTGGTTCATTTAGGAACCTCTTGTGTTCCTATTTTGCGTTAGCTTCGTTCCTACATTACAACCGTACATTTGTAACTGTATTTCATAAAATACTCTTGCCGGCTTCCCACGCCGCTCGAGCCTCAGCACATACAGCACAGTAACATTTACTAATAGCAATTTGCAATATTTAAATTTAACTAGCTCTTAAATTAATACTTTTTTTATCATAACTGTAGTAGGTAACTCTATTCGTCATATTGTTCGAGTAATGGAAAATAATAAAAAGTTTAATGAAATCTATTGTATATGATATATGTGTGTATATTATAAATGTATTTTATATGTATAATACAGTATATATGTATGTATGAAATGTATGAAATTCGTATAAATTGAAGTTTTGCGTACAATTATGTTTACTGAACTCTGAAGATAGCTATACATATTTGCGCTTGCATATTGGAGAAAGGATTGGATTATGACAATCATATATATTGTGATAAGTTTTATTCCTATTATCGCTATATATAATTATAGAAGTTTGATTACTTAATTCATAAATAATTTAATATATAAATTAAATAAAACTTTGTATCGAATAGTATTATGCGGACAAAATAATTAGTTTCAGTAATAGCAGGAAACACATTTCAACATTATTATCGAAAATGAGCGCCAAATCACGTTAAAACACGTCTTTGTGGTTGCTTTAAATATACTATAGTTTTAATAATAATAATAATAAACAAATCATAATATATAATATAACAAATATTCGTTGCTAGAAAGTAATCAGAATCTTTGAAATCAGTTGAAATATTTAACGTGTTTTTATTTAGTTTCATAATAGATAACGTAATGAATTAATGTTGATTAAAATCATTGAACGCACATTCATGTTGCTATATATATATATATGAAACACCATTGTTTTTTTAATATTTTCAATATCATAAATGTCTACGTGTCAACGGTCAATTGACGGATATTTTTCATTGTAGCAAGCATACTGAAAAGTTAACGAACATGTTTTACTTTCACCTACACACTTCCATCACTGTCATATACTGCCATACATTGATTCAGACTTGCAATACTTACAGAATAATTACGAGAAATTAAACTGTAAACTTTCAAGTTTCTGTCTCAAACATAGCTTCGGATGTTAAAGCGTATTGTGAAAACTCAAGTACAAACAGTCAACTACAAACGAATAATTAGCACAGAAATTCGGAAGATTTTATTGTTAGCGACGTAGCGTTATTATAAATGTTTAACTAATTTTTTAGAATACATTTAGTATAAAGTTAAAGCCAGCTGGATTACACTATTCTTTGTTGCAGGATTTAGATTCCTTTAACAAAAGAAAACGGAGAGAAAACCTTTATTTTCCATTAGCATGAAATATTCTGTATTGAATCCGTACTATGAATTTTTCTAATCGCTACAGGTAATAAACATTTCTTTCTCATCACTTCGATATTAGAATATTTTAATCGTATCAAGTATAATTTTGGAAGTCACTTATATACAGATGCAACACCATGATCTAAATTCTCTTGACTTCCTTGTATGGGGTTATCTCAAACGCAAAGTATATTCGCGTCCATCCGTTTATTGGAAGACTTGGAAGAACAAATTAAACTACATTTTTCAAACATAAACAGCGACCACTTTAACTTCGTTACGAATGAATAAAGAGAAGCGCTTACTATATGTATAAAGGCAGGACACTCAAACATCATCTTTAATAAAGTAAAATAAAGTAAGTACGTGACTTTGTTGTTAAATATTATAATAAATAATACTTACATATGAGTAAGAAGAGTATGTAAATCCATTTTAGAAAAATGTGCCCTAAATTTTTCGTGTGCGTATTTGCACTTACAAAAGAAGCAAAGTCGTAGGAAGATATTACCATACCTTTCAACTTCTGCTTAAACGATCTTTTTCTGTCTCTTATCAAATTCAAGATGTAATTCGTCTTAGTTTCGTGACGCATCCTGTATATAAATCAGCAACTAAATGAGTTTCACTGTATTGTTTTTAAATTTATTAATTTTTTATTACCATACCTACGATGTATTTTGTTATCTATTTTATAGTAATGGAGTTTTTAACTCAACTATTTGACGCAATAGGTTTCCTTATATTTTCATGGTTTAAAGTATCATTGGAGGATAATAAGTACTACAATAACCTAACATGGCACAACGTTTACAGCTTACAATTCCTTTGTAATATTGCAGACTAAGTTTTTAGGTGCTAAAAAAGCCTATTTTCACGCTAATTTTGTTATCCACGCAAAACGTGAGAAATACGCATTATACGTAAAATAAGTATTATCGTGGCCTATTATTATTTAACGTCTATTAAAATTTCACTAAAGGTTAGCACAATTTCTTCCAGTTTTACATTAGTAACAAGGCATAAAGAGAAAGAAAATCCCAATAAGATGTCGTCCAAGATACCCGTATTACTTTTTAAAATGAACATTGGAGAAATATATTACGTTGTGGATCTTGAGTTACGTCTGTACGTATTAGGTAACGATAGATCATACGGAGTTGATTCGAATCCTACGTATTTGTTATTTTTCTGATGGAGAAATCTACCAGTTTGCGGATCTGTTTTGAAATATATTACCCTTCTAATACCAAATGGGTCGATGTAACCGAAAGAACCGACATTTGCTCCACTTGAATCTTGTTCCTCTTCGTGATACTGCCTTTTCAAATAATATTGGAATCCGTTAGCAGTATTGTATGTTCCATCGAATTGAGGAAATGCCGTTGGATTACTTCGTGATGTGGCTGTTGGTAATTGAAAGCTTGGTTTCAGATGTTCATTTCGAGCAACAGGATGATAGGTATTTCGAGAATAGTTGTTTAAATTGCCAAGATCGGACGAAGAACCTGCTCGATTTGGATTGTAGTAGTAATTGTTAGGCTTAGATACAGCAGAAGAATAATCAGCTTCAGGTTTAATAGTGGTGCTGGCATAATAATCTGAATTTATATCGTTACCAACTAAAGGAACAACGTGTTCTCTTTCTGGTTGTCTGAAAAAAGACATTAACTGACATTAGTTTTTACAGTCGATTAATTTTGCAATTAAACATTTTAACTTTGATTGCACGTTTAATAACATTATAAAGTGAAATCTCCGAGTGAAATTAAACAATGTGACAAATTAAAATCAACATTTTCCATGACAAAGAAGTTGAAAGCTTAATTTGAAACATGTTCACAAGGTAACTGAACAAAGTTGTTATAGTTGGGTCGAGTTTAGGATTGAAAGTTGACCACGTAAGACAATCCTATAGGAATACAAATTGACGGTAGGCGCATATTTAACGATCCCCATTTAACGGCAAATATATAAATAAAGAACTTATTGTTCCATCCTTTATATAATATTAATAGCTATTAATATCTATTTAATCAATGAAATAGCATTTTCTGGCTATCGTCGAAACACTGTCGTACTATACATAAAACATTATAGTTAATAACTATATGTCGGTAACTGCGCATAAAATTTTAATGGACCACAAATAGTGGAAAAGTTTCACCTGCGGTAGGCGAGTATTCAAACGAGGCCTTAGAATGCCGCAATAAAAATGCAAGATAATATCGGGGGCACATACGTAGAAGAAATCTTTGTTACATTCAAATACGGATCTTTTCTACCTCTTTTCTACTTCTATTCTAGTAGCTAAATACGGAATTTCAAAGAACGAAAAAAGAAAGGAAATCCCAGAAGAAGTTAAACAATTGTTAATAACGACGACAGATACAGACAGGGCTCTTCAGGCAGATGTAGATACAGAATTTTAGAAAGTTATAGGCATGGAGACAGTTTCAAAAAGAAGATGACATACTTTTTATGTGATTTCTATAAGTCGTCTTTTAATATCATTTCGCTGGTCTCGAAATTGGGTACGTGTCGTATTTGGTGCACTAAATGTTAACAAAATATATACCATACGTGATGTTCAATGCGCTGACTATCTAAATAAAAATTCATAATATGAATACCTTTGTATTACAATACCGTACAATACCGCCTTCACTTTTTACTTTTTAAAAAAATAACAGTATAAATATGTCAAATGAGCAGGTTGCAGTACATAGAAAAAGAACGAAATAATTTGTTCGCAGTTTTTCGCGAAACGCGCCACTATGTGTCGTGCGGTTGACGCAGTGAGCTCAGGGATCAACATTTGTATGGTTAACGCTGGGAGTCGTAGAAAGAAAGCCTTAGTTGTAAGCTTTGTAATATTATTAACAAATCGACACGTCTCAAGTGGCAAAGATGTACGTTGTGGGTTCTCTGGATTAGATATTGCAATTGGACAAACGCTATATGGCGAAGAATAATGTATTGTATTCTGTACACTATATTCTGTTGCAATTGATCAGTAGTGACTGCGATTTCTAAGCATTTACGCAAACATGAAAGCATCAAAGAATAGTATCAAGAAAACATTAGTGTGATGTAGTGTGCATTTAACCACTAGCCTTTTTATATCGAAAAATTAGAGGGAAAGGAGCATCGGCATAGAAGAAAGTGTGGAGACTTTTGCTTCGCGATGTACCCGATACTTCTAGGATCTATAAGATTCTAACGAACATAAGAATGACGTAGATAGTAATATATATAATTTATGAGAAGCGGAAACACATAAGGAAGCTATAGTTTATAGAAAACAAAACGCAGGGAAATAATAAGAAACCTATTGGGATATATGGTTAAATCAAAAGACGTTGAGATTAACCGAACTGAAAAAATAGAATCGGTAGTATGTGAGCGAGTAATAATGGAGTCGTATCAACGCGATGAAAGGAAGGTAACCATGGAAGAGGAACTTTGTAGTTTAGTTAGGTATAAACTAGCCAAAACGCGATGGTCCATCAACTAAATCAGGAAAGGAGATAGAAAATACTTTAGCACCTTATAGTTGATTGGTTCTCTGACGTACGTACCTGTATAGTGCTAACAACGTAACCGAGTATAGCATTGTATGTTACGTGTAAAGTACCACAATTCGTTTCAAATTCAGGAAAAATACATCGAACATACGACAAAAGAGTTTTAAAGTATTTGGCTACGACAAAAAAAGGTAATGACGAGATAGAGGTAAATTGGACATCCGATCTCGATGATAGGCATTCTTACAGCAGAATGGTAGCGTTCTTCGGTGAAAACGCGATTTCTTGAAAATCAATGAAGGAAAAGTCGATGTCTATTTCCACCGAAAAAATAAATAAAGACCGATTACGTAGCTTTAGCGGACATCGTAAAGGAGATCACGAGTATCGATATGATGTGTATGAGTGTGTATGAATAGAGCAGAGACTATTCGCGAGTATCTCTATTATTCTCTTCTTGAAATAATTATTTTGTAATAGTTGTAAGACAAACAAAAGATTTAGTTTAATTAAACATAAAATTCTTTAAATACATATATCTACATAATGCTCAAACTTGATTTGGGTATGTATATTATCCGTTGTAGGCATCAAATTTTTTTTTCAGTTTTATCATTTTAGCGACGATAACCATTTAACTTAAAAATTTTATTATTTTATGCATAACGACTTGTATGCAATAATTCTAGTAAAATTGTATGTCTTCATAGCCATCTTATGCTTTTTAAACTTGTATTCTGGCTAGAACTATATATTATAAAGTAGTAATACTACCTGAAAGGATTTGGTGGACGTGCTGGTTGTACAAAAATTCCAGTTTGAGGAGGCGCTCTTTTTGCTTCCGTTACAGCATCGTAAATAGGTCTGTTTTTACCCACATAAATCATTTTCGACCTAATGCAAACAAAAATTTTCATATAATTAATCAGATATTTTGATCAATTCGCAGCAATAATAAAAATGGTATGGAATGGGCTTGAATAGGATTGGATGGAATAGAGTGGAATTAAATTAAATAAATTCAATTGTACATATATTCGATTTTGGGAGTTCCTCGTCTCTTTTATTAAAAACGAGATATTGTTTAATTATGTAAAGAATTTAATTTCATTTTTTAAGTTATTATGAATACAATGGTACGTAAATAACTGTGTCGTCCAGGAAGCCTCAGAAGCCTGTAGAAGAATAAAACTGTCTTCTTTTTGTCTTCTCTTTCCTCTTATTGTTCTAAATGATCACATCCATAAATCATTGCGAATCATTCATTGTAAGTGTAGACTCACAATGTTAATTATTAATATGTATATTGTAAAAAAATGTTCACTAGACACAGCTTGGTGAGATTCTTTTGATGAACACACCTAAATTCCACTTTGCGCAGATTGTCATTAATCTTAATTAAAAGGATTAGTTTGAATTTCATATTGTTTTAATTTGAAATTTCTTCATAATTATTCATAATTCATAACTGATTTAATGAGTATAAATGATATATTGGATATAGTATATAATATATAGTATTGATTTAATAAGTATAATAATCGTGATTGAATAAGTATCTTTAATAAAGTTGGGTATCACATATTTATTATTCGGCTATTGAGATCGTATCCAATGCAACGTAGAAATATTACAAGAACATTGGGTGGAGACTAGAATAAGTATGCAGAATACTTATTTCCCTTACGCGTATGTAATCTCAAATAGGTTTTCAGCCGCGGATGATATCTTGAGTTTGTTCTGCATTTATAGGGTCCTTGGCAGAAATATCAACATACTGCACTATGAGTAAACTTTGTTAAAATGATGGACATGAAAACTTCTTATAGATCAGAACAGGTGATGATACACGGAGTTTTATTTTACGAACTTGACAGGAAGTTAAATTACAAGGTGCTACATATAAAAAAGCACAAAAAATGGGTTGCATCGTGTCAGTGAGGGTAAAAGTCTCACCCACTCATGCTCTCATGCCGCGAGTCAACTTTAGACGATTGATTCAGAAAAACTAGCCCTGAAACGATTGAATTGATCCGCAAGACACGCGATATGCGAAGCTTGGATACTCTTGGTTTGACCGATGGAGTAAAACTGCTCACACGTTATGCTCTGTATCGGCCCTTAAGAAATTATATGTTGCGACCAGAACAGCGTGATTTCACATACTCGGTTTTCTGAAAATTGATAGAAAAAGCATGTCACAAGATTGACCTTGAATTTAAAAATCAAGATCAAAAGGTGAAATTTGTTTATTCTACCGTATTCTACTCGTAGCGAGGATTAACTTTCCAAAAGAAACCATGGGCTTCATGAAACTCAACCGTTCTCCTGAATAGTGACGTTAATGTTCTATGAGCTCTTGTATTGACAACATTTACGATATGTTGGTATTTCGCAGTCAAATAAAAGGCAAGTAGCATGATATTAACGAGGAAACAGGAAATTATTTCTTAGCACGTGAAATAACCGATCACAAATAGAACGATGCCAAGAGTTAAATAACGTCGAGGAGGCTACGATTTCGTATTATTAGTCTTTTTTTGGGGCATATAAAGGTCAATTACGTTTCTTTTGGAGTCACGTAGAATAGATATGATAGATAGTCGACTTTTTCACTTGAAAAAACTAATATACTTGGTAAATAAAGGCAACATTTTTGAAGCTACTAAATATTTCCTATACACCGTAGAATAGCAAATACATACATCTTTTGGTTTGGCTGCAAAGTAAAATCAGGTCTGACAAAATAGATTCTCCGATTAGTGCTGAAATTCCTGATCCTGTTCTCAGATTCAGAAATGCACGTAACGATTGTCACATAAATGAGCCAGGTATCGTACGGACCCTTGAGTGCAAAATATTCGTTCGGGAATGGAGGTATGCAGTAAAAAATATCCTACGCTGAGATTGGATCGAGGGGAGAAGAGGTTACCGACAACCTTTCCACAGCGTTTAGCTCTCATATCAATGTTGAACTCTGTAACTCTGTTAAATCGATCACATATATATATGCGAATACATCAGCAAAGAAAGTGATCAAGCCACTTTCAGCATTAATGCTTAAAATGAAGCGGAGAATACTATCGTTTAGTATCCACGAGACGTCGCCTACCATTATGCACTTGACTGCCTATTTTGAGAATGGACAGTATGCTCAATTTACCGGCGACAATGCTGCCGATATCGCAGCACATTCGCGAGATACTACATTGGTGGTATTTTTTAAGTTGTATGTCGTTGATCATTTTGCCAAAACGCTACTCTGCAACGAGATATCTTCCTATTATACTTAAAATTAAAATATGTTTTAACGTCGTAAGCAGGGTTCCTCGCTAGAAAAACTCAGTCAGTCACGTGTACGCCGCCCACCCCAACAACACGAATGCTACTGTCTACGAATGTTACTCCACGTCGTTAAAAGTCCTACGTCCTTTAAAAATCTATGCGCTGTAAATCGTGTGATGCGTCCATTTCTTCAGCCGGCCTGTAAAACATTCGATCTGTTAGAAAACGATTCCCATTAGGACAAGACTCTCATAGAAGCGGTCCTCGCAAGTTTTGCTTCGAACGTTGGATTTTTATTTTCTGTGATATTAGCATTATCTGATCTACTATTTTTGTCTATGAAGCACAGAGATAGCGTGCCAGGCCATACCTTACACCGCATCTGGACCAAGCATTCATTGCCAGACTTGGAATTCAACGATATGATTTTCATCTCAGCCCTCATTGAAATTGATAAAATCGTACAGTCGATATTAGGGAAGAGCGAGAAAACCCTAAGCCTTCTTTTGTCGAACAGTGCACACGATCTTATAATGAAGAGGAGATATTTGCAACTAGACTAACCCTAAATGACGATTCTTACCAGTGCCCGAAACGAAACGTTCTTTGGACGCACCTGATAGAACAAGAAAAATTTTCATGATCAATTTGCTGTTTAACCAACCACGCTTCAAAGGTCGAATTGCGCTTGCAGTTGCCTCAGCTGAGATAATTGCAACGTTGTTAGCACGCAATGTCTAAATTACCACCAAATACATGTTGAGATGAAAACGCCGTGTGCAACATTTAAAAGCAAAGCGTTAAATCCAAGATTCTTTTATCATGTTCTGTCATTGTGTGGGACGAAAGTTTAGTGTCTCGTAAAAATGGAATAGAAACTTTTGGTAGAACTTTCAAGGACATTGGTAATAACAACAGAGAGATGATAGGAAATGTCACTGTGTGCTAGAAGACTTGGTAAACCTTGCTCGTAATATTCAAAGGTACGTGAGCTGAGTCAACGCATGCCTTAAAAGATCTTATGCGTGCTCCTCGATTGAGGAGCTTTCTCTTACCATAAACGTCTCTATGGAAGGTTTTGCGAACTATAACGGAAAGGTTCCACTCGATAACCCACTTTTCTAATATTTTTTATAACATGGCCAAGAGCATGAATGAATTATTTCGACTCTTCTTTTAACACATCTCTTTTCCGGTTTCAAGAACGAGCAATATTAGCTCCAACAGAATAAATCGGTAAACAGTATCAACGATTTCATTTTAAATAATGTTGATGCTTCTTCTCAGATTTATATCTCAATCGATATAGTAATGGACGAGCAGGACACTGTTCATTATCGCGTAAAGTCTCTTCATTCATTAAATTCTACGGATATGCAAATTTATTTTTTAAAGTTGAAGATAGTAATAGATAACAGTAAAGTAAATCCATCAAAACGATACGATGGAACACGATGTAAATACACAATCTGAATAAGTATAGTATAATTGAGACGACAGTTTTGACAGATTGCTGCTGGAGCAAAAATCATGATACGTTGGATACCAATGACTTCATCGGATTTACCATTCTAATGTAAACGGTGGCAGTTCCTTATTAGACTTTGTTACGCTATGACTATTAATAAGACACAAGGTCAAACATTCAAAGGTGGCAGCTATACGTATCCTGTCCCCATGTAAGTTCCGATAACAACCTGTACTCGCTTGTTCCGAGTGACAACACTATTAACATAGTGTAAGGAGGCTCTGGCTTAGGTGTGAATGAAACGTGTCAACGACTAGTTTTATATAAAATTAAGCCCATTATCGTATTGCGTGCAGTAATAGAAGAATTTCAACGAGATTTACTACATACGTAACATAATATACGTATGTTTAGACACGCACGTTTTATAATTATCTGCGTTACCTGAGAATTCGAAATCCGTTATCGTCAGCTATGTAATCCTTAAGTCGTAAATATCCAAGAGGATCTAGCCAGCCTTCTGTGCCGATAACTGTACCATCCAATAATCTTTTCTCCTTCCTGTATTGTCCATTTAATGTTTGGAAACGAAAGTACCTTTCAGGTCCTTCGTCGGTTTGAATATGATATTGCGTATTTGGATCAACGTTCCAACCACTTTTTTCGGCTTCTATTTCACTCGTAGACAAACACAAGATGGAAACCTGAAACGATCGAAAAATAACAATTGTTTTCCCGTAAGTTGTAAATTTTATGTTATGCTATGTCGGTAAGTAAACAGAGAAATACAATAAGGTAACACCTCTCATATGAAGAATATAAGAAACTTGTATAAGATGATTTCAATATTTTCAAGGTTTTATTAGAAAATGAAAAATATAGCGTTTTATTCTTCATAGGGATCATAAAGCGAGTGATGAATCATTTAATCGTTAGTCGTTTAATAAACAATCTGATGCACTGTTTGAACAAAAATTTAAGATATAATTGTAATTTGAGTCTACAAAATACAACAATGAATTAGGATTAATAAATTCAAAAGGTGCTTAAAGGACCCGCATACAATCAACAATAGTATTGTCAATATGCGATATTGGAATCTTCTCTATCACATTTGGGATATATTTCGTTTACTGTGTAATTTATATAGTATTCTAAACAGTTTGGAAATTAGTGTTCATCATAAGCTTGAATGTTCTTCGAGTTAACACCATAAAAATATGGTACCTCGATTGCATACAGACAACATCATTGTCAATATTCCTATTATTTACTGATATTGATACTTTGTTTATTTTCGACTTTAGCGTTTTGTATTTAATTTGCAACTAAAGGACTCTGTATTTCCAGAGCCTGCAGGGTAGTATTACTTAATTAATAACGCCAAGTAATAACATATTTAATTGTATTTTAATTTATGTAGCATTAATATATGACGCAGATATAATGTTCAGATTGACACAGTAGAATTTTATTCGTGTCGTTTTGAGTGTGCATTATTTGCGGTTATGTTATTGTTGTTGGCGCGTTGATCACGTCGCAGAAAAAAGGATTTCAACGTATTTCAGCACAAAACTGTGGCGCTTAGTCACCAAACCAGTAGACGATCGTGAACAATCCTCCAATATGAATCAATCCTTCAATATGAATTGCACGTGACTAATAATATTCTCAATACTGTGTGATCATCTTTAAAATGGAAAGAAACGTTGTATTGGAAAAAATAGGTATATTCTGAAATTTGTTCTACACATTTTTGTGCATCCGAGTATCAGATATTTTTCAAATTGCCATTTGCTACAAAAAGATACTAAGATTTTGATTGTATTAATCGATAACCAGTAGCGATAATAATTCCATTCTTTACAAAATAGTATTAAAATATTTATTTGCATCTAGTTGTGATTGTAATGCAACATGGGAAATTGTATTCAATTCTATTTCTATCGATACAAAATAACAGCATTCAGGAGTTTAGTCTGAGATATACATATATAAAATACCTGTTTTTCTCATTTTTAATAAAAGCTTACAAATTTTTTATTACATGTCATTACTTTAAAACAACAAAGAAGTTTAATGTCACAATACGAAAAGAGTAACTGAAAAATAGAAGAATCCAAGAATCCTATAAGCAGTATTGCGAATCAATATATTGATATAAATAGTAGACTAATACAGATAAAGCAGAATACATGAAATGAAAGATGCTACACCTGTCTATAGGAACTGGAGAGCCAAACTATTACTTATTAATTTATTAACCCGCATTGGAAGCGGCGGAATTATCAGCAACCAAAATAATGAAGGAAACACCAGTAATAGGTACGTTACGCGATCCGGGCGAAGAGTCCATTTTCCTGATCGGCTGCAGGCAGGATTCGGCTAAACATTATAATTATTGGACACGGGTTATACCACGAAATTTTAAAATTGGGCGACGCTCGTGTAAATACAGTAAAAAACGTTAATACTGGTAGGGGGGTGATGTAGCGGTACATGAGTCATAGTTGTTGCCTCGAAGGATTAAGACCGTTAGGCTACAAGTAAGGTAGAAAAACAATGTCACCGCTACCGGCAACCGTCGTACGAAGGCAAATTCGAATTCTCCGATTCCCCTACGACCAATATAAATAAACTAAGACGATCGCGAGCGAGATCTTCTTACCGAGTTCATAGCAAGTATTTAGCGGAATCCGGAGCTACTTTGAATATCTCACGCGTGTATATCAAGTACGTGATAAAACGTTTGCGAGTATTTATCCCGCGATTTTATATAGCAATTTGTACTACGTATTAACGACTAACGTCTACGTTTATATTTAACTTATTTGTTTTAAATACAACCGACGGTTACGACACAAAGAGTCTCGTCATTGATCCTCACGACCTACGTCCTCTTCACATACAAACGTCCACAAATTGGTTAACTTATTAATTTACAAGTTATCGTAGTTTGAAATTTGCAAAGTTATTTCAATGTTTACGCCATAATAAGTATGCGAATCATCCGCTGGTGTAGTCTAATCACCTTCCTTCGTGTTGCATAACTTATATTTCGTTTGTATTTGTAACAAAACACGTTGATAGAAATCTACATATTTAAAAGCAAACTTTCTCGCATTATTACTACCTTGAATATACAAGATATGTAAAAAATATTACAAATTCGAAGAATATGGATAGTATATATATGTTTTGTTTATATAAAACAAAAGGCAGAGAGGTTGGTGTTTATATAGATTAGTTAGATATATAGGTTTATAGTGTTTACTGTACGGTTATTGTAATTCCGGAGACAAATTAGCTTATGTAAACGAAGGTTATCTGAAAGTCATATTTTCCGAGATTTTACTGATAGTACAACTGTTTTAAACAGAATGATTTATTTTTTGCTCCTCGTTAAAAAGATAAGATCAAAACGTATCTACTCATTCCCCACGTCACAACCCTCAAATGACTTGAGTCGAAAATTTCGCAAGCGAATGCTGGAAGTGGAAGGTCGTGTTTATAAGCGTATCGCGCTTGAGGCCGATACTTCCATATACAAGTAGGAGATCTTATGTTCATTATGTTCGTACTATCATTATTAATAAGTAATTAATATCAATCCTCAATCCCAAATGTTGAAATGGATCTCTGAATAGGAACATTTTCAAGTCAATGGTTTTCATCTTTAACTTTGATTCTTTCGTTTTCTTTCGCAACACCATTTTCTGTCCAGTGATTCCAAGAATGTTAAATTTATTTTTATGGTTAAAAATTACATCATTTTAACAGATGTCACTTTTTAAGATGAATTTTCTTAAGATGAATTTTTCATATTATATCTTTCCTTTCTATTAGTTTTGCTTGTAGTTTTATTCCTGTAACTTCGCTATAACTGATTTCTTCTAATGCCAACCGTGTAGTGGATGTTGTAACAGATCGACGGATAATTGTAATGTACTTAATGTACGATCTTGTTTTATATTTCTTATAATCCTTTTTCTGTTATACACGTCTAAAATGTATGGTTGTTCTTTTCGGGGTATGGGTTCGTACTGTTGCACTGTTATAGGCATGTTGCCTATTCGGCAAAAATAGTACCAGAGAAAAATCCGTTTATAAAGACGATATTGCAATTCATCCGTCTCTTGGTAGTTGCGGATTTGATAGGTAAGTGTATTGTTGATTTAGCAATAAGTGCAAGTCTCGGTTCAAGTGAAGTTCCGGTTCGAATATACACTCGTTATCCTGAGACAGATATATATATATAAAGATATCTAAATATTCTACAGGGTCGTCTTGTTTTAATCTTTTAATACTATTACCTACGCTTACTTATATTGAAAAGATAGTAATTTCTCTGTATGATTTATTTTTTGTGCCGTGGAGAATTAAAAATAGGCAGATATACATATGTTAAAATAAGTGTTACTCTTTCATCCCAAATGGATTCAGTGGATTGATTCTCGATTTTCGGAAGCTTGACATAATACACACGAATTACAATACTTACAATGACAAAGCTAAATAGGAAGAATTTGTGGCTCTCGGCCAATATGATTTTTCTTTCGGATGATTTAGGGAAATTATATTCTAATTTTATATTGATATAATGTATTATATTCTAGTTTTCTTTTAATATAGAAGGCAATTTCCAATGTTCCAATGGTCTATTGTTCAAAAGTTATGAATAAACTTTTTGTTTTCCGTATACTGCATCTACTTTTTTTGAAAAATGTGATACATGTACATGTATCTCTTGTATTTCTTGATGTAATATTGCTATTACATGCAATATTCTTACTATATATATGTTTGTTGATATTGTTTTGATAGCATATCAATTTTTTACTTGTCAATCATTTAAGTGTTAATATTACAATATATCATTAAGTGTTGCTGTATACTGTATATGTTGAGAAGGATAAAAGTCCCGGGTAGCCGAAAATGTACCTTTCATACTGTTTTTACTGTTTTTCACTGTACCTTTTATAGTTTTATTCAAATAATATTCGAAAATAAAATTGAAAATCAATTGAATACAGTTTAGAAAAAAAATACTTTATTTTACGTATAATGTATTTATTTAATGCTTCTTTTGGCCAGTGATTTTCTTTTTTACTTTGCTTATCTGTGCTAACAATTTGAGAGGGACAAGCTGCTTTATGCTTAGCAGAAATAAATACAACATATGACCGATAAAGAACGTGTTATTGTTGGGACATTGTAGTACATTACTTGTGACATTGCGATTGTCTTATAAGACGAAACTGTCAACAGAGATGTTTTATCGTAATTATTTTGTATGAGATAAAAGAGATACGAAAATATAATACATAAATTTGACAGATGTTTTGTGATGCTGCAGCCTAACGGATTAGGGTAATATTTGAATACGTATCAATTGGCAACTATGAATTACTTTTATACATCGATATTGAGACCTTTAATAATGTAGAAATATATTCAACAATGGTGAGTTTACCAATATATAATTGAGAAAAGATATTTAATTTAAAGAAGTATTACTTATACTAACATGAAGCAATAACGTGATCTACAGATTCTAAATTTTGTATTTAAATAATCTATCTTAAATTTTGAAGAAGTCGGACAAATCAAAGTAACATACATTTATGTTAAAAAGCTATCATTGCTTTATTCTTTCCCAACATGATGGATTTTATTTACTTCATCACAAAACAAACACTTCAAAATTAACGTATTCCTCTTTCTTTTTTATGACACATGTATAACGGTTGGATTTGTTTCAAATTCACTATAAAATTGGTACAAATAAGTACGTATACGCATGATTCCACTTATAAGAAGTAAATGTTTCTAACATATTTTGATATAAAAATTCTAATATCTTTTTTTATGATGATAAATATATAGGGATACACAAAGTATCTTCTGCATTGATTTTGCTATCATATAAAAGTTGGCATATTTACCCTCAGAATACATGTACAATGCATTAAAATCATTTGCTTTTTTAGATAGCCTATGGCTGTTTCAGAAATAAAAAGAATTTTCGCAATTTTCTATTCAAAAGACCAATAAATTAGATATAATCGTTAAATTGTATTGTGCTATAAAAGAACTGTTTCTTCCCGATAATTTTCATGGTACGCTAATGTTTATCGTTATCGTTACATTTACTCTATCATTATTTTTACTCTTCTCGAATATCAGACTATATAATTTTGCTGAATAAGCGCTCTGCATAATTCTCAAAATTACAATTTTATCAATATATATTATTATTAAGAAGATATGGAAGCTGCAAGTAGCAATTAAGTGACATTACAACCATGGTATTATTCCAGTATTTAATTATACTTTTATAACTGCTCTATTTTATCTCGATTGAATGACTATTTGTTTCTTATTCCTTATGTTGCGTTCACACTATTGCTTGCGAACTGTTATGGACAGCTGTGTGGATACGATATTAGTGTGCAATATCATGTTGCGAAAGGATTATAATGAGATCTGCATATGCAGTGTAATATAATCGAAAGTAAAACAATTACAAAAGCTATAGTAGATGAAATAGTTATATATTTAGTTTACAAAATTACTCTAACCATTACGAGATTCGAGATAAAATAGGAAATCATAATTTGTTCTCAATAATAAGAAAATATGTTTCGAATAAGAATTTCAAATCAATTTGTAACATTATTTTGGTGATGACGGTAACAAGATGCTTTAGAGATACCACTTTTTTTGATTGAACAATATATTCTGTCGTTCGAAAAATAAATATAATAATATATCAATCATAATTTATAATAAAAGACTATGTCTTTGTATAAATATGTGAATGTGCATTGTCGACCAAGTAAAATGTTGTATATTTATTTATTGTGAATATTAAATATTATTAAATTATGGCACAACATTTTGCAGTCTTCTCTTCTTTGAAAACACATAATGTCGATTTTAATAACTCGTTTTCGTTTTTTGCATCTTGCCTTATCGTATTCTTACAAGATTAGAAGAAGCCTACCTCTATTATTATAAGACTGAAATATAATAAAATATATTTACACTAAAAGAATTATTTTTATGCTTCACTTTAGATGTCGCTATAAGATACGATTGATTAAAATTGTAATTTACTTTCAGTGGGATGGAAGATATTTTTAATATATAAACATTATTAGACAAATGTGAAGATGTGCGTGTTCAATTATATTCGATTCTTTTTGCAATGTACTTCTAGAAATGTACTTCTAACAGCAAAATTATCTTTAATGTCGTATACACAGATTGTTAATGATAAAACAAGGCAGTACAAAGAATAGTGAGATCTGCAGTATTGGGGACAACGGAAGCAAGGGAAAGGTGACGGAGAAAATAACTGACAGGGATCGTACAGACAATGCTTTACTAACAGTAATTTAGCGGTTTCAACGCTTGCTTTAGGTGCCACTATAAGATATGATTGGTTAAAATTGTAATTTGCTTTCAGTGGAACGGAATATACATCCATTTATAATAAGGAAAATTATGAGTTTATACACAGTTTAGTATCTGTCAAAAGTTTGAGACCAAGTTATATCGGTGAAACATTGACGGTATATTTTATGGGCCCAATTAAGAAAAAATACGAAATACGAATTCGCGCCATGAATTTATTAAGAGAATTAGTAAAGCGTTTACTGAAACAGGACGAAATATAAATGAGTTGCACAGGGTAATAAATTCTACTTTCAATCGCTGTCAATCATGTATTGTCAAAGGCAATAAATATTTTGAGATACTGGGGACAACGTATCAGTTACCTCTGGAAGTGCTAAGAATGTTACGCTATCTTTGACGATCTTAGACAATAAACATGACTCATATATGCAAGTAGACTAGAGAAAAATATATATTGTTGATTTGTTGGTACATTGTATCGCAGAAACCGCAAGTCCGTTACTATTCCCATCGTGTTTCGTGTTTTTGTCATAAAGTTTATTTTCTAATAAGGTTCTAAATAATCTGCTTTACGTTTTTTTAATTCTTTTGCCTCACAAAGTATACCAACAAAGTTTTGCCGTTAAAATCTAGGACACTCTTGATTTCAACTATTTATTAACGAAACTCTTCTTAATTTTTCAATATCACATAACCAAACACTTTTTACAGCTATTGTATGCAATTTGTAAATTTATGAAACTCTATAAATAATATATACTTTGCACGTTTTGCAAGTTTCTAAACATACGTTTCTAAACATATGAGAATTAATATTTAGATTAAACGGATTAATGATTAATTTCCAAAAAAAATATGACTAATAATTTCGAAGAGAGAATTTGCTTTACATTAGAATATACATTACTTGCTAATAGTATTCATTGTGTATTATTGGACGTTGTATGTACGTAATTAGATCAATTTTAGTTCTATACTCAAATGTGTGTCACAGCAATAATCCTATTCATTAATAAAATTGACATTCATCGAGAGTCCATTCGTTTTCCATATTCAATTACGACCTTCGCAATTTCAACTTGACATGCATAACACGTTGCATTAATTATTAGTGCATTTTACTCAACAACGTTTTACCATACGTCCTAAGAATATAAGCGCGCCAAGTTGTCTCTTTTATACGTTACATACCAAATATGTGTAACTTTTAATAACAAAGTAATATTTTATTATGTTTATTTTATCGGAAAATACAAAAATATTAGGTATTATAATTGCAAATATTTGTATGTTTATTTGCGCTTTCAATTACGTTATTTTATTACTTAATTTTATTAAATATTATCGTGATATAAATTTTTATAAATATATTTTCTTACACAACCGGTATAAATATTTCTTTTATATTAATTTTAATTAAAGATTAAGGAAAAAATCTGTCTATATATTAAACGTCTCAAATGCAAGGAATTAAAAATAAAATATAAGAAACATTGAGGAACATGTTTCCCAAAATTCATGACTTTCAAATTGTAAATACTATGTAAGAGACGACATATTATAATAGGACGAGAAGAAATATTATTGCAAACACTATAATTACTATTGTGTATTAAGATGTGGAAACGAGACCAAAGCAAGGGAATACTGGAAAGGAGAGGGAGAAAAAAGATGCAGACTATGTAAAAGGAAAGAAGAAGACCTAAGATATGTAATAGAAGAATGTGAAATAACGGGAGTACCAAAGGACATAGAAAAAACACTAAATGAGACTGGAGCAGGTCAAAACAATAATAGAGAAGAGAAGGGCAATACAAGACGGGGAGGAACGACAGGAAGGAAGCACAGCAAGGAGGCGAAAGCTGCAATAGTTTTTAATCATTAGTTTTTAGTTTCTTTTAGTTTTAGTTTTTAGAGATAGAATAATTAACGGAGTGCAATACAATAGAGTGGATAAGAGGGGAGGTAAATATATAAGAAGCGAAATAGGTATAAGAGATTTAAAACCGAAAGTTCGTCCAAAGCCGAAAGGCACGGACTAAGCAATAATAAATAAATACTATTGTGCATTAAAATAATGAGTAATAGTTGATGCATGTAATATAATATTTAAAGGCTCAAGTTCAAAAGTATTTATTACTTTTACTTATTCGCGATTTATGTAAGACAGGAGAAATGTACAAATGTTTAGTTATATAATGTTAAGGAACGATAATACTTGTAAATTACAAGAAACTCTAAACGTTAAGAAAGAAGATATATATATACGTATATATACATATATCGTTGCATACACAGGAGGCCACATTTATCTCTGCCACCCTTAATTTGTCACGATGCAAAAAATTATTTCGAGAGAAAGTTATTGTATTTCAGGGGAGGAATTAAGCTCTGAAGGTAAAAATCATCTGAAAGTCATATGTCCTGAAATTTTGCTAGTAGTAATGTTTTTTTTTAATGGAACGACCCATTTTTTCGTTTACCATTAAAAATATCAGAGCAGAACGTATGCAACCATGTCCCATAACATTGAAATGGCGAAAATTTCTTTCATTTTGTTTCAGTAATTCATCTTGCTTGAACTTGTACCTCAATGAATTGCTTGCGGAATTTTTGGCCCAAATTATTTCAAGTGATATGTTATGGGACATCGTATTTAGTGGTAAACAAAAAAATAGGCCATATCGTTTAAATGACATTACTACTAGTAAAATCTCAGAAAATATGACCTTGAAGTGACGTTCACTCTTATAGTCTAATTTTCCTCCAGAAATGCATGTACAATAACTTTCTCTTGAAACATTTTTCTGTATCGTGACAAATAAGAGAGCAATTAAGGTTGGCAAAGTTAGGTGATATATGTATATGTATTTATAATGTCCTTTCTTCCTTACTAGCCAGTTTTTCACGGTCTATAAACACATGTATGTTCAACCAAACTCTGTTTACATGGGAGCGAATGTTGTGTGAAAACTTGTGTTATGTAGACATTATTGGATAATTAAGAATGGGAATTTATGTCATACATGACAATATGTAACATGTATTAATATAATGAGAATAATTATAATAAGATTATTATAATCGTAAGATATCTTAACATTTGCTCGATGATAATATACCATAGTAATAAAAATGAAGCACTATGTAATAGTACAATGCATTAGAACGCGGAATTAATTAGCTGATGTTTCATTCTTAAACGCATTTAGATTTATCAATTGTGTAAACAAGAATAACAACCGATGTACATATGTGAAAAAATACATAAAGATTTGTAGATAACTAAGGTATTTGAACATTAATCAAATTCCAGTTAAAGTATATCGAAAAGTAATCTGTTTTAAGTGGAATATTTATATAAATACGAGGATTCTAGCATACGTATGCGTATTAGAAACAGCGAATTTTCATCGTTTTTGTTATTAAATATGTTCTAATTATACAATGGTTGTTTCTATTTTTTTGCATATATTTTGGATACAGGATTAGTCTATTAACTGGGCATATATGCCGGCCATATATGTTCCTATCCCAAATACAAAAAAATGTAAAAGAGAATTTTGCATGTTTATCGGGTTCTACCGCAGCGTATTCTTTCAGAACTGCACCGGTGCAGTTGCAAAGAGCAATTGCATTTTATTAGATGGAACCCTGTGATTTTTTTACCTTAACTGATTCTTCTTGGCAATCTGAATAAACAAGTATTAGAATACAATTTCAAAAAAATTAATATTTTGTCAAATTTTATACAATGTTCATCGATAATTGAAATGTCACGTCGCGTCATTGTTTATATCTACTAACAGTAATATTAATAAGAATTCTCGTGTCATTTATGACGCCTCATGTTCAGACTTATCTAGACTTACCATCTTATTCAGTTTTTAACTAGTGCAATATTGAAAGTTATGTCAGATCGCGTCAGTGTATAGTCGCAAAGATAGGTTTTGCAAGTAACGAGAAAGTGGATGTGTTTATTGTTCTCATCAAGCGCGATAAAAATCCGAATCCTGCAGCAGAGATCATCGTCGCGAATACGCCAATCGCGTACAACTGCCGTGAACATATTTTAGGAGAAGAAAACACAATTGAAGAAAGTATGATTCGTTTGAGCAAAGAAGGAAAGATTATACACAGCCTAGTTGTAGGTACAAAATGAGAAAAAGCGATAAAAATGATTTCGCACCCAAGATTCGACGCCTTGGGCACCACGTTTAAACTTAAATCTCCTTCGGTTATTCTTGTGGGACTTTTTCAAAAATAGGAAGAGAATGAATTAAAGGAACTGTTTAAGATGAGTGCTGATCAATGTAAGAGAAAATATAAGAAAAACGAGTGAAAAAATCTTCAAAGTGCAATGATTAGATATTTTGGAAAGTTAGATAAAAGTTATATGTTTTGTAGAGTGTTGGCAGGAGGAATTAATCAATACAATAGGGCTTGATAAACAATGCAAAATTCTCCTTTACAGTTTTCCCTGACTGCAATCAAAAAAACAGTTAAGTCCAGTTCAGTTACCGGACTCGTTCTGCATTTTAAATACACTCTTTATAAAGAAACGCTGCTTCATCATTTGTACATGAAATATAGTTTTCAACATTTTCTGCTGGTCAGAAATAAAGGTTTCGAACAATTGTTTTAATTCTATTAAACTATCCACTATAGTATATGTGCTATTAAACTATACTATAAAAGTTTCTTACGCGTACCTGATACATTAATTAGACTACGAATACGAAATTGTATTTATGTCTTTCCTACGTGTTTTAATGTGAAGAGTGCAGCCAAGAGACGCATTTGAGACGTGTTATATCTAAGGCAATTAATTATAAAAGTCTCAGAATGCAGCTTACCGTTAACAGGTTCAGGCAGCACAATATCCAAAAAAGCATAGTCGTTGCAATGATTATAAAACTACAGTAGAATTATATCACCATGCTGTTCTTTTTTCTTCTCCTTCTTTCTGTGTTTCTTCTTCTTTTTTTATAAATCACGTATAAAATTGTTCAAAGCTGATGGATATTTCGTCGTCTAACGATACTTTTTGAAAGATTGTACGTTCTCAGAATTCAGTAAAGGAAAGTGAAATGACACAAGACTCTACTATTTTTGACCAAATCATATAAAGTATTTCATAGCTCAGCTTTCCTTTGGTACATCAAACTTACAAGAAACGGACATTCTTGATTTCAAACATAAAGCGTTAAAATTTAAACAACATCTTTCATTTTCCTTGCAGTGCAAAAATTAAAATGGAATTTTAATACATTTTTTATCTGAATTTTGTCGAATATATCTTCTACTTTAAATAGCTTGTGTGATCTATTCAGATGGTCTTTTATTATTTGTAAATGAATTTATAGATAAAAGTGAAAATGAAGTAGAAAAAGGAGATCGATATATGTGTACCACAGTGAATCATCCGCACGGATTTAAACGAAGTGAGCGGAGCAGACGCGATACGGGGACTGAGACGATGTGGATGCTTTGTATTTTCAAAGCTATCGCCGACCATTCTATGGATCTCCACTCTTTCCTTTACCGTCACTCCCCTACTCTTTCAAGGAACTGGCGTGGTTTTTCCTGCATAAAATCATTTTCATCTCATTTTCTATTTAAGCACAATAGCTAATTTTTTACATTTTATATTTGATACCTTTAACGAAGCAGCAAAGAGATATTGTCATGTTTGATGACATCTTTATATTTCTTATCGTTTCTTTATATTTGCCTGTATAAAATTTAAGATTTTTTAAAATTATAACTATTTTATAACTTATGTTCGATATTTCGAATTTCGAAATGCGTAGTTAATATAATTAATAAATACCTCGCTTTCATATTACATTATAGATTTGTAAGTACCGTAACGGCCACGTAACGCTATTCATATTTTTGAATAACTAATTTTCTATCCGTAAGTTGTTAAATGTAGAAAATTGAAGATCATATTACATACTTGTTACCCTGACACTGAATGACTCATTGTTGGTGTCACAAGTGTAAATCGATCAATGTATTTGTTCTCTTACGTTTTAATTTATATTATTCAACTATATATTGTATTGTGTAGCTTGCGTTATGTTACCTTCGTATTATCATATTCATCTGTAATGTTCATTATAATATAAAGCATGTATCAAGGTTTAATTCGCTATTATAAAATACGCGGTCTGTATGTATTCTCGTAACTATATAGAAACTCAAGTTTTAGATTATAATTTTGTATTTGATGACGACAAAAAGTAATTGTACGATATATATATCACAAGAATTGAAACGATGTACAACTATGTATGTTGAAACGACATAGTTGCGTGCATCCAGGTATTACATTATATGATTGCTTTAATAGCATTGCGTTTCGTTTAGTCAGGGTCAGATGAAGTACTATAAATATTTCTGTGCAGGAAGTTCGGATTGCTGTTGAATAAAGATCGATCATGACGTGTATAATCACCGATCAATAGACAAGCCTATCTGACATAGGTAAATAGTACTTGTACTAATATTACATTTGATTTGAAAGATAAAATGACAGTATGGTCAAGTGCAGAGCTGTACATGAACAAAAAATGTTACAATCTCGTAATTACACGATACGGTACATATGCGAACGAATCAACTCCTATTGATCCTTTATTTTAAGAAAGTTCATTGCCAATGAACACATTAATGAATTTATTGCAGAAAATTTCATTTTCAAAATTGTAAATTTTCGATAATAAAACGAATAATTTACAGTTTTTTAAATTTATGTACAACGAAAGAAAAGGATTCTTTCGTTTATAAAATTTCCAATAATGAAAGTCGAACAAGGTTATCAGAGCTACATGCAGGAAAGCCCAATTTATCTTTTTATAGCGATCAATTGGTCGAGTTTCACGATCATATTTTCTCCTTCGTTTACATCGCTTTCACTTTTACGAGTTAAGACTCTTGTACACGTTGAATTGGTGCAACTGTGTGTGTATATATGAAGCGTCATCTTTGTCAGTGAAACTTTTATACGTGTATCGTGTTAATGTTGCATATGTTCTAATTTTCTCTTTTTTTCTTTCATTTGAATTTTTGCTGCTACTACTTTTTTTTCATGACAGTGTATTACTTTATAGAAAGTACAATATTCTAATTAATCTGCTTTTCGTTTACAAATATTTATTAGCGAGTAATGTTAGTCGATATCAACTAAATAATAGGAATTTAGAAAATTTTAAATTACCCTATATTTTATTAAAATAAATCATTTACTGACAATGATAGAAAAATATATTTCTTAAATTATGCACACATTTACTGACAAATAATAACAATACGAAAGACATGTTTTAAAAGGTGAATATATAATCAAATAACTTACGTGAAATAACTTCGATCAAATAACATATATGAAAGTCATTGTGCGTGCAACGTGTATGTTCTACCTAATAACCACGGTATATATTCATTAACAAGGGAGATGATATCTTTACGAAAAAATCATAAAATTTGCGTGATTTTAAAAGCTGTCATTTACAGAATTTTGCATTCTTTTTGACTTGTAACATCGCGAAATTGTCTACGTGAGTGAAAACAATAGCAAATTAAAAGTATAATTTAATGTTTATTTTATAAGCAATCTTTACGCTTCTTGATTCTTGATTCTTGATAAAAATTATTATTATCGACATAATAATCCTGTCAAGCTTTTCACGAGGCGTGTAAGGATCAGCGATCAGTATTCTTTCTATTCTGTATGCCGTCTATTTATAAAGAAAACAAAAGACAACATTGAGAAAACTTCTCATTACCAGTAAGAATAAACAATTGCCAGGAAATAGATAGAATCAGAAACATAATCTCGCAGTCGGTCTTTGTGCGAAAATACATATTGTACATATTGTCCATGATTTTAATATCCATCTCCACGATAAATTTCAATTTGTTAACTTTGAATATTTCGTAGTAGTTAAAATAAATCCAATATATCGAATAAAGTTTCTTTATTTAAAACCTCGCTTTCTAGAAAATCGAGTTTAAACATATTTAATCAAGAATTAGTCCGATACACGCGCACTCGATGAATTTTTAAATTTGATTTTCTCGAAAACAAGGCCTTAAATGAAAAGATTTTATTCTACGCTTTTGTCTTATTCTTCGTTATTTCCACATAAATCTGTTTTCTGGTTGTACCACGCGTCTTGACAGATATTTTATTCATTTTACGTATGTGTGTAAGCAATCCATAGATCTCCATCCCTTTATCAAAATTATGACAATCTCTATTAAAGCTCTCTTATAATAATACATCAAAATTCAAATACCTGTATCGAAAATATAACTTTTTCTTTCGTTTGCTAATTCGATTTATTTCATATTTTATCAACGATTTTAAGAATAATAAAGGTAATTTTTTACGATAGATTATAAATCGCTTTAAAATCTGTATTAATCGAAATGAAGTTTAGAAAATTGCGAAAATGTGAAAAAGGTTGAACACAAGAATGAATTTTTAATTATAAGCAGACGTAAAGTAAGATACTTGCGAATAGGCAAATGGACGATTTTAATATAACGTTTATAGTTTGAAGTAATATCAGAATCGCTCACTCATATAGAGTTCAGGATGTATCATAAATTATTGAGAGAACAAATTTCGATATTAAGAAATAAGTATGTGTAAATGGGTATACTTCCTAATGGATACACATTACTAAATCCCTAAATTTTTTATCATAATTCCAATGATATATGTATGTTCGAAAATTAATAGAGATACGTAGTGAAACAATATGTCAATAAGCTTTTACGTATTCGGTTTAATCAGGTTTAAACTATAGTAGAATTTTCACAGATGCAATACAAATGCTATGATCAACTTAAAACCGAATGTTATTTCGATTATCACTCGCGTTATACAAAATGTCACCGAATTGGCGGTACAAGTCGAAAAGATCTACATGAAAAGATAAGACAAGATTGTAGAATGGCATTTATTCGTACAGAGCTTTATTTTCGAGACTATCGAGTTTGGAAATCAGGTATACTTGAATATGGCTAATCACTGACTGGACAAGGGTAAAATAGTCAATAGGAGGTTATTCTACGTGTGAAATAAGTTCTAGGCTAATTCTTAACTAAACATGCTCATACTCTACTTTCTTGAAAATGATCCCTTAAATGGAACAATTTTATTCCACATGCTTCGTTTATTTTCGCATTTAGAATAACCTGCTGATCGTTTGCTCATATTTAGTCGATAATTAGCCATGTTCCTAATACCTAGGACAAATATTTTTGTGACATATTTGTCACTCTAAATTTTCGACTTAGTTTTAGATTCAATTCCTTTCGGCTTGTACTACCAGCTCGGTGACAGCCTGTATATCTAATTTAACGTAACCAAATAGTTAAAACTGAAAAAAAGACAAAGTATCCAATCCATACTCACGTCGCAGTCGTTAAGCGAGAAATCACTTTTTACTTACACTTTACTAGAAACGAGAACAAATGATTTTCGTATATTAAAATTCAGGAACGGATATTTAAATCTAAATTGGGAAAACGACAAAAATGAATGATTTTAAATCGATATTACTAAAGTAAGAAATGTATCTAACTTGAATGAATATATAAATAAACATATATAATTTTCAACAAAAAACATACAATTTTCTTAATAAGAATTATTGTTAACAATAGGGGTAATTCAATTTCAGTAGCGTTGTGTATGTTAAATATTAGATAGAAAGAAAAATATCAGATCTGAAACTATATTTACATTATATTAATATTGAAACTATGATACTTAACAAATGTTTAATATGGGAAATACTTACCACGAGTAGCAATAACAGCAGCATCCTTTGTATTTTCACTGAATAGAATGGATATCAATGAAATATGTATTAAAAATGAAATACTAATCTTAGTTGTTATTAATAAAAGTATAGAAAACAATCCTCTCGAGTCTAATCACAACCACTTACTGATCCACCGCAGCCAAGTTGAAGTTGAATCACAGTTAAAGGCCTACGTAAATAAACCTACGTATCCGTACTTGGGAGAGCAGACCGGACCTACGCCTTCGCAATTCTCCTTTACGGATTACAATATGATTGTGTGTTTCACATATATTCGTATTACACCGCAATACATATACGTAGTCAAACGGTACTGTACAATAGAATTTTGTTTTATTTTGTTGACTCCAATGTTACGTCGATTATAGAGACATTATACATTTTTACGTTACATTATACATGTACATCACATTACATTACACTATACATTGGTATGCTCATTACGTCAAAATCTTCTAGTAGAAAAATATTATAAGGAGAAAGAACATTTACGTATAAGTTTCAAATTTATTTCTATTAAATGTGATCTATTAGTATCATTCTGTGAGAATGTCACAACTCATATGCCATATTCTCATACTCTCGCAATTAAACATATGACAAATCACAGTATATAAATAAATTTCTATTCTCTTCTTTTATACAAACCTTTTAAATTATTTTCTTCGATAAATGAAATGTATCAGATATCATGAAACGAGCAATTCTTGTAAATTTTATTTTCAAATCGGGCCTAAGAATTTCAAAGAAATGCAGCAAATCTATTATGGAAAAATTCATTTAGGGGGGTAAATACCTACGAACTAATAATGTACTCGTAATAAAATTAATCTAAGAATCAGATTTACAACTCGAACGCAAAAGCGATTTAAGAAGCAGAAATCTGGATAATAATTTATAAACATGCAAATACATGTCTTATTTAAGCGACGATGTTCAGAAAGAATGCTATAAGCCCAGTTCTCAATAAATATTTTATAATAAAAAAATATTATATTTTATAATTGTTATTTGGAGAATAACATATGCAGAAAGATAATTATACGTAAATCTGAATTATTTCTGAATTGTTTTCTCGTAATACTGATACACGTATATTGCACATATTTTTGCAATTTCAAATGATTAACAAGTTAAATTAGTAAGTTTCCGGAAAGTTTTATCATCGTTATTTTTTGAAAGAAAAAACATCAATCGTTTCAATTAAAATATTTATTAACTTGCCTTCAATATTTCCACCTATCTGTCCATTAATTTATTCCATCTAAATTTTTCGTTCTTTCATTAATGTATTCCTCCACTGCCTCTATAATCTGTCAAACAGTTTTATAAAAATTTGATTCAACTAAAAAAAATTTGGTAAAGCAGCCTAGGATGCGTTTCATTATTGAACAATTTGTCATATTTTTTAACACCAATTTTCTCATTTTTATCCAGCGATACAATACCATTTTCCTACATATAGTTTAATGTTTAACGATACATATATGTATGCATGTATATAGCATAGTACTTCATTTTAATATCTTTCCTCTTTGTGTAATTCAAATAAGGTTGTATTTGAATTTCTCTTAATTTGGGAAATGTCAGTAATATTGATATAATGAAAATTACAAAAATTTTGATTTCCATTAGTCGACGATTCATATAGTTTGTACGTTCGAATATTACTTAGTTTTGCAACCGGTTTGCCAGGCAGGATTCAAGTGTCTCTCATTACCAAAAGTGGATCGTTTCGTGTAACGAAACCTTAATCGAGAGAAAATCTTGTTACTTTATCCTACAGCACTATAATATTTACTTCCTACGATTGAAATATCGTTTGTTTAGTACGCAAAAAAATTTAACTATATCGTTAAATAATGCAATATATATGATTAGAAAGAGAAATTAAAAATAACTGTAAATTTACCATGAACATGCAATTTTGATTTCACTTTATTCTGAACGTAAGATCTTTTAAAGATTGCAGTAACTTTAAGATTCCAATTTGTAACCTATGAAAGTATGTTTTATAGCGTCAGAATGTATTTTACAAATATAGATACCTACAATTTTCTTTTCACAGCAGCATTAATTTTTTAAAGTAATAATTAATCTATATAGTGTGCGATTATAAAAATATACACATACATATATATAGTGACGGATACTTTATGTTTGCCACTATTTCTATCTCTATTTCAGTATGTGTGACATAAAATTTTTTCTTTCAATTTCAAATTTTCTATTGTGAGAAAAATTTTATATCATATTCCGTTACATCATATTATATAAGATTTACTACGTGAGTTCATTCTATTGTTAGTACATTTTATTATCATTGTATAATAGTAAATAGTAACATATAACCTGAATGAGATTACGTCATTCTTATTCTAAGCACAGTGAGAATTCCATTGCCACGTTGAACATTGCCTTCACTTTGTCCTTGCTCGCATTTTACATTTACCTAGACCCGTGTAAATCAAGGGACCTATCACGTGTGTAGTAATTATATAATTGTATGTGTAGACACATGCCCACTTACTGTCTTCAGAATATATAACGTCTTCTAAATTGTTTCATTAACACGCAAAATATAAATATTCTATTGATAGAGTACCGATGTTTACGCAGGTATTATACACCGAGAAACGAGCAAAATGTACACATTGTATGTACATGCATAATAGAAGATCATGCATCATAATACAATATCAGTCATCCATGACTGGAACGTGAAATATTTTCAAGAATGTGTTATCTATACGCGGAAATGTTCCAGAGAAGAATCGAATGATTTTAAGGAGAACACAATTTGATATAATCAATTTTTTTTTTAATCAATCAAATGAAATTTGATTTTTAGCAGGATTATATACAAAAATCTACATACACCTCTGAGATGTAAAACGTTATAGTAAAAACGTCAGTTCTGCGAATTATTTTAACATATTCAGACACTTATCCTTAAAATGTAAAATAATTTATTCGCTGCAATTTTTGTTACGAAGAAGAAAGTGAAAGAATATAAAATACAATGTTACAAAAATTACATACATCTGTTATATCTACATGAAATCACAAAAGTAGCGGGATTATAATATCCCGCCATTCCCCTGGCATTGAAAAAGTTAAAAATTTGATAATCCAAACTATTTTAATTTTTTTAATTTCTGTTAGATATAAATTAATAGTAATTATATTGATTACACTCGACAGGATCCAACAACGATTTGAAGATAGGTTCGAGAACGTATAAAGAGTATCGAAAGGAGAGCGAGGTGGTATTTTATCTGAACTGTGCTTAAAGGTGGTCACTTCGTTGATTTCGTACCGAAGATTTTTGATGACGAATTACAGGGTTTTTATCGAATCACATTAGTTTGATTGGAAGGTAGGGATGACCATATTTGGTCATTCGGCGATGCACTTCGCGGTGACCTCGTGCGGCATGTGTCCTTGATTCGGACGTTCCTATGTCGCACATCCGGGCACAACATATCCCCCACCCGCCGCCCTGGAGAAAGTGCACTTGTAATTTAATCTATTATAAAATATTTATTCTTCTCCTTCTTCTCCTCCTTTTACTTTTGCTTATATATATAAGTATGGTAATACGCAATACACGGGACCAGTCAGTAAGAATGACCATCCGAAATAACTCTTTACAATGATTTACAATGGTAATGAAATGAGATGGGATATAGTTCGATTTTTTAATACTTTATATCTTTTGAGATATTAAAGTTGCCCAGTTTATCAAATGGTATTGTATATTTATTATAACACTAGTCGATCTAGCTGGACATCCTTCTACAAAAGAATATCAACCTGTTTATGCCCGAAAACCCTCATAGTTCAGCAGAAATTTTAACTTCAATTTGTGAAATTTAACATATAAAAGATAAAGACAACGTAAACACAAGAATATCGCTTCACGTCTTTCCTGGTCTTTCGTACATTAAATTTGACAAATTGAAGATAAAATATCTGCTGAACTAATGGGTTTTCGACGTAAACAGGTTGATACTTTCTCATAGAGAACGTCCAGTTGAATCGGTTAATGTTATAAGAGGTTCAACTCAAGATCAACTTATCTCCAGGAATGTAAGGTATTAAAAAGTCAAACTATATTTACTCGGTTGGGTCTCTGAAATAGAATAAATTTTATTTCAAACATTTTTTGATAAAATCAATAGGTAACGAGTTATTTCAGCTGATCGTTTTTACTGACCCACTCTGTATAACGTAATATATCATTTTACAAAGATAATAACCAGTTTACATAATACGTCGGTAATATACAATAGTAATAACTAGACTGCAAAAAACCGCATATAGTACATAAAAATACATAAATTATTGAAATCAGAGCAGTTTCTATAATTTTTAGTGAATGTGTGGACGTTTGTATGTGAAGAGGACGTAGGTCGTGAGGATCAATGACGAGACTCTTTGTTGTCGTAACCGTCGGTTGTATTTAAAACAAATAAGTTAATTATAAACGTAGACGTTAGTCGTTAATACGTAGTACAAATTGCTATATAAAATCGCGGGATAAATACTCGCAAACGTTTTATCACGTACTTGATATACACGCGTGAGATATTCAAAGTAGCTCCGGATTCCGCTAAATACTTGCTATGAACTCGGTAAGAAGATCTCGCTCGCAATCGCGTTGGTTTATTTATACTCGTCGTAGGGGAATCGGAGAATTCGAATTTGCCTTCGTACGACGGTTATCGATAGCGGTGACATTGTTTTTTCCCTTACTTGTAGCCTAACGGTCTTAACTCTTCGAGGCAACAACTATGACTCATGTACCGCTACAGATGAAACAAATTTCTATATAGATTCTATTTCTTTAATTTTGTTCAGAAAAGTATGAAATTGCATAAAAATCCACAATCTAGTCATAATCTAGGCTAGCTTAAATAATAATTTTTACATAGTTTGTTTTCAGCTTACTCCTGTACGATTACGATTAGTGTTTATTGTCTATGAAGATTGGCGGTTCGTTTTGTAATATGCTACAGTTCTATTCCATCCTCTCGATTCACGAATTATTTATTTGCTGACTCCTTGGTCTCGCATTTTAATTGTGAAACGTATTTATAACTAATTATTATAATTGCAGTAATTATAAACGTTCCACTTATACGATCCGCTTATAGTAACGAGATAAGGCTATAGTTGCACTCTACAGGTATCATATTATTATTTGCGCTTAGATTGCACTTTCCTTATAAGCACGTGCAATGCATCTGAGCCTTTAATGATTTTTTGAAACTTCCAGTGTTTTTGGTAAAAGTTGCCAAAAGTAGGAAATGTTGAGTCGCTCGTACGATTGCTAGTAGCTGTCTACTTACAAAAACTACCGGTAAATCGTTTCCCTTTTACCTGATGCGTCGTTAGCATAAATCGTTTTGCAACATCAGTTTATCGTAACAGTCGTGCTATTGTCAATTTTTCTTTTAATATGTCAAAGGCTTCTTGTTCCTCGTCAGGCCATCTGAATTCCGAAGGTTTTGGATTTGGAACTCGAATAGGTTCCACAATATGTGAAAAATGTTCTGTAAGTTTCCGATAATGTCAATTCCAGAAAGAAAATTATTAATTGCTTCTAATCTTGACGGGTCTGACTTTGTACCATTTTTTGGTAATTATATAGCCCAGATAAGTTATTTTGTTTCTTCACGCAAGAATTGACATTTATTAGGTTGCAATTTTAATCTACTGTCTATTATTCTCCAAAAAATTTGCTATAATCTTTCTTGTTGTTCTTTAAGTAAACATCCACGAATGATTATATTGTCTGTATACACAAATCATGTTATTCCGGGTAACAAAGATTTCATTGCTCGTTGAAAAATTGGGGAAGCATCAAGCTTTTATCAAGGTAATATCGTTCTAATATTTATAAAATAATATCTAATATTTAATAAATTATTACATTCTGATATTGGCCTGATTTACGCCTCACTCTGCGGTATCACTAACTGTTTTCAAATATTCAGCTTTCTTCTGAAATGAAATTTTTGATAGAGACATAGTTTTTCATATTATTCAAAACAATTGTTTTTAAGAACTAAACACCTAATATCTACTTGGGTACTTTCTACAATATCAGCTATACATTTTTTATACGCAAAGATAATCTTTGTATCAGGTATAGTTTCAAGTATTACAATCATTGACTTTAGTTTATTTAAGAGAACAAGTTATCTTCTTCAATTTTGATTGTAGTTGACGTATTGTTATGAACGATATTAAAAAGATCGTCTAATGAATTAACAAACTCCTTCTCTCTTCTTTTTTTTGTACTTTCTCTTCAATGTTTCTGAAACCGTTGTAATCATCATCAATTTTAATATAACGTTAATAGTAAAACATTAACACGCAAAACTTACTAGGAGAAAGTTTTAAGCCAATAACTCGACTTTCATCATATTGCAACAAATATACATATTTTTTCATAACTTCCAGTTTCCATTTTTTTAAATTCACTTTTTCTTTGCATATAACTCTGCGATACGCACACCGCCAAACCTTAACTAAGAATGAAGAACAGACGCTTGCTATTACTAACAAAGACCCAGGTAACGGTTTTCTAAATAGCTAAGTTTAAGAAGTTGATATTTAAGTTTAAGTTTAGGTTTAGCTTTTGTTTTTGGTTTTGGTTTAAATTTGGGCAGCAGGAGGCTAAAGAGAGCTTTCTCGACTCTCCAAGCTTGTATACAGATAGAGTAAAAAACCACGATGGAACTGATATCTCCTCAAAAAGATAAGTTTAGTTTAAGTCCTAAGTATTTACCTGTCTTGGATGGGCGATTTCGGTAAAGTTGACAGTTCCTCTTTAGTCTAACGGTTCACCCACCACATCTCCGTGCGGATCATCTTGAATCCAGCTTGCATGACTTAAACTTTCTGAACAGGATGCAAAAGAGTAAGTGGTCAATCGAGTGTAGTAATGCGATGACGACAGGGCACGTTAAATAGCTTGCCCATCTTTTTATATAAAAATTATAAAAAGTGCAGACAAAGAGAAGAACGTTGCGGTTTTTTTTTTTTTTTTGTTAGGATATTTACAATCAATCCTCGTTGAGAATTTTAAGTAACTTCATTTGGCGTGGTACAATAACTTGGGTTTATAATGAATTATGTTATGTTGATTCTAGGTGAGACTAATGCTTCAATCTAGAAGGTATTTTCTTTTTAGTCTGCGGATCTAGTCCGTCGTGTCAAGTAGTTGGGTGACTAATGGGTTGTGGTGGTTGTTGACTCTTGCGTTATATCTGCTTCTGAACTTGCAAATTTCCTCCTTGACTGTGGGTATCTTGAGATCGCGGTGGATTGTTTCGTTGGTTACATTCCAGGGTACATTGATTATGGATCTTAGTGTTTTCGATTGAAAGCGTTGGAGTATTTCAATGTTGGAATTACTTGCTGTTCCCCATAGTTGGATTCCGTAGGTCCAGACAGGTTTTATTACGGTCTTATAGAGCGTAATTTTGTTCTGCGAGAACGTTGCGGTGCAGGAAATTTCGGACCCCCTAGTATCCACTGGTGGAGGGGGGAGGGGGTGATGCCTACCAAGTCTCCCTGCGGCGGTCATTTGACGACTGTAAAATAACTGATACAGCGAGAGAATCCCAAATCCTTCCCCGTTGTATACTAGAAGGCTACAGCAAGACTGCTTCTTGACCTTTTGTGAGAGTCCATGCTGAAAATATGTCTCTTCAATTCAAAAATATAGAAAATAATCGACGATTCACTGAAAGGAAAATAAGCTGCCATAGCCTGGAACCTTTGCTGACGACGGAGGGCGCCAGATTGGTGCAGGTGGCGATAAAGTGGAGAGGAATTACAAAGGAGAACAGACATGCGAAAAGTAGAAATTCGGAAAGAGATGTGAGGGTGGAAGCTGACAAACTTCCTCACTAAAATTACCTGAATATATTTAAGTACATATATATAATATTACGTATTAATATATTTAAATATATTATTAATATTAATATTAATATTAATATTCACGTATTTAAATATATTCAAATTCTTTTCCCGCTAGAAACTAAAGACTAACTGCCTTACCGGTATGCATTTTCGCTAGTTTGTGCTGCTATCTAAGAACATTATTAACTGGCGTAACACATGATCGATTTCAGGTTATGCGTGTTCCATCTTCATTATTGACATCTCTAATCGATCCATAATTTAATAATCGTATTGATTCCGATTATGAAAGTGTCAAATGTGCTTAGATTAATTAAAATTGTTTATCGGTTAATTTCTAGCATGATAAAATTAATTATTTTTAAAGCCTGCATTTAATGCCATTATTATAATCTTAATATTCTAAATATTATTTCAATTATATCCATATTAAAGTACTAAAGTGTTATTATTAGGTTGTCCGAAATGTTTCTTTCGTTTTATAAGGAAATAATAGACACACAATGTTTTTTGTTTTATATTAATTTATTGAATTATGCACAAATATAATAATAGAAATAGAACGAAATGGATTATACCTAATTCAATAAAATAATATAAAACAGAAATTGTTGTTCAACTATTATCACCTTATGAAACGAAAGAAACTTTTCGGACAACCTAATACATTATCTCATTCAATTCTAATTAAGTGAAGTTTACTGTATCTTGAATCCATGCAATACGTATATAATATTTGTGCAACGATCCGTGAGTAATTCAATACTTAAAATATGTTTGGAAGTTAGAAGTACTGAGGAATTACATGTGAATATATACATCTGTCGTGGCAGCTTCTGAATAATTCCGTATACTTAATAGTATTTATGTCAGTTGAAAGCTAAAAACCAGAAAAGAAATTCAGATAAGTATTTTCTGCCTATGAAAAATAGACTTAAGAGGAATGGACACAATACTTTGTGGTCTTTTTGACTTATCTCTTGCAGGTGGTATAATTAGGTGATATAATTAGTGTTAAACAGTGATCTACTTCAACACTATGGAGATGGAAAACTATATTGTGAAAATTATGAGATGATTATTTTTTGTGTAAGTATACATCAAATACACGATACAAGTGAATTGTTTTAATTCAACCATTATCAGGTTTTGTCTATTGCGAGGAAATATGTCAATAGTAAATGACCTCAGACTGTCTTTAAACCTATATACGCAAATTATGAAAGCGTTGGTAACTTTCCCTTACACATTATATGAAGGATGTTTACATTGTTTGATCTAAAATTGTTGATTTATGTAAAATATAATGATAGCTTTTAGAACATTCAATTTAAATGAATGTTATGAATGAATATTTTCAGACCAAGACAGTTTGATAATTTATTTAGAAAATTTCATTATCACTGGAAAATCATATTATGTGTGTTACTTTGCATTCTCTAGTTAAAGATAACTTGTCTTATGTTTTGCAATGTTACTATGTGATAATTTCGTTAAATGATACGTTTTGACCTGGAACTTGCATCAATTTTATTCTTTGTTGGGTGGATTCTCGACATTTATAAATATATGTTTCACAGACGCAGAAATTTCCTGAGAAAGGAGCAGATTTATTTGTGTATGTGCACAATGATTGTACATACAATATTGACTATTGAAACAACTATTTATATCGTTGTAACAGTTGTAATCTACCAAAGTATATAGCTGTTTTATATGTGGATGGTAACAATATTAACATAACTATTAAACATAATCACTGTGGACAAAGATATCTTACATCATACATAGTATTTAATGATACAAGAAATGAGTGGGTTCAATCTTTATACATTAATGTCATTGAAACAAATATTTGATAATGTTTGTGGAAAGTATGTTTATGCTTATACATTTTACGTATTTCCATATATATTTTACACATATCCCTATATATATATATATTCCTATCCTATCCTATCCTATATATATAATACAAATATTTATTTATAGATTTCCAGAGGTTGCAGCTTAACGTTCTTTTAACAACTTAAGATTAGTATTACTAGGAAGATAAGCTAGTGTAACAAGCCATAAATTGTGCAATTGTTGGATATTTTGTACAAGCGGTTACAAATGAACCAGTCTCTAGAATATATAAAAATCCATTATACAGGTCAGTAATAGGGGAGGATGCAATAATATTATCGACTGATATTTTATTAAAAGGTTTTTATCCAAAGGTAAGGAATTGTTCCTTGATGGCATGTAGCATATGGCATAATACTACTCCTAATATTGTTATGCGTACAACAATGTCTTCGCTTCCACTATCTGAGACGAAATTTCAGGAAGGATTATTAATTATAGAAAAAGAAGCAAATATTGTATAAAACAATTTTTCTAATATTCAAAAACCAATGTTTCAAAACCAAAGTCGAGTTCAATACCAAACCAACTGCCATTAAAGAAAGAAACCTGCTATGTGTGTGTGAGCGATTTACACACGCCCCGCAGTATGAAGAAAGACTAAGGAAGTAAAAATTTCTATTACTGAAAACAAAAATTTGGGTTACTAGAAACAATTAGTTCATATTTTCGTTACATATATTTACTTATTAATCAAAATAATTAAATTACATCTTTGCTGATATTTACTCGGAAATGATGACTGATGCTAGAGAGGAAATTTTCTCTCTGCTATTATTATCAAATGTCGCTAGCCATCTATAAACAGCTGATAGAAGTATAATTAAGCGAGAATAATGAGCGGTTTGGTTGTCGCTAAATCCGCGATATCAATTATTAAAAAGGAAAAAATGAAGCTACATGTGAGATCAGAACCGGGTGTGCTTGCTTGTTCCGAGGCTTCAGAAACACGCAGGGGTATGAAATCATCGGGCAAAAACACAAGGCTCGTTTTCTCGGCGATCATGTTTCCCTTATTTATTTACATCAGATTTACATCAGATTTAAGGTCCTTGTTCGTTAAACTACTTAAGTGCTGCGTACTGTTCGCTAAAAATAGCAAATTGCTCAAAATAGAAATACGTTTGATTTTTTGTTGCAAGCTGTCGAGTTCCTTTCACCTCACTTTTTTCAAATTTCTCAGTTTCAGTCCGCAAAGGCTTCTCCCTGCATTAAGCTATCAATCAGCATTGATATCTTGTGAACAACTTTTTTACTTTCGTTGCACCAATTCTTTATTTCCGCCTTATATTAAATTAATCACTTTTGTCACTATTTTCATTGTTATATTATTGTTGTATGTTATTATTGTATTAGTATTGTTGTATTTAATATTAACGTTTTCCCACATAACGCTGGCCACTAGCTTGCTTGTCTTGCTGTTGATACATTCGGATAGACTGCAGATTATAAGCCACAAAAAACGAAAAACAGCAATGAAATGACAATGATAAGTCGATATGGAGGGAATAGATGTCTTAATTTTATTAAAAGTAGGAACAAGGTATTAGTATTTCCTTTGTAACGTAAAGCTTTCCGTACGGAAAAAGATAATTTTTCTCGTCATTATAATAGGCATTATACGAGAGTTTAAATACATTAAAGATGCAATATGAGAGATAAGTCACAAGATAGTGATTCTGATGATAGTAATGCAGTTGCGTTAGATATCGCACGTGGGAAAAGGAGTTTCTTTTCTTATTTATTTGTTCTTTATTTAGTTGTATTATTAATATATATTGTTCGCTTTCTACTTTGATATCGTATTCTTTGCTTATGTTTTGTATGGTTTCTTTTCTGATGTAAGTATGTGTGTTTTGTATATCTGTAACGGATAATAATCGAGTTGTTTCAGACAGAAGTAAAAATTTACAGTACGTTAGTGATGTTGAACCTGGCGATGCTTGTGGCCCGTATAACGTATTGACATTTTTCCAGATTCATTGTTCTATACATTATCTTATTTTTGAAATAATAGTTATATTCATAATATGTTGGTGTTTTGAATGCAATTGCGGTCTGCCAACATAAATTATATTATTACATTAACTGGCGGAAGACGTAGAATATATAAAATGGGCGGTATTCTACGCAAACGTTGAACATCCTACTTACTCGCTCGCATACACGAGCGGGTTAGAAGTCACCGAATCCTTCCCAAACGACCCGTCTGTCCTCCTCGAGAATCCTAACATTTTTTTTATATTTATTTCTTTGTATTCACAATTTGTCCAACTTGGACATTTGGTGGAATTTTTTAGCGTTTATATTATCACGTTGGTGGCTACCCCCAGCGGGGTACCACCATCCTCGCGTTTTTGCTAGGTTATATCCTTTGTGATGTACGTAATGTACGTAATATGCCAACACCACACGGAGCGGTCACCCATCTTAGACCACTCCGTGCCCGACGCTGCTTAACTTTCGTGATGAGAATCCTAACATGTACATTTTCCTTCGCAACGTTCTTCTCGCATGATAAAATCATTCTCATACCAACGACCGGCTATAGTGACTGACTGCTTCTGAAATATTTTGTTACTGGAAGTATATTGAAACGATTAAATCCCCTTCAAAACTGAATATAAAATACAAGTAAGCTGAATGTGCTTTTAACAAAAATAGGGCCAGAGGCAATTGTTGGTAATGGGATAACGAATTTTCCTTTCTCTGTCCCTTCTAAGATAACTTGAAAGCACGATCTCAATTATTTTTGTATCTTTTAAAGGAATAGGTTGACTTTCAAAATACTAAATTTATTACATACAATTGATAATGATATTCTAATGATAATTCTAATAATAATTCTTCCCAAGTAATACTAAATGCACGACATAATCAGTATATAACAACTTTGCAGTACGATTGTCGAGAAAGCAGTACCGTACCGCAAAATGCAGTACGGATGGTCACTTCGTTTAAGGGGAATATTTCACGCTAAAAAAGCAAAACCTTGTCAATTGATTTAAAATGTGATTTTGAACACATAGTGCCAACTTTAACATTTGAATATTATACGTTTATATGTACGTATTGTTATACATGACTGCGCAATGATCGCGCGCAGGTTCCATGTTGTATCCAGGATTGTAGCCTATCAACAAGCAGTACTAGCGCTATAATAACAGAAGACCGGTATCGTACATTCGTCCTTTCGGTTCGGATGTGGTAAGATGTACATCGTGTAGAAGATATAATTTTGTACCTGCCACGCGTATATCAGTTAGTAATAAGTACTAAGTGAAGAATTACGCATTTTCGTTGAGCACAAATACGAAAAGATGTAAAATCGTTCTTTGCTTTATTCAAGGTAAATATTTTATATATGTTTATACAACTAAGGATTGTTCTTGTTTAAGTTATTCTAATTTGTAATTTAATCTATACTATCACACTGTATCAAAGATATAAATAGTAATATGTAGATTATACATATAGATTTAAACGTGTAATAAAAATATACTCGCGTGTAATTAGGTAATTAAGGAATACGGAATTTACGTTCTTAATTTAATTATATTTTTCGATAACTGCGTAAGATAATGGATCTGTACATTTTTATCTGTGGGACCATTAACCTCCTCGTCTACACACTGGATCGTTTTCCAGCAATTTTAAGTGATTCTTCATTTTATCCATATTTTTGTTCAAATTTTGCTTAGCTTAAGAAAATGAGAATATCACGTAACGATCAAAACCATTGGATAATATTCTAGAAACTTTAAAAACGAACTTTTCAAGAATTTTTGAGGATTTCTTAAAAGAAAAAGATCTAAACAAAATCTGTATGGTCTCGAAAGACCCAGCAAGCAAACAACGCCAGTAAGAATAAGGTTGCAGATGAGAGGTTAATACACGATTAGTTAGAAATATGTACAAAAATGAAAATTAACAAAATTAAGCATCAAAATATGTGTTTGTGACTATTATATATGGGCCCACATGATCATCGCTAACGATTAACTTTTCATAATTCAGTTTATGATGCGATACAGGAAATTTTGTTAATTTCTATCTTTATCAATACAAAACAATATATTTCAAAAGTTTATTTTTAAATACATGCAAATTATTTTCTTTTTTCTTCTCTCTTTTTATTAAAAGTTATAGACTTTTTACCATATTTCACTATCCTGCACAATTATTATTTAATATAAAAAATGAATATATTAGTACAACTCGGAACACGCTAAAATCTCAATATTAATATTACATTAGCATTTCTGCTAATTTCAAATATATATATTTATTTATAATTATTTATTTAGAAATAAATAAATAAACATATATATATAATTCCAAATATATTCAAGTAACTTCCAATCCCACAAATCAGTACCATTAGCTTTTAAATGCATATGAAAATTGCATAAATTGCGTATATGTATGTACGTATGTATATATTTATATGTTTTTCTCACGTATACGTTCCTCTAAAGTATTATAAGTGTAAAATTGCAGTATCAACTGGCTCATGTTACAGAATAAGTAAAATAAAACACGAATGTATAGATGCTTATGGAATCGGAGAGTTAAACTACTATAATTATTTACTGTTCTAAATCCATTTTAGCAGCAGTTCATGTCCTTGTTGTTCATATATTGCGATTAGACATGAAATAACAGACACGAAACCTCTAATTTCGATACACATTATAAGCATATGTTAAGAACACAGTGTTTCAGTGCCTTAATACATGTTAAAAATCATCTTTCTCAGGACCTTGTTATGCCTTTTTTTGTCATACCTTGTAAAATAGTGTCTACTTTCGTTAATTTTACAAGCAGTTGTACTATGAAGTGCTAAATTATATTATAGTCATTTCAATATATTTGGTGTGCTGATGGATTATTTTCCTTAAATTTATAAACAGTTCCCCCATAAGGGTAAAAATATTACAATATCAAACTATAAAAATGCTCTTTTTTATATAAATTGGACTGCTTTAAAGTTATCTTTTTCTATATAGTCTGAAGCATTGATTAGATAAAATATCAATAGAAGCAGAAATCCATAGAAAAAAATCAATTGAAAAGTTTTAGCAAGTAAGACAAGATAGATTATGAGAATATTTTGTGGAATCTCGAATATTATAGCTATAAGTTCATTTGTAACTTGTAAATAGAGTATACTATAAAGATAGTACCATTTTTCATTTTAGTGCCATTAGTTATTTGTTTTTATTAAAATTTTCTTATTTAGAAATGAAATTCAAAGAAATAACGACACAGTATTCTAACATTTGAAAAATATATTGCAAAATTTTATTCAGTGTTGTACTCTCACAAAATAATCATGTTGTAATTTTGATATTTTCATTTAATTTATCTAATTTGTTATAATTTTTTTAGAGCTTCCAAAGTCTTTGGGTCTCCAGAAACGTGCGGATTTGAAACGAGTCAAGCAAATCTATTCCTCTGTAAGGCATATCGTTATGTATCTACTTTTATGCTGAAATGGTGAGTTCCTTTTATATATTAAGGTACTGCGCGCATTTACAAACGATTTACAAGTTGCTGTGATACTGCTTGATGCGGTAATTGCCGTATTAAAAAGATAATTAGAATAATTAGGGCGAGATCTGTATTGATACGCGCCGTGTGCTTGTAGGAAAGTTAAAAATCGCTGTGAATTTGTCGCGGGTAGCAACTGGACACCGATTTAATATTGTTTGTATCACGCATCGCGAACTTGCGATCAGAGGTTGATCGCGCCGTTACGTTTAGCGAATGTTTATCTTTTTTCTCAGCTAAATATTACCCAGTTTTCATCTTTTTGTATATCCATTACCTGGATATCGCCGCTACTAAGGAAATAGAATTTAGTGAAGTAAAAAATAAAAAAGTCAATATTATTGTGCCCTTGAATGTTGTTTGAATTACAAGGTCCAGAAATAAAAAGCTATAAGTAGATTTTTATTACTGTCTCTTGTAACTTTCGGTTAGAGTTATATACCAAGGTTAATTTTTTTGTAATGTCCTTTGTTCTAAGTATATCAACACGCTTGTTATCACCTTCACGCTCGAACAGGGAAAGTTAAGTAAACCTTTGTAAATATGTCGACATCGCTCTTAAGAGTATGAAAGAAATTAGCAATGTTAAATGAAGAAAATATTTTGTTTTATAAACAAATGATTTTATTTTTCTGGTACATGAGGCAATTCACGGCATGACCCTTATTAAATCGTTGAATTACGATTGCTACGTTCACGGAATGCCAAGTGGAAACTGTAGTTCTAATTCTAATATAAAAGTGGAATGTCGTGTCGAATGCGACCGATGAGCAATATTCAGGATATTTATTAATTCCGTACAGAATAAATAAGTGTGTCTTTCAGCTAAAAAGTTTTTATTATACATACGTATTTGATAATTAATCTAATGAAGTTGACCTTGAGAGCCCTATGTAGAATAGATAAACCCAGGTCATTACTAGAGTTTCGTGCGTAAAGCTCCAGCCTAGTATAGTCATAAGATATGGGTGATGAAGGCTGCTTCTAAGGAGCTCTGCTCCTCGCTATTTCGTTAAATTTGGAACGAACCTAGAATCATTGGCCAAGTTGAACCAAGAGCAACCAAGCGATTAAAAGTCACTCGGCTTTCCGAAGGTTCACTCCCAAAGTCGATTCTTAGAGCTAGGCTCGCATTGAGTAACTGAACTAAATTGAATTTTCATCTATTTTTACGCAGTGTATCCTGCGATGTAGATTTGATGTGTAGGACTTATGTCTCCATGTAGTAAGAGCTCTTTACACACCGAGATACCAAATAAAAAATACCAATCAAAGATGAGTATACATAACTAATTGAACTATTAATTATGGAATTTAGTTTCAAAAATTCCGAATTAAAATCAGGCGATTACGAGTATACGCACCGATGGCAGGGTGAATCTGAGCCGAGATCTGAATTGGCTCATCTATAGTTTACATTAACTTGCCTTACTTATATCTCTAAGGGCACTCGTTTTCAAGATCGTGCATGCTATTAACGGGTTTCGAAAAAGTCAGAGAACTCAAAGTTCTGGACATCTTGATGCGAACGACTATCAAAATTTGGTTGAAGTTGTCCAAAAATGTGCTGACTTGTTCTATTCGCTGGCATTCTCTCTTTGACTATTACCATCCCCGGCTTGATACGCGACCGTCTGCTCAGCATCGAGAAGTCGCACTCACCCGATATCAAGGCGATTGCGTAGCGCTTTGCTATAGTGGAAACAGTTGCGGGACAGGTGGAGGTTCTTCGGCTCCATTCTACCGCTAATGGACACGAACTAGGGAAGTGCTGGAGATGGCCGCCGTAGTCGTGGTGGGTTGGCGCTGACTTTGTTCAGCACGTCCAAGTACACCTTAGCGCCCTTCCGGCGGTCGTTAGAACGTCGCGGGGAGCGAGGTGCCATGCACAGGCTACCTCGTGTCGTGTCGGCCGCCCGTCTTCCGAGACAACCATGCACGTCATTCAGTGTGAATTTCGCACTCATGGTATGAACCTATATTTAATAGGGCCGATATACGGGGCATACATAAGCTGGCTGTGATTTGCATTCGACGAATGTGGATTAACGTCACCAATATGCAGATCGTCGGCAGAGTACCAGGATTAGCAATGTCTGGTAAATAAATAAACACATTTAAAAAAAAAAAAAAAAGATGAAACTGCACGATATCTGACGGTTCATCCGCGTCCTGGGAGAGGATCAATCTTCATCATTGCTACTTCCAGATCTTCCTCTGAAATTACAGCGTTACTGTAATTTCACCATCCTCGTTATTTTGAATATCATTTGCTTGTTACTGTTGTAGTTGATTCATCGGTTTAGTCTGGAAGAGAAAACCTGGAAATAGGGCCCTTTTTTTATTTAGAGAAGGGAAAAATGCAATTACGCATATCCAGGGGCGCACTAGTGTATTATTACGTATTAATACGCTTAATAAATTAATAGCTTATCACCGTTTATCTTGGTGCGTTATACCGCAACATGTGGCATCTGAAACATCTTAAGATACTTGGCAGCACCCTGGCTGTCGTTACTGCCAATCCGATTTTAATTGTAATTATTGTTATCACGCGGGTCAGTACTTACGGATACTACCATCACCGCTTGTTACATTACCCCTGGTGCAGTTCTTAATGATTTGATTATGATCCATTTATCATTCTCTTTATTTAATTCTGTGGAGATGTCCTCGATCAGTTCTTCCTCGCTAGTGATTGCATCTATATTCTTCTTCTCAAGCGTTACTCTATTCGCTAATGGGACAATCTTCATTTTCTGGTTGATCGCCGTTTTCAATCGATCGGCCATTTCGTCTGCCGGTGGCACCATTCCACGGCAGCCGCTTGTGCTCCCTTGGTCGCTGGAGTGTTTGGAACTCCAGGCTCCACCCTTCCCGTGGTCTCGTCGGGGACGACCTCCTTTTCTCTTCTTCTTTCGATATTTTGGAGGCGTTCTTCCATCAGCTGGATCAACAGTTCGCGGAGTGTAAAAAATATGTATTACAACTTATAATTTAAATAATTTATGAAATATGGAATATAGTAAAAAATATTAAAAATGTATTACTTTGGAATTTCCAGAAGAGTGACTCTAGCTGGAACATCTTTATCTTCTGGTACCCAGTAAGCAAGAACGTTATCTGTGGGAGACCAACTAAAATCTCTGATACCGGGAATTTTTATACTCTTCTTATCCAATAATCCAAATGACTGCAACATTTATAACGAGGTTACTAAAACCCAAACATGCTGAAACATAATGTTATTTATAACATTAAAGAAAGGAACATACTGGTGTTTCATACACACTCAAAACATCTTCTCCCATACGAGCAAGATATTTATCATCATGCGACCAGCGGAAAATAGGCCATACTGAAGAACCATCTGCGAAAAACGCACGTTTTTCTTGTCCAGTAAGAATGTACCAAATTATTAGACGTTTCTGATCTGAACCAAGATCAGTTCGCGGAGTGTACGTTACTAAATAACGTTCGCAAGGAGAGAAGTCAATACATTCAACACCCTTCTGACTGAATCTGGCTTGTTGTAGAAATTAAGGACCACCCCATAATGCAACACCCATATTGTGGAATGTCGCTAAATACGTGCCCATGGAGACCGTTTAACATACGTCTCGGTCCAGCGCTACAGAAAATATAAAAATTTAGTACTCAATAAGTGTTCAATTAAAATGAATAAAATATAATAATTTACAGAACGTTCTTCCAGTAACGTTGTATCAGGAGCAGAATTCTGCCAGACCTGAACAGTAACAGAAGGACCATTACCACAAAGTACACAAAATTGGTCATAAGCATCTGGTTCTAACAAATAATAATTTAAATCTGCCGTAGCTTTAAATTGTTGTGGTTTTAGTGGTTCCCACACATCTGCAACTTCCTCAAATTTCTTAAAATCCGTAAAAAGATTAACTTTGAACGTATGTTGCTTACCAATCTTGTAATTATTAACAGATTGGGCAGCTGCTAAAGCATTAAGAGGGTTATTATATTCTAAGAATATGTACCTGAAATGAAAAATATATAGTTAATACAATAACATTTGAATAATTTCTTAAGTATAGGGATAATATATAGGTCATTAGTACACACCCTTTTGTATACCCATTTTCATTTTTGGAATAATATTGATTCACTATTGTGCCAAATTTTCCTAAGACTTTTTGCTGATGACGGATTAAAGTTGTGAAGACGGACTGCCCGTTACCACGCACGGTGCCCCGTGCGACACTCTTGTATACGCTGTCGACGTCCTCGCCAGTGTCACGTAGGATAAAAAAGGGGTAGCTCAGACAAAAAGAAAAATAAAATGTAATAAAAATACAAGAGAATTTATTTCTCTTTCTATATTTGAACTTTGGGTTTACACTGACCGCGATTTGGTTCTAAGCTCCAGCCGTGACTTTCCAAGTTCTTACTGAAGCTCTTACAATTTTACTTTCGGTAGTATCTGTTTCTTTTTTTTTTTTTTTTTTTTTTATCACCCCTCAATATCCACACTACGCTGTAGGTGTACGCGACCCTTGCCACGCATCCCTTTTCTTCTAGAACATTCGGTGGAAGGACCGTTGGGGTATCAAAACAGAGGATTTTAGACGGTTTTAATTGACTTTTATTTTATTTACTGTAACCGCCTAAGGTTGTCGGATCTATGGTAATCTTGTCTAACAAGTAAACAAGGTTTTTGCGTAGCGGGCCACGGGTCGGAAACCGTTATGAAATTTACCATCGAGTGCCGCTACACTCCCCTTGCACAGGTAGAAAACTGCTTAGTGTTTATTAGCTGCGATTATCGAGCTGCGATCAGAGTGGGTCGCAATACCGCATGTGGATGTGGTCGCGGTGTCGTTCTTCGTTTTCGGACACAATTAAAAAGTCTTCTATGTACGCGTAGACGAAATAGAGGCCTCTCGTGATTCCGGCACGATTGGAATTTGATGGTAAGCGCGAACGAGATCGATTTTAGAAAATACGCGCTTACCATGGAGATTTTGCGCAAAGTGCTCGATGTGCGGTGGTGAGTACCTGTCTGGGGTGGTGCGGGCGTTCAATGTCCGATAGTCGCCACACGGTTGAACCCCTCCGTTCTTTTTCAGTACGATGTGTAAGGGTGATTCCCACGGGCTTTTCGATGGCTGCATCACACCTTGTTCGATCATGACTTCGGATTGCGCCTTCGCCAGCTTGAGTCGATCGGGGGCGAGGCGGCGTGGTTTGGCGTGGACAGGAGGTCCGGGCGTCGTGCTGATGTAGTGTTGTACCCCATGCCGTATTGCACTTGTTCGGAACACTGGCGGTCTCGTGAGATCGGGGAATTCCGCCAGTAGTCTGTGGTACGGTGAATCTCCGGTGATTGTTTTTATCGATGCGACGTCAGCCGTGGCGGCGAATCCTTTCGTCGATAGTCGGGTTGTTGTGTCGAGGAGCCGTTTGTTGCGAGGGTCTACGAGCAACCCGTAATGGCTCAGAAAATCAACACCGATGATAGGCGTTTGCACATCGGCCACTACAATGCGCCATTTGAAAGCTCGGCGTAGCGATAAATTGAGGGAAACTGTAACGGTACCGTATGTCGCAATCCGCGTTTCGTTGACCGCGAACAGTTCGTAGTCACTTTTGTTCGTGTGTCCGCGGATCTTACTGCGCGGATAAACACAAGTGTCTGCATCGATGTCTATTAAGAAGGAGAGTTTTGTGTTCGTATGTCTTTAACGAAAATGCGGCGTGTCTTTAAGCCGTCGGTGTTCGCCGCGTTTACGGACGACTGGTCGCGTTTCCCTGTTTCCACTTACACTTTCTCGACACTTTCTCACACGTTCACGGAATACTTCATGGTAATAGCAAAGGCCGGAATCACGCGTCCTTTCTCGCGATCTGGAATGGCTCCGACTTCTTGATCGCCAGTGTCGACGCGGACGGTGGTTGGTGTTCATCGCACTCACCTCGGCCCTTAACACTAAACCTACCGACACTTCGTGTATACCTATTCCTACCATGTGCGGTCAAAATGGCCGGTGATTAAAGAATTAATAGTTTTTATGATTTAACTTAGATAATGGTTAATTTATAACTAAATGTATATAAAATGATGAACTTTCATAAAATTTCGTCCAAATTTACTTTTGTTTAATTTCAAATATAAACTTAAGTAGAATTACACTTTTATTTATATAGAAATCTTATTCAACTTTGCTGCATTTTTACAAATTATCTTACTATCAAATGTACATTTGCCGCATAAATATTTCCCGCATCTTAAACAAATTTTCGTAATTTTGTAACCTTTACTTGAATACTAATTTTTTACTTGACAAGCTTTTTGTAGTACTTGTTGATAGTTTTATTGCATGGTTTTTTCCCTGCGATTCTTTATATAAAAGTAATGCATGCACTAGGTTTATAACAATTTTGTGAATTCTCTGTAAATTGGCACCATACCGTAGATACCATTGCAAATTTATTGGTTCGTAAACGTTGGCTTCTTTCGCTCATCTTATCAAATCGTATAAACCTCATAATTTCAGCAAAGTCATTCCTCCTCATTGTTTTTGAAACAAATGCAGGTCTCCAAATTTTATTCCACAAATATTAGACATCTAAATTTTTTGCCTGATATACACCGCGAGCATATAACAGAGCAATAAATGCATCTAGTTTTGTTGTATCTAGCTCCCTCGTAATCCCCAATACTCTAAATGCTTCTTCTTCGGTACATTTTATTGTATGATTCCTTATACGGTGATCAATGATAAGATGAAATGCCGTCTTTACTTGTCCTTTCATTATATGCCGTTTAGCATATACTTAAAAATGTTATGAACTGATGTCCTGCCAGGTTTGAGACTTGCATCTATTTCTTTCCTTTTTGCCCTTACGTAAACGCTTATTTATTATATTCAACTCTGATTCGGTTGGAAATAGCTTTTCATGTGTTTCCGTGCCGTTTTCAGTTGCTAAAGTTTCTTGTTCATCGCACACTGAACAGTCTTCTTCTATGTCCGTTATTTCTTTTCTATAATTTTTTTTTTTTTTTTTGGAAAATCTTGATATTTTTAGGGTATATATTTATCACAAAATAATACCATGTACGGAATACAAAATTATTGTCAAATTTGATATGCTTTACTGTTCCCTTTATAACAACTTTACACAAAACGCTCTGAGATGCTTTCTGTCTGAGTTTTAGAGATAAAAAATTTAGATGTCGAGTAATTGACTAACAAACCGAGATGTATTCTAGTCAAAAAGACAATAGCAAGTAAAAATATGATCTTTGACCATTGGAGATGACCATTCTCCACCAACGGTTACTCGAGGATGGAGTTGGCAAAGCTTTTCCCGTGTTTTATAACAATGAGCAATAACTCTAAGAAACTTCTCGAGTTTTAAAATGTTTGTATCAATGGACTGTAAAAAGTGCTAAATTTTGTGGCGATTAGGATTAGGATTAGATGACCTTAGGATTATAATGGGCCTGAGTTGATATGTCCTGACAGTTGGTGGCTATCTTGATCGAGGGATGGATTGTTTTATAACAAGATTACGGGTGTAACAGCTGTTATTATTTGTTATACTAATTTTGTTTGTCATTCGACCTTGAGGTAGCCTTTTCTTTGTACTGATTGCATTTATTTTAAGAATAACTAACATATTTTGTCGGGCGGTCAAAATGACCGCTCACGGTAGGCAAGGCAAAATATAAATTGTTCTCAGAAAATATAAGAGTAAACTAAAATTAAATACAGAAAAACATATTGTATGTATATTTTAGGAAAAGTGAGAAATTATGAAGCGGTATGATAAAGTTTAAATATGGTTAAATTTGTGTAGAAGTCGCGAGAGCGATCAATTTGACCGCGTCGGTAGGTTTAGTGTTAATTGGTTCATCTAGTCGTTAAATGTATTAAAAAGCGCGAGCCAGGGAGCTTCGGACAGTTCCGCGTGCGCCGGGTGGTCCGTTATCGTTGCTACCTGCGAAGTATGTCCCGTGTCTCCTTTGAACTCGTCCGCGATCAGGTCCGCTGATCGCATCAGTTTGTCTGGATCGGAATCGTCGACGGTGGTGAGGATGCGCCTGATGCGGGCGGGGAGCCGATTTCTCCACAGCGATCCGACGAATTCGTCTGGTGTGGAGGGGCTGGCGAGCTTCCTCAGATGGTGGTAAAATTGGGACGGTTTTCTATCGCCCATTTCTTCACTCTCCACCAACTTTTTTCCGAGTCCGTAAGGATGCGAATAAGTTCGTTTTTTAATTTCGCATACCGTCCAGTGGCTGGCGGGCCCGTTATAACGCTCTCTACCTGCTGGATGAGCTGGCTGTCGAGGCTCTTTGCAAAGGTAGCGAACCTCACCTTATCGAACGTAACGTCCGCCGCGTTTAGTTGCGTTTCCAACAAGGCAAACCAAACAGTAATGTTGGAGGGTTGCAGCGGAGGCATACTAACCACGACATTACTCGTAGCCTTAATATCGTCTTTCGTAGTCGCCATGTTAGTGTTTTCGATCACGTCGGGGTCACCAATGTGGAGGATTAGTCGTGAATAGGTATCGTGAAATGACGAGAGCGAAATATTGCTGTCGCAGTCCGTCAAGTATATTTGAAATAAATAAATATGCGTACAGTGAGTCGTTGATAGAATATAAAACTCGGAACAAATACTCGTTATTGTTCGTCGCGTAGATACTCGGAGATACTCGTTGATACTCGATATGAACTGTTCGATACTGTGTCGCACGCGATTGCGTCTGTTTATTTATACTGGTCGGGGGAGAGTCGAGAAATTCAAATTCGGAGTTTATTTTTTCTTACATTACTTGTAATCTAACGGTCTTGATACTCCGAGGCAAAACAACAACATGATTTGAAATGTCCTCTGACTCATGAGCCGCTACACGCAGTTCGATATTTATGTAAATTCGTCATGGCTTCAGTGATGACCGCAAGAAGAAAACTACTTTGTGCACACTATATAAAGTTTTTTCGTGATAATTATTTATATTTTTTTGTTCGTTTTATTTCATCTTTTTTTTATTGTGGCGGCACTCGACAAGCCAAAAAACCACCACTCGACACTAACTAGTGTCGGACGACGGCAGCGCAGTGGTTAGCGCCTTAGGTTACGAACGTTCGGAACCCGGGTTCGAATCCCGGCGACCGGAGTCCGATTTTTCTTCTACGCAACTAAAATAGGAGGAAAATCAGCAGTACCCCAGCAGTGACATCTACAGTCCCTAGCGACAATTACTCCGAACGAGGCCCAGCAACTACAGCTATCACGGACGACATATACCACCTCATTATTTACAAGTACTTTACAATTCTCGTATTGAGAATTTTGATTAAGCTTCTCTGGCGTGGCACAGTGACATGGCTAATTATTTTGTTTCAACCGTTCGCGGAGAGACACGATCGCGAGATAGCGCGTCAACGGGAGTCGTAAATTCTCGTTACGTTTTTTGTATAGCGGGTCAAGAAACGGAAACCGTTGTAAAATTTAGCGTCAAGTGCCGCTACAGTTTGGCTGAACGACTCGACTAGCGAAATGATTGGTAAACGTAACAATAAAAAAAAAAGCGAATATTAAGAATTCATTGTACGTATATTGTAGGTGGGCCGCTGGCTGCCAGGCATTGAAAGATGGTGTGCAGATGTCCCACGCGACGTAACATGTTTATAATAAGTTAATAAACTTATTAATAAACTTATTAACTTATTATATATAAGTATAATTTATAAATAATAATATTATAAATAAGTAAATATTACTTATTAGAAATATCTAGTTGAATCTAGTGCTTAGGTCTAACGGATAGTGTTTTCTTAGATTGCGGATCTGGTCCGACGTATTAAGTAATTTAATAATTAGGGGATTTCGATTTTTGTTAACTCTTTTGATATTATATCTATTACTACATTTTTTTATTCCTCCTTTGACTGCGGGTATCTTGAGGTCGTGATGTATTGCTTCGTTGGTAACATACTAGGGTACATTTATTAGGAATCTTAGAGTGTTTGATTGGAAGCGTTGAAGTATTTCAATGTTGGAATTACTTGCTGCTCCCCATAGTTGGATTCTGTAGGTCCAGACAGGTTTTATTATGGTCTTACAGAATGTAATTTAGTCACCTCTTAGTCACCGCCGTGATCTTGTTGCCTTCCGTCGGAGATACCATCTTCCCTTTTGGCTACTCCACCGTCGGCCTCCGAGAGACATCCGTCCTCTCTCTCTCCTGCCTGCTCACGGAAATCGTCCTACTTGACATCCGCCCAGTCCTTTCCATTTTACCCCGGTCGGGCTTCGTTATTACTCTCCTGCTCGGTGCCCCCATACACTGCTCCAATGTACACACCGAGCCCTCCATCATATTACTCATTTTCCATAGATCCTCATTTTCTTTTTTATCTCTACCTAGACCCTTAGCGATTGTCCTGAGCGCTTTGACAACTCCCATAAGGGTTCTAGTTAGACTACTTATCTCGTAACCCGTAAGATAATACTTTCCATCTCTCTCACCATCGCTATACGGGTCATCGATCTCCTCCACCGTACTCTCTTCGACCTCGCTACCACCCGGAACTCGCTTTCCATATCCGGCGGGAGAGCTCATCTTCACGGCTCTCCTCGCCAAATATCTCTTCCCTCTGTCCGTTGTCTCCATAGGCGTATTAGAACTCGCTTCAGAGTCCCCGCCATCACATGACTCTTTCCTTCCTCCGACGGTCGGACTCCTCATCAACCTCTTTCTTGGCTTGAAGGGGTTTACACCCTCATCCCCTTCCTTGCTACCACTTCCAGGCAACACCGTGATCGTAACATCCTTAAGTTTTACGTTGGAGATGGCCCTAGTCCTCTCATCTCCCAACTGCCTCTTATTCAATAGACTCAACTGATCCCCGGTCGCGTTTCCCGCATGAGAGGAGGCCCTGGGATCGACCTTCCCCCCGCCGTTTTTCCCGTTTTCGCCGTTTCCGTTTTTCTTCCAGTCACTTGATGACCGTCGGATCGAGCCTGGAGAACCACTGGAAACACCGACGGGGCCTGGAGGCTCCGCAACCCCCTGAACCGCGTCTCTTCTCTTTCCTTCTCCTTTCCACGACATACCACCGATCGGAATCGCTCCTCTCTCTCTCAAAATATTCAGAGGCTTCCGTCTGCCCGCATACTTCTGCATAAGATAGTTCTCATTTTCTGTGTCTCTTAGACACTGCCGTGACTTTGTTTCCTTCAACCGGAGATATCATCTCTTTTCTCTTCGGCTGCTCCATCGCCGGCCTCCGAGATGTATCTTGTCTCCTCATCTCTTGCTTATTTTCAGCAGTCGTCATCATTGTTATCCGCCCAGACCTTTCTGTTTTAACCCGGTGGTCAGGCTTCGTTTTCGCTCTTCTACCCGATGTCCCCATACACTGCTCCAATGTGGACACCACCGAGCCTTCCACCATCAAACTCATCCTCTTTAGGTCCTCATTTTCTTTCTTGTCGCGACTTAATCCCTTCACTAGCATTCTTAGAGCTTCGACTAAGTGTCCCCCATAAGTGTTCTTGTCAAGCTATTAATCTCAAATCCTGTTAAATAGTACTTTTCCTGTTTTTCACCGTCGCTATACGGATCGCCAAGCTCCTCCACTGTGCTATCTTCCATTTCACTGCCTCCTGGCAATGATTTCCCGTATCTAGCGAGAGTTTCCACTGCCCTCCTCGCCAAATACCTTTTCCTCCTATCGCTCATTTCTCTCGGCGTGTTCTGACTCTCCTCAGAATCCTCGCCGTCATACACCTCTTTCTTTCCGCCAGTAGTTGGGCTCCTTAGCAATTTTTTGCTAGGCTTAAAGGGGTTTACCCCCTCCTCTCCTTCACTGTTCTCACTACCAGGCAGCACCGTGATTGTAACATCTTTTAATTTCGCATCGGAGATAGTCCTAGGCCTTTCGCTCCCCGACTCCATCCTGTTGTTTAGACCCCCGGTCGTTTTTACCGCACGAGAGGAGGCCCTGGAATCGACCTTCCCCCCGCCGTTTTTCCAGTCACTGATAACCGTCGGGTCGAGTCTGGAGAGCCACTCGATCCACCGACGGGGCCTGGCGACTCCGCAACCCCCTGAACCATAAGTTTGTTTCCTTTTCTAGACTTATCCATATTTGTTAAAGGTTTTTTCATAGTCCATATGCATAGCCAGTCGTCAACGGTTATCAAAGGAACGGATTCCTTTATTTATAGGTGTTAAATCTATCTCTTCACGGTAAAAACCGTTAGATCGGCAAGCCGATTTATGATTTGAAATATGAGGTGGATGATGTCTCCGTTGACCGTGATAGCAGTGGTTGTTGTCGGTAAGCTGGTTGGGCCTGGTCCAGAGGGTAGTTGTCGGCTGGTGGCTGTAGATGTCGCTACTAATTTTTCTTCTATTTTTTGTACGTGGAAATGAAATCGGACTACGGGCGCCGGCAATCGAACCCGGGTCCCGAACGTTCGAAACCTTTTTTTTTTTTTTTTCGTGGAGAAATCCTCATGGACACCCAGGGGGCTACCCTGGGTAGTGTCGGACTCTTACCGACTAAAACTCCACGATGGCCTTACTGCTGCGTGTATCGGTGGTGCCCCAGGAACTTAGGTCGCATGGTCATTCTGTTGCACCCCGCACGCTTCCTCTTTCTCAGAGACTATCCCCAAAAGGTCTTATGTTTTTATTTGTGGCTAGGGGAGGCCATTGCCCCTAGTCATCCATCCTTCTTCTGATCGCGATCTGTCGGGGCCGCGATGAAGCGGCTCTGGGCCGCCTGACCGCCATCCCTCTTCGTCGCGTTACTCTACAAGGGTGAGAGCTCTTCTCTCTTTCCCTCTCTGCCCGCTCTTTCGCGAGCATAACCTGCTCGCAGAAGAGGCGGACAGCCTCGTATTCTCGGGGCCCGTTCAGCATCGCTTCCACGACGGCTGACGGAGCCAAGCACTCGCCGATGGCGAAACGCAGGTGGTAGCGGGGCAGCTCCCACGCAGGACAAAACTCCAGCGTGTGCTGCGCCGTATCCCTGTTTTCCTCGCAGTGGTGACAGATGTCCGTCTCCTCCCGTCGAATCTTCTTCAGGTACTCCCCGAACACGCCGTGTCCCGTGAGTACCTGAGTCATTCGGTAGGTGAGCGGAAGGCCTCGGCGGCTCTTCCAGGTCTCCCAATTTGGGAGCACCGCGTCCGCGCCTCTGTGTGCCTGTCCCTCGTCGATCAGCTGGGATCTCCACTGGTCCCAGGCATCCTCCTCGGCGGTTCTTGGATCGTCCAGGTCCGCTTGCTCGGTCGAGTCCTCTCCACCGAACGTTCGAAACCTAAGACGCTAACAACTGCGCCACGTGTCCGTTCTTAGTTAGAGTTAAAATGCTGCATTTGGTTATCGAGTGCCGCCACAAATATATACTTACGTCTTCCGCTCCTTTGTCGCTACACTCCGTTTAGCCATGGACGTGTCACGTAATTTTTAGGGTTGGTTGGTGAAAATAAAATATAGTTGAGTCGTAACACAACAATTGACTTTGTTTTAATCAACCTTTATTGTGAATTCACCAATCACAATGTAACACGCACTCCAACCACGTTGACTATTCTAAGGACACAGAATAAGTGAAGTCTTACTGACGATACTGTGTCTGAGGAAAGCTAGGGGTGGGTGTGTCTAAGGACACGGAACTAGGAAGTGAGGGCAGTAGACACCGTCTCCGATTGGATAATAGGACGGTTGGTGGACCAGGAAGGGTTTTAGCCGCCCTCGCGAGAAAGTTGCCAACTGAACATACCAGATGTGGAGAAAACCAACTTTCTAAGCTAACACGTGGTAGACAATAAACGTAAACGGAAGGACCTTGACTATGAAAATGCCAAGGCCCCTGGTGGGCACTTAAGACTATTGAGGGCGCGCGCCAAGGATATGCAGACATCTGGGTGCCATCCTGTCCGTGGTGTGTGGCCTGGTCTCTGATGTGAATTGACGTTACAACCCATTAGGCATCCCGGCGATATACTCCGTCGCCAAGGCCGCAGAATCTTTATCTCCATCATCGGTCCATCGGATCCGAAGAGTGCCGATTATGACAGACGCCGTGTCCGGGGCAGAGAATTGCCCACTCGAACACGACGTACATGTTATCGGCGGTACCACTGGGAGGTAGGAGTGCGACTTGAGCAAGCGAGACCAAGGCCCCTCTCCCGCCAACTCTAGAAACTGGCAGAAAGAATGGTGGAGCTAGGAGTCATTATATTATATAGTACATAGCTTTGGAACCAAATAATGGATTCTAATGATATTTGATCTATATGGATTTGTAGACAGTAAGGAACATATTTTTTGCTAATAAATCAAAATTTTATTTCTTATAATTTTCCGCAGCATGATCAATTTTGAAGCAATTCGTCGTCTTCCACTTGGTGTTTTCCTATCAGAACAAGCAATACAATCCCGTTTTCTTCCTGTCACATAGGATGTGTGTTGTTTATTGTTCAGTCTATTGTTCGACCAAGATGTAGATGGACGTGTTCTTGATTCATGAAAATCACCTCTCAACTGATTTATGAGACTTTTGACAAACCTGTAATGTGTTATTGGTTTTTTACTCTTTCTTTCTTCTAAGGTTTGGTAATTCATGTCAGAATTGATAATGCACATTTCCAGTCGCCCAGAAAATAATTTTCTTCGCTATTTCAATGATTTCCATATAAAGCGATACACCGAAGGGTATTAATCCGCACGATCGACACCGTAAAACCGTTTCAGGTTTATCGACTGATATAACATCACCACCGCGTAATATGCTGAGGGTAGATTGTATTCTTGTATGATTGTAGTTGCTAAGCATTGTGACGATTTCATGCAGTGCCACGAAACGATATTAACGATATGCGAAGCGAGGAACAATACGCAAAAATTTGACTTGCGGCCACGTTGATTCAAAAAAAGAAATGCATCGTGTCAAGTATAATCGACGGAAAATGACTTTGAATTAACCGTAGAAAACAACTTTTCAAAGTGCCAGAGGTTTGTTCGCGATGGACGAACAAGTTCTCGCAATGCATGTATCATTAAAACGCGCTGTTGCCGCCGAATAATTGTGAATAAGAATAATTTTGTACAGAACGTAACGATGACAATATTGTACTAAATTTGTAACTACAGTCAAAAAGTATTTCGTACCTTTTACTACGGAAAAGTAGTAAATGTAGTAGTGTAAAGAATTTACCGCAAAGTGTGAATTTAACGCCCTAGTTTGGCGAATGTGGATATTCAGTTCATCATAGTCGTGTGTTTGCGATAGTTTGTTATGAACAGCCATGACAAAATGAATATCATTAATCAACTATAGTACCACTGAAAAATTTATATTTCTATATTGCTGCTGGCTAGAGTGAGAAAGTTGATTGTCAATAAGCAATTGCATATAATAAATATATATAGAGGTATATGAACGTCGCCGTGTGATTTTACACTCGCGAAATTTCCATAGTGGAAATTAATAACAACAACGGATTTCTACTAAAAACTACTGTGGAGGATTGGTTGTGTTAGGAATTAACGAATAAGGAAACGTTAATTAAACTTTAGCCGTTCGTCCAGTATATTTAAAATCACTAAATATACACGTACAAAGTCCGTGATTCACAGTAAATCTCGTTAACGTTCGTCGCAGAGATACTCGATATAGACCGTCGGTAATACGCCCTTAATCGCCTCTTATTATTATCTAATCTGTCGCGATCGCATCCGTATATTTATATTGTTTGGAGGAGAGCCGGGACATTTGAATTCGTCGTTGTTCGACGGTTGCGCGTAGCGGCGACATTGTTTTGCCCGGAGTTTATTTGGTTTTGCATTACTCCTAATCTAACGGTCTTGATCATCCGAGGCAAAACAACAACATGATTCGAAATGTCCTTTGACTCATGTGCCGCTACACTACTGTTGTCTAACGAAAGCATTCTGAATGATCGTCACGGTCCAATTGCTAAATATTTTTGTTAAATGGACATATATTTTCAAGAAATTTAATGTCCCAGTAATAAAAAGTATGTGGTTATGGAATTTCTACGGAAGATTGTCAAATTACTATCTTTATATGTGAAATGAATAGAATATCTTGTAGTGACATTTGAATGTTACTACTTTTATATGTGCCACACGTTCTTGATTTTATACCTAGCTAACAAACTGCAGAATAATGAATTTTGTTTCTTCCTATAGTATTTTTTACAATTCTCTTGCAACTGACCTATTAACACATACGTGATAAAAACGAAATAAATCATTTATTGCAACTGCTTACGAAATGCTACCAGCGATCAAGGTGTATCTGCATATGGAAAATTTCCTATGTGCGAGTTCTTTTTTACTAAAAATATAATTTTTCTAGAAAATACCAGACTGCAAGGATCAAGTTATAGAGTAGTTTCTCGTGATATTTGTGTTCGATTATTAATGCCAAAAGATACTATCAAAGAGTATAATAATAAATGATGTCGAATTTCGACCGCTTTAGCGTGTTGCAAATGGTATCTATCTTTCTGTATCGGTTTCTACGCACTAAACTGTCTTTAGAGGATTTAGCTATGCAAAGATTCTGATGCGAATCCAAATCTCTGACTGAAACTAATATTGACACGGTTTTAATTGCCGAATCGGAACTCAATTTTTGTGGTTCGGAACTTATGCAAATCGCGTTATATATAAATATGATAATGCAAACAACGTAAATACTGTGACTTGTCATAAGAATTATCATTGAATGTCGATTAAATTCAAAATCTTGTACAGACGTCCAAGAAGAAGATTTAGAGATTTCGTTTGGAGATTATCGTGGAAAATTTACAGCGTAAGCAACGAAGTAAGCTTGATATGATACTTTGAAACGTACGTGTTCACCATAATATTTTCTATCGAATATAACTGGTACAAAGAAGAATTAATTAACAATTTATAAAATCGTGTCGTACTTTTTCTACAAGAGCACCCAAAATTACATGGTGCAGAAATTTCAAGGATTCTTCTTCACTTCTTTGATAATTTGAAATTGAATATCTCTCATCGAATTACGATCAAAGGCAATTATTTATTGTTTGAACGACCAAAGATGTACGAACTGGAAATAAAACTGTAATTTTTATGGGGATTTTATGGAGATTTATGGGGATGTTTACTTTATCGCAGATTATCGGGCAAAAGTCAAAAAACGAAAATCATGTTTACAATGACTTTAATGTAATAACCGTAAAATTACTACATGGATTAATTGAGGAAAAATCCAAATTGAGGATAAGAAATCGAAGAACGATATGCAGCCATCAAAAGTACAGTACAAGGGAAAATTAAAATGCTACAATCGAAGCTACTAAGAGCAACACCCGAAACTCTATAGTACGTGAGAAACGATGACATGGAATGTCTTAGGTGTCCCATCAGTTGGACAAATTCTCAATAATAAAATACTGTATAGTTGCAATAGTAACAAGGTTGAGTAGATATAATGTAGAAATAACGGACTGATGGTTGATACAACTCTTTGTATAGCAAGATTCTTTATAGTGTTTTTAGAAATTACCATCGGTCAAGTAACGATCAGCTACCATTGTTTATCTTGTACCATACGCTAGCTGAATTGTAAATTTTGTAGAATTTCAAAAAATTATTACAACGAATTTCAACAAAATTATCAAGAAGTTCATGAAATCAAAATTCATGAACCTGTAGATGTTTATGTGTAATCGTCGAATATATTTAAAACAATAAATTAATATACAGCCGTAAACGTGAGTCGTTAGTACGAAGTATAAATCGTAAACTAAAATCGCGGAATAAATACTCGTAAATGCTCGTCGCGTAACTTGATAGACGCTCGTAAGATTTTTTATTTGTTTTATTTTGTTTATTTATACTGGTCGGGGGAGTCGGAAAATTCAAATTCGTCTTCATTCGACGGTTGCACGTAGCGGCGACATTGTTTTGCCCGGAGTTTATTTGTCGTTATGTTTCATGCGTCAAGGCTAAGTCAATGTCCTGAGGCAAAACAACAGCACGAGTCGCTCTCGACTAGCGTCGTCCTTTGACTCCTGTACATATCTCATTTGCTTCTTTATTCTTCATTCTTGCACTCGATGTTTTGTACATTATCATTGTTAATGAATTTTGAATTACGACGTGGAAGAAAATTTGTAAATAGTTAAGAATGAAAAATACCGAACAAAGTAGAAAAAGGGTCATGATGTTTGTAAGAATGCGAATAATGATATTGTAATATCGTGAAAAATTAAGAATATAAATTTTTTCCGATTATTTACAATTTATTAATAAATAAATAAATATACAGGTATAAATTGAACAGAAAACGGTATTTGCTTAACTGAGCTAATTGCGATATTCGTATCTATATTAAATAACTTCGCAGTTATTTGATAATACTCTAACGACTCTAACAACTCTAACAACTCTAACAACTCTACAACTCTACAACTCTACAACTCTACAACACTAACGACTCGATCAGTTCTCTCGACTCGACTCTACTCTTCGACGTCTCGATCAACTCTGACTCTCGCAACACACATACTTTTCGGTTCGCACGCTCTGCCCTTTCGGTTGTCCCTTGAAAACACGAAATCGTCCTTCTGCTCTCACGTTGTCTATTGTTTTTCTTATATCTATGTAAGGACTACGTGACTTTAGTCACGTAGGCACTTTTAAACATAAACCAACCACACAAGGATGACTCACACGGTTTTTCTAGTTTCGACCGACCTCTAGTTCAAACTATTTTGCGATGTTACAATATTGCGTATACTTCATTATTTTTCAGATAAACACTATACGTCACACCAAACTCGCTCTGTGTTCACGCTTATAACAGATTAGTTCTAGCGGCAACTCATAAATGGCACATAATGTCATGTTTGATTGTAGTAACAAATATACATGTAGCTTATGTTGCTATCTTCCAAAGTTAGTTAAAATGAGCCGGTGCGAAATCTCGAAGGTGCCAAAATATTAATCAACTTCAAGAGTCACGGTTAATGTATGAAGCAATTAATCAATTTGAAAAGACAGATTTAGTGCGCTACAGTGCTGCGACATTCAAGAGATTTCAAATTTAAACTATAGAAGAGCAGTGCGTAGTTGTGGCCCCACGTGTCGATTTGGAAGTGGAAAATCCGAGAAACCTGTGTTGTTCTCTCTCCAACAGCGGTCTGTACATTACCTCGTCCGGAAATCCGATTAACAAAACGTATTCTAAAAGCAGCCTAACAAGCGATATTAAAGCAGCTTAATGAGCCGAATACTCCTAAATTCCGCAGTACATCGCTTAATAAAATCTTATATGACCCTCTTGCAATATATTGAAAGTGAGGTAAGAAATCTAAGAGAGACGTAAAGTGGGCATTTAAATCACACACCTGAGACATTAGAAACAGGGAATCCCATCACAGGCTATAATTAAACATTATAGGACATAACTTGCTAGCGGAACGCACGAAGTAAAATTTGTTGTAACTCAGTTTGCACGGCACCGTTGATCTACGCTCCAGAGATCAAGTTGGACTTGAAAACAATGCTGGATGCATGAATTATTTCAAAAATCTTACAATCGTCGGCAAATAGTAGAGATCGACTATATTACGGACCGTGCGAAAGATCATTAATAAAAATTGTAGATAATAAAAGCCCGAGGCGGGATTCCCTATGAACGTCTGAGAACGTCTTAGCTATGGGTGCTAAGTACAGACCGCCAATTCGAACACGCTGTTCGCTACTGTTGAGATAGCTCGCTGTCCATGATAACACTTGATCTTATCCCATTGAAACCAATTGAGAACGGAATGTGATGTCAAACGTTTTTTGAAAATCAACGTGTACAATATCGATTTGGTAATATTGTTCGAGAACATCAAAATGGCAATAAACCTAATGAAAGTTCTAATAGAATCAACTGTTAGATTCTTGAACAGCATAGGGATTGCATCGATAATGCATATTGGCTTGTAGTTACTCACGTCGGCCTAATCTCCGGATTTAAATACAGGTCTTACGTAACTGGACTTCCACTCACTCGAAAAAGCCTCGGAGGATTTTGAGACGCCAAAAATAATCCATAAAGTTTGACATAGAATGAAACTACAAGATTTGAGAAAATTTGAAGGAATTCCTTCGATACCAGGTTCTTTAGATGTGTCTAATTTATTCAATTTGAGGAATATGTCGCCAATGCGACATCTAATCTAGATTAGATGACGGAATACTTTGGACGTATTCGAATACCGGAGACGCAACGGATCGAAAAGTATGTGCAGTAGCGAAATGAAAGGTTAACATATCTGTTATCGATTGAGGATTATCAGTTCTAACATCATTCAAATACGTATTGTTCAGGAATTTACAGTTATTGCGATGACTGTTCACAAAACTCGAGAATGGCTTGGCGTTATTATAATCTAAGATTAGCCGCTCGGTATTGTTAATACAACGAGTTAATACATCCGTTTGATACATTTTTGCATTTAGTACGTAATTTATTGACAAGTAAACAATCACCATATGCATTGGTACGTTTGTAAGTAGAGTGAGAGCGTTCCTTTAACCGTACAAGATTAAGAAGCCGAGGAGAAAATCACACGAGGAATGTGAAAATTGTTACGCAACGGTTCGAAATTAATAAATCGATACCATTGTCTATATTACTCACGATAACATCCCATCTAATGGAATCCAGATAATCTCAGGGGCGCAGTTTATCAACAGAAAAAGACAATGAATCTTCGATATCGAAAGAAAAGCATAAATCCAATAAAGAACCAAAATTCTCGCAGACACGATCTCCTTGAGTCTGACAGCAATAAAAAAAGTTTTCACTAAATATTCAAACGACATGACTTCATTCAGACCACAGTCAGAATCTTAATAACGAAACATTACTATTCTATATAACGTGGGGTAAATTGAAATTGCCAAAAATGTAAATACAAATGTTTACCAGGATACTAGTTCGTAACTTTAACGAAGCATTTGAAATGGACCTAAAGTTAATATTCACGAGCAAATGCTCATAGCCCCTCATCGCAATCGGCACACTACTGCCTCTCGAAAAACTGATAAGACGAGACCTGTCGCACCGATAGAGGTTACGTCCGGAAAAGCCGAGCTGATACACGAAATCACACGTTGAAGGTGCTGCAGCTTAGAGGAAAGCCCCTCACATTGTGCAAGTGCACCAATAGCGATATCGTGCTTTCTTTGAGCGTAGAGCAGTCGTTACAATTTTACGCATTCCACGAACATAACATAAAAATTAAGTATTAGAAGGATCGATAATCTTATGTTACTCGGTTCTCAAATTATTCAGCAAGGACTGTTGTTTGACAGTTTGACCCTGTACAATTCTGACAGAACTCCGATATCTGTTTTTATTTCCTAATAACAATAACGGGAAATTTGGCACACACACAGGCCTAAGTCTACTACTACATGTGGTTCTATCAACGTGACGGATGATAATACCGACGTTACGAGCATCGGGTTGGATGCTACTTAAAATAATCTTAATCGACGTTGCGTCAGAGATTGCATCACACTTTTGTCAATTCTAGTTTGACTAGTTTGACTTTGATACCCATCAAAGTATTCTTTAACAATTCGAAATTCGATTGGAAAACCTTTAGCTGACGTTCCAGTTTCCTAAATTTCCAATAAAACATGTCTCGAACCCTGTCAAGCAGCGCTTTGTTTGTATTTACATCAGTCATCAGTGCCAGTGGATGTCGAACCATATGAGGAGTCTATCAGATTGCCATGAATGAGAGTGTCTAGTCAAACAGGAGAATCCCGGGTATGATACCGTTCCACTGGGCGTGCAAGTAATCAGATTAGCTGTTGGTACAAAGCATCATTTGCAAATCTGCTTCTTTGGAGCTGCCATAGTCCCAAGGGAGAAATAACATCTGCTGAATGAATCTGTTAAATTGAATGATTAATAGACATCGGAAGATCCAATACATCCAAACGAATCGATATATGGCACATCAATATAGCTAGGCTTAGTGACAAGTGTAACCGTGGCGATTATAAGAAAAATGTAGAAGAGTGGATATGTAGAAAAGAGCGAAGAAGAGATTGTGCCCGGAAGATGCGCGAATCACAACGAAACGAATAAACGAATACTAAGCAACGCAACACAGACTGTATGCAGAGGGTGTAAAGACACATCAACGGACATAGAAATCAAACAAGACTATCAAGACTCGAAGAGACACCGAAAACACGTCCATATTCGCCGAATATCAAATCAACTCTCTGTACTCCACGACGAATTGTCTGTATAATTTTTAACACGCGGTTCACAATTATTAGTAGTTGTGGTTATTTTCCACTTCCTTTCTTCAAGAAAGTTATTCCATTTCTCGGACAACGGAATGTCATCATCAGACATACAAAATTTCTGTACCAGCATTACTATCACCATCCTTAATCAATTGGCCTTTTAATCGACGGACCATGATTGCTGTACACACGAAATGCTCCATGAAAACTAAGACAGAAACAGAATATAAAACTAAAGTTTGAAGCTAAAACAGAAGCGCCATCACTTGTCTAAAGAGTGGCATTCAATTGTAAATACCAAGCGAAAGACGCAAAATATTTCCATCTATTTTTCCATACATGTATTTTAGTCTAATGTGGGTACAGTGCTGGCAAGTTCAGTTACCTTGAGTTTAAAGAAACCACAAATTTGTTCAATATTTCCGTGTATTTTGGTAGTTAAAGTTTTACCGAATTTTTTAAACTTTTTGGTAAAAAGTTGCAAAAGACCAAATGCAGACGTAAGGTTAGTGAAATTTTAGATAAACATCCGAATCGAGCGAGTGACGAAATTCCACACAAGTCGCATGTAGTGGGATTTGTCATTAATTTACCGCAGTCTTTACAAAAAATTAACGTAGCTTCTATTATTGCTTTAGACATTTCAAATAGGAATAAATAAACACGATTTAGAGAAGTTTCAGATCTTGAAAATAACAATCTACACGTACGATCGCCCAGAATGAAAACAAACAGAACTAGCGCAAAACACGCCTGACTCGCTCAAAAGAAAAATCACATCTCTTCTTCTTTCGTCTCTCAGATACTGTTACTTGGCTAATACAAAATGCACTTTTATACCTTGAGCGTATGGTGGACTTTAAACGTGTTGCTTTAAATGACGAAACGAGATAATATTTGTGATAGTCGGCGATCAAAATAAAATTGAGTTCGTCGATACTAGTTATTTGTAAGCAAAATAAAATATCTGTCATTGATAATGTTTACCAATAATTAAAAAGATTTAGATCATTTATTCATAACATTCGTAACCAACATTTTTAAATTCAAGGTATCAACTCTTATACTATAACTTTAAAAATTTGTCTTATAATAATTATGATGTCTGGAATTAACTGATTGTATTAGAAAACTGTGACCCTCTGTACTGGCAATTTTTGTCATTCTGAAAAAGTGTTCAAAATTTATCTCCCAATGTTTATTAGTAGTGAATGGTTACCAGTTATAAATATGCAAAAAGCATATGACTTTTTCTCTCATCGTCTGCCGGCAATACGAACACATTTCTTGCGAATTAATAAAGAACGAAATTATATTCACACGTTTCCTTTTACATGGCACGATGTCACTATCATCGTCTATGCTTGTTTTTTGTAGCATATCCGTATAAATATCATCTCCACTGCTGCTTATATTGTAGCTTCTGTTTTTGTTTTGCCATTATTTTGCAGACATAATAAAATAATAAGAAATAAAAGAATAAGAAGTAAAAGAATAAGAAGAAAAAGTGCTATAATTTTCTTATTTGTCGCTAAAAACTTAAGGTATTTATATACCATATATTATATATTTAAGATTATAGATTTTTGCACATTTCAAAAAATGTACGTATTTCGCAATTGAAAACAAGTAGATTTTGTAATGTTGCAATTATATGAAAAAAAATAAGTCTATTCATACACACAAATTTTATAATACAAAGGTACAAAATTTGTTTATTTTATATGTACATTTAGATACAAAAGATATATAATATGTATATAAATAATAATAAATTATTTTCCCCAAAACTTCACAACAATATGGACATTGCTATGAAGTTTTACGATCTGCCTGATACCCGCACGGTCTATAACGTTTTCTCTTCGGTAGAAAAGACTCGTCCAAATTTTTGTGGGAGAGGGGGCAATATGAATCTCAAAAATCTAATAATTGTTTTGTTTACATTATTAATTTTTTACATCTGTTCGAAGATAGTTGCTCGAGGCTCTCTTTCGTCGTCAATTCTTCGTGATTCCCGTTTCTATTTAACCACTAACGAGTTTATAATTTACATGTGTCTGGAATTTACATGTGCTTGATTAAGCACTCTAGGACCAATTATACTTGCCGTGTAAGAATGGCACAGTTGGTAAAAGATATCTGTCTCGCCTGTAGTTTCGTTATAATGTTGAATTATTTTCGGTTTTTCATTATTCTTGATTCCAGTAGTATTCAAACAAGTTGATATTAGTAGGACAATTTCATATTTGGGGACGGGATAGTATATTCCATTCTTTTAAAGAAGGGCTGATACAATTGCCTACTTTTTCGGTTCGAAATTCATTGTCTTCAATCATTACAATTCTTTCTTCTATTTCGTAAATTCGGTCAGAGGTAATAAAATCATCATCGGTGAAAATGTTTGAGTTGATTGTATAAATTATTGTAGATTTGCAACCGAAGATGATTATGGTAGCTACCCTTACATGTGCATTGTTAAAGAATTCGGCCAAATTATAAGGCGTTGTTCTTGTTCAGCTTTTCATGAAAGGGACACGTCCACGACGAAAAGCAAATTTTAATAACGAATAGGATGTGACATCAAGTGACTGCGTTGTATTTCCATTTTGTTTTCATATTTCGTGTGACTCTAGTAAAACATGTGTTACAAGGTTACCCAATAAACTTCTTTTGGAAAATTTTATAAAATGTTCCAGCAATCCCACCAGAGATGGCTTATCTCTACTGTCAGCTCCGCTGGGCCTTTTAGACAGCCGGTGGAGGAGCTAAACCCACCTCCTGAAGTCCTGAACTCCTCGATCTTTCGGAGGGAGATTCTTCTCTTGAGATCTTCTAGCGTATCCTCGGGCTTTTCTCACCCGGCTCTCCTTTTTTGGCCCTCACCTGCCTCCTTCTCTTGTGATCGGTGCCAGTTTCCCTTCTAATTCCCTGGTTAAGCCAGTGTGAGTTCAAATACGAGGAACAGTCCTGTAACCGTATACAATACTTGATTACCTGGTTGCTGCTAGCGCCCTCTCTTTTTCCACAGCTAGTTTCTCCATCGACCTTCAGAGGTTGCGAGTGTAGGCCCCTTTCAGGTTCTTGGAGGCCATCCGCTCCACCTACTTCATCCGTCTTATAGTCTCGACCTGAATATCGGCCGTAGTCTGATCGATCACGTGTGTTCCTTGTTTCTGCCACAAAGTCCAAGGTGTCCTTTTGCGTGCTTCCAGCGGTCTCCAGCGGCACTGGGATCCTAAGACTATCAGTTATGGGCGCTCAGTGTCGAAATCCGCGGAGAACCCTGCATCGCTTACTGCAACGGAACTACCGTATCCTGTAGCTCCTTCCGTGGGGTTCGTCGAACCCTCCCTGAATGCTCAGTCTTGATGGTCAGTCCTATTGGTACTGATGCTTTTATTGGAAATGTTACGGCATAGACCTGGGAGCTTCTGATGCAGAAGATTTAACGTCACCCGTTTCGAGGGGACACTTTGTTGCGATTCTTTCGTGACCGTTTATTCGTTTCGTTCGATCACCTAAACATCTGTTTCTTGACGCACCGTTCTTGTTCCGATAATACGTTTCGAACATCAATTAAAGAATTCTTAATAATCCTATTAACGTATAACGTTATAAACGTATGTTACCGAACTCTGATCATTGTCGTTCTCATTTTCTATGCCTTCGTTTTCTTCTGAAAAGTATCATTATCTATGCCACTTGTACCGTCCACATCACGTTCTATTGCAGTATTATCATCTGAATATAATTATACACTATGTAATATTAAAAATTTGTAAAAAAATGTTATTATTCATTAAATAAATCGTCATTATTTAGACTGCAGATGTTTATACGCGTTCCACGTGTGGTATGCAAACTGCGTATGTAAATATGCGTGAAAAACATGAAAATATAAATAATAAAAATAGGTAGTGTGTGAGTAATGTTCAACGTAGATTTGTCGCATGTCGCAAACTGATACATATTTGCCAGTTATGCTTTAAGGAATGATTTATTTATTTCGAAAAACCATAATTTGCATTACAATAAAATATTAATAACGTTTGTCAGTTACTACCAAGTTTTATGCTGGAAAAGGATATTCTACGTCTCGAGAAAAGTGATACATGATTAATCATTTAACTATTTTCCTAGACGAGAAAGATGATCATACATCTTTACTTTTATCGAAATTTTCTGCATTAAATGTTGCCGCTTTAAGCTATCTCATCTTGTTAAAATCGGTTTGCGTTCACCTATTAAATATATATGTAATGTCCAAATTCGGATAATTCAGGGATCGATTCTAAGTCTGAAAATCGAGTTTATTGTAAAAATACTTAACAGAGGTAGACAACAATTAATAATAATTAATAACAATAATTAATAACAATAAATAATAAATAATAAATAAGCTTTGTATATGGTCTACCTGAAAATCGAGAATCGATTTTCAACGTCCTAAACTACCACTCTTCTTCTGTTAATCTTCAATTCTCTAAATATTAAATTCCTTCTCGTAACCGTGTTTGTCTCTAAATGCTCGAAATCCTTCTTCTTCTCTCACCGTCCGTCTGTGTACTGACTGTTTTGGCGAATCGATAATCCGTAACGGCAAATAAGGTCACATTGTCCGTTAAACAGAGAGAGTGTTTTTGTTTATCCGCATTTGAACTCTTAGGGAGTTTACATATATAATAATATATATGTCAGATTTTCGTTAGAATTTCGGGCGCGTGATAATTCTTTATTTGAATTAGCCATCGTGTTGCACGACAAAGATTGTATTTACACGTATAAATATGACTTTTACACAGTTTAACGTATAATTAGTTTAACGATTAATTAGTTTAACGAACAATAAGTTTAACGAAAGCTTTTGACAATGTTCTTGGGTTCAATAACGAATCCACGGTCAACGAGGAAAACTCTTTGTACAATAGAATATATTTTGTAACACAAAGTGACGTTAGCTGAGACGCTCGGTTTCTTTCTAACTGACTCACAAGACGATATCAGTAAACTCTCCAAGGTGATCACAAAAATAAAAGACTGATACGATCACATTTGTCAATTACATATTGATCAGGGATATCAACAAAATTCCAAGCGCCGTTACTAGGCAGACCCGCGTAAAGCCGACATTGCTCCTCGCCGGGGCTTGTTTATTAATACAGCGTGTCCCTCAACATCGGTACTCCTTCTGTTAGATAAAACGTTCATCCCGTGACCGTGGCTACGTTCGGCGACCAATTATGTCACCTTGGGCCCAAGTATTGGGGATCTTCCCAAAGAAAGGCCGGGTGTCCCTACATCTCCGACACATATATGTCGGGTTCACATTATGATTAGGGTTAGGGGCGTGTAACGAATCTTCATTAGGATTATACATTATTGTTATGCAATAGACAAGATATTTACTAGTACAAATATGATTATTAGTACAAGTGTGGATGTTGCTTTACATTCTCAATTTATCCAATTTGGTCATTTGGAAGAATTTTTTAACTGTCTAGCATTATAATTAGTTTTCGAAGTGCTAGTTGCATTCTGTGAGTTACCAGCCAGACCGTAATGACATGACAGATCATTTTCGATTTCGTACATGGATGAATCTCAGTTTGTTAGATCATATTACCACACTAGGCTTGTGTGCTAGTTAGTTAATAATTGACGAGTGCACATGTTTAATAACGGAACACCTAAAACCTCTTGGGACAATGGGCAAACAGGGAGTTCTGCCTTTTCTTTGTATTTTACGATAAAGGGTACCGAATCGTAATTCATACATATTCGCGATATCTTCCGCGAGCTCCTCGTTTTGCAATTTATTGACTATTTCTGAGATTTGGGGATCGCAGCGTTGTTCCGCTAATAGCCAATCTTTGGAGATTTCGGTCAGATTGATTTCTTTCTCTGTAACTTTGTTGATCGTACGGTGATCCAAGTCTACGGGGTTCCGCGAAAAGAAATCTACGTGGGCCATTCGTTTGCTTTCTCGATACATAATGTCAAAGGTAAAAGTTTGTAGGTAAGCCCACCACCTGTAAACCCTGTCATTTAAATATACTTTGTTAGTGGATGCCTTCGAGGAATTACAATCAGTGACGACTAGAAATTCTCGTCCGTTTTGATAGTGCCGTAAATGTTTGACGACGTTAACAACTGCTAACATCTCATAGGAATGATACCTAGATTCCGCAGGACTAGTTCTTTTACTGTAATATTCTACTACTCTGCTTTTACCCTCTGAACTGGCATCAGTATGTAGTTCTATCGGGTAGTTGGGGTCAAATATCATTAACAACGGCGCGTCAGTCAGGACGGAAATTACCTTTTGCCTTATTTTTTCATGCCTATCCGTCCAAGTTATATTTTTGTTACCGGAAGTAAGTGCATACAGGGCCTTCATTAGTTGTGAAAATTTAGGAATAAATTTTCGGAAGTAGAAAGCGAAACCTAAGCTGTGTGACAGTCGTTGGCGCGGGTAAAAAACTTAAGGCGTATATTTTACCCGGGTTGGGACGAACTTCTCCGTTATGAATTACATATCCCAAATAGAATACTGACATCTTTAGAAAAGAGCATTTAGAAAAATTAAAAGAAAATCCGGCGTTTACGTGGGTATTTAATACGGTGTCCAATCTTTCTAAAGCTTGATCTATCGAGTCGGCAATAATTAAGATGTCATGCAAATAAACAACAACGTACGAATAAGCGAGGTCGCTTAAGGCATTGAGAATGGCTCTCTGAAAAACGTACGGTGCATTTTTCAATCCAAACGGTATTGTTATGTACTCATATTGTCCGTCGGGACTAACGAACGCTGTATACTCCGTCGAATTACGATGAATGGGAATTTGGTGCAATCCGCTGGCCATGTTCAGGCTAATAAAGTATCTCGCCTGTTGCAGTCTCGCGATTTGATCCGCAATAAGAGGTAGAGGATACCGATCCGCGACCGTATTTTTATTTAACTCTCGAAAATCTACACACAATCTATCTGAGCCGCCCTTCTTCTTCACGAGTAACATAGGGCTCGCGAACGGTGAATTGCTAGGCCTTACAATATTCGCTCTAATTAATTCGCTTATTCGCACACGTACTATTCCCCGTTCTTCCTCGCTAAGTCTGTAGGGGCTTCTTTGTACGGTGACGTTAGGATCAATTAACCGTATTTCCAACTGGCCCGTACATACGCGAGTGCGTGGGAAACCCGTAATGAATGAATCTTTGAATTTTTCGAGAACGGAAATTCATCGACCTTTATCGTTACCAATTGCATCAGTGTCGACCTCGTTAATATTGATCTCATCTTCAGCTGTTTTGTGTAATATGCACGTCAAAAGCTTGGCTTAAAATTTCGCGACCAATCATGATATCATATTTTAAGTGGCTATCAGCAAGGGCATGAAAAGTTATCTCCAATGTAAAACCGTTAATACATACAGTGGACAAAATCTGAGACGTACTTTTAACACATGTATTTCCTATTCCTCGCATTACTACTATATTTCTTTATTACTATTATATTTATTACTATTATATTTCTTTTTCCGGAAAATTTCGAGGCTGCGGATTCCTTAATTAATGAGCATTCGGCTCCAGAATCGAAGTAAAATGGGAACAACTCACCCAGATGACTTAATCTACCAATTGGAGACTCCACCACGCGGGAGTCGACTCGACGTTCGTTATTGGAATCATAGTTTTTTTTCCACAATGAGGGACAATCAGGCGCGATATGACCTTCATCACGACACTTGAAGCAAGACACCTTGGACGATGTAGCTGGTCGGCTTCCTTCTAGGCGTCGCATATCCTTCCGTTTCTCGATTCTTGCCCTCCTGCGGCACTCCGCTATTTTATGTCCGAAGACACCGCAGTAAAGGCACTTATTCCGGGAGTCAGGTAGCTTGTGTCGTTTGGCTTCGAGGCCAGTTGATGTATTACTTGTCGAAAACGCCGGCCTCTTCGCGAGAGCGAGAACTTTCATTTCACTTGGAAATTGTTCCTCGGTCTGAATATCCTTCTCAAGTGCTATTTGTTCAATGCGCTGATCTTGTGGGCTGACTCGACAAAGGATGATAGCGTTGATTACTTCCGCCATAGTTGCATTTTGTCACTGTGTCGTCAGGAGGGAGCGGAGACGAATGGCGTAAGCTGCCATGTTTTCGTCTTTCTGTGGTTCTTCTCTGAATATATTCATTAGCGTCGAAGTTCCTGTATCTTTGTCACCAAAACTATTTAAAGCAGAAACTAGCGCGCTGTCTTGTAGAGGGTGGGGCTCTTCATAAGCAGATTAGTAGCGGCGCACCATGCGGCTGCATCGGCGCCCGCGATTTCGAGGTTAAAATGTGGTAGCACTATTTTTACAGGTTCCGCACCTGGCTTCTGCGTCAGCGTCTGAATTAATTCGCGCATGATATTCATATACTCTTGTATTGTTATAACCGGCACTGATCCTATTTCTGATGTCGGGTTGACGTTAGGATTGGGGTTGTGGGCATTTGATGAATCTCCACTGGAATTAGCCATCGTTGTGGTACAATGAAGATAGAGTTTATTAAGACAAGTATGAGTACAACATATATTTATATATTATTTCTAAATAATATACATATAATATATATATAATTAAATAAATATATATATAAATGTAATATCGTGAAAAATTAAGAGTATAAATTTTTCTGATTATTTACAATTTATTAATAAATAAATAAATAAATATACAGGTATAAATTGAACAGAAAACGGTATTTGCTTAATTGAGCTAATTACGGTATTCGTATCTATATTAAATAACTTCGCAGTTATTTAATAATACTCTGACGATTCTAATAACACTAACGATGCGATCAGTTCTCTCGACTCGACTCTACTCTCCGACGTCTCGATCAACTCTGACTCTCGCAACACACATACTTTTCGGTTCGCACGCTCTGCCCTTTCGGTCGTCCCACCTTGAGAACACGAAATCGTCCTTCTGCTCTCACGTTGTCTATTGTTTTTCTCATATCTATGTAAGAACTAGGTGACTTTAGTCACGTAGGCACTCTTAACATAAACCAACCACACAAGGATGACTCACACGGTTTTTCTAGTTTCGACCGACCTCTAGTTCAAACTATTTTGCGATGTTACATAAATAATAAAATAATGTACCTAGATATTTGATCGTGTTCTTGGTTCTTTATTATTTTTTATTTTATTTATCCGTGCCTTTCGGCTTTGGACGAACTTCCAGTTTTACATCACTTATTTCAAACTTACGCATTCTTCTATTACGTGCTTCAGGTCCTCCTCATTCCTTTTGCATAGTCTGTATCTTTTTTCTCCCTCTCCTTCCAGTATGCACTTGCTTTGGTCTCGTTTCCACATCTGAATCTGGCCAATATTCTCCTGTCTTTCCACTTCATCCCCCCTTCTAGGTACCTAGGTAGTTTTTCTTTGGCTATATTTCCGTAGTGTATATTATATTTGGATTCCCTTATCCTTTTCCCCTTCTCTTCTACTTTTCTCTTTCTTCTTTCCTCTATAATCTGGTCTGCTGTCGTCCTTCCTTGCCCCTCTCTTGTTATCTGCGTCCTTCCCTTTCTCACCTCTTCTAGTCCCTTCTTTCTCTTTCTTGCTCTTTTTCCTTCCTGGCCATTTCTCCAGTTTCTCTCTCCTTTATACACTCCTTTACTAATTCCTTTTTTGATTCTAGGCCTTTCTCTTCATATCTTGCTGCTCTTTTTAGTGCTTTTTCTTTTATTTCTATTATCTTGCATTCTTCTATTAATATGTAATTTAGTGTTGTCATATCTAAGCCTAATATCCATTTCGCATATCTTCTTTGTACTTTATCCAGTCTTTCTTCCATGTTCCAGCCTCATACCTCTGCTCCAAACAGCGCCACGCTCTCTACCAGTGCTCCAAACATCTTCATTCTCCTTTTGTAGTCCTGTTTGAATATTCTTTCTCCCAAGCTCCGTGTTTTCTTCATTGCTCTCGTTGCTCTCTTTTTCCTGTCTTGTATGTGCTTCTCATCGCTGACGTTTTTCTGTAATATGTACTCTAGGTATCTTATCTCGTCCACTTCTTCTAATTATTATTCTCCCCATTTCCATTTTCTTTTTCTCCTTTTTCTCTTTCTTTTTTCAGAGACTACAATTTTAGTCTTTTCCGTGATCATTTCTAGTTCTGCATCCTTTAAAAATTTTTCGAACTTTTTTAGCATTTCTTTTAGCTCCTCTTCCCTGTCCGCCATCAGCACAATGTCGTCTGCGTATGTTATTGCCCATACTTTCCTTTTTCCTACCACTATGCCCCCATCTTGTCCTTTCCTTAGTTCTTCTTCCAGTCCTGCCATGTAGATATTAAATAACGTCGGGCTCAACGGGCACCCTTGTCTGACTCCCTTCACCGTCCAAAATTCTCTTGTGCTGTGATTCTTGACTCTCACTACATTCTTGGTTTCGGCGTATAACTCTTTAATCCTTCGGGTTAGTTGTTCTTGGTTCTTATTTCCGATTGGTTTCGATGTCAAGGTTACAAGCTTTTGCAAGATTTTACGCTGCTGGATTCCATATCTTCCCCTTTGGTATCCTGTTCGATGTCCATTATTGCGGCGACCATGCCACGACGAGCCCTGGACTCGTTCGCTTCTCTGTACCCACAGAAGTGTTCTGTTTACGGTATCTACCACGTTCTCACCTTTGCTTTCTGCATCTTGTGTCAGTATTTAAGCTCTTTTGTGCTTCCGATTGGGATTTTATCTTTTTTCTTAACTTCCAATCTCTTTCTTCATATCGATTCCGATGTCAAGTTATAAACATCGAAATGCGCTAACGACTACTCAGCTATTAGTGTCGCGCCACCTATTCTACGTGTGGCATGCAGGAATAATCCAGTCAAGTTAGCATTTTACGCGATGTTAAATGATATCTGAAAATTTCTTGCATGAGATTTATAGGAAATCATATTCAGTAACAAGACATACGTCTTTGTGCTGTAAGACCTCATGCGCGGACTATGTAAACAATCTTCAGATTTTTTGCTTGTAATAGCGAACCTAATAAGTGAACCGTAAAAAGTATCGAGTAAAAATCGTGGATATTAAAAATACGTATCAAACGAGGCGTCATAAATAAATGGAAACAATCCAAAATCGCACTATTTTTAATTGTCATATTTTTGATCTGAAATGTAATATACGAAGTTGAAACTTTGTGAGAATACAATTTTTGTCATTCTGAAAAAGTGTTTAAAATTTATCTCCCAATGTTTATTAGTACAGTGAATAGTTACCAGTTATAAATATGCAAAAAGCATATGACGTTTATACACGAAAAATATGCTAACATGCACAAAAAAGATATGCAAATATGTACAATATTAAGTAGATATTGTATTAATTGTTAAGTGTATTATTTAGTATCAACAAACGTTTTACAGTTATTCTGATAAGTTGTACTTAGAATTACAGTAAAATACAGGCATTGTTTTTAAATTTGATGACGTTAATTGATGGTGTTCGTGGGTAAAAATTACTTTATACGCCGAAAATGGCCGCCCAACCCATTGATCTTGTGAAATCCGCATAAAATTCACCTTTTTTGAACTTGTTGCTTGTTCTAAATTTTCTGCTTTGAGTGTAGTATCTGTTTCATCACTTTTTCTTTTGTGCATAGAAGTATTTTCGTGTTGAACTAATTGCGATTTTCGATTGCAACTTACATTTTTATTGCTCGTTTGACAATAAATACGTTTTCCATTATTTTCATCAATGATGAAATTTGGATCGTCTTCGACCGATAATTAATTCTGTTTTCACATAGAAGTAAAGGATCTATCTTCTGATACACAGCCCGGCACGTATTTTTACCACAGTCGCTACACAATCGTATGTCGTTTGATCGCTATCTATGAACTGAGGTTTGGTTGTCGCCAAAAGACATTAAATTTCACGTCACAGTAAGGAGAATACGATGACTAACCCGTTCGCTGCGGAGCGCTCAGAAACGGAGATCGGCCGTGCGGATTGCACGAAGCGCGGGGCAACGAAGCGTGGATTTTACTGGACTTTGCCTTAAGGCACGTCGGCCAAACAATAATATCCATAATAACAATTTTAATAATCTTTAATAATCTTTAATCCTTTCGCTACTGCGGTTCGGTCCGCGCCGAATTTTCGAGGTAAGCAAGGCCATCCAATTCTGTTCCCATACATAAATCATTTTTTTTTAATAACTGATATCTTGCACTATACTTACCTGAAGTGTGATTGCAATGTAATTTTTTTTATTTAAAATTGCATTCCATAGCCAGAGTTACTAGCGAATTAAAATGAAATTGTTTATATTGTTACGAATGTCATGGCGCTTTTTCTATATCGTTAGGATAATTTTCGTTTTCAACGTATCAAACATTTTCTCCTAGATCGTACTTCAAAATTTGCTAAAGATTACTTTTTACAAATTGACTGATGTTACTTGAATTTGGACTGCTTTGCCGTGAATAGGTCGAATGTAACAGTAACAAACAAGGAAATGCAGCAAGGCACCTCACAGAATTCATGTTTAGATAGACCAGTTCAAAACAGTAGAAATTAGTTTAACCCTCGTACTTTTTTTTTCTTTTTCATACGTGGGAAAATCCTCATGGACACCCCCCCCCGCTTGGAAGCTGCGGGGTAATGACGGACTATACCGACTAAAACCCCACGGTGGACCACCTGACGTTCATCCTCCGCCGTTCTGTTTGTTCCTTTACGAGCATTATGCCTTCGGAATATGAGCGTACTGCGAGGAGCTCTTGTCGCCCCCTCAGCATCGCTTTCACAACTGACAAGGGGTCTAATCTTTCGTCAATAGTTAGTAGTAAGATAGTACGTGGGGCCTCCCACGCCGGATAAAATTCTAACGTATGTTGGACCGTGTCCTCACCCCCACCACAGTGGTGACAGGTGCTCGTCACCTCTCTTCCGATTTTCTTCAGGTATTCCCCGAATACTCCATGTCCTGCGAGCACCTGCGTCATCCGGAAGGACAGTGAGAGCCCTCCGCGGTCTCTTCAAGCCTCCCAGTTTGGCAGGACCGATCTAACGCGCCGAATTTTCGAGGTAAGCAAGGCCATCCAATTCTGTTCCCATACATAAATCATTTTTTTTTAATAACTGATATCTTGCACTATACTTACCTGAAGTGTGATTGCAATGTAATTTTTTTTATTTAAAATTGCATTCCACAGCCAGAGTTACTAGCGAATTAAAATGAAATTGTTTATATTGTTACGAATGTCATGGCGCTTTTTCTATATCGTTAGGATAATTTTCGTTTTCAACGTATCAAACATTTTCTCCTAGATCGTACTTCAAAATTTGCTAAAGACTACTTTTTACAAATTGACTGATGTTACTTGAATTTGGATTGCTTTGCCGTGAATAGGTCGAATGTAACAGTAACAAACAAGGAAATGCAGCAAGGCACCTCACAGAATTCATGTTTAGATAGACCAGTTCAAATAGTAGAAATTAGTTTAACCCTCGTACTTTTTTTTTTTTTTTCATACGTGGGAAAATCCTCATGGACACCCCCCCCGCTTGGAAGCTGCGGGGTAATGACGGACTATACCGACTAAAACCCCACGGTGGACCACCCGACGTTCATCCTCCGCCGTTCTGTTTGTTCCTTTACGAGCATTATGCCTTCGGAATATGAGCGTACTGCGGGGAGCTCTTGTCGCCCCCTCAGCATCGCTTTCACAACTGACAAGGGGTCTAATTTTTCGTCAATAGTTAGTAGTAAGATAGTACGTGGGGCCTCCCACGCCGGATAAAATTCTAACGTATGTTGGACCGTGTCCTCACCCCCCACCACAGTGGTGACAGGTGCTCGTCACCTCTCTTCCGATTTTCTTCAGGTATTCCCCGAATACTCCATGTCCTGCGAGCACCTGCGTCATCCGGAAGGACAGTGGGAGCCCTCCACGGTCCCTCCAAGCCTCCCAGTTTGGTAGGACCGATCTAACGGCTCGGTGGCCCCGGATCTGGTCTTCGGTGAGTCTGCAAGAGCGCCACCGCTCCCACACCTCTCGTCTAACTTCCCCCCGAACGTCTCTGGCCGCCTGCTCGGCGGGGAGAGAATCCCCGCCTGAGCTTCGGCTCCTCTGGTCTTCGTACACTCGTCGGAGCACCAAGGCCTGCAGCTCGAACGGAAGAGACGCAGCCAGGGCAGTCTCCGACGCATATGACATCGTCCGGTATCCCTTTACGATCCTGATGGCGGTCGTCCTATGAAGCCTCCTCAGCAAGAGTAGACTGCGTCGACTTTTCATCATTAACCCATTAACCCTCGTACCTGCGGTGTCTGGATTTAGACTATTCGGCGAACGACGGAAGCTGTTGACAGAATTAAATGAAACTGATCGCTCAAAGCAGTTTCCTTAGTATTCTCTGTGATTTGTTCTGCTGATTTGTTCCGTTGATTTGTCTGCGGTGATGACGCAGTTATTTATAATTCGCAGAAATAAGAATCATATACTATATGTATGATTATATATTATTTATTAATTACTAATTGTATATTGTAAATATATCTTATATATATGTAGTATCGGGGAAAAATCCTGGGGAAAATCACGATATACTTCGTATATCCGTAATAATCACGTATAATCACGATATACGGCGTACAGCGGCACCCCCCGCCTCTCGGCCCACCAATCCGTTACCAGGTGCTGCAAGATGGTATCAGACGCTCGAAGTGAACACCGAAGGCCCAGTGCCTGTAGAGGATGAGACCCAAATATTTCATCTGGGTTCCCACCTCAACCACCACTCTCCCAGTTTCAGGCGGTACCCCGTGATCTGCCCTGCTACAAAACGTGTCATCTGCGTAACACGTCAGTGCCGATTCCGGGGGTATTGTTGTCCGAAGCACTGCGTCGTACGCGAGATACCAGAGGAGTGGGCCTAAGACAGACTACGACCCTCCTAATCATACCTCCGCTCTGACCGGTACAGACGATACTTCGGTCCCGAAGATATGCCGGAACTACGCCTTTCACATAGGAAGGTACGCGGTGGAACTCCAGGACATCCTCCATCTTGCCCCAAGGCAAGCTGTTGAAGGCGTTCGCGATGTTCAGTGACACCACCAACGCCACCCCTCTCCGTCGCTCAGCCTCCTCAACGAGAGGGTGGAGCCGAACGATAGCATCGGTCATAGACCGCACCATCCGGAAACCGTATTGGCCCTTCTGCAGGGTATAACCCTCCTCCAGGAGATAGGTGCTCCTCCAGGTGGGCAGCTATTACTCTCTCGAGCAACTTGCCCGCCTCATCCAGAAGACACACCAGAACTAAAGGCCGAGGGTGAATCCGGAGATCGCCCCGGCTTCGGAAGAAGGTTCATCCGTCCCTGCCTGCACAGGCAAGGACTGGGACTTCGTCGGGACGCGGAGCTTTACGCGTTCCGATCCTACCTACGGCCTCCGCCAAGTCTTATCTGACACCCCCAGTTCTGGGTTCCAGTCCTCCGCAACGCGTGAGGAACCTAAGGGCAGCGCCTTCTCTCCTACCTTGGGAAACAGTATCGACGACCCTCCCCAGGAACTGAGGGTCCATCGCCTGCGGTGCATGAGGCGTCCGAGGGCGGAGTTTCTTCAACACCACCCTATAAGGACGTCCCTACGGGTCGGAGTTTTTGTTTGTTTGTTACGGGTTTGTCCCAGGCCCGTTTCTTCGCCTCCCCGATAGCCTGCTGCAGAGAGTTCCGCGCTTCGCGGTAGGCGTCGTACAAGCGGGTCCAAGAAGAGTCGAGTCTTTGCAAACCGTAAGTTGTTAGTTGTCTAGTTGTTAATTGTAAATTGGAAGTTGAGTTGTGAATAATCGTTTTAATTGTCATAATTATATCACAGCACTGCATTAAGTTCATATTAAATAACCATTGCTTCCTGTTTAAATCATATTATAATAAGTAACTTAGTCGAGATCAAACACCAAAGGTAAGATTTCTACTATATGATATAATATTGATATAAGATAATATAATATTGATACAATTTTAGTATTACTTTTCATTTAGACATTTTCCTAGTACTATTTCTACCATTTCTTGTGCTATTCAATATCTTTTTTACAATATTAAAGAAACCGTTTTGCAAATTTGTCTAAGGTTATTTAATTCAAAAAATTAAAAAAAGATCTGTCTGTCATAAAATGTACTATTTACATCATATTTAATTTAATATGGATTATTTTTCAACGCTTTAAAATGAAGTTACATTTCGATGTCTTGTGTAGTTGAAAAGTTATACAAAAATGTCCCATAATTTTTCGATCCGGTCGTGGACTGAGGTCGTGACCCTCCACCACGTGATCGGATCATACATATGTCGACTTTATCAGATTTTTATTGGCTAATTTTTGGTTCGATATGATTGAAACTATTTCTGCTATCAGTTCGACTATATTTTCTTAGCTGTTGCTATTGAAAATTGAGACTGTAGCGATTTTTCCTAAAAAATGTATTTTAACTCCTACGTGTAGAAGGAAAAATTTTCTTTCAATTCATAGAAAAATGTTAACTTTTCAATGGTCCACGTGGAAATTCAAGCCGATTAAAATTGCAGAAGCTATTGCATTTATTTACGACAAAAAATGGTATGCAAATTTTGGCATCATTTTTGAAAAGTTTATAATTACAAAATTGATTGGTTTCGAGTTGTACATGATAGTGCAATTTTTCAAGAATAGATGAAGCCACCGCTAATTGCTGTGTGAATTCCGAAAATTGTAGAAATTAAGACACGCAGTCTTAATTGCTAAATACTTTTTGCGAAAACTAATAAATATTTGGGGATGAATTTTACGCCTCTTAAGAGTAAAAAACTACACCCTCGCGTAGTTTTAACTTTGTGTACTCAAGTTGATATGAATAATTGACAATTAAAAATAGGACGATATTGGGCGTCATTTGTTCATTTACGGCCACATGACATTGAGACATCATGCGGCCGTTGTCCTTTCTGGGTCCTATCGGACCCTTCTATGAAGAATGCTATCCCTTGTTTCAGTTACTACGCACCGATTCTTTCTAAGGAACCCCCTTCACCAAAGGTTCGGTTTCTTCGTCGCTTGTCCGCGCTATTTCTATCCACGATTATTCAAAAGCTACAATCACCTATTAATTTTTGGAGGGGAAAGTACGGTTAAAGTAGTCAACATGCCCAATACGCGCAGATAATAGACCCCTTAATAGAAATGTTAAATACCACGGCAGGCAAAGACAACTTTTTTTTTTTTTTTTTTTTGAACGTGGAGGAAATCCGCGCGGACACCAGGCCGTTTCTGGGGGGAAACCTCCACGATGTCCGTCCCGGCTGCGATCGAGAGAGGCCCGGGAACCGGTGCGAGCGACACACCGGCCCCCCGCGCCCAAAAAGCGTCCCCTTAAAGGAGCGGTATGCGGTCACGTCACACCGCGTTCCGTCACCGTGGCCGCCGTGCAAGGCAGTCCGGTTAACCCTACCGGACCGCTTGGCGGTCCCGAGGCACCGATCTGCCAGCGCCTAAGTTTGGTCCCCACCGGAGGGCGCGCTGAGCCTAGCGCGTCGTCTCGAAGCGCGTCCACGGCCTCTACCGCGCCCTCGCCGGCCGATCCTCTCGGGGTGAGAGCTCCGGACCCTCACCCTCTCCGCTGCCTCCTTCCGAAGCATAACTTGCTCACAGAAGGAGGTCACGGCCCTCCTCCCTCTCTCGCTCGCCAACAGCGCCCGGAGGACCGCCGGCGGCGAGAGGTCCCGCCCGATTTCCGCGATGAGGTCGTGGCGCGGCCGCGCCCACGCCGGACAGTACTCCAGCGTGTCAGTTGACCGTGAACACCCGAGCAGGACGGACCTCTCAGCCCAGAAGGGATACCAGGTATAGGTTCTATCAGTGAGCGTGTCATTCATACAGCATCCGAGTGCAGAAGGAAAAAAAAAACCGTGCAATAGTGAAAAAAATGTTGATCAGTGATCGTGCTACCCGCATAGAATTAAAAAAAAAAAAAAAAAAAAATTGAAGGCCAAAAGAATGAAATCAAAAGTAAGGAGACTGAACCCTCCATAATCCCATTAAAACTGGGAACGAAACGAAAAAATAGCCCACAAGGCACAGACAGCAACAGCAACTTAAGGCTCTCCGCACAAAAAACGCGGAAACTCATCCCTCCACCAAACCTGATAAACAGGAGCAAAAGAACCCCGGAAAACACAGATCAAGAAAATCACGGCACGCGGAAAGTGTCCGACGAAAAAAACCAAACAATGAAGCAATCAAGAAGCCCCCCACCAACAACACTCACAACAAAAAACAGATTCGAAGTGTTACAAACACTAGAAAACAACCCTCCCAACCAAAATATATCCCCAAAAACATTCTTGGAAATCCTAAAGAAAAAAAACGATGATCGACGAAACATTCAGATAAACACCCCATCCGATACACCGAGAAAAGCAACAGCACCACAAGTAAAACCTATGCATGCGGACAAACCTAAAAATCTGGCATCAGCGACAACGCAGCCAAAGAGACAGTCACCAAATGGCCCACCCACCAGCCCCCCCACAGAAGCTCACGCAGACGCCGCCGTAGCCGCAAAAGAGAGCAGCCCCCCCCCCAATCAACATAACCCAACAAGACCCAAAAGATACTATAACATTATTAAAAAACTAACGGAAATAAAAAATTTCCATATAAAAAGAATACACACAGATAAACACGCGCTGTACCTGGTAAATATAAAAGATTACAGCCAAGCGAAGGAAGCTTTAACCGCAGCCAATACAGCCTACTATACATATACACCGAAACAATTAAAATGCCACACCTACCTCCTAAAAGGGCTTGGCAACAGCTTCACAGAAGCAGAAATTCTGGAGGAACTACTAGCCCTCCAAATAGACAACATAAAATTCCTAAAAGTTTCAAGATTCTCTACAAGGAGATCAAGGGAGAACAACATATTGCTCCCAATATATATAGTTCAACTATCCCCCGATAGCAATATTGGAAAACTCCTACAGATAAACAGACTCAACTACCTAAAAATAGCTTGGGAAAAAATAAAAAAAAAAAGACATCACTCAATGCCACAAATGCCAACGCTTAGGCCACACAGCACAAAACTGCAACCTAAACTACCGCTGCGTGAAATGCACTGAACCCCACGGACCAGGCGAATGCAGAATAAAAAGGGAAGATGCAATAGAGAAAGAAAAAATCTACTGCGTAAATTGCAAAAATTTCGGCCACCCCGCATCATACAAGGGATGCCCCAGACTAGTAGAAATACGCAAAAAAATCAGCGAGAGAATCGCCAATCTGAGGAAACCAAAAACAGAGCGGATCGCGCAAATAAGCCGCAGATACATCCCCGAAATAAAATACGCAGATGTAGTTAAACAAGGCTGGGTCCTAAACCAGGCCACCGAAACCCCCCAAATAACAAGTACAGCACCGCGTGCAAATCAAATCCCCAACCCATCTGCATATACACCCCAAATAAACTTCACAAACGTCCTCGAAGATTTCAAACAAAGCATACTAAAGGCACTAGAAGAACATCAAATTCAATTGTTCGAAATAAAAAAACACTACAAAAGCACGAAGAAAGAATCAACACCATTTACAACGCTCTCAATATCAGTCCAAACGAATAAGCAAAACACTCTGAACCACCAAATACAGCAAAAAACAAATCAGGTAAAAGTAAAACATTTAAAAATAATCTCGATAAATGCCAACTCGATAATATCAAACCAAAAAAAATACAGTATGCTAACCCTAATAAATAAAGAAAACCCCGATATCGTTCTCATATCTGAAACAAAATTGAACAAAAAGACACAAAGTTCACTTCAAAAAACTACACCTTGATAAGACACGACAGACCAAACGCTACCCAAGGAGGAGGAACGGCAATCCTCATAAAAAACCCAATAAAGTTCAAAACAATACAAAACGACAAAATAACGAGCTTCAAAATCCTAGAAACAACGATCATAAAAATAAAAATTAACAATAACGAAAATCTATTTATCAGTGCAGCCTACGCAGCCCACGGAAACCAGAAAGAATTTAACAACGAATTCAACAATCTTGTCGAATTACTACAGCTCGACAAACAGGAAAACTTCTATATAATAGCGGGCGACCTTAATGCCAAACACACAAGTTGGAAAAATGAACTAAACAACACAAGAGGAAACTTTATTAGGAGCTGGCTAGACAATAAAAGTATACACTATAAAACAATCCTCTATGGCCCCGAGTTACCCTCCTACCCAAATGGACGCTCCTACCTGGACATATGCTTAGCAGATGCGCGACTAAAATTTCAAAATTTACCACCAAATAGTACCCTCAGAACCCTAGACTATGACAGCGACCATAACGCCATAGCATTTAAAATAAACAAGAACACTTCTGACTTCCTATCCCTCGAAACACAGACCGAAACACCCAGGTACAATTACAAGAAGACAGACTGGAAAAAATTCCAAAAACTACTCGAACAGAACTGCGATCTAAAGATTTACAGCAACGCCAACCTAACAAACAGACAAATCGACTCATTCATGGACGAAATAGAAAAACATATACAAACCGCCCTGCAAGAATCCGTACCGAAAATCAAAGAAAAAAATTCTTGCGAGTCCTATGTAAACTATAAAATAAAAAGACTGCAACGAGACAAAAGCTACATACTATCCCAATTAAACAAGCTAAAATACAACTATTCTTATGACAAAAGAGAAGACATAGAATTCCTAAAATATCTACTATTTAAAATAAAATCACAACTGAAACAAGAATTCGCAAACTCCATAAACCAATATTGGACAAATAAAATAAAAAAACATCTCCAAAAACGACACTGCTAACATGTTCCCACAGATAAATCAAATATTCAGACCAAAAGAACAAAACTCCATCCCGCCCCTCAAACTGCCCCCAGAAAAAGCCTCCCTCATCCAAGAAGCAGGTATAGAAATACAAAACACTAACAAGGACACCGAGGGCAACTTCATAATATCCAAAACAACGGAAAAACTAGACATTATCGGCACACACTTTTCCAAAACACACACACAAAACGACCACATGGGACGAGAACAATTAAACAGAATTATCATTGCCGAAACAAACAAACTCAAAAAAAAAATAGAACAAGACATAGCGCTAAATAAAACAGTCTGCACATTCTCGGACGAAAACACATCGGACAACCCCAAACAACCCGATCCAGAAATAAACTACTTCACAAACTACAACCAGCTAAACACAATATTCTCCAAACTAAACAACAAAAATCCTCAGGCTTCGATGGCATCCCAAACATCCTGCTCAAACGCCTACCAAATAAAATAAAATGGTACTACACAGTACTCTTCAACAATGCACTAAACAACACGTATTTTCCCATTAAGTGGAAAAAAGCAAAACTAATTGCAATCACAAAAAAGAACAAAGACGGCTCATCGCCGACAAACCTAAGACCCATAAGCCTTCTCCCCAACATAAGTAAAATATTCGAAATAACCATAAACAACCCACTAGCTTCGTTCTGCGCAAAAAACAACATAATTCCAGAAAATCAATTCGGTTTCCGGCACAAGCACTCTACAATACACGCTATAAACAAACTTACGTCCGACATCTGCTGGGCGCTAAACGCAAAGCAACGAGTAGCCGCCTGCTTGATAGACCTTGAAAAAGCATTCGATACAGTTTGGATCCCGGGGCTCATCTTCAAAATGTGCAAGAAAAACTTCCCAGAATACCTAATCAAAATAGTCTGGGACATGATAACAAACAAATCATTTGTAATGTCTGACGGACCACATACTTCAAACAAAGAGTTCACCATAGAAAACGGCCTGCAACAAGGAACGGTAAACTCACCGCTACTCTTCAACATTTACAATAGCGACTTGCTAAACCTCTTCAACCTCAACACATCTCCCCACAAACGCTCCATAGCCTTCGCAGATGACCTAATTATCTACGTAACAGGCCGCAAAACAAAAACAATAAGGACAGAACTCGAAGAACTTTATAACAAAATTAGCGACTACTACCACACGTGGAAACTAAAAATTAACACAAGCAAATGCGAAACAATACTATTCAGACCCAAGACAAGCAAAATCAGCCCAATAGAAAGAGAACACTGTAAAAAGTTCCAAATAAAAGAAAAAACAAACAAAGGGGAAACCATACCACACAAAAACTGCGTAAAATACCTAGGAGTCAACATAGATGACAAACTAACCTATAAACAACACATCGAAACCCAGCTATCCAAAGCCAACAAAGCATTCTGGAGTACAAAAAGACTATTTTACTCCAGACATCTGAACAGCAAAGTAAAAATACTGTGCTATCAAGCACTAATCAGACCCATTATAACCTACGGCTGCCCAATCTGGTACAACATACCAGCCTCACTAATGGAAAAAATCCGCATATTCGAAAGAAAATGCATTAGAGCATGCCTAAGCGCATACAGATCAAAACATAGCGAATACAGAAAATACATAAAAAACAAAAAAATATACGATCTAGCCAACATACACCGCATAGACTGCCATATCTTAAAAATAACAAGAAACCACTTCGCACAAGCAGCAATGATAAAAGAAAACAGCCTAATCTTCGGTTGCCTATTCCCAAATGATACTTACCACAAAAACACACTATCAACAGGATACATCCCCCCCGATGCGTTTCTTTACCTAGACGAAAGAAACTACCTGCAAGATGCAAACAACATACCGATAATATACCACATAAAAAGAAATACAAGAACAAATGCAATTCTCTACGAGGAAAACCTAGATGGAAAGTCAGCAGACACCAGGTGGAGATTCAACATGGCCCTCCCACAGAAAGACGCAGAAGACAAACACAGAAAAAACTCAAAAAAATATTGGTGGATACCGAAACCAAAATAAAAATATCGAGATAAAGATCCACAAAACAAAATACCAAAAATAAATTTACCCTAACGGGTAAATACACAACTTGTAAATAAGCCTTGTAAATAATGTAAATATGTAAATATGTAAATAAACACACCCTCCCCCACTCACCCAGCCCACCCTCCCTCCCCCTTTCGAAACTCCCGCGTCCCCCCCAAACCAAACAAGCTAACAAACTGTCCTGTTTTGCGACCAGGTTTTCAGGATAGAAATAAGAATAAGCAACAATACAATATGTAAGCACAGCTTCTCAGCGGCTTAAAATCCATAGTACAATCATAGTATAAAATGCATAAAATAGGATAAAATGAAATATAGTATGGCTACGCCGTGCCGTCACGTATCGGTACTTATGCCTAAACAACCCACAACAGAAGTTCGCCGTTTATTGCGAACTATCAAAAACTGTATAAGTAAATCTGGTAAAAATAAACATTTATAAAAAAAAAAAAAAAAAAGTACTCCAGCGTGTGCTGCGCCGAGTCCACGCTCGCATCACAGTGGTGGCAACGCGTGGTCGCCTCCTTCCCTATTCGGTGCAGGTATTCACCGAAGCACCCGTGTCCGGTGAGCACCTGCGTCACCCTGTAAGTCAGGGGAGGTCCGCCCCCGTCCAACCAAACATCCCAGTTTGGAAGGACGGCCCCGAGGACCCTTATCCCCGGCGCGCCCGCTCTCATGTCGAGGCTGGCGCGCCATCTGTCGAGCAAGGCCCGACGAGCCCGAGCCTTAATGTCGGCGCCCCCCGAGCCGGTCCCATCCGACAGCTCCCGAGTGTGGAGATAAATCTCGCGGCACCTCAGGGCCTGTAATTCGAACGGGGGAAATCCGGCGAGCACCGCCGCCGCCGCCGCCGAAATGGTGCGGAAGCCCCTCACTACTCTGATGGCCACCGTCCTGTGCAGCCTTCTAACCTTCTGGAGGCTGCGGCGTCTGGCATTCAGGTCCCCTGCCCAGATCGGAGCTCCGTAGAGGAGTCTCGATCGCACCACGCCGGCGTACAGTCGACGCACCCCGACGCCGGGACCGCCCAGCCGAGGCAGCAAACGTCCTAATGCGTTCGCCGTCGCCTCGACAGACGGCGCCAGGCGCTCGAAGTGAGCGCCGAAGGTCCAGTGACTGTCGAGGGTCAGGCAGGCAAAGACAACTACAGAATCAAACAGCTCAAACTAGACCAGATAAAAGTCATAACCAACATCCCTGAAACATACAAGAAAGTTGTAAAAACACTTAAAGACAAAAACGCAGGGTACCACACATACCAACATAAAAGTGACAAAAGTTATAAGGTAGTAATCAGAGGACTACATCCGAGGACAGATACAGGAAAAATAAGTGAAGAACTTGCCAAACTTGGACACCAAGTAAGAACAATAAATAACATAACAAAATACGACACCAAACAACCTCTACCGCTATTCCTAATCGAACTAGAACCGAATAGCAACAACAAGGAAATATATGAGGAAAAACAACTATTAAACACAATAATAACAGTCGAGCCACCCAGGATGTCGGATAAGGGATTGGATTGGAGTTGTGAGCGTTAGATGAGCCTTCGCCGGAATTGGCCATGATTGTAGTACAATGATGAATTTATTAACACCAGTCTTGATACAACAGATTTGTACAAGTGACAGCGGGGATTTGGCACTCGTAGCACTAATGACGATGGCCTCAGGTTCGATGACGAATCCGCGGTCAACGGGATGATAGTAGCACGTACTCGCAAAGTTCAAGTCTAACTCAAACGGGAAAGTGTTCACGGCTCGTAAAGACGGTACTCTGTAAACAAAGATAGCTCGCACCAAAGAATGAATCTCGGACTCGATGATGCCACCGAGGAAAACTATATCAGGTGTATCTAAGGACGCGCGATCCTCTGATTCATCGAGGAAAGCCCTCGCTCGGAAGGTGAGGGAAATCGGCGCTACTGCTAATTGGTCAATCTCCATATCGGTGGTCATAAAAGAGGCTAGCCACCCCTGAGTGAAGGTTCGTGGAGAAATAGGTTTCTCCCTGTAATTAGAACAGGGGCTGTTTGTCCGTTTGCTTACCTAAATCTTAAGATTTATAGCAGGTCCTCAGGCTAGCCGAACATGTACTGTGGAGATGCGTCACCGTCCGGTAATCATCTTACCCGAAGAACAGGGCCTGCATATGACGGGCCACGGGACGGAAATCGTTCTAATGTTTTACTGTCAAGTACCGCTACAACTATTTCTTTTTATGGAGGACTATAAAGTTTTCCATAGCTTTGTAAAACGTTCATCCCTTGACCGCGGCTACGTTCGGCGACTGATCGTCGCCTCGAGCCTAAGCTCACCGTCATAAATCCCGAACAATTACAATTAAATTGAACGACGACATTTGTTTAATGATAGCTATTAAAATCTAACTTTCATTGTTATGGGATTTTCCCAAAATTCCAAGGAGAATTTCCGGTGTTCTTTCATCTCCGACACGGCCATTCTGACTATCACACGTCCTCGGGTGCAGCTAAAATATTGAGTTTTTTTTTCACATTAGGCTTGATACACTTATATTATCTACAATTTAACTTAATGTCCAAATAAGCCAAGGGTCCAGTGCAACAACAAAGTTTTGTTCGGAGGTTTGACTTCCACTTTCTATTTGGACTGCATTTCATGGGATCTCCCTCAAATAACCTTTTCACGATACTACAATATGGGTAACTAAGAAAGTCTTTCAAATGATAGCGTAAGCTATTTTTTGGGAGTTTAGAATTAATCAATTAATTCTTATATTCTGTACAAATCAGTAAAAAAGTAAAGAAACGAATGTAAAACTTTGTTTGACCAATTGAAAGAAGATTTTCACCAGACTTGTGATCCAATTTCTACTTTGACTATCAGTTTCAATGAAATCTGTTTGACAGGGAAGCTGCGTGTCATTCTAACAGAAGTTAAGAAGCCCTTAACCCTGTCCGCGTGATTCTGCGTGCATTATAAAGTAACCTACTTTTCCTTTCTTTTTTTCGAAATAGATCGCTGGTCAAATATAGGTATTAAAAGTATGCTGGACAAATATGGACTTCAGGAATAGAAGGACTGTTCCCTAATGAGTCATTATTTATCTGATCGTTTTCGCCGTTATATTTCTTTTGATTCTTAACACTTTTATAGGTATTTGAATTCTTTAATATTTTAGTGGCTATTATTGCCTTATTTATAATTATATGGACCTTTATTTACTTAATATTGATATAAATTAATTCTATTATATGTATATAATCTATCTGTGCTATATTAGTCCTAGTCCTTCGTTACTTGTGTCGGTGGTTAGGGTAAAGGTTTTGTTAAAGTCTGGGTAGGCTAATATTGGGGAATTACAGAGTTTGTCCTTTAAAGTATCAAAGCTAGTCTGTTGTTTGTCAGTCCAATGGAATGGTGTGTCCTTTTTTGTTAAGTCCGTAAGGCTCTTTGCGATTTTGGAAAAATTCCGAATGAATTTGCGGTAATAACCTGCTAAACCTAAGAATGACTTCACGTCCGTGACATTGCGGGGTAATCGAAAGTTTTTTACAGCGTCTAATTTCTTGGAGTTTGGCTTAACTCCTTCGGCTGAAACTACATGGCCTAAATATTCTAATTCCGGTTTTACGAATTCACACTTATCCGGTTGCAATTTAAGTCCTAATTCCCTGAGTCTCTGAAATACTATCGCGAGGTTTTCGTTATATTCTTGAATCGTTTTTCCGAATATCACTATGTCGTCCAAATAAACAAGGCAATATTTTCCTACAAGTCCAGTTAAGGCTCTGTCCATTAATCTTTGAAAAGTAGCGGGTGCGTTTTTAAGACCGAATGGCATTCGATTGAATTGAAAGTGCCTTTGGTTGTAAAAAATTTTGACACATGTTGGCAATGTTTTTTTTTTTATTATATTATTTTAATTTTACAATTTGTCCAGAGGGACATTTGGTAAAATTTTTTATCTTAGTGAGAATAAAAAAAAAAAATAAAAATAAAATATGACATGTGGGTGGCTACCCCCAGTGGGGTGCCATCTTCGTGTTAGTTAGTTGATTGAACTGATTAAGATTAACTCTTTTTAAGATACGTCCTTGGAATGTCCATATCCAGTATCCATTATCTACGCTAGTTTTCCAACTCGAAACTGCTGTTACTACATACCTATAATGAAATATATATATTTATATAATTGTTATATTAAAGAATATATACTTATGAAATATTTTATATATAAATATATAAGAATAAATTCTTACCGTCCAGTAGGATCCCATTCGACATCTGAAGTTTGATAATGGTCAGTTGAATTCATGATAGTAAAATCATTAGTATCAATGAATTCCAAAGCCCCTGCCATGGTTGTCAATCCGGCAAGAACAATAAATTGTCCAGATGGCGACCAAAATAGATGGTTACAAGCCTTCTTCTCTAATTTTTCTGTTAAGTAAAATGAATACTTATGTACATAATACCATGGTAATATTGAAATTTATGGGATAATTGTTACAAACTTACTAAGAAGGGCTGGTTGATGACCGTATCGTACTTCATAAAAGCTAACATTTACGCTTGGGATCTCCCCGTGAATAATAGCAAATTTGCTTCCAACAGGTTCCCAAGCAAATGCATGGATTGGTTCTTTTATTTCTACATTATCGACTGGAATTTGCTTTTCCCTCATATGAAAGATTTCGAAGTTATAAGACATACCCTGTTAATAAACATAAAGTTATACGCATGCTGTATACATTTTAATGGATTCAATAACTAATTTAACAAATACCGTATATTTTTGTTCCGTTTTCTCCTTGCGTTTAGAGAAACGGTCGACTTTCACACAGAGATAATCTCCTGACTTTTGCCAAAAAAATTTTACAATCAGCCACATTAAACAAGTTCTTGTTCCGAATTTCATTTCGGCTAAAAATATGTATTACAACTTATAATTTAAATAATTTATGAAATATGGAATATAGTAAAAAATATTAAAAATGTATTACTTTGGAATTTCCAGAAGAGTGACTCTAGCTGGAACATCTTTATCTTCTGGTACCCAGTAAGCAAGAACGTTATCTGTGGGAGACCAACTAAAATCTCTGATACCGGGAATTTTTATACTCTTCTTATCCAATAATCCAAATGACTGCAACATTTATAACGAGGTTACTAAAACCCAAACATGCTGAAACATAATGTTATTTATAACATTAAAGAAAGGAACATACTGGTGTTTCATACACACTCAAAACATCTTCCCCCATACGAGCAAGATATTTATCATCATGCGACCAGCGGAAAAATAGGCCATACTGAAGAACCATCTGCGAAAAACGCACGTTTTTCTTGTCCAGTAAGAATGTCCCAAATTACTAGACGTTTCTGATCTGAACCAAGATCAGTTCGCGGAGTATACGTTACTAAATAACGTTCGCAAGGAGAGAAGTCAATACATTCAACACCCTTCTGACTGAACCTGGCTTGTTGCAAGAATTGAGGACCACCCCATAATGCAACACCCAATTTGTGGAATGTTGCTAAATATGTGCCCAATGGAGACCATTTAACATACGTCTCGGTCCAGCGCTACAGAAAATATGAAAATTTAGTACTCAATAAGTGTTCAATTAAAATGAATAAAATATAATAACTTACAGAACGTTCTTCCATTAACGTCGTATCAGGAGCAGAATTCTGCCAGACCTGAACAGTAACAGAAGGACCATTACCACAAAGTACACAAAATTGGTCATAAGCATCTGGTTCTAACAAATAATAATTTAAATCTGCCGCAGCTTTAAATTGTTGTGGTTTTGGTTGGTTCCCACACATCTGCAACTTCCTCAAATTTCTTAAAATCCGTAAAAAGATTGACTTTGAACGTGTGTTGCTTGTCAATCTTGTAGTTATTGACGGACTGGGCAGCTGCTAAAGCATTAACAGGGTTATTATACTCTAAAAATATGTACCTGAAATGAAAAATATATAGTTAATACAATAACATTTGAATAATTTCTTAAGTATAGGAATAATATATAGGTCATTAGTACACACCCTTTTGTATGGCCACTTTCATTTTTGGGATAATATTGGTTCACAATTGTGCCAAATTTGCCCAAAACTTTGTTAATGACCGACTGTAGTTTTTCCAGTCTTTCCGGTTCAACCCGGGGCACTCCATCAACGACGATTACGAATTCCACTCCATCCGTCTCTGATGGTTTTTGCTTCAAGATATCACCAAGGAGTTCTGCAAATAAGAATATTGAACAGAAAAGAAGTTGAACAAAATTATATTCAATATAAGTTACGAAGTAATATTTAATACAAAGTATGAAACACTCGTGGCTTTTTAGGTTTGGTATGCATGCCACATTTGCGATTATACGTAGCCGTGCTTTCAGGCGTCCTGGCATAGCTTCTATCGATGAAAATTGATTGAGGATAAGTTTTGTTTACCTTCGTCGGTAATATCGTCCACAAATCCTTCAGGATCGCTGAAATTTGGATCTTCGTCGTCGTTAAATATATCATCATTATTTTTAACATTATCTTCGTTTTGAAGTGTTTTATCTGCTAACGTTTTCTTCGCCATCTTGGAAACCTCAGTTCCGTCCGAGCAGCCAAGCCGAACGGACGTGAAACAGTGAAAGTGCGGTGAGAGTGTAAGCAAAAAGAAAGCGGCAACAAAAACACCCATCGCCAATCGGTGGAAATGCAAATTCCACTAATAAGAATTACGAAAGGCGAAACATATTACATAAACAGAGACAAAAGCTCTATCAATAAAGCGCATGGAACGGAAGAAGAAAAACGAAATACAAACGAGACAGACATGGAAATGACACAAGAAATGGAAGAACAGTGGAGGCAGGAAGAGAGCAGTCAGGACAACGAAAGGTGGTACCACGACGAAAAGTGGAAGTTAGCAAAGGCTAACAAGAAACGCAAAATAACTTCAGGTACAAGCGCACTTTACCCACACAACTTCAGCCTTAACTTCACTAAAAACCAATAAAGAAATAGAAACAGCCACGGAATACTTAAACACGAGCATAATAAACGCTATCCGCTACTCCACACCGGCAAGAACGTCCATCAGCAAACACGAATATCCCCAGTACATATTTAAAAAAATAGCAGAAAAACGTAGACTAAGAAGAATATGGCAGACCCATAGAACACCGGAGGACAAACGCAAACTAAACAACGCAACTAGAAAACTATCCAAAACCATAAAAAACGTTAAAAATGACTGTTTTCAGAAATATCTCATAATATTTTGTCGGTACGAAGAATTCTGTCGGCAATCGTATGCCGGTACCGTAAACCATTTCGGCGGCCGTTGCGTTCAGGTCCTCCTTGATAGCGGTTCTCATGCCTAGTAAAACAATTGGTAGGATTTCTACCCAGTTGCTGGTGTTGTGACATTTTATTGCTGCCTTTAATTGGCGATGTAGGCGCTCTACCATCCCGTTGGACGCGGGGTGATAGGCTGTCGTGCGTAGATGCTTAATGCCGAGCAACCGGCACAGTTCATTAAATAAGTTTGATTCGAATTGGCGTCCTTGAATGGTCGTTATTTTTGCGGGCACGCCAAAACGAGCTATCCATGTAGAAAGGAGGGCCGAGGCAACGGTTGTCGCTTCCATGTCGGCGATGTGAATGGCTTCAGGCCAACGCGAGAAACGATCGATGCACGTTAGACAATATCGGTAGCCTTGTGAATATTACATCGTGATAATGTCTATGTGTATGCGCTCGAACCGGCCTGCTGAAGTTTCAAACGTTCCGACGGGTGAGGATACGTACCTGGTGACCTTGCATCGTTGACACGGGATACATTGTCGTGCCCAAGTCCGGCAATCTATATTTACGGACGGTCAAATGAAACGCGACGTCACCAATTTTTGCGTGGCACGTATCCCTGGATGGGAAAGTCCGTGGAGCGAATTAAATACGTCGCGCCGCAAGGATTTCGGTACGTACGGTCTTACAATGTCGTCTGATACGTCGCAGTATATTTCTGCGTCGTGGTCAGGAAAGCGTATCTTCTTTAACCGTAACGCGGTTGTACCGGAGTTGACGATGTTGCTCAGTTCGTTGTCGTTTTCTTGCGCGGTGGCGAGAGTTTGATGATCCACAGACTTCCCTATTGCTTCGATGCGCGACAGAGCGTCGGCTACGTTGTTATCTAGCCCCTTTATGTAACGTATGTCGGTGGTAAATTGACCGATGTAGTCTAGATATCGAAATTGTCGCGGCGAACATTTTTCTAATTTTTGTCTGAACGCGTAAGTAAGAGGTTTGTGGTCGGTATATATTACAAAGTTTCTGCCTTCTAAAGCGTGTCGGAAATGTTTGACTGCGGCGTATATTGCGAGAAGTTCGCGATCGTACGCGCTATATTTTTGCTGAGCGGGGGTCAAAGATTTCGTTACGAACTCTAGCGGTTGCAATTCGTTATTCGCGCGTTGTTGTAACACTGCACCAATTGCGTAGTCGGACGCATCTACCGTGAGGCTGATAGGCGCACCTGGTATCGGATGCGCCAGCATCGTGGCGTCCACAAGAGCACGTTGCGATTCGCGAAAGCTGTATTCCGACTGTTCCGACCACTCGATGGGCGCGTTGCCCTTTTTCGAGCCTTTTAACAGGTCATTGAGCGGTTTAAGTGTTTTTGCGGCCCCCGGTATGAAACGTCGGTAGAAGTTTATCATACCGAGGTACCTACGTACCTTGCTTAGCGTTCGCGGGTTTCGACAATTTTACAATCGCTTCGACACGTTCGGGCGGCGGCTTAATTCCGTCGGAGTTTACCGAGTATCCGAGGAAAGTGATATCGTGCACGCCGAATTCGCATTTCGTGGGGTTTATCACAACGCCGTAATTATTGAGGCGGTTGAACAAGATTTTCAGATGTTCGCGATGTTGGTTTTCGTCGTCCGAAGCTATGAGGAAATCATCGATGTACGCGTAGACGAAATCGAGCCCTCGCGTGATTTCGTCGACGAATCGGTGACATGTTTGCGCGGCGTTCCGAAGTCCAAACATCATGTTTATTGCTTCGAAGAGTCCGAAAGGTGTTGTTATCGCGGTTTTTTCGATGTCTTCGGGCGCAATCGGAATTTGGTGGTACGCGCGGACGAGATCGATCTTTGAGAAGATTCGCTTACCATGCAGATTTTGCGCGAAGTCTTCGATATGTGGCAATGAGTACCTGTAGGGTACGGTGCGGGTGTTCAACGCACGGTAGTCGCCACATGGTCGCAGGTTTCCGCCCTTTTTCGGCACTACGTGCAGGGGTGATACCCACGGGCTTTTTGATGGTCGCATCACGCCCTGCTCAATCATGAGCTGAAATTCCTCCTTTACCTGTTTAAGTCGATCAGGTGCGAGACGGCGGGGTTTGTTGTAGACTGGTGGGCCTGGTGTGGTTTCGATGTGGTGTACCACACCGTGTCGAGTCCTCTCTTTTCCAAAAATCGATGGGCGTGTGAGGTCCGGAAATTCTGCCAAGAGTTGGTGGTATGGTGATTCGCCGATAATGGTCTTAACGGACACTTCGTCTGTCGTGGCGGTGTATCCCCTCGATGATATTTGGGTTGTCGTGTCGATGAGCCTTTTGTTTCGCGGGTCCACGAGCAACCCGTAATGGCTTAAGAAATCCATGCCAATGATGGGCGTTTTGACATCAGCTACTGTAAAGTTCCATTTGAATGCTCTGCGTAGGGACAGGTTTAGATTGATCGCGACTTACTCGCTTCTGTTCACGGGTCCGAGTAACTTGCTACGCGGGAATACGCAAATATCGGCGCCGGTGTCGATAAGATAGGAGATTCGCGAGTTCCTGTCCGTTACGAATATGCGGCGAGATGCTAAACCGTCGTCGTTTGCCGCTTTTACGGACGGCTGGTTCCGTTTCCCGAATTCCACGAGCATGGGAATGTGCACTTTCTCGCGCGTTCTCGGTGCTGTGCGTGGTAGTAACATAGTCCATCTTGCCGCGGCTGATAGCAGGAGCGCGGACGGCGGCGGAATTGCGTACGCGAACGCGATTGTGATCGTGATCGGCGATGTCCGTCGATTCTCAGCTCGGCTATTTACGCTTGCATCTGGTCCATTCGGGCATCCATTCGTGTCAACCGATCGTTCAACGCGTTTAGGGCGGCTGCCACAGGATCGCCTATTCCGCCGTTCTGTCCATGTGGATGAGTTACCGCAGGGAGTCGGACTGCGCTGGCCGCGACGATCTGCCCTGTTTCCGAGGTGGCTTCGAAGATGCTATCTGCGATTTGAATGCGAGTTTCCGGGTCTTTGCTCTGTACGGAGGCTAGGATGCTCCGCACGCGCGACGGGAGTCGACCTTCCCAGACGGTGAGGATGAAATCGTCTGCTAACGCGTTGGTGGCTAAGTTTCTTAGATCCCGGTAGAAGTGGGATGGCGTCCTATCGCCCATTTGTTCCTTCTCGATTACTTGTCGGAGTCTCTTGGCATCCGACTCTCCCAATCTCTTGATGAGCTCCTTTTTGACGAACTCGTAACGCCCAGTCGCCGGTGGGGCGTTCAATACATCTCGGATTAATCTCGCATGCGACTTGTCGAGGTGTGCGACAGCGGTCTGGAATTTTTCCTGATCGCTCGTGATCCGAGCAGTTGCGAACTGCACTTCCAGCATCGTGAACCACAAGTCGACATCGTCGGGCCAGAAAGGTGGTACACGGAGGAGTGCGTTTATCGTGTCTACGTTGTCACCCGCGACCGTCGCACGTTCAGAATCGGCGGTATTTGTCATTTTGAAATGTCTTAACTTCGCGGCGTTTGAAGTCTCACAAGCACTATCACGGTCACCTCTTTCACTGAAAATCACGTCGGGGTCACCAATTTGAGGTGGTAAGTCGTAATAGGTGCGGAAGGAATACTCAGTTGTCAACAAAAAAGGTTTATTTAACTATTAACAATCAAGAGTTAATGGTCGCGTATCGCAGCGTGTGTTTGCTATGACGCTGACGTTTCGCACTTCGCAGCTCGAAGGAAAATGGATCTTTTGCTCGAAAGCAAACAGATTCTTTCCTTAGTTGCCCTTCGATTCCAACTCGAAGAATTCCAACAGTCAAAGAGGAAATGGCAGACCCATAGAACACCGGAGGACAAACGCAAACTAAACAACGCAACTAGAAAACTATGCAAAACCATAAAAAATTATAAAAATGACTGTTTTCACAAATATCTCGCCAGCTTGTCCCCCACAGCTGACTCCAACTACTCACTATGGAAGGCCTCCAGGAAACTCACGCGCCCCCCACAAATAATACCTCCAATCCGCCGTCCGCAAGGTGGATGGGCGCGTAACCCTATAGAAAAAGCCAACCTATTTGCCAAATACTTGTCTGAAGTATTCAAACCCCATTCCTCCAAAGCTGCCGCGGACGTTACCGAATTCCTGCACACCCCCTTCCAAATGTCCCCTCCTATTGAACCCTTCACTTCTGCAGAGATCATAGAAGCAATCAGTCGCCTAAACCCCAAGAAAGCAGCAGGGCACGACCTAATAGGCAACAAAGCAATCAAAGAACTTCCCATAAAAGGGATTGCACTCATCGCTTCAATCTTTAACGCTATCCTCCGCCTTGAACACTTTCCTAAGGCGTGGAAAATCTCACTGGTCACCCTCATCCCTAAACCCGGTAAACCGATATATGAAACCAGCTCCTATCGCCCAAGCAGCCTTTTACCTACCCTGTCTAAACTATTCGAGAGGATGCTCACGAATCGTCTCCTTCCACTCCTAGAGGAATCAAAAACTCTCCCAGATCACCAATTCGGCTTTCGAAAACAACATTCAACAGTAGAGCAAATCCATCGCATAACCCACATGATCAGCCAAACCCTTGAAAAGAAAAAATATTGCTCAGCGGTATTCCTAGACATCCAACAGGCATTCGACAAAGTATGGCATGAAGGGCTACTATTCAAGCTTAAAAAGATCCTACCTCACCCATACTACTCCATCTTAAAATCCTACCTAACTGAGGTGAGGTAACGTGATAGGTGCGGAAGGAATACTCCGATGTCCAACAAAAAGTTTATTAACCATTAACAATTAACTATTGAGAGTTGATGATCGCGTATCGCGGCGTGTGTATGCTTCGCAGTATCGCTGTACGTTCGCACTTCGCGGCTCGGGGCCGAATGGCTCTTTTGTTCCAGACCAAACGGATTCTTTCCCTTAGTTGCCCTTCGATATCCCTACCACACACGCGTTTATTAGATGTACCGCGGCGGTTGCCGCGTATGCATTCTTCCGAATATTCGGCGAACGAACCGTAGGGATATCGATGGTACATTAGGCATGTCGGCCTTACGCTTTGACGGTATAACGCTTTGTGTCGCGAAGCCGTTGGAAAGTTCCGTTGTCGAATGCCGCCACATAACCAACAGACAATTCATAGTTAAATACCTAGACGCCACTTCCGCAACATTCCCAATAGAATCCGGCATACCCCAAGGTAGTGTCCTCGGACCCCTACTGTTCTCCATCTACACTGCCGACTTACCTATATCAAACGAGATAACAATAGCAACATTTGCCGACGACACAGCGCTATTAGCTACCCACGCAGACCCGGTAATTGCCTCATCCACTCTCCAGCGATGTCTCGACTCCATGGAAAAGTGGTTTCATAAATAGGGCTTCAAAATAAACGAAAAAAAATCCTCACTTGTAACCTTGTCAGTTCCCTTCCGACCGCTGAAGAGTACAGACGTGTTCAGTGTAAGTGACAAGTGACAGTAAGAGACAAGTAGTAAGGCGTGAATGGTGCCCCTCTAGTGCGACAAAAACAAAAATGCAACGGATTCCACCGTTAAAAATAACAAATATTGGTGAAACATACACCGTAAACACAGATACGGAAATGGAAACGGAGACAAGTGAGGATAACACAAACAACAAGCAACCACAACAGCACGAAGGTTGGAAGGTTGTAACCCCCAGCACAAAAAGAAAAATGACAACAAACAAATCAGAAAGACAACAATGGCTACAAGATATTCCACTACAAAACTCCTTCAGTGCACTGCATAACCAAGAAAAGGAAACAACAACAATAGAAGAAATAACAACGTACAACCCCAAACCACCACCAATCTATATAGACGCGCAGGTTATTGACCCGCTAATAGTAATGCTAAACAACACGGTAGGCAAAGACAATTACCGAATAAAGCAACAAAAATTAGACCAGGTTAAAGTGTTAACCAACACTCCTGAAACATTCAGGAAAGTTATAAAAACACTTAAAGACAAAAATGCAGGGTACCACACATACCAACACAAAAGCGATAAAAGCTATAAGGTAGTAATCAGAGGACTACATCCGAGGACAGATACAGGAAAAATAAGTGAAGAACTGGCCTTACTTGGACACCAAGTAAGATCAATAAATAACATAAAAAAATACGACACCAAACAACCTCTACCGCTATTCCTAATCGAACTAGAACCGAATAGCAACAACAAGGAAATATACGACGAAAAACAGCTATTAAACACAATAATAACAGTCGAGCCACCCAGACAAAAAAAAGACATACCACAATGTATGCGGTGCCAACAATACGGGCACACCAAAAACTACTGCAATAGAAACCCGGCGTGTGTAAAATGTGCAGAAAAACACTTAACAACTAACTGCCCATACACGGGAAAAATAAATGAAGTCAAGTGCTACAACTGCAACGGAAATCACCCAGCTAGTGTAATATCGTGAAAAATTAAGAGTATAAATTTTTCCGATTATTTACAATTTATTAATAAATAAATAAATAAATATACAGGTATAAATTGAACAGAAAACGGTATTCGCTTAATTGAGCTAATTACGGTATTCGTATCTATATTAAATAACTTCGCAGTTATTTAATAATACTCTGACGATTCTAATAACACTAACAATGCGATCAGTTCTCTCGACTCGACTCTACTCTCCGACGTCTCGATCAACTCTGACCCTCGCAACACACATACTTTTCGGTTCGCACGCTCTGCCCTTTCGGTCGTCCCACCTTGAGAACACGAAATCGTCCTTCTGCTCTCACGTTGTCTATTGTTTTTCTCATATCTATGTAAGAACTAGGTGACTTTAGTCACGTAGGCACTCTTAACATAAACCAACCACACAAGGATGACTCACACGGTTTTTCTAGTTTCGACCGACCTCTAGTTCGAACTATTTTGCGATGTTACACTCGGCCTTTCCTGACAATCACATCTGCCCTCAGATGTGCTCATCATCGCTGCTTGCACTTTCATCACTATCGTCAACTTTCCACCACTTCATGTGATCGGCTGCCGTAGAGGTTGTACGTGGCCCTTCGTGCTCGCCCTCTCGCTGCACTATGTACCGGTCATTTCGCAGGGCTTTCACCACACGATACGGTCCAAGGAATTTCGAATGTAGCTTTAATCCGGGTCCACCCTGCGTCCTCTCGATCGCCACTAGGTCTCCCGTCCTGTATGCTGTCGCCTTCTTGCGCCTCCTATTATACGCCTGCTTGTTTCGGGCTTGGATTTCCTCGATCCGTTTCCTCGCGTTTGCACGCAATTGATCTCGTTCCTCTTGGAACATTGCAACCCGTTCGTCCTCGATTAGTTGCCTGATCTGTGGATCGTCTCGCAGCTTCATCCGGGTTCCGAACAACAATTGGAACGGGGCAGCTTTCGTACTTACATTAGGAGTGGCGTTAAGATACTTCTGCGCTGTGTCCAGGTGTTTGAACCACTTGCCCGGCGTTGGCGCAGACAGCTTCGTCAGTAGTGGGATAAGGGTGCGGTTTACTCTTTCGACTTGCCCGTTTGCCCGTGGGATTCCAGTTGTAGTTCGAACGTGCTGTATACCTTCCTCACCACAGTAGTCTTCGAAAGCGCCGGACGTGAATGCTGTCCCACGATCGGAGATGATTCTCCTTGGGTTCCCAAAACTCACAGATTACTTCTTTAGGCGACTGATGACCTCGGCAGAGTCCGTCGATTTGGTGGGGTACAACCAGACGAACTTCGTGAATGCGTCTACCACCACAAAAATGTGCCGATAACTCTTTTTCGTAGAGGGTAGTGGTCCAAGGTGGTCGACGTGGTAGGTGTCGAGCGGCAATTCTCCCTTGTCGATAGTGTTTAGTAGCCCCTCCTGTGTCCCCTGCTTTCTCTCTGCAAGGATACAGTCGACACAACTCTGCACTACCTTTTCCACTTTTTCGCGCATCCCTCTGAACCAATAATCCCTCCTTAACAAAGCTTCTGTTTTGGTGATGCCAAAGTGACCGCGCTCGTAAGCTCGTCGAACTATCTGAGTCTGCATCGACCTTGGCACGACCAGTAACGGCGGCGTATCTCTTGTTTCTCGATATAGAATACCGTTCTTTAGGACGTACCCGTCGGCCTCGTGTTGTTCGATGTTGTCGCGGATCTGCCGCAGATCGTCTTCTTGCAACTGCGCACTCCTTATTCGTGCAACGATCCCTCGCTCGTCCTCGTCTATCAGCATGACCTCGGGTAGCGGATTCCGACTCAACGCATCAACATGCTTCATACTGCTCCCGGGTCTATGCTCCACCTTATAGTCGAATTCTTCTAAAAGGAGCGCCCACCTCGCAACACGTACGCACAAGTCCTTTTTCTGCATTGTTAATGCAAATGCCTGACAATCTGTGACGATCTTGAACGGTATACCGAGCAGGTAGACGCGAAATTTTTCAACGCTTTTACGATGGCCAGAACTTCGAGCTCATAGCTGGTGTATCTCTCCTCAGCTGGCGAAGTCTTCCCGCTCGAGTAGTACACAGGGTGAAAAGCGTTATCCTCGCCGTCGCGTTGCAACAAAATCGCACCGTATCCCATACTACACGCATCTGTATGCAGCTGAGTCTCCGCCCCCACGCAGTATAGTTTCAGCACTGGTTTCTCGCTCAACGCTGTTTTCAACCTTACAAACGCTTCCCGCTCGCGCAGCTCGAACCTGAATGGAACACCTTTTCTTAGCAGATCTGACAATGGTCTCGCAATGATAGAATATCGAGGCACAAATTTTCTAAAATATCCCGCCAAACCAAGGAAGCTCCGGACATCTCTGGCGGACCGGGGTTCCGGAAAATTAACGACGGCCCTGGTTTTACATTCTGACGGATGAACGTTACCACCTTCGACAATATGACCTAGATACTCTATCCTTGTCTGTAAGAATCGACACTTACTCCAGTTTATGAGCAGTCCGTGTTCACTAGCGACGCGCAATACCGACCTCAGTTTTTCAACTCCACTCGAAAGGTCAGTCGACGGCACAATCAGATCGTCCATGTACGTTAAAACAACCCCCGTCGCGATCAATTCTTTAAAAACTACGTTTATGAATTTCTGAAAAACGGCCGGCGAATTACATAATCCAAACGGCATTTTCAGGAATTCATACTGACCCGTGGGGACTACGAATGCCGTATACTTTCTACTACTTTCCTCTACAGGGACATGAAAGAAGCCGTTCTTGAGGTCCAGAGTACTGAATACTCTTGAGCCCTGCAGCGAATCTAATTGGTCTTCGATCAAGGGCAGCGGGTATCTATCCTTCACTATTTTTCGATTTAATCGTCTGTAATCGACGCATATTCTAGTCGATCCGTCTTTTTTCTTAACTAATACGATCGGGCTGGCATAGTCGGAATGTGACTGGCGTATTATGCCATCTTCCAGCCACATTTTGATTTGCTTATCGACTTCGACCTTATCGTGTGGAGATAGTCTTCGCGGCCTTTCATAAACTGGAAGATCATCCTGCAATATCAGGTTCATTTCGACTCCTACTTCGCGTGTTTTCAGCGGTCTATAATTTTGGATTAGTCTTTCCACTGCCTGCCTATGTTGCGCGTCCTTAATGTGGGACAAATCTACCTCGTTCACCCGTGTCTCTAAGTCTATTTTCAGGATTTCCGGACACTCATCAGGATTTTCGTCCTTTATTCTACGAATGAAAGATTCTCCCCTTTTCATATTTATCTCAACGGTGGCTAGAAAGTCTATGCCAATAATAAACGGCTGTCGCATTATTGCGTCTGGAACTACGTGTATTGTTATACAGTACGACTCGTTGTCTATAATAATATCCGTCGAAAATTTCCCGATCGTGAAATTATTTCCGGAACCGATACCGTGAAATCTGACGACTTCCCGACTTAATCTGGGCGCTCCGATTTTCGCATGCTGATCGGCTCGCATTAGAGTCAGGTCACTACCAGTGTCTATTAGTGCGCTCAATTCGAAGTTTCCGATCTTGACATCCTTGTCGCGCCCTGTTTGTGACAACCGAAACACGCTACGAACTTCTTTTACAGACTTACCCAGGTTGTCGCACTTTGATGCGATGTGCCCGTACTCCCTACACTTAAAGCATTTAGGTCCTCTTGGCCTGTCTGGACACTCTGCACAGACGCGTTCCGCATCACCGCAGTTGTAGCATCGCGCCTTCCTTGCATCTCCAGATCGACCAGGTTCCTTGTTCCCTTCGGTTTTGGCCAGCCTTGCCATTGATTTTGTTCCGCTGCTTCTCGGCTCCTCGACTTTCATATCCCTCTTCATCGTTTCATACTGCTTGAAGCGTTCCTTTAGCTGCTGCATGTTCCCGGCTCCGTATAGTATGGACTTATTCGTGACCTTGTCGGGAATACCTTGGATAATATAGTTGATTACCGACTGCATATCCACTCTTCCTTGTCCCGCAATCTCACGCATGCTATATAGATATTGCTGCAGACTTTCATCTGCTATCTTCGTTCTACGCGCTAGCTCGCAGTGTACCTGCTGGTCACTTACCACATTCTCAAACTCGTTTTTCAATGCCTCTTTCAGCTTCGCCCAGGACTCCGTGCATTGTTCTTGTCGCACGAAGGATTGAGCGGAGCCTGTAAGTAATTTCCTAGCGTAGGCTACCATGTGGGCGTCTAACCAACCCCACAATTTTGCCATTTCTTCGAAATCTCTTATCCATTGATTTACGCTCAGCAAATCATCTCCGCTAAACCTTTCTAACGCGTCTTCTACGTCTCTGAGACTCAATGTTGGACCAACACATACCTTCTGATGATACTCACCGCGGTCCTGATACGCCGCTTGCGTGCCTCTCTGGTATTCTCGCACGCCCCTTTTATCATCCTCGTCTTCACTTTCGCCGGAGCTTCCTTCTTCCTGCGATACTTCGCCTCCTTCTAAGGCCGCCTGTAGCCGTGCACGTAGTTCGGGTTTTCTTCCTGTTGTTTTCAACCCCAAACCAACGAGGCGCACTCTCAACTCTTTCGTCCTCAGCTTCTCGAGGTCTTCCTCTCCCTCTTGACTGCGTTCGGCTCTCAGCATACTCCTTAGATTTCGCTGGTCTGTTGGCTCTTCGCCACTCTTCGATTCCTCAGGAGTAGCTCGACCAGCTCTGCACGCTTTATTCAGTCTGGCCATCAACACAGACCTCGCACCAGATATAGGTAAGTTCATCTGTGCGAGCTTACTCCTCAGCTCCTCCAGTGTCAAATCCTCCTCACCCGACAATCGTTCGTCTCCAGCGTTTGCCATTTTATTTCTTTCTTTTCTACCTCCGCACAAATAGCTCCGTTAAAAAGTGTCGTTTTCTGTCCTATTCTATCCCGGCTGAGCCCCCACTTGTAATATCGTGAAAAATTAAGAGTATAAATTTTTCCGATTATTTACAATTTATTAATAAATAAATAAATAAATATACAGGTATAAATTGAACAGAAAACGGTATTCGCTTAATTGAGCTAATTACGGTATTCGTATCTATATTAAATAACTTCGCAGTTATTTAATAATACTCTGACGATTCTAATAACACTAACAATGCGATCAGTTCTCTCGACTCGACTCTACTCTCCGACGTCTCGATCAACTCTGACCCTCGCAACACACATACTTTTCGGTTCGCACGCTCTGCCCTTTCGGTCGTCCCACCTTGAGAACACGAAATCGTCCTTCTGCTCTCACGTTGTCTATTGTTTTTCTCATATCTATGTAAGAACTAGGTGACTTTAGTCACGTAGGCACTCTTAACATAAACCAACCACACAAGGATGACTCACACGGTTTTTCTAGTTTCGACCGACCTCTAGTTCGATCTATTTTGCGATGTTACACTAGTTACAAAGGATGCCCAACCAGGAAAGTACTCCAACAAAAACTATTTCCGCCGCTTAGAAGCAGAACATTCAACAACCAGCATATACAACGGGACAGCACAGAAACAGTGACACCAATGATCAGACAGCACATAATAAACAACAATAACAATAATATCGATACATTTGGCAGTCGAAGCTACGCGCAAGCAACCAAACAAAGAGCACCTGAAGACAACCACAATCATAACAGCACCAACGACGCTAATGAAATCAAAGAACTATTAAAACAATCCATAGAAAACACAGAAACGATAAAAAAAATGTTTAGCGAGCAAATCACAATACTCAGACAACAAACGCAACATATCACAGCCATGTTACAACTTATCACAAACATGATAAGCAAAAAATAAAAATGGACATGCTCAAAATAGCAGCCTGGAACTCCAACGGCCTACAACAAAGGGCCGCAGAAACCAAAACGTTTCTGTATCACAACAACATTGATATACTGCTCGTATCAGAGACACACTTCACCACAAAAAGCTACATAAAAATTCCTTATTACACTATATACGAAACCAGGCATCCCTCAGGAAAAGCGCATGGAGGGACTGCAGTCATAATAAGAAATGATATAAAACACCACCTACACAGCCAAGTTAGTAAGGAATATCTACAAGCAACCACCGTTACAGTACAAACCAGCAGCAACCATCTACAGTTGTCAGCAGTATATGCACCACCGAGACACAAAATAGCAGAACATATGTGGGAAGATTACTTCCAACAATTAGGCGACAAATACATAGCAGCGGGAGACTATAACGCAAAGCACATAACATGGGGATCAAGAATCATCACACCCAGAGGTAGAACCCTGGAAAAACACGTCAGGAAAAACAACCTAAATATACTTTCGACAGGAAGACCGACATACTGGCCGACAGACCTGAGCAAAACCCCTGACCTTCTCGACTTTGCAATCACAAAACGACTAAACGATAATAAAATAAATATAGCACCCAGCCTGGAGCTTAGCTCCGACCATACACCCATAATAATAACATACAGAAACAAACCAGTACTCTACAACAACTCTGAAGCACTGTGTAATAAATCCACCAAATGGCAAATCTTCAGAGAAATAATAGAGAGCAAGATCAACTGCAACATCCCATTAAAAACGCCAGAACACATAGAACAAGCAGTAAAAACACTAACTGAAACCATACAAGAAGCAGCACGGGCAACCACCAAACCTGAATTTGCCATTAGACAAACTAAACTAATCCCGCCAGACATCCTCGAAAAAATTAGAGAAAAAAGAAAAGCGAAAGCAAGATGGCAAAAACATAGAACAAAAGAAAATAAAAAACACCTAAACAAACTTGCGAAGGAAATAAAAAACAAAATAAAAGAACACAACAACAACGAATTCTTAAAATTCATTGAATCACTATCCGCGCACGAGAATACAAACTACTCCCTATGGAAAGTCACCAACAAAATCAAAAAAACAATAAAACCAATCCCAGCAATCAGAAAAGCAGACAACACATGGGCAAGAAGCAACGAAGAGCAAGCTGAAGAATTCTCCAACCACCTATACAACACATTCACACCACACAGCACCAGCAACAGCAACCAAAACTGCTATACTAACGACAACGAGACAAACACTAACATCGCAACTGACAAGCAATACACCATACCTAAAACAACAGTACAAGAAATCAGAAACACAATTGAAAAAACAAAAAATAACAAAGCACCAGGAATTGATCTAATCAATGGGAAAATACTAAAAAATCTTCCTCCAAAAGCGTTAAGATTAATAACAATAATCTACAATGCAATATTAAGAATCGGCTACTTTCCCAAACCATGGAAAAAAGCCTTAATCACAATGCTACCAAAAATAGGAAAAGATCCTCAACAAACATCATCCTACAGACCTATTTCACTGCTCCCAGTACTCTCTAAAATACTAGAGAAAATAATACATACCAGATTAAAAATATTAATCGAAAAAGATAAAATAATACCTGACCGCCAATTCGGATTCAGAAATAAACATTCCACCATAGAACAAATACACAGGCTTGTCAACGAAATAACGCACACAATAGAAAATAAACAATATTGTACAGCCCTATTCATGGACATAGAGAAGGCATTCGACAAAATAAACCACGAATGCTTACTAAAAACAATCAAAAGTCAATTCCCGGAACAAATACACAAATTAATAACTTCCTATTTAACTAATAGAACCTTCACAACAAAAATCAAAGATGCTTACTCCGAAGTCAAAAAAATCAAGGCAGGGGTACCGCAGGGAAGTGTACTAGGACCAATTCTATACACACTATACACGGCCAGTATGCCAACAAATGCAAACACCAAAATACTGACATTCGCGGACGACACAGCGATTTTAGTCAGGCATAACAACCCAATAACAGCAGTAGCAATACTGCAAGAACATGTTACAAAAATAGAAAAGTGGCTGCAAGACAAACAAATCAAAGCTAACCCAAGTAAATGCAACCACATCACATTCACACTGCGGAAACAGACACCACCAAACATCTACCTAAATGGCACGCAAATAACACAGACAAAGCAAGTCAAGTACCTTGGATTACATATAGATGCACACCTAACATGGAAACAACATATCAAATCAACAATAGACAAAATAAAGACTGCAAGGAGACAAATGTACTGGCTAACAAACAGAAAATCAAAACTAAGCACAGAAAACAAACTAATAATATACAAATCGATAATTAAACCAATATGGACCTACGGAATCCCACTATGGGGAACAGCAGCAAAGAGCCATATAGCAAAATTAGAAACAGAACAAGCCAAAATACTCAAAACAATAGTAAACGCCCCATGGTACGTCAGAAACGAGGACATACGAAAAGACCTGGGAATACCAACGGTCAAGGACGAGATTAAAAGGCTCGCAGGCAGGTACAGAGGAAGAATAGCAACGCACCCGAATCAGCTGGCAGCGGAAACAAACAACACAGAAAACACCTTAAGGAAACTAAAAAGAAAACATCCAATAGATCTCATAAAAGATATAAATTAAATATAACTAACAGGAAGATGGCACCCCACTGGGGGTAACCATCCACATGCTATATTTTATTACTAAGATATAAGATTTTACCAAATGTCCTACTGGACAAATTGTAAAATTTAAACAAAATAAAATATAAAAAAAAAAAAGAAAACCTAGAATGCCACTGTGTATCAACGTTTAAAAGATGCTGGAGCAGTGTTAATTGGTAAAACTAATCTCGTTGAATTTGCTATGGGTTCTGGAACTATTGACTCATATTATGGACCAACAAAAAACTTATGGAACTCAGATTTGTTTCCAAAATTTTATTCTTGCAATAATCAAATGAAAGAACATACAGAACAGAATAAAAATGCAGATTCCTGGCATATAGCAGGTATATATGATTAAAGTCTTTTATCAAATATTTTATAAGAATTTTATTTTAGGTGGTAGCAGTGGTGGTTCTGTAGTGGCTGTTATAACTGGAAGTTGCTATGCTGCAATTGATTCAGATACTGGAGGTTCAACTCGAAACCCAGCATCTTACTAAGGTTTAATTGGATTAAAACCTACTTATGGTTTGGTGTTGCGCTATGGACTTATTCCTCTTGTAAATTCAATGGATGTACCTGGTATTCTTACAAGAAATGTTGATGATGCTGCGTTAGTTTTAAATACTATAGATGGTCCAGATGAGTTTGATTCTACTTGTTTACAAAAAGAATATGTACCATTTGACATACCAGACAAAATAAATATTAATAATATTAGAATTGGAATATCAAAGGAATATAAAGAGAAAAACCTAAGCCCAGAGGTACAAGAATGTTGGGATGAAATTTCTCAATACTTAAGTGAAAATGGAGCATCGCTTTCCACAGTATCATTGCCACATACTAACTATTCTATAATGTGTTACACAATTTTAAATCGTTGTGATGTTGCTAGTAATCTTGCTTGTTATGATGGTATGGAGTATGGTTACAGATCAGATGATTGGAGTTCCGTGCATAATATGTATAAGAAGACAAGATCTGAAGGGTTTGGTAAAATAGTTAAAGAACGTATTCTAGTCGGGAATTATTTTTTATTAAATGAAAATTACGAAGAATATTATGTAAAAGCAATGAAAATAAGAAGATTAATCTCAGAATATTTTGATGCAGTATGGAATAATAATATTGATCTCCTACTCACTCCTATCACTTTAACAGGAGCTCCTACCTATAATGATTTTATTTCAATGGATAATCAGGCACAGTGTTTGATTCGAAATTATTGTACTCAACCTGCTAATATGGCAGGTATACCAGCACTTAATGTGCCAATCAAACTACCTAAGAGTGGTTTACCATTATCCCTACAACTTATGGGACCTCCTTTGAAAGAGAAGGAACTTCTTACTGTATCAAAATGGATTGAACAGAGAGTGCAGTTTCCTAAACTTGAATTGAAGGATCTATCTCTGTTGCAATAAAGTATTTCTGTACGAATCTTGTTTCATTTCCTACATCTCTTCTCCTTCTTTCTACATCTACTTGACTGTAAGTTATTAGCAGCATTAAAATCAAGCATATCAAAATTTAAAATGCACAATACTTCATATATTTCATATCTAAATGAAGGTATTTATATTTTATATAATATTCTTAATTATGGTTGATTGGTCTTTTAAACAAATATAATATATTCTCGAAAAATTATTGTGGCATAAAATACAATTTATTATACTCTTAAAGGTATACTTAAAAGGTATTGACCATATTTGAAATTTCATTCTTGGGTAATCATGTCGTATTTAATTCCTACGTTGGACGACCTTTCTGTTATTGCATTGCAATGTACCGTGCTTTAGAAACGAATGCTAGGCGTTATACCTTAAAGTTAAACTGCGGTAAAGTCGACCGTCGGTACGGCAGAGAATCGTGTCGACATAGGTATATGCGGCGGTTGGAAAAATCTTTATACAAACTGTATTTGAATTATGAATTAAATTTTATCATTGACTATGTATATCCTTGTTTGTGATTTTAATATATGTTATATTATGACCAACAGTAATTCTTTCTCTTTTTTATTACTTTATTAATGATTTATTAGTAAACTGCGGATATTTGCGCATTTATGACAGATGTGAGTATGCAAAAATATACAGAAACATTCACAAATACAAAATTATATAAAATATAAAAAATAAGGAATATGTATTACTTTATATATATATATATATATATATATGTATTACTATTAGAAAATTTTCATTCAAGTTAAAATTTTTTATCTGTACTTCTAAAAATATGAATTTGCATGCAGACTCGCAATCTATTCATTACAATTAATTTCTAAAAGTGTTTAGAAATATAGATGATTTAATTCGATTCTTTAATCTTCATGTTATGTGGTTTAAATTATTACTTAACAATATTTCCTATGAATATTTCATTCCTAAAAGTTATCAAGAAAATTTTATACCATCGCAATATTATTTATAATCATTACAAATAGTAACTTCTTTACTTTTCATCTAACATTATAACAATAAAATATTTAATTGCATTTGGTTGACTTTATTAATGGTTAATGTAAAATGATTTCCTTTCACGATAGTTTTCAAGAATTAGATGGATTTTAAAATATTTCAGGGACATATAGAATAATTTGAACGCATAAATTATTTAATTAGGTTCACGGAATCTCGAAATAAAGAATCGAGTTCTCATTACTCGATATTGCTTCTCACGAATTAAATCGATCGTGACGTTATCTACGGACGATATGTGTCTTCGAGCAAAGCAAAAACGTCACTAGAAATAAAACTATTAGAGAAATTATTTTGCTGTTACATAATGTTCCACGATACTACAACAAACAATGGGAATTATTTTTTCCGTCAATTAAAATCACCAATTACACAAAAGCAAATATTCTCATTCGTAGACAATATTACCGTACACATACATACACACGTGAGTACGAAACAAAAGATTAAATATTATTTAATGTTAATTTAATAAAATATGCCCAATATGGGTGATGGGAATGGCTATGGTCGATGTGAATAGTTGTAAAGTATAATTAAAATGTCAAATAAGTCCATCTACGAACCTCTCCGCCTTATCGCACGCTTGCTCCAAGTGCGAGGAGTATCTCATGGAATTATCAAGTGTCACTCACAGATATTTAATAACTTTTTAGTATTATGTCTGTTTAATGTTTACCATTTATAATCTAAGTCATAATTCGTAGACCGGTGGCAATCGTTTTCTAATACAAACAACCATATGAATTAAAACTATAAAAAAGAATATTATAATTTATGTTATTAATTTACAAAATTTTCTTCATTTATCATTTACATCGTATTTAAATTATGAGAAATATATAAATTAATAGATCTCTCATAGATGACAGTAGTGAGATTTCCAAAAATGGCAGAGATGAGAACTTCTTCCACACAGTTTTATTTCTCGTCGATGATGAATGTTTCTTCTTTGACGAAGAATTCTATTACTTCTTCTTCTACATTCTTTGAATCAGAATCTAATTCATCGGTGTCAATAGCTGAAAAAGAGTTTAGCATTGTATAAGATATCTCACTTTTAAATTCCAAAAAAGAAATTTATTACAATACAAACCATTACGTAATTCTAAACGTCGTTTCTTCTGACTACTCCATTCTAGTATACGTTTAGAACGGTATTCTTCGAATGCTTTCATCGCTGCGCAGCGTTTTTCGATTAATTCCTAAAAAATAATTTTGTTAGTAAATGCATAATTCATATTAAATATATATCGATACAATATGATATAAGTACCTTCGAGGCGCGCGTCAATCGCATACGATCTTTGCTTTCGAATTGTGCAGAATATTTCTTTAAATTTTTCTTAATTTCTTTAATTTGTTCTGGTGTTAATAACGTTGGCGGTCTCGGTCTCCATAATAGTTGATTGAACTGATTAAGATTAACTCTTTTTAAGATACGTCCTTGGAATGTCCATATCCAGTATCCATTATCTACGCTAGTTTTCCAACTCGAAACTGCTGTTACTACATACCTATAATGAAATATATATATTTATATAATTGTTATATTAAAGAATATATACTTATGAAATATTTTATATATAAATATATAAGAATAAATTCTTACCGTCCAGTAGGATCCCATTCGACATCTGAAGTTTGATAATGGTCAGTTGAATTCATGATAGTAAAATCATTAGTATCAATGAATTCCAAAGCCCCTGCCATGGTTGTCAATCCGGCAAGAACAATAAATTGTCCAGATGGCGACCAAAATAGATGGTTACAAGCCTTCTTCTCTAATTTTTCTGTTAAGTAAAATGAATACTTATGTACATAATACCATGGTAATATTGAAATTTATGGGATAATTGTTACAAACTTACTAAGAAGGGCTGGTTGATGACCGTATCGTACTTCATAAAAGCTAACATTTACGCTTGGGATCTCCCCGTGAATAATAGCAAATTTGCTTCCAACAGGTTCCCAAGCAAATGCATGGATTGGTTCTTTTATTTCTACACTATCGACTGGAATTTGCTTTTCCCTCATATGAAAGATTTCGAAGTTATAAGACATACCCTGTTAATAAACATAAAGTTATACGCATGCTATATACATTTTAATGGATTCAATAACTAATTTAACAAATACCGTATATTTTTGTTCCGTTTTCTCCTTGCGTTTAGAGAAACGGTCGACTTTCACACAGAGATAATCTCCTGACTTTTGCCAAAAAATTTTACAATCAGCCACATTAAACAAGTTCTTGTTCCGAATTTCATTTCGGCTAAAAATATGTATTACAACTTATAATTTAAATAATTTATGAAATATGGAATATAGTAAAAAATATTAAAAATGTATTACTTTGGAATTTCCAGAAGAGTGACTCTAGCTGGAACATCTTTATCTTCTGGTACCCAGTAAGCAAGAACGTTATCTGTGGGAGACCAACTAAAATCTCTGATACCGGGAATTTTTATACTCTTCTTATCCAATAATCCAAATGACTGCAACATTTATAACGAGGTTACTAAAACCCAAACATGCTGAAACATAATGTTATTTATAACATTAAAGAAAGGAACATACTGGTGTTTCATACACACTCAAAACATCTTCCCCCATACGAGCAAGATATTTATCATCATGCGACCAGCGGAAAATAGGCCATACTGAAGAACCATCTGCGAAAAACGCACGTTTTTCTTGTCCAGTAAGAATGTCCCAAATTACTAGACGTTTCTGATCTGAACCAAGATCAGTTCGCGGAGTATACGTTACTAAATAACGTTCGCAAGGAGAGAAGTCAATACATTCAACACCCTTCTGACTGAACCTGGCTTGTTGCAAGAATTGAGGACCACCCCATAATGCAACACCCAATTTGTGGAATGTTGCTAAATATGTGCCCAATGGAGACCATTTAACATACGTCTCGGTCCAGCGCTACAGAAAATATGAAAATTTAGTACTCAATAAGTGTTCAATTAAAATGAATAAAATATAATAACTTACAGAACGTTCTTCCATTAACGTCGTATCAGGAGCAGAATTCTGCCAGACCTGAACAGTAACAGAAGGACCATTACCACAAAGTACACAAAATTGGTCATAAGCATCTGGTTCTAACAAATAATAATTTAAATCTGCCGCAGCTTTAAATTGTTGTGGTTTTGGTGGTTCCCACACATCTGCAACTTCCTCAAATTTCTTAAAATCCGTAAAAAGATTGACTTTGAACGTGTGTTGCTTGTCAATCTTGTAGTTATTGACGGACTGGGCAGCTGCTAAAGCATTAACAGGGTTATTATACTCTAAAAATATGTACCTGAAATGAAAAATATATAGTTAATACAATAACATTTGAATAATTTCTTAAGTATAGGAATAATATATAGGTCATTAGTACACACCCTTTTGTATGGCCACTTTCATTTTTGGGATAATATTGGTTCACAATTGTGCCAAATTTGCCCAAAACTTTGTTAATGACCGACTGAAGTTTTTCCAGTCTTTCCGGTTCAACCCGGGGCACTCCATCAACGACGATTACGGATTCCACTCCATCCGTCTCTGATGGTTTTTGCTTCAAGATATCACCAAGGAGTTCTGCAAATAAGAATATTAAACAGAAAAGAAGTTGAACAGAATTATATTCAATATAAGTTACGAAGTAATATTTAATACAAAGTATGAAACACTCGTGGCTTTTTAGGTTAGGTATGCATGCCACATTTGCGATTATACGTAGCCGTGCTTTCAGGCGTCCTGGCATAGCTTCTATCGATGAAAATTGATTGAGGATAAGTTTTGTTTACCTTCGTCGGTAATATCGTCCACAAATCCTTCAGGATCGCTGAAATTTGGCTCTTCATCGTCGTTAAATATATCATCATTATTTTTAACATTATCTTCGTTTTGAAGTGTTTTATCTGCTAACGTTTTCTTCGCCATCTTGGAAACCTCTGAATGTACAGAGAATCAAGTGGAAATGGCAGCGAGTTCAATGCAACTTTTGAAAGATGGAAGTGGTCAAACATGTGCACCCATTTCTTAGTGGATAAAATTGACCAATCTTTTTTTATTTTTATATCTGTTGCATTTATTTGAAGTACTAATTTTATTTACACAAATTGCTCTACATACATATTAGCAGAAATATATTGATTAGGCAATTGGATAAATCATTGAATAATGCGAAAAATTTATAATAAAAGGAAATAAGATATTTTAATTTAATTTAAAAGATAAAATATTTAAAGATACGTATATAGATATTTTGAAAGTGGAAGTTAGGAATATCATAAGGTTTCATAACTACAAGTTTTGATGCTATATGTTGTCCATTCTGACATGATTATGATTATAACTGTAGTATCGTGGATAGGATTAGGATAATTTAGGTTTGTAAAATTCTCCTAATACTATTTATTTACGACAAATAAAAATAACAGATGTTAATTGGACAGAGAACGATAGATGTTTAACTTGAACCAGATGTAACAATTTTACTCCACTTCAACTACTCTCGCAACTCAACAACGCTAACAACTCAATATCTCCGCTACGCTAGCAACTCACGCAACTCTACAACTCCCACGATTCTCGCAACTCTACAACTCTACTCTTCGGCTTCTTGACTTATTCTGACCTCTCGATCAACGTTATTTTGTCCTTTTCCTAATCCGATCCTGTTTACGTTCCGCAAGGACTACGTGACTTTAGTCACATATAATTTCCCTATAATTTTCCTATAATTTCTGTATTTTCGAATGTAGTAAATACAATTCATAAAATAATACCAGAATATAAATGAATCTATTTCACTTGATTTCACAATTTGATTTACATATTTAAATTATGTGCAGTATTCTCAAATGAGAAAATAGTGTAATAATATATCCATCTTGTTTTAGTTGTTGACTTTTTTCTCATTATTACAAGAAAATTGTAATTATTATTGCGCAATTGTTAAGGAAACTACTAACAATTAATATATATAACAATAAATTTAAGTTCAAAGTTATGTTATAAATTATTTATTTTATTGAATATATATATATATATATATATTTATACACATGTCACGTAACACACGTTCTAAACAGTTCATATGTTTATCATGTGACTTTTAATTAATATTATTGCATTATTAGCCTAATTCCGATGAATTTTTGAGGTAGTTCAAAATTTGATACTATTTTAACTAATTTCTGAAGCATCAATATCACTTTTTCTATAGCAATTTATTTAAAATTATTTCTTACCGGCAAAGGAATTAAGGTTACATGTGTATATATATATATATATATATATATATATATATATATTACTAAAACTATAAAAAAGAATATTATAATTTATGTTATTAATTTACAAAATTTTCTTCATTTATCATTTACATCGTATTTAAATTATGAGAAATATATAAATTAATAGATCTCTTTCTATTTATAAATATATGAAACTGAATAAATCGAGCTATATGGGTTTGATAAATAAAAAAGTACGTCATATACGTTTGTATTGATAATAATTATGAGGTGGATTATATTGTCCGAGATGGTGTAGTTGCCGGCTGTAGATGTCGCTGTTGGGGTACGGATAATTATTCTTCTATTTTGATGCGTGGAAGTAAAATCGGAGTACGGGCGCCGGGAATAGAACCCGGGTCGCGAAAGTTCGAAACCTAAGATGCCAACAACTGCTCTTTTTTTATATATACGTTTATTTATGTTGAGAAATGCTAAGTTGGTATGACCGCTAGTTCGTATAAGCTAAGTTGGTACGACTTCTAACGACGCTTTTTTGTCTTAAGAAGTCGATCACGTGCTAATTGCTAAAGAGCATCCGGTGAATTCAGACGTTTTATACAAAGAGGTGAAATAAAGAGTGTTATTTAATATGGGTTGGGGTTGATATTCAGTCAATCTGTGTGGATTAACTGAATATCAACCCCAAGCCATGTTAAATAACAGGTTATGGGCCCAGGGCAGTAAACTGCGGTAAGAAAGATAATTATTTATTGAGATTTTTGCGATTTTGTGAAATTATCCGATTATGGTATTATGTACATAAGTATTTATTTTACTTAACAGAAAAATTAGAGAAGAAGGCTTGTAACCATCTATTTTGGTCGCCATCTGGACAATTTATTGTTCTTGCCGGATTGACAACCATGGTAGGGGCTTTGGAATTCATTGATACTAATGATTTTACTATCATGAATTCAACTGACCATTATCAAACTTCAGATGTCGAATGGGATCCTACTGGACGGTAAGAATTTATTCTTATATATTTATATATAAAATATTTCATAAGTATATATTCTTTAATATAACAATTATATAAATATATATATTTCATTATAGGTATGTAGTAACAGCAGTTTCGAAGTTGGAAAACTAGCGTAGATAATGGATACTGGATATGGACATTCCAAGGACGTATCTTAAAAAAGAGTTAATCTTAATCAGTTCAATCAACTATTATGGAGACCGAGACCGCCAACGTTATTAACACCAGAACAAATTAAAGAAATTAAGAAAAATTTAAAGAAATATTCTGCACAATTCGAAAGCAAAGATCGTATGCGATTGACGCGCGCCTCGAAGGTACTTATATCATATTGTATCGATATATATTTAATATGAATTATGCATTTACTAACAAAATTATTTTTTAGGAATTAATCGAAAAACGCTGCGCAGCGATGAAAGCATTCGAAGAATACCGTTCTAAACGTATACTAGAATGGAGTAGTCAGAAGAAACGACGTTTAGAATTACGTAATGGTTTGTATTGTAATAAATTTCTTTTTTGGAATTTAAAAGTGAGATATCTTATACAATGCTAAACTCTTTTTCAGCTATTGACACCGATGAATTAGATTCTGATTCAAAGAATGTAGAAGAAGAAGTAATAGAATTCTTCGTCAAAGAAGACACATTCATCATCGACGAGAAATAAAACTGTGTGGAAGAAGTTCTCATCTCTGCCATTTTTGGAAATCTCACTACTGTCATCTATGGAAATACACTACGAGGAAAACTTAGATGGAAGGACTGCAGATACCAAGTCCGGTTCCCGGGCCTCTCTCGATCGCAGCCGGGAGGTCCATCGTGGACGTTTTAGTCGGTTGGAGTCCGACACTACCACGCCGCTTCCCCCAAAAGCAGGCCTGGTGTCCCTGCGGATTTCCTCCACGTTAAATAAAAAAAAAAAAAAAAAAGACACCAAGTGGAGATACAATATGGCCCTCCCCTAGAAAGACGGAGAAGACAAACTACTTTAATAAGTAAATAACTACTGTAAATACTGTAAATATGTAAATAAATACACCCCGCCCTTCCCCTCCCAGTCCACCCTCTATAACCCCCTCCCAAAATCCCACATCCGCTCCGAAACCAAATAAGCTAACAAACTGTCCTGTTTTGCGACCAGGTTTTCAGGACAGAGATAAGAATAAATAACAATACAGTATGTAAGCACCGCTCTACAGCGGCTTAAAATCTATAGTATAAATTGTCATGTTAAAAAAATGTAATGTTGTGTGGCTATGTCGTGCCGTCACGTATCGGTACTTTTGCCTAAACAACCCCACAATCGAAGTTCACTGTTTATTGTGAACATCAAAAATATGTATAAATAAATGTCTGGTATGTAAATAAACGTATATATAAAAAAAGAGCAGTTGTTGGCATCTTAGGTTTCGAACTTTCGCGACCCGGGTTCGATTCCCGGCGCCCGTACTCCGATTTTACTTCCACGCATCAAAATAGAAGAATAATTATCCGTACCCCAACAGCGACATCTACAGCCGGCAACTACACCATCACGGACAATATAATCCACCTCATAATTATTATCAATACAAACGTATATGACGTACTTTTTTATTTATCAAACCCATATAGCTCGATTTATTCAGTTTCATATATTTATAAATAGAAAGAGATCTATTAATTTATATATTTCTCATAATTTAAATACGATGTAAATGATAAATGAAGAAAATTTTGTAAATTAATAACATAAATTATAATATTCTTTTTTATAGTTTTAGTAATATGTATATATATATATACATGTAACCTTAATTCCTTTGCCGGTAAGAAATAATTTTAAATAAATTGCTATAGAAAAAGTGATATTGATGCTTAAGAAATTAGTTAAAATAGTATCAAATTTTGAACTACCTCAAAAATTCATCGGAATTAGGCTAATAATGCAATAATATTAATTAAAAGTCACATGATAAACATATGAACTGTTTAGAACGTGTGTTACGTGACATGTGTATAAATATATATATATATATATATATGTCGGGGAGACGTTAAGATTTGGTCTAGGGTTGTGGGCGCGAAACGAATCTACACTCAGATTAGATGTTGTCGTTATACAATAGAGGAGATATTCGCCAGTGCAAGTATGATTGTCACAGAATCTGACAAGTAACCGCGATGATCAGATACTCGAGAAGCTAATGACAATGATCCTAGGTTCCATAACGAATCCGCGGCCAACGGGATGATAGAGATACGTTCTCGCAAAGTTCAAGTCTAACTCAAAGTGTTCACGGCTCGTAAAGACGATACTCTGTAAGCAAGGAGATCGCACTAAAGAATGAATCTCCGACACGATGATGCCACCGAGGAAAACCATATCGGGTGTGTCTAAGGACGCGCGATCCTCGGATTCGTCGAGGAAAGCCCTCGCTCGGAAGGTGAGGGAAATCGGCGCTACTGCTAATTGGTCAATCTCCATATCAGTGGTCATAAAAGAGGTTAGCCACTCCTGAGTGAAGGTTCGTGGAGAAATAGGTTTCTCCCTGTAATTAGAACAGGGGCTGTTTGTCCGTGTTACGTCGCGTGGGACATCTGCACACCATCTTTCAATACCTGGCAGCCAGCGGCCCACCTACAATATCCATATAACGAAATTTTCCATATTCACTGTTTTTCATTGCTACGTTTACCCATCATTTCGCTAGTCGAGTCGTTCAGCCAAACTTTAATTTGTGGTGTCATCGACCACGGAACCTTCCAACGGCTTCGCGGTACAAAGAACTATGCCGTCAAAGCGCAATACCGACATGTCTAATGTACCATCGATATCCCGACGTTTCTTTCGCCGAATTCACGGAAGAACGCATACGCGGCAACCGCCGCGGTATATCTAATAAACACGTGTGTGGTAGGGATATCGAAGGTCAACTAAGGAAAGAATCCGCGGCTTCGAACAAACGTCAGTCTATCATCTCAAGTCACCGAGTCTATATCACCTCGAGTCAGTCAGTCGAACACGGTTATTTTTACAACAAATATTCATCTGTATTACACTGAAGTTGTTGGTTTTGAAATATATATATTAACCTGTTAATCGCAGTGTTATATTGAATTTAACTACCCTTATTATCCCACAAGAAATAAGGGATCGTACGATACGTGGCGTCGATTGGTTAATCGTAACGGGAATTTACGACTCCCGTTGGCGCGCTTCTTCGAGATCGCGTCTCCCCGCGAAAGTGCGAAAGTTCATGGTCCTTCGAGCCGGATTACGTGCCAGTGAAGAGTGTACGCACGAGTAACTACACAGTGTCACGTGAGTCAAACAATCCAACGACTTTAACCACACCACCAACCGAGCGGCCAACGCGGAGGACGTCTTCCTCGCTGAGCACATACGCGACTCCACGCCGACCAGCAACGAGTAACAACCGAGTCCCAGATCAACGTCCATTTGATCAAGGTGAGATCGTTCTTGCTATTATAATCAAACATGGCTCACGCTGAACCGATCAGCACATTGCGCCGGAGACGAAGCGCGTTAGGCAGCCGACTTGCAGTCACGAAGCGTCAACTCGACGAATATGAAGCGGCTGGACAGGTAGATAGAAACTACCTAATAGCTTGCCGCGAATCATTTGAAGAAACTTGAAGGAAGATCATCGCGGTTCAAGAGGAACTAGAAGCGCTAGATGAAGGGGAAATTGCTCGTGCAGAATCCTTGTTGCAAAGCCAACTGGAGATTAAAATTCGACTACTCAATCTCGCGGACAAAATAGCAGCAACATCCCCCTCGACAACAAGCAATGACGAAATCGGCAGGAATACGTCCGCCGTGCAGTGCCCACCGAACTCAGAACTAGGTTTTCAAGAGATTGCAATACCAAAAATGCAGCTTCCGACCTTTTCAAGAGCGTACGAAGATTGGCCCGGATTCGCAGATCAATTCCGGTGCACAATCCACGAGAACGCTCGTCTTGACGATTGTGCACGATTGATGTACTTACGATCGTGTTTAACGCAGGAAGCTGCAGACTCAATAGCATCATTAGCTAACACCGCGAGCAATTATTCAGTGGCATGGACACTATTGGAAACACGATATAACCAGTCTACAAAAATCGTCGATAATCATCTAAAGGC